>OW240913.1:228704805-228828759 GCA_933207985.1 Pelobates cultripes
GTTCTTTTGGGAAACCATTTGGCCCCTTTGGTTTCAGCCTATGCTCCGATGGGCCCTGCGGATGTGAACCCAGTGACCACCCGTGCCCAGACCCGTGCTGCCGGAACCAGCCCACTTGCTGATGAGACCCAGGTAAGATCTCCTTCCCCGACTGGTACCCCAGATCAGGTCCCCTTAAGCTGGGATTCCCCAGAGGAGTTTGGGAGGGAAACCCGGGCAGATCCGACCCTCCAAAGATACAAAGACAGGGCAGATGCTGGAGAGGAAGGAATAGATGGGGAAAGGTATGAGTGGGTGGGGGACAGGTTATATAGGATCCCTAAACCTTCCCAGAAGAGTGTTGCCTCTCCGCCGAATCGCCAGTTAGTGGTACCTGCAAAGTACCGGCAGGAGATTCTGCGGATAGGGCATGATGTTCCATTAGCTGGACATCTAGGGTCCCGCCGCACAGCCTATAGGATCTCACAGAATTTCTTTTGGCCAAACTTCAACCAGGCTGTGCGGATGTACTGCAGCACGTGTGACACATGTCAACGGGTAGGAAAGCGGGGGGACCACCCTAAGGCTAGGCTATAATCGATGCCTATTATAGGGGAGCCCTTTGCCCGCATAGCCGTTGATATCGTGGGTCCACTGGCCAGGGCTAGTCCATCCGGTAAAAAGTATGTTCTTACCGTGGTGGACTATGCCACCCGCTATCCAGAGGCAGTAGCGCTGTCTAATATAGAGGCAGAGAGGGTTGCTGACGCCCTGGTTAGAATCTTTACTAGGGTCGGGTTCCCTAAGGAGATTCTCTCCGACCAGGGAACCCAATTCACCGCTGTGCTCACCCAGCAGCTGTGGAAGGTGTGTGGCATTAAGCCATTACTTAGCTCACCCTACCACCCACAGACTAACGGTCTCTGCGAGCGCTTTAACGGTACCCTCAAACAGATGCTGAGGACCTTTACAGACACTTGCAGAGACTGGGAGAGATTCCTGCCTCATCTATTATTTTCTTATAGAGAGGTGCCCCAGGAATCTACTGGGTTCTCCCCCTTTGAGCTGCTGTATGGGAGAAGGGTCCGCGGACCCCTAGATCTCATTAGAGGCCACTGGGAGGGGGAGACGGAGCAGGAATATGTTCTGGAACTCCGGGACCGCATGGAGAAACTGTCCCTGATGGTAAGGGAGAATCTCCAGGCGGCCCAGGGGAGACAGAAGAGATGGTACGATCAGGGTGCCCTACAGCGGGTCTTCCAGGTTGGGCAAAAGGTATTGGTACTCAAACCTGTGAAGGCCAACAAGATGCAAGCATCTTGGCAGGGCCCGTACAAGGTAGTGGCGCAGATCTGCGACACTACTTACTTGATAGCCAGCTGTGCAGATGAGAGGATCCAGCGGTCCTTTCATGTGAACATGCTGAAAGAGTACCAGGAGAGACCCGAGAATATTGCAGCAGTATGTGCCCCAGCTGCAGATGATTCTGAGAATTTACCCCTTCCAGATCTACTAGAAAGGGATTCCCAGACTGACCTTACTACCTTGGTACAGCTAGGGGACCGGTTGAACCCCACGGAAAGGGTACAGGCGCAGCAGTTGTTATGGGAGAAGCAGGCGACGTTCTCCCAGGAACCAGGTTATACCACCCTAGCTGTGCATAAGGTAGAGACCCCTGGACAGACCCCGTTACGACAGCCCCCCTACCGTATCCCTGAAGCAGTCCGTGAAGGAATGCGGAAGGAGATACAGGAGATGACCCAACTTGGGGTTATCGAGCACTCCGACAGCCCTTGGGCCTCGCCTGTAGTCCTGGTGCCAAAGAAAGATGGGACCACCCGGTTCTGTGTGGACTACAGGCGACTCAACGAGCGGACCACCACTGGCGCCTACCCAATGCCCCGGGTAGACGAATTACTAGATCGTATTGCCAGGGGGCGATATCTGACCACCATAGACCTGTGTAAGGGCTACTGGCAGATCCCCCTGGCCGAGGATGCTATCCCCAAGTCGGCATTTGTCACCCCATTTGGCCTGTACCAATTTAAGGTCATGCCTTTTGGGATGAAAAATGCACCGGCTACCTTCCAACGGATGGTGGATAGACTCCTGGATGGCTTCCAAGAATTTGCCTGTGCATACTTGGACGACATTGCGATTTACCGTGGGTCCTGGGAGGAACACCTGGTACATGTATGGGTAGTGCTGGATAAAATTCGGGCCGCTGGCCTGACATTGAAGCCAGAAAAGTGCCATCTAGGTATGGCTGAAGTACAGTACCTGGGTCACAGAGTGGGGTGTGGGAGCCAGAGACCAGAGCCAGCCAAGGTAGAGGCAGTGGCTAACTGGCCCACACCTACTACTAAGACCCAGGTATTGGCCTTCTTGGGGACGGCAGGGTACTATAGACGTTTTGTCCCTGACTACAGCGCTATTGCTAAGCCCCTGACAGATCTGACAAAGAAGAACTTGCCTAAGCAGGTCCTGTGGTCTCCGGCTTGTGAAGCTGCGTTCCAGGCACTGAAGCAGGCTCTTGTGAATGCCCCTGTCTTGGCTACTCCAGACCCTAACAAACGCTTTCTCGTCCATACAGATGCTTCCATGTATGGACTGGGGGCTGTGCTGAGCCAAGTCGGGGAAGATGGAGGAGAGCACCCTGTCGCATATCTCAGCAGAAAGTTGTTACCCAGAGAAGTGAGTTATGCGGCAGTGGAGAAGGAGTGTTTGGCCTTGGTCTGGGCATTGAAAAAGTTAAGTCCCTACTTGTATGGGCAAGAGTTTTCCCTGGTGACGGACCATAACCCACTCGTTTGGCTTAACCGGGTCTCAGGAGACAATGGGAGACTGCTGAGATGGAGCTTGGCACTACAGCCCTATAATTTTACCATCAGCTACAGACCCGGTAAGCTAAACGGAAATGCAGATGGACTATCACGACAAACAGACGTTTCCATCACCTCGTAGTCCGGTCATCCCCAAGTTGACCCGCCACAGGGTCAAGCCGGGTCTGCCGGAGTGTCCCACAAGGAGGGAGCCGTGTGACAGAACCATCTGTCTGCTGGATTTTTGCCCGTTCGTCTGTTTGTCCCCGTTCGTATGAATGGCTGGTTTCTATAGCCCAGCCATTCGAATGACTCTTTTTCCCGAACAAATCTGCCGAACGAACGGCCACCCAAGTGAGGAGTGTGCTGCTGGTTAACAAAGTGATCCCCATTAGAACGTTGTGGTTAACCGCAGACACTTCTCAATTAAACCGAACTCAGGGTGGTCGTCGTTCGTATGTCGACCACGAGGCAGCGGCCATTTTAAATCATGCGAACGCTCAGCGGTGTTTGGCTCTATTTCTATGGAACTGAAAACGGACACTTTTTCTGCCGAACACCGCTGAAACAAGGGAACGCCTGGCTGCCTCCACGAAAGCATGCGAACACCGGCCGTTCGGGAGATTGAGAGCATACAAAAGACTTAACCCAGATAGCCCTCCCATGGAGTCATTCGTATACCGAAAGACTGTAAGAACTTTGACTCCATGGCGATTGAACTATGTGTGTGGGATCTGAGCGCTATTCGCTAATAATATGCACTCAGATCCAGGCTATCTGGGGACATGTAATACGAATGGGAAATGTTCAGTTTTCATGTAGTTATATATTTTTATGTCTTTTATTATTTTATGTCTAAGATGGCGACTGGCTTTGTCCTGGAGTTAATTGAGTTACTTGGTAATTAACTCCAGGGCAGAGGGGAGGGAATCAGAATGCACTGTGGGTAAAATATGTGACTGTGTGTCTGAAATGTCCTTCTATCTGTCTGTAGTTTAAGTCTCCCATTTGGTCCCCTAGGGGAGTGTCCACCAGGTGGGAGACCTGCATAAATACGGGCAGGTAGCCCACAGTAAAGCCAGATCTTACTTGACCCTCAATGCGGAGCTTCTGTCTCGTTATTGGGGGGATTTCTTCTTCACGTTTAGAGACTGCTGGATGGAACGAAAGCCGCTTTGGGGATATTATTGTTCGACGGTTCCTAGCAGTTCGTATATTGCCGTTCGGGAGTTTGGAGCCGTTCGTGGATTTCGATCGGGAGATTACCGCTTCCCCTGCATTGGGTTCGTGTGTTACAGAGTAAGCGAACGGAGACTGTACTGCAGCCGGGGAAGGTTTACTAAACGGCGGTTTGGCTTAAAGACACTGGAGGTGTCTTAACAAGGAGTAACCAGCGAGGTACAGGAGTGGGTAAGAGACAGAAACCCTACCTCCCTTACCGAAGCAGCCAGGAAGGCAGACGAGTACCTGGATGCACGCAGGCAGCAAAAACCTGCAGCTCCAAAAGTACCTTTTAAAACCTTTGGGGGAAACAACTACACGTCAGCTCTACCAAGGCCACTGCCACCACCACCACCACCCGCTGCACAGCCACGTTTCCGCCAGCCCACGTCGGGCCCTTGCCACCACTGCCAGAAGTGGGGACATTATAAAAGGGAGTGCCCCCAGCTGCGGGACCGTTCCACCTGGATCCGACCCGGTCCACCACCACCACCGAGAGCCGCCGCAGCCCATCACTACCAGGACATCGTGGCCACACCGTATGGTTCAGCAGTTCCCATCACAACGGTAGAGCAGTGGGAGGTACTGCACGAGGCAGATCCCGTCCAGGCTAATGCTGACAACCGCCAGCATCACAGGCAGACCGTGTATCTGGAGGGTAAAGCGGTTCAGGGGCTACGTGACTCAGGAGCCACCATCACCCTGGTAAAAAGTCACCTGGTCTCAGACCAAGCTAAACTTAGTAAGACTGTGGCCGTCAGGGTAGCCGGGGGAGCAGTATACCGGCTACCCACAGCAAGGGTACATTTGCATTGGGGAGCGGGGGCAGGGCATGTGGAGGTGGGGTTGATGCCGCAGTTACCGGCGGAGGTTTTATTGGGGAACGATCTGGGGAGGCTCACATCTGCTTTTGAGCCCCAGACACCCACCACAGGAGAAGCTCACCCTGTGGTCACTCGACAACAGGCCCGCACCCAGGACTACAACACACTCCCGGAGGTTCAGGTAAGAGATCCTTCCCCTTCCCTTGACTGTGTTCCCTGGGCCCCTCCTAACGAATTTGCAGCTGAGGTAGTGACTGACCCCACCTTACAGGTGTATAGGGACAAGGTGACAGCAGACACGCCTGGGGGGGAGGGCGAAAGGTTTATTTGGGACAAACAGCTGTTATATCGGGAGACGGATAAGCAGGTATCTGGGTCAGACCCGATTGTGATGAGGCAGTTAGTGGTACCTCAGCGGTACCGGGCGGAGTTACTACGGATAGCCCATGACATTCCGCTATCTGGACATTTAGGGGTCAGCAGGACCCGATACAGGTTAACCCAAAGTTTCTTTTGGCCGGGAATTAGCCAGGAGGTGCGCAGGTATTGCAACACGTGCGATACCTGTCAAAGGGTGGGGAAAAGGGGGGACCGGCGCAAGGCCAAGTTACATCCCCTTCCCATAATCGAGGAACCCTTTAGCAGGGTAGCAGTGGACCTAATAGGACCCCTCAACAAAGCGAGCCCGTCAGGTAAAAGATTTATCCTGACAGTAGTAGATTATGCCACTAGATATCCAGAGGCGGTGGCCCTGACGAATATACAGGCGGAGACCGTAGCAGAAGCCCTGATGAAGATATTCTCCCGGGTGGGACTCCCCAGGGAGATTGTCTCCGATCAGGGCACCCAGTTCACCGCCGAAGTCACGCAGCGCCTCTGGAAGTTTTGTGACATTAAGCCGGTCATTAGTTCCCCTTACCACCCCCAGACGAATGGGCTCTGCGAACGTTTCAACGGTACATTGAAACAAATGCTCCGAACCTTCGCAGAGACCCACAAGGACTGGGAGAAGTTCCTGCCACACCTCCTCTTTGCTTACAGGGAGGTGCCGCAGGAATCCACTGGGTTTTCCCCATTTGAACTATTGTTTGGCCGCAGGGTACGAGGGCCTTTAGATTTGATCAGAGAGCATTGGGAGGGAGAACGGAGCACTGACGGTACCCCCATCATACCATATGTGTTGGCATTCCGAGACCGCCTGGAGGCCTTAACTCAGACGGTACGCGAGAATTTGCAGGCGGCTCAGACACGCCAGCGCACATGGTATGATCGGGGCGCCAGGGACCGTAGCTTTCAGGTCGGGCAGAAGGTGTTGATCTTAAAACCTGTCCGACACGATAAGCTGCAGGCCGCCTGGCAGGGCCCTTATAAGGTGGTGGAACAACGGTGTGACACCACTTATATAATCGGCTCGTGCGTTGGTACTGGGGGGCGACGCATGCTCCATGTGAACATGATGAAGCCCTACCAGGAGCGCTCGGAGGAAGTGACCGCTATATGTGCGCCTAACTCCGAGGAGTTTGACAGTTTACCTCTCCCTGGATCTGCTGGGAGAGGGTCAGTTATCCGGGGACTTAGGGGAAGTCACCCTGGGGGATCGGTTGAGCCCACAGGAGCGGAGCGAGGTACAACAGCTGTTGAGGGAGAAGCAGGATATCTTCTCTAATGTACCTGGTTACACTCCTCTGGCCACTCACCGAGTAGACACCCCAGGACAACTTCCCATGCGTCAGACCCCATACCGCATCCCAGAGGCGGTACGGGCGAACATGCGCAAGGAGATCGATGAGATGCTCCAGCTGGGGGTGATTGAGCCCTCCGACAGCCCCTGGGCATCTCCAGTAGTACTAGTACCAAAGCGGGACGGCACGACCCGGTTTTGTGTAGACTACCGGAGATTAAATGAGAAGACGGTATCGGACGCCTACCCCATGCCCAGGATAGACGAACTCCTGGATCGGATGGCGAGGGGGCACTATCTCACCACGATTGACTTGTGTAAAGGGTATTGGCAAATACCCTTGGCGCAAGACGCCATCCCTAAGTCGGCCTTTGTCACCCCATTCGGCTTGTACCAATTTAAGGTCATGCCGTTTGGGATGAAAAACGCCCCGGCTACTTTTCAGCGGATGGTGGACCGCCTCCTAGATGGGTTCCAGGATTATACCTGCGCATACCTCGATGATATTGCCATTTTCAGCAATACCTGGCAGGAACACCTGACCCATATAGGAGCGGTCCTAGACAGGATTAGGGCCGCTGGTTTAACACTGAAACCAGCCAAATGCAGCATAGGTATGGCTGAAGTACAGTACCTAGGTCATCGGGTAGGATGCGGCAAGCAAAAGCCGGAACCAGCCAAAGTAGAGGCTGTAGCTCAATGGCCTACCCCTAGGACTAAGACCCAGGTGTTAGCGTTCTTAGGAACGGCCGGATACTACCGGAAATTTGTCCCGAATTACAGTGCCCTGGCCAAACCTCTCACCGACTTGACCCGTAAAAACCTACCCCGCCAAGTAACCTGGACCCCGGAGTGTGAACAGGCATTTCAGTTGTTGAAAGATGCATTGACAAATGCCCCTGTCTTGGCAGCTCCCAATCCAACTAAACGTTTTCTTGTCCACACAGACGCTTCTATGTTTGGATTGGGAGCAGTATTGAGCCAAGTCGGGGCCGATGGCGGAGAACATCCCGTGGCTTACATCAGCCGGAAACTGTTACCTCGAGAAGTAAGCTACGCCGCCATCGAGAAGGAATGCCTGGCTGTGGTGTGGGCCCTGAAGAAATTACAGCCATATTTGTACGGACAAGCTTTTTCCCTGCTCACGGATCACAACCCATTAGTATGGCTAAACCGGGTGGCTGGGGACAATGCCCGGCTGCTGCGCTGGAGTCTGGCGCTGCAGCCCTTTGACTTTAATATCCAGTACCGCCCGGGTAAACAGAATGGAAATGCTGATGGGTTGTCTCGACAAACTGACCTAGAGAAATGATCCGTGAGCCTCCCCGGACATCCCCAAGCCGATCCGTGTTGGATCAGACTGTGTATGCCGGCTTGTGGGCAAGGGGGAGCAGTGTAGCGGATGGCACCAGGCGACCCTACAAATATACTGTATAAACCTGCATTCGTGTATCTGCTGTATTTTCTATGTATTAAAACGAATTGTATTCCTCTGATTGTTCGGTAGTTTCATTCCCTTTTCCCTTAGTTTGTTCGAATGAAACTACCGAACAACCAGACCTCCCCTGTGTGAAGTGTGTCCTCAATTACCCATTGCAACATTGTTGCGAACGGGTAATTGAACAGTAAGTAGCCGTCCTTTGTTCTCGGGGGTGGCCGCCATTCGACAAACGAACACGTGGCGGCGGCCATTTTAAAACTCCCGAACAGCGGTGTTTTGCCGTCGAGTGTCTGGAACTAAAATCGGACACTCGAGTAGGCGAACACCGCTGAGACCTCCACAGCCCTGGTCCGTTCGGTTCCAAACTACCGAACGGCCCCTCGTTCGGTAGATAGAAAATACCGAACGAGGGGATTCAGGCGAACCCTCCCTAGCCTCTATAGCTAGAGGTTTTCGTGTATGTTATTCCCTTATGCCAGGACCGACCGCAGGGCCCATTCGCATGGAACCTTATTCGGCTATATCAGTTAGTGCGGTCGGTCATTTTATTCCCTCCATACATTTCCCGAACCCCTGGTCTGATCTGGGTGATTTTTGGATATGTTGTTCCCCCAGATCAGGGGCATCCGGGGATGTATGATTTAAAGAGGTACCCCTACGTTTAGGGGTACATCCAGAAACGGGGGGAATTGGTGTGCTGGATAAGGGGATTATGATGCTGGCTGAGGGGAGGAGATGTGTGGGAGGTTACCAGGACAGGATTGGCTACTGTAATAATTACTGTAAATCCCTCCCTTGCATGGGAGCAGGCTTTATAAGGAGACTGTGATTAAAGGCTTGTCAGTTATGCTCCTGAAACTGTGTGTCGTCCAGTTATTGGGATTGCTGTTGGGATATTGCTGTATTTTACCTGCTGGAAACCTTGCCTGTGGATTTACTATTTACTTGTTCCTGAGTCCCACTTGGATTATAAGCGGAGATACCCTGGGTAATATTGCATCTCCGCTACAGGGATAAAGAAAGAAATTGGGAGGAGGGAGAAGGAAATTGGAAAGGGGGATAAAGAAAGAAATTGGGAGGGGGGATAAAGAAAGAAATTGGGAGGGGGGATAAAGAAAGAAATTGGGAGGGGGGAGAAGGAAATTGGAGGGGAGGGAGATTGACATTATTCACACACAATGCACCCCTTGCACACAGAAAAACACACAATGCATTACACACACAGACACACATATACAAGCAATGCAACCGTTACACACAATGCATCAATTACACACACAGAAACACACAATGCATTCATTACACACACTCAATGCACCCCTTACACACACTCAATGCATCCCGTACATACACAGAAACACACCTTGCAGCCCTTACACATACAAACACAGATTCACACAATGCATTCCTTACACACATATCAGGACATCCCCTACACACTCCACCCCCTGTGAACAAACTCATTGGTGGAACATGAAGGTGGACCCTGGGACCCAGACCTTGAGCTGTGTAAAGGCCCCCAAAAAATGGAGCTGCTTCCCGTTCTCCCAGAACATTGATTTTTGTGACCACAGTTACAAACCGCCTCCAGAGAGCCTGTTCTACACCAGACCAGTAGAGCCAGACTGCAGCTAGAGCCCATCATCATCCTCATCTGGTTGTAAGTAGGCAATCTAGTATATTATTCGTGGCACTAATCTCGAATTTACCTCACATTAAAGAAACACTATAGTCCCCAGAACCACTGCAGCTTAATGTAGTGGTTCTGGTGTCTATAGCCTGTCTCTGCAGGCCTTTTAATGTAAACACGGCGGCACTGCAGCAATGGCGTTAGATAACATGGCAAATCATATGGGTGGGGCATTGTGATGTCACATGGGGGGGGTGCAAACTTAACTTTTGCATAGGGCGGCAAAAATCCTTGCACCGGCCCTGGCTGGAGGGGGCTGTGTGAGCTATGGCTGTACAGTGCCCCATGGTAGTTAGGGTGCCGTGCGGCCAGTACAGCGGATCCAAAATAGCGCTGGGGGCTTGTCCTGGGGGCAAGGGGGTGCCAAGTACAGGATCCGTCCCGGGTGCCAAATGCTCTAGGTACGCCCCTGGTTCCACCCACCCATGAGTTCGCTCACAGGGAGTGGAGTGTGTAGTGGATTATGTGTTATTGTAGAGGATCTAATATGTGTGCTTATGGTATGTAATGTATAGGGATACCAGTTTGAGTAGGTGATGCAGTGTGTTTGTGTGTAGTGGAAGCAGTGTGTATTTGTGTATAAGGGATGTGTTACTGGTTGTGTGTAAGGGATGCAATGTGTGTGTCTGTATGTGTGTGCATTGAGTGTGTGTAAGAGATGCATTGTGTTTCTGTGTGTATGTAAGAAAAGCTGTGTGTGTGTTTGCATGTGTGTGTAAGGGTTTGCATTGTGTGTTTCTGTCTATGTGTGCAAAAGATGCGTTGTCTTTGTGTGTAAGGGTTGCATTGTGTGTGTGTAATGGATGCATTGTGTGTTTCTCTGTGTGTAAGGGAAGCATGTTGTGTTTCTGTGTGTGTAGGGATGCATTGTGTGTTTCTGTGTATGTATAGGGATGCATTGTGTGTGTGTGCGTGTAGTGTGAAAGAGCTCCCTGTCTTGCCCCCTGTCCTAGAGAGCTCTCTCCTGCCACTTAGTGGTCTCTCCTCTCCTCCACCCTCCCCTAGCGGTCTCACCTCACACTCACGCACCCTCCCTGTGTTCTTCTCACTCCCCCCACCTGTGTTCTTCTCACCTCCCCCCTCCCTGTGTTCTTCTCACCTCCCCCCTCCATGTGTTCTCCTCACCTCCCCCCTCCATGTGTTCTCCTCACTCTTCTCCTCCCAACCCCTGTGTGTTCTCTTACCCCCTCCTCCCTGTGTCCCTCCTCACCTCCCTCCCTGTGTTCTCCTCATCTCTCCTCCTAACCCCCTGTGTGTTCCTCCCCCTCCTCCCTGTGTTCCTCACCTCCCTCCTGTGTTCTTCTCAGTCCCCCACGTTCTCATCTCCCCTTTCCTCGCCCTTAATCTCTCCTCTCCTCTCTCTGTGTTCTTTCTTACTTCCCTCCCTCCCTGTGTTCTTCTTACTACCCCTGTTCTTCTTCCCCTGTTCTTCTCTCACTCCCACCTCCATGTGTTCTTTCACTCCCTGTGTTCTTCTCACCTCCCTCCTGTGTTCTTCTCACCTCCCTCTCCTGTGTTTCTCACCTCCCCCTCCCTGTGTTCTCTCACCTCCCCTTCCTCACCTACCCTACCTGTGTTCTTCTTACCCCCCTCCTCCCTGTGTCCTCCTCACCTCCCCCCTCCCTGTGTTCTCCTCACCACCCACCCTCCCTGTGTTCTTCTCAGTCCCTTCTAAATTTTAAATGTATTTTATTAGTTAATTTAAATATATTAAAATTATATATTTAGCTAGCTGGGGTGAGTGGATGTTAGTGTGGAATTGGGGAATTTGGTGTTAGGCTAGCTAGGGGTTAACGTTAAAAAAAAGCCCCTCCACCCTGTCACTGCCCCTCCACCCCCCATCCCTTGTTGCTGCCCCTCCACCCTCCCTACCCCCTGTAACCTTTACACCATACCTGGAGCGCTTGGAAGGAATACACTGCTTGAATACCAGCCTTCCCTTATACTTCATCAGGGATTCATACACGCATATATTCCTTCCAGGTGCATAAGCCTCTGCAAACCTGGCAGCAAAGTGGGTAATCAGGGGGCAAATTTTATACAGCAAGTCAAATTAGGGATGCTCCCAAGGGGGCACAGGCTGTTGTCGCTGAAGTGCATACACTTGGAGTAAATGGGGGTAGAGCAGATGGGGCTACCGCTCCAGTAGGAACAGGTGGAGGGCTCCTTTACGATGTCCATTAGCATAGTTAATGCATAGAATTTTATTAATTCTGGCACATCGATGGAGGCCCATTGCAGCTTTGCCAAAAAAGACTCAGGCTTAGAAGCACAGAATTGTGTAGTATAAATAATAAGGAGAAGGAAAGGGAGAAATAAATGTTAAGGCAATATGCCCTAGATAGAAAACAAACAAGAGTGCAAATAATAAAGCTAGATAAAAGTATAGGAAGAATAATAAGGACATGTATTAGGAACCATAAGGAGTCAGAGAAAAAAAAATAACACCTTGTTAATAAATGTGTTCAGCAATGTCCAGATAATGATTTTGCAGGGTTGTATAAATCAGGTAGGCAGGTTAAAGCAGAGATGTATGTTATCCAGGTTGGTATGAAGCAGGGTTGTATAAAGCAGGTAGGTAGGATAATGCAGAGAAGTATAGTTGTAGATAATCCAAGTTGGTAAGGAGCAAGGGTAGTAGCAATTCAGGTAAGAAGCAGAAGGTAAGGTACAGGTTGTTTCGGAGGAGACAGGATTTGAAGTCTGTAGTATGAACATCAACTTCAACGTAAAGGCCACTTGCTTTGTTGGGTGTGGCCATTTATAGCAGAACTTTATTACATAAGATACAGGTGAGTCTGAGGTGACTAGTGGCTAGGGAGGTAATAAACGGAAAAGTCTTGCTTGACATCATAGGAACCTGACACACAGATACAACACTTGATACATCACTAGCAGCAGACACTGTATCTGGTGATGTATCTGAGCACCTGGCAGGGTCAAAATTAGGGTCGGAGTCAGACATAGACGCTTCAGACTCTAACACAAGGATGTCATACTCCTCCTCAGCGCTATACAACCTCTGTGACCTCTGTGACATGATCACAATCACTTTATTTAATGATCTGTCACAAAAAAAATGAAGTAAGAACCCCTTTGGGTTAATAGCTCTGAAAAGAGCCTTTGAGTCTCACCAAAAAAATGAACCCCTAAAAAAATGCACAGAAAGCAAAAAAGTGCTGCTGTGCAAGAGCCAGTGATTATAGTGATCACTGGCAAGATAGGGGTTAATGGCTCTGAAAAGAGCCTTTGGGTCTCACAATTTTACAAATCCATACCTAAAACTCTCTACCTAAAACACAGATCTCTCTCTCACTAAAACATAAGTGAAGAGAGGGAGGGAGATCCACACTGATCGGGATATGGGAAATATAGCCGACGGAGTAACCGGCAGAGAGGAGCTTCTGTTCCCTTACCCGCTCTGACAGGAAGTGCTCACAGAGAGCACAGAACTTCTTCCTGTCAGACCAGGTACAGTAAGCAGGAGCTCCTTCACCGCGCGGTCTGCCTGCTCTGCCACACTACAGCAAGGTACAGGGACTGCTGGGGGGGACTAATGGGATACATGGGGACTTGGGGGAACTAATGGGATACATGGGGGCTGAGGGGGAACTAATGGGACACATGGGGACTGAGGGGGAACTAATGGGACACATGGGGACTGGGTTTAACTAATGGGACACATGGGGGCTGGGGAGAGCTAATGGGACACATGGGGGCTGGAAGGGAACTAATGGGACATATGGGGGCTGTGGGGGAACTAATGGGACACATGAGTCGGTAACTAATGGAACACATGGGTGCTGGGGGGGAGCTAATGGGACACATGGTGGCTAGGGGGAAACCAATGGGACACATGGGGGCTTGGGGGAACTAATGGGACACATGGGGGCTGTGGGGGAACTAATGGGACACTTGGGTCGGGAACTAGTGGGACACGTGGTGGCTGGGGGGGAACTAATGGGACACATGGGGCTGGGGGGGAACTAATGGGACACATGGGGGCTGGGGAGCTATAGGGACACGTGAAGGGCTGGGGGGGGGTTTAGGGACACATGAAAGGCTGGGAGGGGTATAGGAACACATGAAGTACTGGGAGGGGGTTATTGGAATGCATGGAGGGCTAGTAGGGGCCATAGGGACCTATGGAGGGAATGAGGTAGATAATAGGGCACATGGAGGTCTGGGGGAGGTAATGAGACACATGGAGAGCTGGGGGGAATGGATTGAGACAAATAGAGGGCTGGGGGGTTGGATTGAGAAACATGGAGGGATAGGGGGCTATAGGGACACATGGGGGTCTAATAAGACATATGGAGGGGCTAATAAGACACATGGAGGGGCTGAGGGAGCTAATGAGATGCATGGAGGTCTCGGGGGGGATGGATTGAGACACATGGATATCTGGGGCGATGGATTTAGAAGTATGGAGGGATGGCAGGGGTAATGATACACATGTAAGGCTGGAGGGGGTGGAATGAGACACATGAAAGGGCAGGGGAATAAAAAGACACATGAAGAGGCTGGGGAGAAAAAAAGCACACTATGCTTGCGCGGTGCATTATGAGACTGGTATAGAAATTTTTTTCCAGGGCTGCTTTTCATTCCCAGTCCGGCCATGATCAGAGTCAATATTTACTAATATTTACCTGATCAGACAAATGGGGATCATAGTTATAATAAAAGTGTTATGAGGCAAGCTCTGATTGGATGACCCTAGCCTGCCTCTATGATGAAGCAGGCTAGGGATACCCCCAGAAGCCCCTTTAGAAAGGCAGCGCCATATTGGAAGCCACATTGAAGCCTGACCAATTCCGATTCTATGCTACACTGCTGGGCGCCACGTGGGGCAACCCGAAAGTGATCGCATCTGGGGGAGCAATTACTCAGGGGCCCAGCAGTCAGGGGCCCAGCAGCGAGGCATCGCTGCAATACTCTTTGAGCAGCTGGAAGCGATCATGATCGCTTCCAGCGCTCATATTTGCAGCGAATGTACAGGGTACGTCAGCGGTCGTTAACGACCGTTTTTTGTCTGACGTACCCTGTACATCCGCAGTCGTTAAGGGGTTAAGCGGGGTCATCCCCCATGGTGATGCTAACATACTGGGATTTTGAAGACGCTGGACGTCCTTACGTGAATCTGGTAGACCGTAACTAGTGGTAGCCTTAACTTTGCAATGTGAATATTTCAGTTTCTCTAAACCAGGGGTAGGCAACCTACGGCACTAGTGCCATGCACGGCACTCGAGGTGTCTTTGCACGGCACTCAAGGCTGCTAGAGCCAAACAGGTTCTGGTCTATCAGGAGTCCCAGTAAAACTTCAGATATCTGCTAATACAATCCACACAGTAATAGAGCAGCTCGCAGTTGTTGCAGCTCCTGTCCTTGACCTGTACCTGGCCAGCCTGGTCCCCACTGGAACACAGGGAAGCCACCCACACTGCTAGATGTACACAGAAATGCAGAATAACCCTCCCCTCATACAAATAATACGGACAGCCCACACTCAAACATACACACAATCCCCACAAACGCAACACAACTAACAACCCACATACATGCACACAATCCCACATGCAGCCTTTCACAAGCAATACCCCAAACACACAATGTGACATATCCATCCACACACAATTCCACAAGTAGCCCTCATACACAGCCCACATTCATATGTATCATACACAATACCATAAACTACTAATGAACATATACAATATAATAGCTCATATACGCACAAATACAATGATACAAAGCAATTACAGTATAAATAACACAAGCAGAATACGGCAACATGCACACCTCAATTTAAAAAAATAGGACCGGCACGCTACGGGACATCACAATCCTATATCGGCACAGTGCTGCTAAAAGGTTGCCTACCCCTGCTCTAAACTATTGCAGAGGTAAGGGGAGAGTAACACTGCAACCAGACCACTTCAATGAGATGCAGCGGTCTGCATAGTGTCCCTTTCACTTTGAATTCTCACTTCAGTGTCAACCCTAATAGAGACAAAAATACCTTCTCAAATAGCATAGCCTGTGTTTTGAGTACTGAATATAATAAACGCATTTTCTCATAAACAAATCTTTTAATTTGATTGCAAAATGTAATGGATACAGTAAGAAAGCAACTTGCATCATGTTCATGTAGAGTCCAGAGAGGAAACTGCCCCAAACAAAGATGGCCGCATAGACTTATTGCTCATAATGATTACTCTTAAACAGTGCGACACATGTTATGTCCACACGTGAATAGTGAGCATGGAAGCAATGTTGGCAGATGTACTGCTCTCGAGCTGCGGCGACCAAGCCGCCCTCATTAGTAAACTGAGCTCATGGGACGTGACTCGATCTAGCCCTACACCCGAGAGCCTGGAACTGCTGCGCTTGGTGTTAGAGAGACTGGCGGCTGATGGGCGCACTCTGCCATCCCCGATATCCGGCACTGTCACCGAGCTGGCACTCGGGCGCTGTCTGCCCTTATTGAGCTCTTTACAGGGAAATGATCAGAGGCCCTGTGATCTCACGCGAATGACTAGAAGTATTTGTGGGGTGTTACGTCATTGCGCTGAAATTGCCGGGAGCCAGGTGGCTGAAAAGGCATGCCAACTAGCTCTGCACAGTCTGCAGGGTCAATGGAAAGAAACCCACATCAAAACTTTACCCGATAGTGAAGGAAACAAAGGGACTATTGGGTCACCCCATCAACTAGAGAGATGGAGGAGCTCAGCCACAGAGCTAGGGACCATGGAGATGTCTGTGGAAGAAGCTATTGAGGTCCTGGGGGCTGTGGTTCCCACCCTCATCCTGCTTTCTGCAGGGGACTGTGCCCATGAGATGGAGCAGCTGGTTTACACAACTGTGACACTGCTTAGGGATGGCACAGATGAAGCTTCTAATTTGCTGTGTGGAAGGTTGTTGCCATGCCTGGCTGCTAATAGCAAGAGCTTGAATCAACTATTGGACAGGATGATAGGGGATTCAGTGATGCAGGAGAATGGTACAAGTGCATCTTTGAGTCGCAGGGTATTGGTGTTGTGTACCCTGGCAGACGAGCTCTTCACCCAAGGATGTGGAATTGGGTTCCAAGAATCTTGGTGCTCCATTGGATTCTGGAAATCTGTTCAGGATGGATTAACCTGGCATGAGAGTCTGACCCGTAAAAGATCATTATATTTGCTAAAAAGAGCCCTGGATTGGTGTCAGCTGAATGGTCAGGAATTATCATGCAGTACCAGAGGAATTAGTGATGGAGGTGTGTGAAGACTATTCTTTTGTTAATACATCTGTATATATTTTGATATCATCTCTGGGAAGACCGCTAAGAGAAATGTCATAATTCATGGCTGTCATTTATTTGACCCTGTAACTTTACAGAAAGCCTGGCAAATGTGTACAAAATAGGAGGTATTGATTTCTTCAGGAGATATAGCAGAACACAAATCTAGAGTAATTACAGTAGTGGAACACAGCAAATGTATTCAATAAAGTGTGAATTGTTTGGAATTCAAAGTAAATTTGAAATTTAAAGAAGCTCTGTCACCATCTGGGGTCTTTGCATCATTTGCAAAGAACCCTGACCGTGACATCACCACCGCTTGTCCAGTGGCCTGAAGATGCTGAAGAAGTTGAGTGCAACACTTAGGTCTAAGGAGGTTCCAGCGAGATAATGGAATTCTCCATAAACAGAGGATTTTCCCCTCAGCCATCACAAGCTCTGACAAGGTTTGACTCTGTCTTTTTGTCAAGCAAATGGAAAAAATACTGTGACAAAGTAGTTAATACTTTGTCTCAATATATCTTGAAACTAGGTTGGAATTTCACTGAATTTTCAAAACAGTCAGTGTGAGTATTTTTTATCTTTATAAAATACTCATTTTGGAAGGAGGGTAACAGGCACTTTAAAGAACCACTACATATACACTGAACACTTAAAGTGACACTGTAGGCACCCAGACCACTTCAGCCCATTGTAGTGGTCTGGTTGCCAACTCCCATCACCTTTAACCCTGCAAGTGTAATTATTGCAATTTTTATAAACTGCAATAATTACCCTGCAGGTTGAAGACCTCCTCTAGTGGCTGTCTAGTAATTCTACTTCCACATTAGCATATCAGTTCATTATGTCTTTGTAAGTTATTAATTGTAGCCAGTGCCAATTAATTTAAGGGACACTATAGTCACCCAGACCACTTCAGTTTAATGAAGTGGTCTGGGTGCCAGGTCCTTCAGGTTTTAACCCTTCAGATGCAAACATAGCAGTTTCAGAGAAACTGCTATGTTTACATTTGGGGTTAAGCCAGTCTCTAGTGGCTGTCTTCTGGACAGCCACTAGAGGCGCATCTGCGACGCTGGAGGCATATTATGCCTCCATCGTGCAGAGCGTCCATAGGAAAGCATTTCTCAATGCTTTCCTATGGACACTTTGAATGTGCGTGCGGCATTTGCCGCGCATGCGCATTTGGCTCCGCTGACGTCAGCGGGGGAGGAGAAGTCACCAGCGCCAAGGAGCCCGGCGCTTGAATAAGGTAAGCTGCTGAAGGTCGCTTTGTTTTCCTGACACTAGAGTGATCCTTTAAGCCATAACAGGGACAGAATTGAGTTATATGTATATAACATGGAAGGGAACTTCTGCTTTAGAAACACCTGTGAAAGGGGGCGCAACTGCAGGTTTTTGAGAGAGACAGATAATTGTCAAAAATTGTTGGACTCTTTCATGTAAAAATGTCAAGAATTCTAGCACTATAACTTCTACAGCAAGTTGTAGCGATTATGGTGCTTACATTTTCCATTTAAGGCATGGTATACTTCTGTTGCTCACAAGCATGTATAATTCTATGCCTAATAAATGAAGAGCCCTTTTTTACAGATATTGTTAAAGCGAAAGTTTCAACATTATTTGTATAGTCTGTCGCCATTTTTAGTAAGCTGTGCTGCTAGTATTGTTTTCAGGTTCCTTAAAAATACTTATAAGCAAGGTATTTGGCCATCTTCATTTATTTATATTTCTGTCACATCTACAATTTTATAAAGGATGAATGAATAAGTGAAAAATTTTAATTGTGTAAATGTTTGTAATTTACATTTTTGTTTGTTCATAAGGCATTCTATACACAAAATCGTACTGTTGATATATTTATGTGCCGTGAGAACCTTCCTTTAAATATGTTATGCTAATATTTTTCAATCAAGAAGTGCTTGGCAGAGAAAGGTGTTATACAGTAGAAATAGATTTGAACTTTAACCCCTTAAGGACACATGACATGTGTGACATGTCACGATTCCCTTTTATTCCAGAAGTTTGGTCCTTAAGGGGTTAATCTTATATCCACCTTATTTACAACTAGCAAAAATTGTATTGTATTGTTCATAAAATATTTCTCTTTGTGTCGATGCTAGAACCTGCATTGTTTTTCTGGTCAACTCAGCAGCATCAGCGACTCATAGAATATTGGGAAAATTTTATATTGGTTATAGAAACCTTAGAAGGCAATCAGGTAAGTGTACAAATTTCTTTACACTGCATTTTATTGCAATCCGGCAGATATTAAAGAAGCCCCATTGTTATGTAAAGGTAAATGATGCTAAGTTTGAAAACAAAATGTTATTGACATCAAGAATATTTTAGAGCAGGAAACAATTATGACTGCAGTAAGTACTAGAATAATTTTTGAATAGGTGCTGAAATTATCCAGATTTCTCATGTAATTTAAATATAATGTTTACTACCACATTTTTATTATACTTTATATTGAAACTATTGCCATCACAGGATTCCGGAAACACAATTATAAATCAGATAACGTTTTTTGTCATGGCTTATTATGTATGATGTCTACTGCATTATTTTACTGTAATAAACATAACTAAGAGGGAAATAAGGTTGGCTGTCAAATTTAGATTCTGAGAATCTTTTGCTTACTTAGTCTCTTGTGCAATCTTTATATATGCACATTTTTTAGTGACTGCCAGAGGAATCTATATTTTGAAGGCAAATATGTGGTTGATTTTTTAATTTAATTTTATTCTTGTTTTTCAGATTCATGTAATCAAGCCAGTTATACCAAAGTTGAATATCCTTTTCGATTCTGCAGTCTCAGATACTGAAGGTAAGTATTTTTTATTTTCTTTGCAAATATAAATAAAATGTCCAATTTCCTTCATACAAAAACAATTGCCTAAATATGCAAGTGGTTTTGTATTGGTAAAATTTTATAGTCACAGTTGTAGCACTAACCCATTTGTTTAGCACAAGAAGAGTAAATAATGTTCTGTTTGTAGATTTACAGGAAGCCCAGATAATTAATTATTTTTGAAATTGTTGAATCGAAGCTTGATGTGTCTGAAATTGAAAACTTTTTTTAGAGAAATAACTTTTTGCTAATTTTAAACATTTAACAAATGTTAAAAATGTATTATACTCAATTCTTTTTATTGCCAGACTGTTATACAGTTGCAAGAAAAAGTATGTGAACCCTTTGGAATGATATGTATTTCTGCACAAATTGGTCATAAAATGTGATCTGATCATCATCTAAGTCACAACAATAGACAATCACAGTCTGCTTAAACTAATAACACACAAAGAATGAAATGTTGCCATGTTTTTATTGAACACACCATGTAAACATTCACAGTGCAGGTGGAAAAAGTATGTGAACACCTAGACTAATGACATCTCCAAGAGCTAATTGGAGTGAGATGTCAGCCAACTGGAGTCCAATCAATGAGATGAGATTGGAGGTGTTGGTTACAGCTGCCCTGCCCTATAAAAAACACAAACCAGTTCTGGGTTTGCTTTTCACAAGAAGCATTACCTGATGTGAATGATGCCTTGCACAAAAGAGCTCTCAGAAGACCTACGATTAAGAATTGTTGACTTGCATAAAGCTGGAAAGGGTTATAAAAGTATCTCCAAAAGCTTTGCTGTTCATCAGTCCACGGTAAGACAAATTGTCTATACATGGAGAAAGTTCAGCACTGCTGCTACTCTCCCTAGGAGTGGCCGTCCTGTAAAGATGACTGCAAGAGCACAGCGCAGACTGCTCAATGAGGTGAAGAAGAATCCTAGAGTGTCAGCTAAAGACTTACAAATGTCACTGGCAAATGCTAACATCCCTGTTAGCGAATCTACAATACGTAAAACACTAAACAAGAATGGATTTCATGGGAGGATACCACAGAGGAAGCCACTGCTGTCCATACAAAACATTGCTGCACGTTTACAGTTTGCACAAGAGCACGTGGATGTTCCACAGCAGTACTGGCAAAATATTCTGTGGACAGATGAAACCAAAGTTGAGTTGTTTGGAAGAAACACACAACACTATGTGTGGCGAAAAAAAGGCACAGCACACCAACATCAAAACCTCATCCCCACTGTGAAGTATGGTGGTGGGGGCATCATGGTTTGGGGCTGCTTTGCTGCCTCAGGGCCTGGACGGATTGCTATCATCGAAGGAAAAATGAATTCCCAAGTTCACCAAGACATTTTGCAGGAGAACTTAAGGCCATCTGTCTACCAGCTGAAGCTCAACAGAAGATGGGTGTTGCAACAGGAAAATGACCCAAAGCATAGAAGTAAATCAACAACATAATGGCTTAAACAGAAGAAAATACGCCTTCTGAAGAGGCCCAGTCAGAGTCCTGACCTCAACCCGATTGAGATGCTGTGGCATGACCTCAAGAAAGCGATTCACACCAGACATCCTAAGAATATTGCTGAACTGAACCAGTTCTGTAAAGAGGAATGGTCAAGAATTACTCTTGACCGTTGTGCACGTCTGATCTGCAACTACAGGAAACATTTGGTTGAAGTTATTGCTGCCAAAGGAGGTTCAACCAGTTATTAAATCCAAGGGTTCACATACTTTTTACACCTGCACTGTGAATGTTTACATGATGTGTTCAATAAAAACATGGCAACATTTCATTCTTTGTGTGTTATCAGTTTAAGCAGACTGTGATTGTCTATTGTTGTGACTTAGATGATGATGATCAGATCACATTTTATGACCAATTTGTGCAGAAATCCATATCATTCCAAAGGGTTCACATACTTTTTCTTGCAACTGTATTTTACCAGGCTACTGTGACAATTTAGAATTTTTCTAAGAAATCACCTTTATATGCACAAAAATGTACTGCTTAGGTTCGTCACTGTATTAAGCTGTCCTGTATGGGTGATATAATTAAAGGAACATTCAAAAGGATTATTGGGACTTGATGGAACAACGGAGGAAATTGCATGCCTTGATAACCTGCAAAAGTCGAAGGGATTTTTCTATACACATGCAAACAAAGGAGGAAAACTCTTAGTGAAAATGCTAGGGGGTTGACAAATTCAGGCGCAAGACCATAAACTAAAAGTATCCTCAGGAGGGACTACTCAACTCCCTACCTTCATGCCCAAGACCATCTCAGCGGCTGCCTCTGAACAACTCGAGGCACCGGTCATGGAAGAGGAACTCAAATCCGCAATAAAAACCTCTAAGATGGGGCGGGCCCCGGGTTCAGATGGGTTCACCCTGGATTAATATAAACAATTTGCCGATTTCCTACTCCCTACGTTCACTAAGGCAGTCAATGCACTCACAACGGGAGGTGCCTTTCATTCGGAATCCCTGTCTGCCACCATTGCTGTCTTACCTAAGCTGGGCAAGAATCCAGAACTAGTCAGTAGCTACAGACCGATCTCTCTCTACTGAACGTAGATATGAAACTCTTCAAAATATTGTCTGCTAGAATGTGATCTCTCCTACCGGGGCTAGTCCACCCGGAACAAATAGGCTTTATACCTGGAAGAGAGGCAAGAGACCGCACCCTTAGGGGCCTGTCGATCCAACATCTCGCAAAGAAAGTGGACATCCCGACGCTCTTACTGTTAACCGATGCTGAGAAGGCATTTGATCAGGTGGACTGGTCCTTCCTCCTGGCTGTGATGCGTGGCGTGGGATTCGGCCTGAAAATGCTAATCGGATACAGGCCATACATAGCAAACCCAATGCAAGAGTTCGAGTAAATGCGCCCTGCCCGACTCACTCCTTATTCGAAATAGCACTAGGCAGAGCTGCCCCGTCACCCCACTGCTGTTTGCTCTATCCTTGGAATGCTTCTTGGAGGCGGTATGGGGGAATCCTGACGTATCAGGCTTTCAATGGAAGGGCACGACCCATAAAGTGGCAGCATATGCCGACGATATGCTCTTTTTCATCACCCAACCTAGGCTGTCCCATGAGGGAATTCAAGAGGTTTAGCCATCTATCTGGACTTAAGCTGAGCCTCTCTAAGTGCAAAATACTCAATATATCGGTACAACCTTTAGCCTTTAGGCGTTCTAAGGGCTGCTGCGGTCCCATTCGTAAGGTTAAAGGGCGCACTGCCCACATTAAAGATGACGCAGGTGTGCATGTGATGTCACGTTATCGGGTCAAAGGCAGTGTAATAACCAATCACAGCACTGAGAGGCATATTTAAACCCTGTTATGCCTTTTCTCAGTGCCCTGTCGTGGATTCCACTTGTTGGTTATCAGAGAGCGTGTTCTTGGTATTGCATTTCTGGTTTTTGACTCTGGCTTATGTTTTTGACTTTCCCTAATTCTGGTATCCTGACCCTTGGCTAGTTTATTCATATTGTCTCATTCTGTATCCCCGACCTTGGCTTGTAATTTTAACCATTCTCTTAAACATATAATTCAATTATCTCCCAGGTAAAGAAAATCTACACAAAATATAGATGTAGCTAATACATAACACTTCATGCCTGTATACCGATGCTGTTCCCAAACCACAGGGGCTTGAATGTGCCAGACACTTGCGACTAAATATGAGGCTACTGGAGCCTAGTACCTTTGACCTGAGATGCCAGAAACACTATTACAATAGCATTCTGGGCACCACTTCCCAACAGGTCAGGACGAAAATTGACCTTTAGCTTTCATGGTTTTCATCCCCATTAACATGAGTTACACGAAGTTGCCCAACAACAGCAATGTCTAACATAACAACATTTCATGATGACAGGGTTACACTAATAGCTTAACAGAGTGGAAGTACACTTGCATATTGCTCATACATTCTCATATTGTTCATACTTAGTTATTTTATGTGATTTGGATTTCATGAAATAGCTGCATAATATGTTGTATATTTACAGCTAAGCTAAGAAAATGAGTCCTGTGAGACTAATCCACTGTGTGTGTGCACGCGCGCTCTCTCTCTTTTTCTCTTTCTCTTTCTTTCTCTTTCTTTCTCTTTCTCTCCTCACAATAAAAACATTTACACAAATAAATTAAAGGAACATTCTAATTTACATTTTGTTTTGTATTTTTTTATATAGATATTGCAATTTTGTTTATATTAGTAAACACAACTGAGCGCCCATTTCAATATTGAAAGGGGAAAGGGTTAAATTCACATTTTTCACTGCGCAGATAGACTAATCATCTGATCCAATTCCTGTAAAGTGATTTAGTTATGATTTGTGTCTATTAAGATGTTTCTCACAATTGCTAATTTCCACCAACATTCTGAAGCTCAGTTCATATCGAATTCTTGTACTAGCTCCTACTTTTCTTTATTCAAACTATTTTACTACATGTTATTTCAGATATTTGGTTGTTAAACCCATCTTGGCTCATGTGCATTTATAAAAGAATGTTTGAAAGTGAAAACAAAACTTTATCTAAAGAAGGCATCATTCACCTACTAGATATGTTTTGTGAACGATCTCTTCCTGGATCACCAGTATGTTTAGAGGTACAGTATTTTTTTAAATTAAATTTATGTTTTGCATAGTTTAATGTGTTTGTTTAGACTCATGCTTATCGTTTTCAGTTATAGCATTATGTTTATTAAACCCATTGTGTTGTCATCATTGTATATCTGGCGGAAGTACTTATTGTAATAAGTGAAATAAGAAATGATGAAAAAAACATATATTTAAAAAAAAAAAAAACATTCCAAGCACCATAAGCACCACAGCTCCTGTGGTGAACAGAAAAATTTGATAACTTACGTCTGCAGGGCACCTGCCACTGCCTCTTCTGAATCCAAATGCAACCGCACAGTGCCAAACATAGACGTGCAGGGCTTTCAACCAATGAACTTGCAATGTTCGGCAGGCCTTAGCTCTTTGGAACTATTGAAAGTGACTTGCAGGAGCTTAAAGGGAGACTCGAGACCCCTCAATCACTTTAGCTTGACGGAAAGCTTTTATTTGTGAAGAGTGTGTCCTCTTATTTTCATTTTGTAAAAGAGCAGATTTCAATAGAAATTTACAGTTTTATAAATTAACCTGGTCACACCCCCATGGCTTTTAAGAAGACAACAGGTCCTGTTACTTCCTGAATTAGTTAGCTCAGTGGAGCTAAACTCAAGAGGCAGCTGCTTAGATCACATGCCTTGCAAATACTTCTCATTGAGCTGCATTGGGAAGTCTTTTATTGGACCCCCACAGTAAGTCTAGACCGGGTTAGTAGGGGAGGGCTTACAAAGGCAGCATACAGGAAAAATGCAGGTTTTGCAAAAGGTTTTTAGATATACCAACGAAAAAATGCACAATAAAGTGCATGGTGGATGAGAATAAAGTGCTTCATGGCTGCGATAATCAATCTTTGAGATGTATTTTCTTTTTTTTTACAAAAGAGTTCTAGCTTTTAATACCCGCACTGCTGACATGATGTGTTACTTTGTGCACTCTTTTGGATAAGACTCACGTTTTATTTTAGATATTTTGTAAATTCTATTAAAAAGTCAGCACTGCACCACAGAGGCGCCCTCTTTATCTTATCTTTATGCTTGCCTTGAGGTAAAGTTGCTATGGTTGCATTATAGACCAAAGGAACAAAGTTGATACAATAACTGAGAATAACAAGTTGACTGCGAACTGTAACCATTAGGCTGGAGTCTATGTAGTGATGACTATACACCAAGAGTATTATTTAGATATATTTTACTTTTAGCACTAGCATTTATGTTGATTAATTAACTTTAACCCTAAAGCTAACATGCAGGAGAAGACATCATGGCAAACAGCCTGTGGAGCCATACGTTCCACGGGCAAGGATGGTAAAAAAACATGATTAATTGATTCCAGTCTGGGAGCATGTAATATATTCGTTTAATAGACTGTATTGTACATGAAACAACAACGTTATGGTCTCCTTTTCGTACTATTTTAATCTTTACATTGTGTGTTGTTGCAAATTATCTTAGTGGGAGTTGTGTCCACCCTTCCACGTCACTATTATTACAATCTGTAAATCTGTCTAGGTTTTGCATGACAGAGCAAATTTCAATAGCCATTAGCAGAGTAACAAGAAGTGTAAAACCAGAACAATGAGTTAGCGCTAAATAACACAGATTAGCAGCAACCCTATAAGGGAATCCCACAAGAACCCTTAAAACAAAACACAAAAAAGTAAAAAATACAAGAAAGGGCTGCGCTTGGATAAAACTTTAAATAATACTGAAAGTCCAGATAAAATCAATGGATAAAAAGAGAGAGTCTTATCTGGCAATGTCCGTTGAAATCGTATTATGTAATGGTACTTGGTCCGAAACAGTAGTCTTGCTTATTATCTTCCTTATGGACCGTCTCATATGCAAGAGCTAAGAACAAATACAGAGCCAAAATAGTGTAGTATATCTTGAATAAAAAAGGAAGTTGAAATGTAAAACTTGATTGCAAACTTACATTTAAAAGAGCTAGTACCCGCTCTGGTATAGAGGGCGTACAGCGGTTTAGATCCCTGCTTGTAGGATATGGAATGACTTTCCTTCGCGTACTTCCTCCTTCCGTAGTATGAAAGACACTCGAATAAAAAGAGACAGCCAATAGTGTTCTCTGCGTAAAACTTTGAATAAAATATATGAAAATAAAAGTGGATACTCACAAGACAGGAGCAGATCAACTTCTCCTGGTAGTTCGCGTTGGTGGTATAATCCCCACCTAGGATTGCTTGGAGTCCAGCGAATAAAAAGGAATGATGCCAGGTAACAATAATAAATATATGTGTATAAAAAGATAAATGGTACGATAAAAGGTTACCAAATATACTTTAATATTTAAAATTACACAATATAAAAACCATAAACGCGTTTCGCCAATCGGCGTTATCAATATGGGTAAAGAGTATAATTAAGAATTGCGGCTTTATCTGGTAATTTTTATGGAAGACACTTAATTTTCTGGAAAATAAATGAACACTCCACACACCATAACTAACATAGCGTGCCAGCTGATCGCTGTCCGCCAATTAACTAAGCCCTTCACTGCCCTGCATAGCTCTGGCACAAATCTTCCGGCTGGTCACCTGGCAGACCACAGGAAAAAGCCAACCGTTGCTGAAATGGTATGACTTCTTACATTCTGGGGTGCCAGGGTGCTCTTGGTAGCATTCCCACTAAAGTGCATTGAAGTCTTTTTGCTGTTTGAAGTGTTTCTTTAATAAACCCTCATTCAAGATAACACACACATCCTTGTTATGTATCATGTAGAAAAAATGTATGCAAAAAATTGTCATATATGAAACATTTTAGAAGTATGTTTTTGTTTAATATCACTACTGTTGTTTACGACCTTCTTTATGTCTTCTTAGTTTATCATTGGGCCACTTATGGATGCTGTGTCGGAGAGTGCCATTTTTAGTAGGTGAGTATGGATGGCTTCAAACTGCAATATTTTGTATTCAGGGAAGCCAATTCAAGTTCCATATCGCCAGTAAGTAATTGTTGAGAAGTGGTAAACGCTTCCATAAGCGAGCAGAAAGGTCCAGATCTATAGGCCTATACATAATACAAGAAACCAGGCCCTTATTTATTCAGTGAAATTTTGATTATCACTTAATAGTAATAGATAAATATTTTGCTATAAGAGTGATTGTAACTTGCTTTATATTTCTACAAAAAATAATGTAATCAAACCAGTACATTTAGTGACAATAGTCTGACAACTCGTGATTAGCTGTGTTGTTTTTTCACCCCAAATGGATTGTATTAACTGTTTACAACTCTGATTTACAACCCTGATTTAATTAAACAATAAACTCCTCACAAACTGGTGCAAAACCCTCAAGCTCTCACATAGTATCTTACCTGAGATATTTGAGCTCTGTTGGCAGTGCACCATACAAATCTGGTGGGACTGCCATGTCGGGATACCATTCTGGTAAACCATTTACACTACAATGTTAGACATATTTGTTAGTAGTACTTTATTTATTCCTCGGTTCTATGATGTTACACTTCACTACTATGCCACCAGCCAAGAAAACAAAATCGCTTATCAAATATCGGCTTATTGTGGAATAAACCCGGATACTTGCACTCTGAAGCCAGTGGTGGTACCCACCTTTAAGCAGTGGTTAGTAAAATACTAATAAAATAAGCCAAATAGACACTGCCAGCATCTCTCTCACCAGGCATTCAGAAATTTAGGCTTGTTCATATCTCACATAGAATCACCTCTGCTTAGGTACCTAATACTTGAAACACTGCCAAGTCCTCCTCCTTCTCAACCACTTACCTAGGTTCTTTTTTTACTTACCACTCGTTTCTTTTCCTTGAGTATGGTATGATAGAATAGTCGTACAGAGTTGGTTTTCAATTGCCTAATCGTAAAACTCTGGCTTACGAAATGTTCAGCGTCCGGTGACCTGATTTCTTTTTTTTTTATACATATTCCTACTTCCCTTGGATGTTAGACAAAGACAAATGTTAGAGTTTTCTATGACAATGTAAAAAAATAGTAATCATAATAATAATTAAAAAAAATTATTTAAACAGGTCTACAGGTCAGTTAAGTGGCGCCTGTCCTCTTTTGGCGATGAAGTTTGAGACCTTTTTGGCTACTTTTGTATCCTCACTTTCAGAAGAAAACAAAGGTATACTTTTGACTAATATGTTTGTATTGTTTAAATATAATGAGAAATTACAATTAAATACACTGCTTCTTTTATTCCCTGTAGACTCTGTTCCTTTTTAATACACCTGTTAATGAGCATATCTCTAAAAATAAAAATGGTTATATACATGTAACCAATATTTGTAACCTTACTTTCTTTCTACATTGCGGTCTGGGCCAGTGCAAGACTATTGTACCCCCTAGGCAAGACCAGCTACTTGCACCCCCAAACAAAAATTGTCAACTTTCTGTCTCTTTCTTCTCCATCTCCTTTATCGCTTCCTTCTCCAACTCCTCTATGTGTCTCTTCCCCCCAGCCCTGCATTTGTTTTTCTCCCCCCCAGCCCCTGTGTGCCTCTCTCTCTCACACCCCAGCCCCCGTGTGCCTCTCTCTCTCACACCCAGCCCCCGTGTGCCTCTCTCTCTCACACCCAGCCCCCGTGTGCCTCTCTCTCACACCCCAGCCCCCGTGTGCCCCTCTCTCTTACACCCCAGCCCCGTGTGCCTCCTCTCTTTCTCTCACCTCCACCCCAGCCCGTGTGCCTCTCTTTCTCTCCACCCCCCCCCGTGCCCCGTGTTTCTCTCACACCCAGCCCCGTTATTGCCTGTGCCTCTCTCTCTCTCACACCCAGCCCCGTTTGCCTCTCTCTCTCACACCCCAATCCGTTTACCTCTCTCTCCTCACACCCCAGCCCCCGTGTGCCTCTCTCTCTCACACCCAGCCCGTGTGCCTCTCTCTCTCACACCTACGCCCCGTCGCCTCTCTCACCCCAGCCCCAGTCTCTCTCTCTCCTCACCCCAGCCCTGTGTTCTCTCTCTCTCACCCCAGCCCTGTGGCCCTCTCTCTCACACCCAGCCCCGTGTGCCTCTCTCTCTGGCCCCGGCCAGTGTGCCTCTCTCTCTCACACCCCAGCCCCGGTCATGCCTCTCTCACACCCAGCCCCAGGCCTCTCTCTCTCACAGCCAAGCCCCTCTCTCTCTCACCCCAGCCCTGTGTGCTTCTCTCTCCTCTGCCCCGGCCTGTGTGCCTCTCTCTCCCACCCCAGCCTGTGGCTGCCTCTCTCTCTCACACCCCAGCCCTGTGTGCCTCTCTCTCACCCCAGCCCCGTGTGCCTCTCTCACCCAGCCCCCTCCTCTCTTTACACACCCCAGCCCGTGTGCCTCTCTCACACCCCAGCCCCGTGTGCCTCTCTCTCTCACACCCCAGCCCCCGTGTGCCTCTCTCCTCACACACCCCAGCCCCGTGTGCCTCCTCTCTCACACGCCCCAGCCCCGTGTGCCTCTCTCACACCCCAGCCCCTCTCTCTCACACCCCAGGTGTCTCTCTCTCACACCCCAGCCCCGTGTGCCTCTCTCTCTCACACCCCCAGCCCCGTGTGCCTCTCACAGCCCGGTGGCCTCACTGCCCCGTGTGCCTCTCTCACACACCCCGTGTGCCTCTCTCACACCCCAGCCCGGTGTGCCTCTCTCTCTCACACCCAGCCCGTGCCTCTCTCTCTCCCCAGCCCGTGTGCCTCTCTCCGCTTTAGCCCGTGTGCCTCTCTCTCTCACTTTAGCCCCACACCCCAGCCCCACCCCAGCCCCGTGTGCCTCTCTCACACTCCCCGTGTGCCTCTCTCTTCACCCAGCCCCGTGCCTCTCTCTCTCACACCCCAGCCCCGTGTGCCTCTCTCTCACCCCAGCCCCGGTGTGCTCTCTCTCACACCCCAGCCCCGTGTGCCTCTCTCCTCTCTCCACCCCAGCCCCAGTGCCTCTCTCTGTTGCTCCTCTCTGCCACCCAGCCCCGTGTGCTCTCTCTTACCCCCCAGCCCCGTGTGCCTCTCTCTTACCCCCAGCCCCTGTGCCTCCTCTCTTACCCCCCAGCCCCTATGTGCCTCTTTCTCACCCCCAGCCCCTGTCTGCTTTTTCTCACCCCCAGCCCCTGTCTGCTTTTTTTTCTCACCCCCAGCCCCTGGTTGCTTGTTTCTCACCCCCAGCCCCTGGTTGCTTGTTTCTCACCCCCAGCCCCTGGTTGCTTGTTTCTCATTTGAGGAAAGGTATTTAGGGGTGATTATTTCTGATGACTTAAAGGTAGGCAGACAATGTAATATAGAAGCAGGAAATGCTAGCAGAATGCTTGGTTGCATAGGGAGAGGTATTAGCAGTAGAAAGAGGGAGGTGCTCATGCCATTGTACAGAACACTGGTGAGACCTCACTTGGAGTATTGTACACATATCTCCAGAAGGATATTGATACTTTAGAGAGAGTGGCATTTGCCTTGGGTGGCAATTTCCAGGGGGCTGCAAAAAACACCGCCCCCAAATACCTTGTTTGCCTCGATTTCTGGGAGCCCAAGAGCTGGCCAGCTGGCCACCTTTGGGCTCCCCCGGGGCAGGCAGGCAGGCAGCTGGAGAGGGAGCACTTTCCCCTGAGCTCTCTGCTCAACTCCCTCGCGTGACCCACAATAATGCCGGGAGCCGGAATATGACGTCATATTCCGCCTCCCGGCATCACTCTGCAGGTTGCGCGAGTATGCTGAGAAGAGAGCTCAGGGGAAAGTGCTCCCTCGCCGGCCGCCTGCCTGCCTTCTCCACCTACCTGCCCAGCAGCCCCACTGGACCCCAGGTGAGAAATCCACCCAGCTATCCCAAACGTAGGGAGGCTGGGTGGATTTAAATTTAAAAATAATAATAATTGTGAGTGTGGGGAAATGTGTGTGTGTGTGTGTGTGTGTGTTCCCGAGCACCGTCCTGCCTAGGACAGCACAAATCCAAAATACACCACTGAGTTCAGAGAAGGGTTACTAAACTGGTTAATGGATTGCAGGATAAAACTTATAAGGAAAGGTTAAATGAACTTAACATGTATAGCTTGGAGGGAAAACGGGACAGGGGGGATATGATAGAAACCTTTAAATACATAAAGGGAATCAACACAGTAAAGGAGGAGACTATATTTAAAAGAAGAAAAACTACCACAACAAGAGGACATAGTCTTAAATTAGAGGGGCAAAGGTTTAAAAATAATATCAAGAAGTATTACTTTACTGAGAGGGTAGTGGATGCATGGAATAGCTTTCCAGCTGAAGTGGTAGAGGTTAACACAGTGAAGGAGTTTAAGCATGTGTGGGATAGGCATAAGTCCTAGCTATAAAACAAGGCCAGGGAATGAAAGTATTTAGAAAACTGGACAGACTAGATTGGCCAAATGGTTCTTATCTGCTGTCACATTCTATGTTTCTGTGATTGTTATGCCCTGATATGTAAAGCCATAGAATTCAATGAGGATGTACTTTCTTTTTCCTAAGACTATAAATATTTATCCTGTTCAGAATACTGCTGATGTCTGCTGTAAAGTTAGCTAGCAGCCTCCCTATCCCTCTTCTTACTGTGTCACAAATTTCCTTTTATTTTTTCTTTAACATATTTTTATCCGTCCTGTTATTTATCTTCTGTCTGAACCAAGACTAATCTTATATTGTATTAGCAATTGCTTAAGCACTTTTTGTTTTGTGTTATTACGAATAATATTTGTTCCCTGCAAATTGTGTGTTTAAAACAATATATATATATATATATATATATATATATATATATATGTATATTAAAACACTTTTTTCGATATATTTCCCAAAGATGCAATCAAGTCATTTGGCTATTTTCCTTGTGTAGGTGATTTCCTTTTGAAACTTTTAAAAAGGATGACAAGCAGAAATTGGTGTGCAGTTCCAATTTTGTTCATATCTAAAGCTCTGGGAGCTCTTCCTCAATGTAGAGCCTGGGGTGCGGAAGGTCTTCTTCTGCTGAGGTAGGTTATTATACTATATTGTAATAGTCAATCACCATGGGACTAAAGTACTTTTTTAAGAAATGCTGATTAAGGTTTTTGAAAACTGCTGCTTTGATTAATACCCTAAAACATAAGTTGCACTTACAGGTGATACTCGAAAAATTAGAATATCGTGCAAACGTTCATTTATTTCAGTAATGCAACATAAAAGGGGAAACTAATATATGAGATAGATGCATTACGTGCAAAGCAAGATAGTTCAAGCCGTGATTTGTCATAAGTGCAATTATTATGGCTTAGAGCTCATGAAAACCCCAGTGGCCGCTAGAGGCGATTTCTTCAATTCTCACGGTGAAAATCACAGTGAGAATACACTGGACGTCCATAGGAAAGCTTTGAGTAATGCTTTCCTATGGGCTCTTTGAATGCGCGTGCGGCTGTTGCCGCGCATGCGCATTCAGATCTGACGTCGGCAGGGGGTGGAGAGTTCCCCAGCACAGAGGGAGCCTGGCGCTGGAGAAAGGTAAGTGGCTGAAGGGGTTTTAACCCATTCAGCCCAGCAGGAGGGGGGCCCTGAGGGTGGGGGGACACACACCTAATTACCCTCTAGTGCCAGGAAAACAAGTTTGTTTTCCTGGCACTATTGGGCTCCTTTAACTAAATACCTGCCTGAAACAGAAAATTAAATAAATTTTCAAACAAATATTCTTACCTGCAGAGAGCTGAATAGAGCCCAAAAAACGCCAAAGAAAACCTTTTTCCCAATCCAGAATAAAGTTTGAAAATGTACTGTGAGTTTAAGTTTGAATTTTGCACCTCAGTACCTTTAAATGTTCACGCATGCGCTGAACAGCCACGAGCACCGTAACCACCATCTTTGAAATTGGTGAAGTTAGATCTGTTTATGTTCACGCCGGCTGTATATGGCTATAATCTGGAAATGGTGCAGGGCATAGGGATGCTTTGCGTACTCTCCTCTCACTGCTCATTCCAATGCAAAATAAAAAATACTATACCCCAAGAAAATAAAAATAGACCGGCACTGTGCCCAGAGTCCAACCAGAAAACTCTGTGTAGTCTGGACACCACAGGGTTTAGCTGCCTTGTGGTGCATCACTTATAATGGCAATATTTCTGGACCCCCCCTGTTTTCAGTCTGCCTGGACCCAGCCTGCTTCCAGCCACCCTGCCGACAGATATTTTATATTTTATAAAAACTTGCATTAAAGGACCACTATAGTGCCAGGAAAACATACTCGTTTTCCTGGCACTATAGTGCCCTGAGGGTGCCCCCAGCCTCAGGGACCCCCTCCCGCCTGGCTCTGGAAGGGGGAAAGGGGTAATAACTTACCTTTTTCCAGCGCTGGGCGGAGAGCTCTCCTCCTTCTCTCCGCCTCCGTTACGCCCCGCCGGCTGAATGCGCACGCGCAGCAAGAGCTGCGCGCGCATTCAGCCGGTCTCATAGGAAAGCATTTACAATGCTTTCCTATGGACGCTGGCGTGCTCTCACTGTGATTTTCACAGTGAGAAGCACGCAAGCGCCTCTAGTGGCTGTCAATGAGACAGCCACTAGAGGATTAGGGGGAAGGCTTAACCCATTCATAATTATAGCAGTTTCTCTGAAACTGCTATAATTATGAAAAAATGGGTTAACCCTAGAAGGACCTGGCACCCAGACCACTTCATTAAGCTGAAGTGGTCTGGGTGCCTAGAGTGGTCCTTTAAAGCAATTAAGAACCATAGTAGTGGACCACAGAGGAGGAACTAGTAGCAAATCACACAAAAATGACAGTGCCTAATATAGTATGGTAAAATGAATAATGGTGTCCTTGCCCATGGACCTCCTACCTATATTTACCACAGCACAGCCATATGTATTTGCTATATTGTGGTCTTTTCCATCTTCTGGGTTTCCTGGTTATTACTTTTGGTTGTTATTATTTTATTTTTTTTTGTTTGTTTTTGTATTTTTTGTTTAGATAGCATGTTGTGGAAAAGAGAGACTAATGGTTCACAAATCTTCTTCATGATCTCTTCTCACCTTGACTCTCTGAGTACTTACTTTGAGCCGATCAGACATCACTGACAAATGTTTGTTGCTCCATCGGTTTTGTGCCTGTTGTATTTAACAGCTGTTTTATGTTTTCATCCTTACCTCTTTCTTTTCTTCTCATTTTCCTGGTCTCTCTCTTTGCCCTTTCTTTTGGGGGCAGCCTCTGGTGGGCAGGATGGGAAGATTGAATGTATGGACATTCATTACCGTGTATATAGCTCCTTTTTCCTGGTTGCTATGATCTCCACTCTGAAAGTTTTGTCTCTGAATGGAGCTCTGCATCTTCACTCATTTCCACTTCTGGTCTTGGGTGCTCAGTCCTGTATTCTTCCATAATCTTGACGTTGCAGAGGCCCTTTATAGTGATATCAATTACTTTAAGGGTAAAATATCCTCAGAGATCCCTTAATATGCCACGTGGTGCTAATAATAATGCAGTACTTTGTGGCTCCATTATTACAAATGCCAGTCATTATAAGAAAAAAAAAATAAAAAAAAATTTTTTCTCTTAAATGCCCTTCATACATATGGACTGTAAGTCTTACCCTTCTTCCAAGTCTCTTAGCGCTTCACTTATAATTCAGCAGAATCTCCAGGCCCTTCTTCTGGATGATCAGCAAATTTGATTCTCAGCCAATCAAATGCTTTCTTATAGGAAAGCATTGGGAGGCTACTGCGCATGTCTGGCAAAGCGCTGCAACAATCAGCATCTACTCATAGAGATACATTGCATCAATGAATTTCTATGAAAAACATACAGCGTCTCCATGAGGTGCTGAACGTTTGTGCTGCACATTGTGCAACACTGACCCAGGAATCACCAATAGTGGCAATCTGAGTGACTTCCTCTAGAGGTGTTCCTAGGCACCAATGACCAATGTGAACACTGTCTTTTTTCTGACAAGGCTGTGTTCACCTTAAAATGCCTGCAGGGACATAATTTACACACCAGAACAACTACATTAAACTGTAGTTGTTCTTGTGACTATAGTGTCCCTTTCAGTTATGCACAGTCTCAAATTTAAAACATATTAGCTGTAAAATTGAGCTGTGTATTGCCTTTAAACATCCAGAAAAACACAAAGTGGAGCATGTTTCATGCAGATATGTTCAATGCCACTGGCTCTGGTCCTGAAGCCTCAATGAACCAGAAAACTGTTGTTGACATTGTCTCATTTGTTGCTGCAGTCAACCTTAGACTGTTAACTGGGCCACCTCACCAGAGCCCTGTTTCCACTCACCCATAACCAGTTGGGGTAAGAGGAAATACTGATGTTGATATATGTACGTGTCCACATATATTACTAAAGGTCTTTGTAGAATCCATCACTTACAAGGTCACTGTCCTGTCCAACTGCTGCATGAAAAGTGAGACCTGTGATATATGGTAATCTGCAATATCATGGGAAATATCCAAGGAAATATTTTCACTCTGCTGTTAGTAACCCTTTAAATTGTAGAGTTTAATGTTTATATTATTTGTAGGGAAGTTCTCCAGTGTACTATGACCACACATCAAATTCTTTTTCGTGGAGCTGCCCAGTGTTTTCTTCTTCAAGCTGCTTTGAAGTTAACTGATGTTGTAAGTATTCAGCTGTAAGTTACTGTCAACATTGCTGTGGGTGCAAGTGTGTGTACATGTATATCTGTGTGTAAATATGTACAAATGTATTAATTTTACAATGTGTTAACTGGGTTATTCCCTAAAGTCCGAATTACCCCATACCAAATAGGGCAAAATCATTTGGCTACAAAATCCAGACATTGTTCACGTTATTCAACGATGTCTGGATTTTGCAATTCAGGTCCCAAGCAGGCCTGAGCGTTGTCTGGATTTCAGCCAAACTGGACACCGCAGGATGGCGTAAATCCAGACCTAAATACTTGAAATCTGAGCCTGGATTTTAAAAATCCAAACTGTTTTCACTCTTGCAGCGTTAGCAGCCAATGGGCAAATAGGTAAAAAAAACACCTCAGTGGCGTGAGTGTTCATTTTGTGGTGGCTGGCCAGCGCTTGCTAGCCAGCGCTTGTTAGCCAGTGGCCACATTAAATAGTTAAAATGAACACATTTAACTATTTAATGCTGGCCTCGTGATCTTGATTAACATTATAGTCTCCCGGAAGAGGGTAAGTCACTTTATGTGCATAGTATACTATGAGTGCAATTCAGACTTGAGCTGTAATCCAGTGCCCATGACAGGGAAATAGTTATTATTTTTGTGTATACTGATGTTTATATATTTTATTTTGTTTTATTTTATAAAAAGTAATTCTGCGTGCAGTTCACTTTTTGAGAATATGCCGCCATTGCTGGGCATATTTGTGAAGTTGATATAATTTTGACACGCATTGTATTGAGGTGGGGGCATAACTACTAACAGTTTAAAACTAGTGACTTGGCAATGGAGAGGTTTATTTAACAGGCCCTAACGGACCTTTCTTGTAACTGGGCAGCAATGGTTGCCAAAACTGTTGCAGCAGACTGGGGCTTTAGATAATTATACAATGACTGGTCATTAAAGGTAATACCTATAAAATAAAAAATATACTTCCCAGAAGTCTTTATTGTAACCTTTCTTTTTTCAGCCCCAAAAAGTGCCAAGTTAAAATCCATAATTATCAAGAAATCTAATGTGTAAAAAAATAAAAATAATGAAAAACATGTGATAAAAATAATCTATCTTTGTTCCATGAGGGCTCTGCACAGACAGAAGAAGGACCCCAATTTGTTGTTTTTTTGCATTGTGTGTGGAAAAACATCTCACACAACGCAATGTCAGTAAGAGCACTCTGATTGGTTGCCTACCAATCAGAGTGCTCTTACTGATATAACATGTATTATTCGCTTGCAAAAAAGCAAGTGAACACCGGTCATGAGCACATGATAAAGGCTTGCCAATGGGAAAAATCAGTTTGCTTAGCTTACATTGAAAGCTATCTTTTATATGCCCTACACCATCACCAACTTACAAATCTCTACACAATGCTGCTCCGACCTACTTATCCTCACTAACACACACTATATGTCCCATCTAGGCCCCTACGCTCTGCTGGAGACCTACGTCTAGCTTCTGTTCGTACTCCTATATCTGATGCTCGCCTTAAAGGCTGCACCGTTCCAATGCAATGCACTTCCCCTCTCTGTTACACTTTCACCCAACCTCCACTCCTTCAAACAATCTTTGAAAACTTACTTCTTTAGGAAAGCATATCAATAAAACTGTGAACAGCTTTCCCTCCCTGCACCCTGATTCCTCTCCTGCAACTGTCATCAAAACAAAACACTTAGCTCTCAATGAATACTATCCTAACAACCTACTTTTCTACCCTACCCTTACCTTTTGAGTCACTATACCCCACTCCCCCTAGCAGGTAAGCTCATTGAGCAGGGCCCTCAATCCCTGTGTTCCTGTGCATCCCGCTTGTCTGGTTCCAAATACTTGTCTGTTAGTCCACCCATTGTACAGCGCTATGGAATTTGTTGGCACTTTATAAAATTAATAATAATAAGTGGACGAAGAGGCTTTGTGGTAGGAACCACAAAGCCTCTTAGGCCACCTATTATTATTTATAGAGCGTCAACAAATTCTGTAGCGCTGTACAATCATGTAAGGGCCTGGATGGGACATATTTGTTTATTATTATTATTAAGTAGGTCAGAGCAGCATTGTGTAGAGATTTGTTAGCAAGTATCAGGATCTTAAATTGAGTCCTAAATCTTACGGGAAGCCAATGAAGGGACTGACAGAGGTGGGAGGTGTGAGTGGACAGGAAGATGAGCATCGCCACCTCATTCCATATAGACTTTAACGGGACAAGTTGGGAACACGTAAGACCACTGAGAAGTGGATTACAGTAGTCAAGGCGAGTGAGGACAGCAACATGGATAAGCACCTTTGCCATATCAGGAGTTAAATAGGGTCAGATGCTCGCAATGTTTTTCAGATGAAAGCGGCACGATTTGGTGATTGATTGTACATGAGGGGTGAAGGAGAGGTCAGAGTCAAAGAGAACACCTAGGAAACGAGTCTGCGAGGTATAGCGGATGGTAGCGCCATTGACTTGGAGGGAAACAGACAAGGGAGTAGCAACACACGAGGGAGGGAAGATCAGAAGTTCTGTTTTGGACAGGTTCAGTTTAAGGAAATGAGCAGCCATCCAGTTGGAAATAGCAGAGAGGCAGTCAGAGGCACGAGTCAAGAGTGGTGGTGAGAAATCAGGGGAGGACAGATAAATCTGCATGTCATCTGCATAGAAATGATACTGGAAGCCTAAAAAAGCTGATGAGTTTACCAAGGTAGATTGAGAACAATAGGGGACCAATGACAGACCCTTTGGGAACACCAACAGAGAGGGATTGGGGAGAAGAGGCAGAGCCAGAGAAAGAAACACTGAAACAGCTAGGAAGAGCACCGGGAGAGAGCAGTATCTCATGGACCGAGATTATGGAGGATGAGAAGAAGCTGTTGATGATCAACAGTGTCAAAAGCAGCAGAAAGGTAGAGGAGAATTAGGATAGTGTAGTGGCCGAGGGATTTTGCAGTGATAAGATCATTGGATACTTTAGTCACAGCTGTTTCAACAGAGTGACGAACGCGGAATAAAGATTGAAGTGGGTCAAGCAGAGTTGGATTAGAGGAAGTCTGTCAATCTCACGTAACAACTCTCTCAAGGATCTTGGAGGCAAACGGCAGTAGCGAGATAGGGGGTAGTTGGATGGGGCATTAGTGTCAAGTTTAGGCTTTTTCAGAATCGGGGTTACTCAGGCATCTATTATTCACTCACTTCTTACTTCACAATCTACTGCTCATTATGAGTACCTTGATTCTTAGTCCCATCCCTCAGCATGTGCTGGCCTACTGCCACATGCTTATCCTTTGTGTACCACTGGGCTCCCACAACCACATAAACATGTGGGCTGGTGTCAGAACCATACATTAATTCACCAATTAACCCACACTTTGTCATGGGCCCACAGTGGCTTGCTCAATTTAACATAGTGCTTGGTCCTCTGGCCTCATTTCAGCTTTACTTCATGCCGCTGCTGGAACACAGCCTGGTCCTTTTAGTATGGGCTTGTCCCACTTTAGACTTCTACATACCCAACAGTTTGTCTTTCAGCCTCACATTGGATTTTCTACTTAGAGGAACACTATAGGCACCCAAATGACTTCAGCTCATTGAAGTGGTCTGAGTGCACTGTCCCTTTTTCCAGAGAAACTGCAATGTTTAGGTTGCAGCTCTAAGCCTGTATTCAGTGGCTGTCTAGCAGACAGCCACTAGAGGGCTTCCTAGATTGAAGCGGACATTTGGTCCCACATCTGACGCTGGATGTCCTCACTCTCTGCATAAGGACATCCAGCATCAGATTTTTCCCCATAGGAAAGCACTGATTCAATGCTTTCCTATGGGGTGGTCTAATGCGCGCCTGCTCATCAAGGGATGTCAATAGGGGCGAAGCGTAGATCCAGGACCAAGAGACATCGGCGCTGGGATAGGTTAAGTAAATAAAGGTTCTTTTAAACCTTTATTTACAGGGTGGGTAGAGGGGAGAAGAGGGAGTGATAGTGCCAGGAATACAGCTTTGTTATGCACTATAGTATCTCCACAATAGACCTGTTCTCCTCTCCGATACATCCATGGTCAGCATGTGATGTGTTCTGACTACCAACTGCACAGTTGCCCTCTGGGACTTTGCCCAAACACTTGGACATGGGGCCTGAGGTGCACACATTATTAAGCAAATGTAATCTTTTTTTTTGATATCCATGCCAAGTAAATTTTAACTTAGATTTCCATATTGCATATTGTTAAATATCCTTTGTTATTATTTATTCAAAATTTGTTTTGTTTCATATTTTAGAATTGTAAGAATCAATTTATTTTTTAGGAAAAAGTGTCTTTTTCGGATATTTCAATTTTCCTTATGTACCTAAAATCAGAGGAATCGTTATGCAAAGGAAGTCATCTTTGGAATGAGGTATGATTTAATTACACCTAATCCCAAATGTATAATTCTGTAATATTGCTTTAGTTTTAATGCATGTTTTTTTTTTCTTTTATTCTAGCTTTGTACTTGGCTTTGTAACAATGACAAATTGTTCAAAAAGAGTATAGGTATTGAATGTGCTCATGATAAAAAGAGATCTTCATTAAGTATGTTCACTCAGTCTTTAGCTGAAGACTACCTTAAAGTGCCACCTTCTAAAGGTAATGTAAATAATCGATTTTGGATGCAATGTAAATGCAGTTCTGTAACTGAATTGGCTTAAATGTTTCTCTTGCAATAAATGTCATAAAAGTGAACAAAAGACTATACATATTATATGTTTTCATAGTTTTTCAACTGTTCACACAACTAGGCAAAAAAATGAATATGTGTAATTCATGAGTCCAAAATTACAATTTAGATTTCTCCTGAGACCAACTAGCAGTTACCATTCATATTAGCTATTGTGTCTTTGTATGTATCATTAAAAAAAAAAAAAGCAATTTGGATTTCTTTTCTTCAGATCTCTGCAGACTCCATATAGCAGCATTATCACTCTCCCTGATAAATGAGTATCCCATATTGAATCGTTACGAAATATTAATTTTGACTCTGTTGGAATTTCACTGAAATTCCAACCCAGTCAAGAGATATAGTTAGACAAATTTGGGGCTACTTTGTCTCTGTAGATTTCCTCCGCCATTTCTAGACACTGGGCGGGACTATTGTCATCTAGAAGTGTCAATCACCTCAGCCTTCATTAGTGACAGCTGCAAGGAATTGTCTCTGTTTATGGGGGATCTAGCGGTCTTGCAGGATCCTGCATAGACCTCAGTGCTGTACTCAAATGTATGTGCAAGAGCAGGGCCAGTGCAAGTTTTTGGGGGTAAACAGGCAAATATGCATTTTTCCACACCCCCCTCGAAAAATGTTTTTTTGCCTATGTACCTCTTAATCCCACTTTTGTGTTCTGTATCCCCTCTTTTAAATGTCTTACCCCCTTTAGTGTATCTTATACCCTATTTTTCCCCATTTTGTGTCTTACACCTCCCTTGTGTATCTCTTACAACCCCTGGTATGTCTCTTATCCCCCCTCTTTGTATGACTCTTATATCCTCCCACATTTTGTGTGTCTTACTTCCCCCAGCCCCTTTGTGTGTCTCCTTCTTTCCCAGTCCCTTTGTGTCTTTTACTTTTCCCAGCTCCTTTGTGTGTGTCTCTTTTACCCCCCTTTCAGTAGGTGTGGCAGTAGTTGGTTCTGAAATTTCTTAAGGTATTGTGCAGGTAGTCCGTCTGGTCCTGGGGCCTTGTGGGTTTTTGAGATTTTAATTACGTATTGTAGGGTGATAGGTGTCTAAAGTTCTTCAATGTTTTTTGCTGTCAGGGTTTGTCTGACATGGTGGTGTAGGTAATTCACGATCGCTGGCAGTAGTTGTTGGGTGCCTCCTGAGTCCCTTACCGGTTGGAGATTGTATAGGTCTGTGTAGAATCGGTGGAATTCCTTGATGATTCCCTCCGGAACTTGTATTGAGTGATCTCTGCTCATTCTAATCTTGGTGATGTGACGCATACGCCTCACTTATTGAAGAATTCATAAAAGTGATTTGCGGATAGTATAAAGTTGGCCTTAAGATAGGATCTGGCGGAGGTTCCGCCTGTGTTCCAGCAATTCTTTGTATGTGTCATCCTGCGATTTTGCTCTCTTTTGCGGTGTGTGCAGATGCAAATGAAATGCCCTCAGACGATACACTTATGTGCCTCACAAACTGTCAGCGGGTTGACCTCCGGCGTAACGTTTTCCTCGAGGTAGTGTCCTATGTGTCAGGATTACGAGTTGATCCAGCATGCAGAACTATGTCACACCTGGGACTAAGGATAATGTATAACCGGACCTTAGAATGGCCGGACTTAACGTATCCAAGAATCGTCAAAGTACTTGCTGAGGTCAGGAAGACAGAATCAGACACAACGATGAGGGAAAGCCAAAAGTCAAGGATACCAGAATTCAGGGAAGTAAAAATGAAGCCAAACTCAAATACCAGGTTTCCATGTGCATGATTGCTGCTTGGCACAACTTTTCCTGTGCACAATTTTTCCTGTCAGGACGGTAAATGCCATTAACCACATTTTTATGTGCGGATGAATACATGACACTATGGTCTGTCTGGTCTCCTCCACCACTTCCACTTTTTTTAGGGTCTGCTCGTTGAGTTTCCACTGCCTTTCCTTCGGTTTGTATAGCGGGGAGCAAATGCTGGTCAGTACTGGCGAGTGGTCTGACCATGTTGCAGGGAGGATTTTGCCATTTTGTACAAGTGAAAGGAATTCTTGGCCCAATAGGATGTAATCTAATCTGCTATACCTTCTGTGTACGTAAGAGTAAACGGTATAATCCTTGGTATCTGGGTTGAGGACCCGCCAGCTGTCAGCCAGGCCCGAGGTGCATATGGCGGTTAGGGCTGTGCTTAGGCTGCTCATAGGGAAGGAGCTGTGTCCCCTGTAGGTGTCTAATCTCGAGCAAACCCTCTTGGAACTTCTCCAATGAGAATTATGTCAGTTTAAGGAATCTGTGTGTCGTGTTTAGAGAGTAGATGCATGCAAACGTGTACGTGCGGTCTGTGATGGTCCCTTTGAGGAACAGATAGCGGCCCAAGGGTTCGGCCTGTTCGGCTGTGTGATTCAATGGTATTGTTCGTGCGAACAGAATGGCCTCTCCAGACCTCTTGGCGTCCCTATGGTTGGTGAAGAAGCCCTGTGGATACCTCGAGTGCCTTAGGGTCTGACCCAAAGTACCACAAAACTGTGTCTCCTGCAAGAAGGTGATTGAGGCTCTGGTGCCCCACATTGTGCACAGAAGATGGTATTGACGCTTTGGTGTGTTTAGACCTCTAACATTATTGGACCATAGGCGCAAGGGCGCCTCCGTATGTCCCGTCACCTTGGTTCCCATCCTGTCGTCCAAGTGTGTGCAAAGGTTGGCTCAGCAAGTGGAAGAAGGGGCACTGGGCGTGATGTTGGGCCGCGGCAGGTGTGGGGAATAGCGGGAGACCCAATATGGGGCGCGAGAGTCGCTATAGTGGAGAAGAGAAGTGGGTAGATGGGTGGGGGTGGGGGTGGAGGGATGAGCCCTGGAAGGTACGGGGGGACTAGTAAGTAGAATCTCTGTCGTGTGTACAAGCCAACCGATCTAGCCAGGATAAGAGAGCAGCCCCTGTCCCCCATCCCTATGTGAGCTTTAAGACAAACTAGAAAAAGAACTATATACAATCTAGTTAGTGACTCAACACACTAGGTGTGGGCGCCTGTCCCTAACCTCTACTGTCTGTATGTCTGTCTCGGGTTGAGTGGTCCCGTCCGGCCTAGCGGTCGTCTGCACTTGTGTGCGTGTCGCTCAAAGTGTTGGTGTTTTTATGGTTCAGTGCTGGAGTCCCTGTCCCCCAGTTGTGCTTATTACTCTGGTGTGTTTCCCAATGCCAGTATAGTGCGTCCCATGGTGCGGTCCCTGAGTGTTTGATGGTGTGCTGTGTAGAGCCTTGTGCGGGTCTGGACGTCCTGTCAGCAAGAGTGGTGAAGGTCACGGTCAGGTGCCCTGGGTCAACGCCCTGTCCCTGGTCGTGGGCCCCTGTGCTGTCAGTTTTAGCTGCATCTACAGGCATGCTTGTGTCTCCCTGTCTCTTATGTGCGTTGCTGGTCCTTTCGTGTGCCCACCCAGCTCCTTCTATGGAGTTGTCCCTTTGATTCGTGCCCTTTGTTGCACTCATCTCCCTCCTGGTTTCTGCTTTCCCTGTGCATACGGTCTCCTTGATATACCTGTGGGCTTGGGCATAGCTCTGTACTTTACACATGATTTACTAATAGTTGGCAACACCACTTACATCTCGTCACAACACTGCACTTCCAGTACCCCCCTACCTGCATCCCGGTTACCAACACAAACTGCAGCTCAAGGCCTATGTCCACGGCTGCCTCTGTCTGCCCCGCAGGAGGCATGGAGAAGCGTGGCTCTGACCCCAAAGAATAATAAAAAAAAAAGAAATATTAAAAAGGGGGGAGGGGTGGAGGGATGAGCCCTGAAGGATGTGGGTGAACTAGCAAGTAGGTTCCCTGTCGGGCGTGCAAGCCAACCGGTCTAGTCAGGAGAAGAGAGCGTACCAGCCGCAGAGCTCCAGCCCAATTATGCATAACATCTTTCAAATATATAATTAACGGCGGTATCAGTATACTGGCACGTACGCCTGCATGTGGTAGTCATATGCGTTGGTGCCCTGTTTCAATCGCCTTCTGTGGCCAGTTCTCTCTTGGCAGTCTCTGGTGTTGACCCCATGCCCAGCATCCACCCCCTCCCCACCTATGCTGAGTATCCAATTGCACCTGACCCTAGAGTCCGTGCCTAAAGTTAAATGCAGGTGCTGTGGGAGTAGGGACACCAGAACGGGTGTTAACGTGGGGGCTGTCTGTGTTCTCTGGGCAACTCCGGTACTGTTTATTGTTCCCTTGTCCGGTATTACCATCCCTCCTCCCCACCTATGCTAAGTGACCCACCTGCTCGGCTGTGCTCGGCCCGGGGGTCTGTGCAGGGCTGTTTGCACAGATGTCGACAGAGAAGGCTAAGTGGGTCGCTGCTTCTGAGATTAACCGGGATCCTCTATATCCCCTCAGGGCCAACAGGGGGGCCTTTCGCTCCAATTGCTGTCTAGCTCTGTATGGCATCCCCCGCTTCATCTCCATAGGTGCCTCTCCCCTTCCCCACCTAGTCTAGTAGACCCCTCTACAGAGGCTTGTAGGCCCCGGCCTTCTGTAAGTCAGGGAGCTAATTAAACTTTAAAAAGCAAACTTGCAACCTATAACTGTGTGTCTCTAACCCAGGAGGTGCACAGTACCTTTCAAGACCTTCTGTTGGGGCGCAGTGTTGGTTGTCCTGGTTTCTCACTGCGAGTCGCTTAGAGCCTTCCTCTGTTGGCTTTATTCCTCTGCTCTAACCAGCCTCCCCTTCTTCTCGTTGGCGGTGTGGTCTTTCTTCTAGCAGGCCAGCCCGTCCGGGCATCATTGGATTGTCCAGGAGCCAGTTTCGGATGCGGATGTTGGGCAGGCGGAGGTCCTGAATGAGGTTAGGTACGTTGTCCGGCTAGCGGGCCACTAGCCATGCTTGCCCTACTTGGCTTGCAGGCTAAAGGGGAAGCCCAGTTTGTAGGGTATCCCCTTATTGTGGAGCACCTCGTCGTGGGTAGGAGGGCCCTCCTGGCGTCTAACGTGAGGCCTAACAGGTCCTGGAATAGGGAAATCTCTGCATCACAGCATTTTATCGTGGGTGCATTCCTGGTTGCTGCCATAATCTTGTCTTTGAGGCTGGCCATGTGGATACTGCATATGACGTCTCGTGGCCTGCCATCACTGTTTGGCGCTTCTGGCCCCAGCACCTGCCGGAAAAGTGCCTCCAGGGTGGTTGCCACCGGAGCACCATCAGGTAGGCCCCGAATCCGGATATTCTGTCGGTGGCTCCTGTACTCCAGGTCCTCTAACTGTTGGCACAGGGCCAAGAGCATGTTGCCCTGTCTGGTCGTGGCAATCTCTGCTGATTTGTGTTGCTCCTGGCACCCCAGCGCCTCTGCCTCCATAGTGTCCACCCATGCTTCCTAGTTTGAGAGGTTGGCCCGCAGGCCCGCCAATTCTTCTCGGACCACATTCTTAAATTCCCAGACCAGGGCGCTGGTGTCCGCCTTGGTAAGCATATAACCCGTGGTCCGGAACACCTCAGCTTTAATCTGGGTAAGGGCTGGTTCCATGTGACTATCCTGCAGGGAGTATGCCATGCTCTCCGTGACTGGTGACGCCAGCGCCATTTTGTCTGCAGACCCAGGGCCTCGCAGATCCGACAGTGTAGAGATGTAATTGTCCCGTGCCTCTGCGGGGTAATCCCATCTGTAAGGTACCAGGACCTAATTGCTTCTTCGTAGGGATGACCGATATTATTTTTTTTAGAGCCGATACTTGATAATCTGTGAACTTTCAGGCCGATAGCCGATAACTTACTGATATCGATATTCTGTACATTTATTGTTTTGAAAAAATAAACAATTTCTACACAAATCTGCCATTCGTTGAACATGTTTAGCTTTTTTTTTTTTTTTTTAATTGGTAAATAAAAAATAAATAATACAGAAACATACCAGTCAGATTGCAGCAAAAGAATGGTGAAATGGTCAAATTTAACCACTTTTTTAAAATAAATATCAGTCAAAAGGTAACTACAACGACGACGTCCAATTGCACATAGCCACATTGTCCATACTTAGATTAACCCCGTAAGGACGGCGGGCGTTCTATGCTGTCCTTTTTGGGGTGGTCCTGAACGCCGGCAGGTGGCATCGAACGTCATCACCGTCCTTACTACTTACCGGGTCCCCGCTGTTCCCACGCCTGTGGTTGCGATCATGGGGTATGCCTGGGAGCTCAGACAGACCCCCTCTACTGGATCCGGCAGGGTCGTCGCAATCACATGGCCGGAAAAGCCAGCTTATGCAGTGCCTGCAGGGGGCCTGACTGATTTATCAGGCAGTCCCCCTCATGCCTGATAAAAAGTTTTAAAAAGTTAGTAAAAGTTATTAAACAGTTTTTAAATTAAATAAAAAGTACTTAGATGTGTGTGTGTGTGTGTGTGTGTGTGTGTGTGTATATATATATAATTACTTTTATATACACATACATACCTCATTAATAAAAGTGTATTTTAATATTATATATAATTAAAATACACTTAGAATAACGTTAATTTTATATATATATATATATATATTACAAATTTAAATAATAAATACATTGAAAAAATTTAATAAAAAAAAAATAAAAAAAAATTATATACCAGTTTTAATTTGTTCTAACTGTATTTTGATATTAATATACATATATATTAAATTCAAAATACATTTAGAATTACATTATAAATACATATATGGCTCTCTCTCGCGCTCTCTCTCTCTCGTTCTCTCTCTCTCTCTCTCTCGCTCTCTCGCTCTCTCGCTCTCTCTCTCTCTCTCTCTCTCTCTCTCTCTCTCTCTCTCTCTATATATATATATATATATATATATATATATATATATATATATAATATTTTTACTTAATTAAGGCATTTTATTAATTACAATCTGAGGGACCTGCCCGACAACCCAGGCAGAAAGTCCGGAGAATTTGGCTCGCAAGCCCTGTATTTAACCCTGTAACTTTCCAGGGCACCATAAAACCTGTACATGGGGGTACTGTTTTACTCAGGAGACTTCACTGAACACAAATATTAGTGTTTAAAAACAGTAAAACATATCACAACGATTGTTGTGATACAGTTTACTATTTTTAACCCCTTAAGGACCAAACTTCTGGAATAAAAGGGAATCATGACGTCACACATGTCATGTGTCCTTAAGGGGTTAAACACTCATTTTTGTGTTCAGCGACTTCCCCCGGAGTATAACAGTACCTCCCATGTACAGGTTTTATTGTGTTTTCAAAAGTTACAGAGTCAAATATAAGGCTTGAATTTAGTTTTTTTCACATTGAAATTTGCCAGATTGGTTATGTTGCCTTTGAGACCGTATGATAGCACAGGAATGAGAATTACCCCCATGATGGCATACCATTTGCAAAAGTAGACAACCTAAGTTATTGCAAATGGGGTCCAGTCTTTTTTAGTAGCCACAAACACTGGCCAAAATTAGCGTTCAATTTAGTTCTTTGCATTTTTCACATACAACAAGTATGACTGCTAACTTTGGCCAGTGTTTGTGACTAAGTGGCTACTAAAAAAGATCTTCAAACATAAGAAGCAAGGGTTTTAAATCGTGTCTCATTTTCTTTCCACCACTCAAGTGGATTGCCCTTTCTATTGATCACTGGTTCTTTCAAATAAAGATGAAACTCATCATCAAGGCTGACTTTTGGTAAAGTTAGAGAATCCTCTACATGAAGCCCCAATAAAACGCTGAACATGGCATCAATTACGCTATGTTTAAGCCTTTTTTCCATGTGTTTTTCTTTTTGTGAATTTTTATGTTTCTGTAAATCATCATTCTGCTCTTCCAGACTAGTAGCATCAGGCTTTTCCAGATGTGACCTTTCTAGAACCTGCACCTCATTTTGCATATCTTCTGTCAGTCATTCTTTTGCCTTGGCCAATACATTATCAGAAGAGAAAGCATGATATTTGAATTGAGGATTTAAAAGACATGCCAACACAACGTTTATATTCTCTTCATGTTTCAAAAAAATGTTTGAGGCTTTCCTTCATGACCTCCCTGAATGTTTTAATGCAACATGTAGTGGGTGCTTCATTCTCTTGAAGAAGCATCTTCAGCACTCTCACACATGGAATGACAGATGACACACTTGAGTCGTTATGACTCACCTCTAGTGTCACTTCCTTTATTGGGAGGAGGGTCTGAATGAGATTTGCTACAATCGCCCACTAATCAGCATTAAGGCAAGACTATCCTCCATGTTCAGTAGAATAGATGCAAAAAGCTCACTTCTGTTCCAGCATTCTTTGCAGCATGTGGCATTCCATCGTGTTGGAACAGCATGAATCAGGCTGTTTTTGGGCAGGCCACGACCTGACTGACCCCTCAGGCGGTGCTTGGCAATGAATGAATGGTGGAAATGGCTTGCGCACTTCTTTAGCATGGCAATTATGTCGATCACAACTCTCTGGCTTGACAGATCATTATTTACCACATGTTGCAGGGTGTGTGCCATGCAGCTGAGATCTAACACTTCAGCAAGCTTCATTCCTTTCACCATGTTTGCTCCGCTGTCTCGAAGCACAAGCATCACTCGATCTTAGCTTATCTCCCAGTCTTCAAGCATGCCTAGAAACATTTGTTTAATGTACTCGCCAGTGTGGGATCCTTGCATAACCTTTGTTTCAACACCAACTGCCTTTTTGTCCATCCATTATCAATGAAGTGACATGTAAGACTCATTAGTGATTCTGTTGATCCGGACCAGCAGTAAGTAGTGAATGAGAGTGAATTGCCAGTGTTCTCTGGTTGTAACATTGTTTTTACTTTCTGAACCACCTTGTGATGAATCTCGGTTTATCATTTCGGTTCTGTAATACTATTCATTCTTCGGTGTGCACCTTGGCTCAACTATGGACATCAAAAGCTTAAAGCCAGAGTCAGACACTATTTTAAATTGCAGGTTATCCTTAACCATCATCTCTGTGATTACTCTGTCCAGAAGATTGGATCTTTCATCGGAATTTTGCCACTTTGTGTGTTTCTGAAATAGGTCTTTTTTTGGCTGGAATAGAGTTGGTGTTTCATACGATTCCCTTTCTTTTGTTTTCTATGCTTCATTAAAAAATTCAACATGGTGAATTCTTAGATGGGTCCAAAGATTTGATGTATTCTTGGTTTTTGCAGTTACAGATCCTATGCTCACATTGATTTTGCATGTGTTGCACATTGCCTGTCCTGGGGAGGGTTGACTAAAATAGTCCCAAATTATACTTTTACTTTTTCTTTGTGCATCCATATGCATTAAAAGAAGAGGGTTACAGGCTACAGTGAAGTTTAGAGTAAGTTGTGGGTGTAAAAAAAAACAAACCCAATGTCAATGTTAATATGAATGAATATGAGATCCCAGCATGTACAGTTACTGTTACTGATGCTGATAGCAGTGTAAATGCTGTCAGCAGTCATATTTCTGTCACGCTCACCCGGCCAGTACATACTGGGACGAGATCATTGAGATTAGATGATCCTTCCTAGCCTAGAATGTATGCCTACTATGTGCTATTGGCCTTTTACTTATAGGAGCAGTAAAGATTAAGTAACAGCGCACACACAAACAATACAGTGTTTACATTTCACAAAGCTAAAAGCACCGGTAATCATACTTAGCTAATAAACATGTGGACGAGGGGGGAGTAAAATAATTATATATAACACTAAAAGCTTGTGTGACTTCATTACTACTTTATATTAATTGCATGAAAAAAATCATTGGTGTGAGTGATTTGAAAATTGAATGTGGTACTAATAAGCACAGCAGAGGGGTAGACTAGACTATATATATATATATATATAGAAATGATTTTAGCAAAAATATTTCCTCTACACACTAGTAATAATGCTGCCAGTGTGTAGAGGAAATATTTTTGCTAAAATCATTTCAATATGTATTATTATATTATTTACTAGTCAATTGTCCCCAAATGAAGGATACAAAATGGACCAAGGTATCTGGGAGCAAACTTCATGCCAGGAACTTTCAGTTTAAAGTTGCGCAATGATAACCACACGCTCTCACCCACTAGGTAAAGAGGGTTGGCACCCCCCGCCGCTTATCAGCATAAAATTTTAAACGATCAGCTGCAGTTTCTAGAGCGGAGTGAACTTTGATCCAAGTATCAAGAATAGAAGCAAGGTGATCATCCAAAGCAGGGATAGCAGTGTCAGAGAAAACAGCCAGCAAAACAGTAGAATGACGACCGTTATTAACAAAGAATGGGCTATGTCCGGAAGAGTCATGGGTAGCATTGTTCCTAGCAAACTCGGCCCAGAGTAGTAATTCGGCCCAATTATCTTGTGTGCCATTAACAAAACAACGCAAATACAATTCCAATGACTGGTTAGCCCTCTCAGCCGTGCCATTGGTTTGAGGAAGAAAAAGACAATTCAATGCTCAACTGTTTATTAAAAGCCCTCCAAAACCGAGACACAAACTGAGAACCCCTGTCAGATACAATATTGTTAGGAATGCCATGCAGTTGGACAATTTCTCGTATAAAAATAAGAACCAGGTCTTGTGAGGTTGGCAACTTTTTGAGTGGAACGAAATGAGCCATCTTGGAGAAGCGGTCAACCACCATAAGGACGGTGGTATAGTCATTAGAACTAGGAAGTTCTACGATGAAATCCATGGACAAGTGGAACCATGGAACACTAGAAGTTTGAGGTACCTTAGAAACTGCACAAACTGAAGATCCCTGTACATATTCCTTAACATCCTTCCTGAGAGAATCCCACAAAAATCTCAGGAAAGCGGATATGGATTTATTAATACATACAATGTAAGGTGGAGTGTCTTCTGGTTACAGATAATGTCAGGTAAATCCTAAAAGTAGAACAGATAATAACACTTGATAGTGCAATATTGTCTGAATAGTAAATGAAGTGAGGATAAAATATATAGTAACACACTCACAAAATTAGAGCCTGTAATACAAGGCTCAATTATCCAGCGCTGTGGGATTAAGGATCACCACTTCCTTCTTTTAGCTTGCCAGGAGATGGAAAAAATCCAATGTCCTCTCACATATCGGTATAAAGTGGTAAAAGTGCTTTAATAGTAAAGTGCACAAACAGAAATAAAAAACAAGACCTTACAGTTTAAGGTAATCTTGTTAGAGTAGTCTCTAGCTGCAATACGCGTTTCGCCTCGTCTGGAGGCTTCCTCAGTTGCTCTGGTTGATTGTAGTTCATAATTTGTATTTATATCCAATCTTTTGCACCCTTTTTTTTTGCTCTCCTCTCCCTGTTCGCGGCGTTTTCGCTTCCGCGTTCCACCGGTGGAACGCATCAATCGAGTCACTTCCGGTTTCGGCTTTTGCGTTCCACTGGTGGAACGCATGCAATATTCCTCCGGTTTTCATGTGTTAAGATGTAAATAAATTGTGAGAAACCGTCCATATGGGTATAGAGGGGCATAAGTAGCATAAATCTCATAGTTCATGAATGAAAAAAGACATAAGTATTAAATAGGCATTCCCAACAATCAGATAAAGGGCATAAGCATTGGATAAACATTCCAAACATGTAAATCTGACAAGTAACTGTCTAGGGAAGAAAGGGACCCTAATGTAAATCAACCTTAAAAATAGGAAGATAGGCAAGTGCTAACTAAAATGTAAATATAATAATAGGCATGACAATATAAAAGAATAAAAAAGGAAACCTATTAAGACCATATAAAAAAACTAAATGGATTTATTAATGCCTGGATGTCCAGCCCATAAGTTGTCGTGGAACACCCTCATGACATTCTCTCTTTCAACCAACGGAGCAAATAATTTATCTAGTGGTTTATTGCATGGTGCCTGAGACTGAGCCTCCATGATAGCACCAAGCAGAGGGGATGTTAAGGAAAGAACAGTGGAAGCAATGATACACTCAGGTGGAATAATAGGGGATGTCTATTGTTCTTGTACTGATTCAGTGTCAAACTGTCTAGATAAGGCGTCCGCTTTCACGTTTTCTCTAGCCTCCTTAGACCATATTGTATTACTATCCCCCTTACGTGTCATATTGGTGATGAGGGCGAGAACCCTTTGATAAATCTCCTGTAATAATTAGCAAACCCAATTAACCTTTGGATGGCTTTTAATCCATTGGGCAATGGCCCATGTAGAACAGCCTTTAGTTTATGAGGATCCATCTGAAAACAGAGATTCTATACCCCAAAAACTGTACCTCAGTCTGGTCAAAGATTCATTTTTCAAGTTTGCAATAAAGTTTATTTTTAAGTAAAGTTTGCAACACTTGTTTGACATGTTCGTGGTGAGTCTGAAGGTCAGGGGAATAAATAAGGATATCATCCAGGTATACTAGGACAAATTAATAAATATAGTCCATGAGTACATCATTAATAAAATCCTGAAACGCGGCTGGAGCATTGCATAACCCGAAAGGCATGACCAGGTACTTCTAATTTCCACTTCTAGTGTTATATGGCGTTTTCCACTCATGATTTTCCTTAATCCTTACCAAATTGTATACACTCCTGATGTCAAGTTTAGTAAGGGCGTTAGCACCCTGGAGTCTGTCAAACTATTCGGAGATGAGGGGAATAGGATAGGCATTTTTAATGGTAATCTTGTTTAATGCCCTGTAATCAATGCATCAGTGTAATTCTCCATCTTTTTTAGATACAAAAAAAGAACCCTGCAGGCAAGGATGATTTACGTATGTGGCCCTTTCTTAGTGAATCTTTGATGTACTCATCCATTATTCTACTCTCCTGTGGCTATAAGGCATACACTGCCCCCTTGAGTGGCATAGCGCCAGCTAGCAGATTTATGGAGCATTCAGAAGACCCGTAAGGGGGGAAAATATCTGTCTGACTCTTACTGAATACCTCCCTAACCTCCCAGTATTGTATGGAAACTTCGGAGGTCAGAGGCGTAGTAGTGGATAAAGTAATGATGCCCACTCTTTTGGTAATGGGTAACATACATCTCTCAGTACAGTCTTTACCCAATTCCAGTATTTCTCCCAATATCAGGATTGTGCTTAATGAGCCAATTAAATCCTAATATGATGGGACAAGAAGGAGAAGCAGTTATCTGGAAAGTTATGTCTTCCTTGTGTAAAGCTCCAATGGTAATGTTAATAGGTAAGGTTTCGTGGGTAATCAAGGGTTGAGAGAGAGGTCTCCCATCAGTAGCTTCAACGGCCAGAGGTGATGAGCTCTCCTTGATAGGTATAGACTGTTTTTTGTTTTTTTTAACTAAATGTATATCAATTAAGTTTCCTGCTGCACCTGAGTCCATCAGGGCTTTGCATGAAAAGTTCTTCTTGTTACAATTGGCCAAAATATCAAGGAGGAATCTATTTTTGTTCTCAGAGGACGTGCCCATCACACCTAAGACCTGTCCCCTTAGGGTTCTTAGGTGTGGAAGTTTTCCAGACGTATGGGACAAGCACTCCTCATATGTCCTTTTTTACCACAGTATAGACCTAGACCCTCTTTTCTCCTCTATTGCCTTTCTGCCTCTGACAGTCTAGTGACCCCCAACGGCATAAGTTCAGGTTTAGAATGTATATAGAGGTCAGGAACAATAGGTCTGGAGAAGTGAGGTGCCAATGACCTAGCCATACGTCTGGGTCTAATTCTGTTATCACTCTGCTTGACAAATGTGATAAACTCATTTAACCTGTTAGGTAGGTCTTTGGCAGCAATCTCATCCAGAATTGCCTCAGAAAATCCTTTTTTTAAATGCAGAGATTAACCCGCTTTTAGTCCAGTCTACCTCAGAAGCCAAGGTGCGGAATTCAATGGCATAATCTGAGATAGACCGGTTCGCTTGTTTGATATGCATTAGGACAGTGGAGGAGTCATCCTCCCTGCCTAATGGTTCAATTGTTAATTTGAATTCCACAAGGAACTCCTGGTAATTATATGCAATACTCCTATTACTCTCCCATAATGGATTGGCCCAAGCTAAGGCTTTACCTTTAAGTTGGTTCGTTAGATAACCAATTTTAGCTCTATCCGAGGGAAAAGATTCCAGTGAGGCCTCAATGTGGTACTCAGTTTGATTCAGAAATCCCCGGCATTCTGGAATATTACCATCAAAATGCGGGGGAGGAGATAGGGAGATAGTAGGTGACTATCGGCGGACTATCGTACTATAGGCGGAAGTACTTTAGGCAGAGGTGACATAGTCGGATAAACTTCAGGCTGTAAATGCGCTGTTCAAGTAAGAAGCGCAGTGAAAGCCTGGGCATACTGATCCATATGGTGATCATGCTCCTCTAACTTTCTCTCACAAGCTGCTGTGTGTTGACACAGTTGCAGGATCTATGGTCATGTCAAGATTACTAGTTGATCCAGCACGCAGAACTGTGTCACACCTAGGACTAAAGGTAACGTCTTACCGGGCCTTAGAATGGTCGGACTTAATGTACCAGAGAATAGTCAAAATACTTGCCTGAGGTCGAGGATACAGAATTAGACACAACTATGAGGGAAAGCCAAAAGTCAAGGATGCCAGAATACAGGGAAGTCAAAATGAAGCCAAAGTCAATAACCAGAAGTAAACGCTCAGGAACACACTCTCGGACAACCACTAAGGGAAACCACGGCAGGGCAATGAGGGAAGGCAAGAAAGGAGTTGAAATAAGTCTCCTTTATATCCGATTGGCCATACTCGGCCTATGACCCCAGAACGTGCGTGTGCGTCCTTTGCATGATGTCACATGCACGTTGACGTCGTCAATACTGTGGACGGACGTGGGGCTTCAAATTGGTATGGATCCGCAGCGGATGGCGTCTTTCAGCATGCCGCAGGAGCCAGATACACTGGCACAGAGCCGCCGAGCAGCATCCCCACCAATGCCAGGAAGGTAGTTATCCTCACAAACACCACAAGGTGGGGACGAACATGTGACACTAGGGCTGCTTTCTTTATTATCATATATAATATAGTGCTAAATGCCAATATGCACCACCACCACCCCCTCCCTCGCCCTCACTGACTAACAAGGGCTTTATTAATTTATCATTTAGAATATAGTGCCAAATGCCAATATCCACCACCACACCCTCCCCCCCTCACTGACTGCTAAGGGCTTTATTAAATTTTTTAATTCATAATTTATAATATAGTGCCAAATGCTAATATGCACCACCAACACCCCCTCACTAACTACCAAGGCTTTTATTTATTTATTTAAGATAGTGCCAATATATATACCCACCCAGAGCTTTATCATATAGTTAGTGCCATGTGCCATCCACCACCCCTACCCCCCACTGACTGAGTGAGTAACTAATACTATGTTTATTGGAGTAAAGAAAAAATTAAATCGACAGAGCAGACTACTAGACGGCAGCCACTCCAGACAGCACTACTTCAGGCCCGGGACTTCAACTCTTCTCTAAAAGTACCGCGTTTCGCGCGCCTAGTGCGTGCGCAGCCGCAAGTGTTGGACACAGATTGGGCGCACGCGCTAGACACATTGTCAGCAAGATTATATGCCGATACCGATAATTTAGAAAACCCTGAATATCGGCAAAACTGATAATCCATTGATTCCTACTTCTTGGTCCGCACTATTTTTGGCTTTTTGGCGTAATTTGGCTTTGAAAGTGCACACCTTACATGTAGCTATTTTGAATCTCTTCTCCCCTTTACTGTCAAGTCCCTCAATTTACCCAAATCCCTCTCCAGTGAAGTAATATCATGTATAGACCATATTACCTTAGTTTTGTGTCATTGGCAAACACTTATATGTAACTTACAAAAACTAATTTAAGATGACAAAGAAAGACCAATGGACCCTTAGGTACTCTACTACTACTTTTGTCCAACATAAACATTTTCTATTAACATATAATCTTTACATTTAATTCTAGAAAAAAAAATCAAGCATTTATGTCTAGAACAGTTGCTTTCAATTTGTTCTGTAGCTGTTTGTTCTAATTCTAAGTAGATTGCATCCACATTTGATATATATACTTTTACTGTTATGTGATCTTTTCTTCATAAAACCATCCTGAAGCCTAGTAATGATACAACATGTATCTACCAGTTCTTATATTGTGTTCTCACCCTTTAAATAATTTCTGATCTCCAGATATAAGGCTCACAGGTCTGTAAATTCTTGTCTGAAATATTGGTCCATTTTTAAGTATGGGCACTGCATCTCTTCAAGGAAAACCAGAGGTTCACGTTATGTTGCTATCCCTATAGGAACTGAACTGGCAAATAGCCACATCCTAAACTGTTGTTGCACTTTGAGTACTGGAATGGAACCACTGCCAGACCATATTAGTTCTTGATTAAACTACCCCACGTTACATTTTGACCCACAAAATAGTTTAAAATATTTTAAGGCTACTTAAATCTGATTGCTTACTTTGTTACGGGTTTTTTAAGTGACATGTTTACTTCTATGTTGGCAACCAAGAGTTGGAAGGTGTATATACTTTTCCTGAATACCATATTCGCCATTGAGCTTCATTTTTTTTTTTCATATCCGCATAGGAAACATGCCAGTATCATATTCCCTTGCATGCAGAAGATTAATTTTAATTTTAAGATAAAAAATTGGGGTCAGTGGACGATCTATCAAGAAGGCGAAATCTTTTAGGAGGGTTTACGCAGAAAAATTGAAATGCCACAGGCATCTGTTGCACTTATAGAAGAAAATGCTTGTTCCTATCAATAGGCACAGAACATGTACAGTTGTCAATTGTATCTAATGTGTGGTATTCTTAAACAGCAGGGGGTGCGGTCTGGGTCAGTGGAGGTTACGGGTTACATCAATTCAGAGAAAGCGGATTTCCATTCGTATTGTACGGTGCAAGTGGCAACATTCTGATTGTACACTATTCCATTATTACTTATGTAAAAGTATGATCAATGCATTGTAGTATCTCATGCTTCAGTAACCCGTGTGCTCTCCTAATGTCAGTATAACTTATCTGTGGTGATTATTCATTTCAGGGCATGCTATATTCGTGTTACATTTAGGGTACCTCTTCCGATTGTCCAGAATTGGAAATAATTAGAATTTCTTTATTTACTAGAGGAGTCTAAACCGTGATTTTTGTCCAGTATCTAACACAGCCTGCTTTAATTCGTAACATGTACTTCATATCTTTTTTGTATTGTGTTTTATTAGTTACATTGCATTTCATGGAGATAAAAAAATTTTATTGGCATGTGTCACGGCTCCCGACATCTCTGCCGGTGTGGCTGCACTGAAACATAGCAGCCACGCCGTCAGAGATGTTTTAAACTTACCTTGGGCTCGGCGGGCAGCTACCCGGTCTCCCTCCGTTCCCCAGCGGGTGCAACATTATTAGGAATGCCGGCCGCTGCGGATCGGACTTTTAGAAGACTCTTACCTTTGCCCACTTCAAAGTTGGCACCGACGTGCGTGCGCCGTCACATCATAGACGCGCATGGACATTTTGGGTCAGAGACAGCCAATTACAGCCTAAGGAGGGTTATTTAAACCCAAATTACCTTTTTGTCAGTGCCCTGTCGTGGTTTCCACTAGCTGGTTATCTGAGAGTGTGTTCCTAATTGCATTTTTTTGGTACTTGATTTTGGCTTCGTTTTGACTTCCCTGACTTCTGGTATCCTTGACTTCTGGCTTTCCTCATCGTTGTGTCTCAGTCTGTGTCCTTGACCTCTGCAAGTATTTTGTCTATTCCGCGGTACGTTAAGTCCTGCCATTGTAAGGTCTGGTTAGACGTTATCCTTAGTCCTGGGTGTGATACTATTCTGTGTGCTGGATCAACTATAATCCTGACAGCATGCTACTAAGTAACTTTTCAGTTGCACTTACATTATGTTGCATTTACACATAATTCTTTGTGGTTCATTTTCCAGACACAAAGAGGTGTTTACAAATGTGAGAATTCAGAGTGAATTTCAAATTTAAGGTCAAAGTAGCGAAACTGGAAGCCTAGCTGACTTTTCCATTGTGGCTATTTGTACCTCGAATTTGAAATATGTGTGTGTATATGTTAAAAATCAGAAATAATACTTAAATGTATACATAAAAAAGTATCAAAATAAATAGTCTGTAAAGTCTACTTTATATAAATGTATACTTTTTTGTGTCATTTTTGTTTTCCATGGCTATGAAACTTAGAAAAACATACCAAATTGTGTAATCGTTCCACATTAAAATTGTATTTTACTCTTTGTATTGTTTGTCCTGTAACTATCAAAAATAAACTGACGTAGACATATGATGTGCTTTATAAATAAGGACAAATACATTTATTTATTTTAAATTACTTTTTCTTAAGTAGCACTAATTATTCACCTTTAATAACTAAGAAATTAAATGTATATGTCACATCAAATTAAAGCCTTTTCTGTCCTTTGAAAAACGCATCAGTCGCATCTATAAATTTGGAGGTCAAGGCAACACATTGAACTCTGTCATGCCCTCAAATCACCAGGGTGCAAGATGCATAATGTTGCTGAAAGAGGCCACTGCCATCAGGGTAGACCATTGCCGTGAAGGCATGTATGTGGTCTGCGACAATCTCTAGGTAGGTGATATGTGCCAATGTAACATCCACATGTATGCCAGGACCCATGATTCCCCAGCAGAACATAGCCCAGAGCTTAACACTGCATCCACTGGTCTGACTTATTCCCTTAATGAATCCTGCTGCCATGTCTTCTCCCAGATAAATGACGCACAAACGGCCATCCACCTGATCTAAAACAAAACATGCTTCATCAAATCAGGCAACCTTCTTCCATTGATCCGTTGCCCAGGTCTGATGCTGAGGCTCATTTTACGGTAGACAGGAGTCATCATGGGAACTCGGACCGATCTGTGGATACACAGGCCCATACGCCGCAAACTGCAATGCACTGTGTGTTCTGACATCTTTCTGTCAATATAAGCTATAGTAGCTCTTCTGTGTAATCGAACTGGACAGGCTAGCCTTCTGAGACACCCACGACCTGACGCCGGTTCACCGGTTGTTCTTCCTTGAACCAAGTTTGGTAGGTACTAACCACTGCATACTGGATACACCCACAAGACTCGCCTTTTTGGAGATGCTCTGACCCAGATGTTTAGCCATCACTATTTGGCCCCTGTCAAAGTCACTCCGATCTTTTCGCTTGCCCATTTTTTCCTGCTTCCAACACATGAAATTCAAGAACTGACTGTTTGCTGCCTAATACATCCCACCCCTTGACAGGTGACATTGTAGCGAGACATATATAGAAGGCGTATGCCTGTAGTTGTGGGAGGGATTTAGGGCTATATAAACCCAACAAACCCAGGCTTACCTGTCTTCGTCGATTCCGGAAATTCTCTTCGCTTCCGGTGCACGCAGACCTCTGACGTCATACTCCCGCGACGCTCGGTAGAACGCTCAGGCAGTGAGTATTGCACAGTCGAACGGGGTCCTTTCGGCAGTTTTCCACGCTAACTGTAAGTCCATTCACTCTTTTTCACTTCGTATACAGTTCATTCGTACAACTCTCATTCGCATGAAATTCGACAGGGGGGTTTGCCGATCGGTATTTTATCAGATTTCTTAATTCAGCTTGTAACTCTGCTATAACTTGGCAAGCAGCACGGAGCTATTTCTGTGAGTGTGGACGCACACAGTCAGACCGAAAGCCTGAATCTCCTACCAGAATATACAGACAGCTTGCACAAGCACATATATATTATAAATGGCTCTGCTGAAATGTAATCTAGAACCACAACAGCTATTTAGCTTTGACAAGCTTAAAAAAAATCAGAATTGTACTGTAAATAGGTGGATTGATACATATATTTTATACCTTTAATATCTCTAAAAAATACTCGTCCCTCTAATTATGTAGTATGCTGACTCAAGTAAACCACATTTCAAGGCACTCATTTTTATGTACACTGGTAGGAAGTATTGCATTTACAAATAATTAAGAAGCATTGTAAAAAAAAACATATAAAGTCTGGTAAAAGCATCTAATCAACCATATACTGCCATTCAGGGGAAGAAATACTTAATTACAAACCACTACAAATTCAGCCTCATATACCACGCAACGATACATTTATTTATCTGTACAACTGTTCAAACCTGTTAACGTGTTTTGTATTATACATTCCTCGGAATATTACGTAGATATTCTATTAGTATTTAATAAACAAGTAGCAATTCATCCGACAGCATACAATCCGGCTATATAGCCAAACATAAGCCTAATACTAAATTAGTCCAAAAGAATAATACAATACAGTGGCTGACACTCGTACCACATCAGGGAAGAAGATACCCTGGCATAACTCAGTGCATGGTTCGGGCGCTTATTAATTCATTCATACAATTACCAGTCGTTCACCTTACTAGTAATTCATATCACGTACGCTGTTCATTTAAATAAATTTATTATATAAAACACTTCTTTCCTTTCTAGGAATTCATTTCCACATTCGGTACTACCAATTACGCAGAATTACACGTTTACGGTTCGGTTAGTAAATAAAAAAAAAATATGCTACCGACTTTCGCTTATTTTACTCTATTACTCCTTCCATCTTTTCGCAATAGGGGATTCAGCTTGGGTAAAAATCGCCTGACCAAACATCTTCGCAAATAAACTCTTGTGCATCTCAAGTACGTGTTTCAAGTTCACATACAGGTAAGGATAACGAACGATTACATTTTTTTCCATTTGGTTTCAATTTACGTACGTATCGTCCCCCGTAGTTTAGGTGGCTGGCTGTTAAGGTCTTAGGAACTCAATAGCGGTAATCTCGTCCCGGCTCTCTTGCCTTAAGTTAGCGGTCCCGCAAGGCCAACACCCATCCTCAATTCGGAGGTACTACGTCCCTCGGGCCAAATTATAGGTAGCCGCCTTGCAAGTGGCATAGAGAGGGCCTCATCTGTCACTCCCATTCTATGTTATGATTACTACTCACCGAGAGGCCAACACCCCGCCACAACGTTCGGTGGCCACGAAATTCCCTCGCGCCAACTCATAGAGCCTCTCAAGCCGTTTGGCACTTAGTAGGGCCTCACCAGTCACCAACCTAGTGTAATTCCTTCGCCGCAGAGCGGCATTAGCTAGTCAGCCAGCACACACACACGCTCACACTCACGCAATAATAAAAAATAAAATTCTAACATAACATCTCCTTTCACGCCCATAGCATGTCTAATGATTCAGTTCAAGAAGACGACCTATCACTTGCCAGCACTCCCTCCAGACCTGGCATTCAGCCAAGACAGTCCAGTACGATGTCCAACTACAGGACTGTTCCAAAAATCACAGCCGAACTGAATAGGAGAAACTTTCCCTTTCCAACTACTGCCAGGAAAGCCGAACTCTTCCGCTTGTTAAACTCGCAAAACGTTGATGAGTTACCGGGCCCTAGTTCCGATTGTACAATTTTAAATAGTTTGACAGAATTACGAAATATGATGACCTCCTTGGTGGCTTCAGTAGCTACCATAAATAACAGATTAGATAACCTGGAAGCCACTAGTCAAACTAGCATTCCGGAAGTACAAATTCCACTAGGACAACCCGAGACAAGCTCAGGAGGTAACTCCAATCCATTTCCTGCTAAAACATCTAATATAATCAACCCAGTACATTTGATACCACAAAATTTGAAAAGAGACATACTAGAAGGGAAAGATGTTAATCTAGCTTCTCTCCTCATTGCCTCACTGGATATAATCGAAAACAGAGCCTATACTTTCGACGATATATACGTAGTAATGAAAGCTAGAGATCCTAGGCTCAACAAAAAGCTGAATATTCCTGAGTTTGTGTTAGCTTTTGGCTTATATAGAGATGTCATTTGCACTTCTTTCCCACACCGTAGAGAAGAGCGGGATCTATATCTGCACAAACTGGTGGAATTAGCTTATAAATACAGAGGTTACGCATTCTATGACTACCATAAGTCCTTTTCTGCCAAGTCAGCCGCGTCATTGGCCCAATACAACACTCCCACCGATTGGAGTCAATTAGATACAGAATTATTCTGTAGACATTTCACGGGGCTTAAAACACCAGCATGTTCAATATGTGCATCAGCATCTCATACGGCAAACTTTTGTCCGAGTAACATAGGTGGCCCGTCTACTAGTATTACCAGTACAGACTATTTCCCTAATCAAAGGGAAATGAAAGACAAGTTAGGGAGACCTATAGTGTTTCTCGGGAAAGCACAAGTTTGTAACAACTTCAACGCGGGGGGATGTAGTTACAGCGCTTGCAGATTACCTTACGTTTGCTCGATCTGTTTCAGAGCACATGCTAAAACTATGTGTCCAAACAAACTGTTCCCTAAGAAAGCAATGACCCAATAAACGTAACCAATTTACAACGTTACTTGACTGAACATCCTTCTTCTCACTTGGCGGACTTTCTGGTATCAGGTTTCACGACAGGCTTTCACACAGGTTTGGCAGCACTCCCTTCAGGCATACTAGAATGCCCCAACCTACAATCCGCTATTACAGACCCAGACAGTTTAACAGATCTTCTCAACAAAGAAATGGAGTATGGCTTTATGATAGGACCCTTTACTACTCCACCCTTCACCTCCTGGAGAACAAGTCCACTAGATATAGCCACGGGCAAGTTTAACAATAAAAAGAGGTTAATAATCGATTTTTCATCACCTCACTCTTCCACATCCCCAAGCTTAAATTCTCTTATACCTTCAGAAGACCTTTTACTGCAATACGCAAAAATAGACGATGTCATACAAGCCGTCGTCAACTTGGGTGAGGCTGCCTGGTTGAGCAAAACAGATATTTCAAATGCTTTCAAACTTCTACCAATTAAGCAGTCACTCTGGCATCTACATGGTGTTAAGTGGGAAGAAAAATACTATTTTGCAACCAGGCTGACCTTCAGCTCCAAAAGTAGCCCAAAAATCTTCAATATATTCACAGAAACCTTGAATTGGCTACTACTTAACCAATCCAGGTGCCCAGTAGTAATTCACTACCTCGATGGTTTTTTATATATCGAGCCTAACTACTACACACCACACAGTCTAAGAAACGCACTCTCCCTATTTAATGACTTAGGAGTCCCGGTAGCTCCAAATAAGACAGAGGGTCCTAGTACAGAAATAACCTTCATAGGCATCACTCTTAATTCTGTAACTATGCAAGCTATCCTCCCTCAAATGAAAGTAGACAGAATTCTAACTAACATTCACAACTGCACCAACCAAGGGTCATGTACCAGGAAAGAGTTAGTCGATTTTGGGTTCTCTTAATTTTACCATGAGAATTATCCCTCAAGGCAGATCTTTCATCTCTAGGCTTCTGTCTCTTCTACACGGCCTCCCTGACGACGACACTAGAATAAATCTAGACAGTCCTGCAAGGGCCGACCTAAAAATGTGGGAACTATTTTTAACAACGGTAGGTCATTATTCATTCCCCCCATATCAGATGAGTCCCCGGTTATCTGGACAGACGCAGCGGCTACCGTCGGGTACGCTGCAATATTTGGGGACGAATGGGTATACAACAGTTGGCCACCCGAAACAGTTACCCTAGAAAGGTTTGACAAAACCTCGGCATTTTTCTAAATTTTCCCAATAGTAGCAGCAGCTCTCATCTGGGGAAGTAATTGGAGGGGGAAAGCAGTTAAGTGTTACTGTGACAATCTAGCAGCACGTGACATAATTAACTAAGGCCGCTCTCAGTCCCTGCCAATCATGAATCTTGTAAGGAAACTTACATGGTTAGCAGCAAATTTACAGTTCTATATTCGTTGTATCCATGTTCCCTGTGTCTTAAATAACGCAGCTGACGCTTTCTCGTTTTAATTTGCAGGAATTTTTTAAACTACAGCGAACAAGCAACCCATAAATCATCCGCAATTAAAAGACCTAGTCGTGCACTAAACCAGTTACTAGCACACAGTAGAATTCTTGCACAGGCAGGTTTATCTGAAAACACAAAAAAGCCTACGATAGGGCATTTGACCTGTTTAAAAAGTTTGTGCGTGATTTTAATATAATAAACTATTTTTCTGTAGAAACTATGGTTGCATTTTCAACTTTTTGCCACCTCTCATTAAAACTAGCCTACAATACCATCAAACGTTACTTAACAGGAATACAACATTTCATGCTAATTCTTTACCCGAACAAGTCTCCTTTCTTATCCACATACCCAATAAAAAGTATACTAAAAGGTATCCAGAGGCAAAAATCACATAAAACCCTCAAAAGACTCCCCATAGACAGTAACATATTTAAATAAATCTCCAATCTATTAGATAAAAGTCCTTTCGAGAATAACACTAACCGAGTAATTAAGGCAGCAGCATATCTAGCCTTTTTTGGATTCCTCAGACCTAAAGAATTTTCAGTGGAAAAAATATCCGACACTGAAAATTGTCTTAAACAAAAGAACTTAACTAAAGTAAATGATCATTTCATACTATCAATTCCCCGCACAAAAACAAACCAATCAGGCTCCCCAGTAGACATAAAATATTTTCCTACCGGTTCCATATGGTGCCCAGTACAAGTGCTGGATAATTTCATAATAAATCAACAAATTAAAAATCCAGATTTGCCTCTGTTGTCCCAACAAGGTAAGCCCCTCACTACTAAACAATTCATGCTATACATCCGCCCTTTACTTCTTAGACTAGGCCTCAATCCAAATTCCTTCACGGGACACTCATTCCGTATCGGAGCGGCCACAGCAGCCTCAAGTAGTCAAGTACCAACACATATCATAAAGAAAATGGGCCGATGGAAATCCTCAGCGTATAACCAGTATATTCCAAACCCAGAGAAAGAAATCAGACTCGCATTTTATAATATGTCTAAATAATGGTGTTGTAATAAATAAAATGATGTTTACTTACTTTTTGGCACTCTTTTTTACAGGCCTAACCTCTCGTCGGTTTCGGCACACCTCAACCGACTCTCATTTATCAAAATAACTCTCTATTTAAGTGTTCGCCCCCTTCCATAATCCCGTACACAAATAGAAGGCGTATGCCTGTAGTTGTGGGAGGGATTTAGGCCTATATAAACCCAGCAAACCCAGGCTTACCTGTCTTTGTCGATTCCGGAAATTCCCCTCCCACCACACCCTCCTTTCATATCATTAATCCCAGGTGGGCCCTCTTTTTTACAGGCCTAACCTTTCGTCGGTTTCGGCACACCTCAACCGACTCTCATTTATCAAAATAACTCTCTATTTAAGTGTACGCCCCCTTCCATAATCCCGTACACAAATATATATATATATATATATATATATGTATAAAAACATAATATTATTCACATTACCTTTCAGTGGTTTTAATGTTGTGGCTGATCTGTGTATGTGTTGGTGCAATAGATGAGAGATGGAAATTGAAGATGAACACACACAGCAAAAATACCAAAACTGCTTGTGCCCATAAGTACAAACCAAGCAAACTGAAGGTTTGTCCTTAGGGGAGTTTAGGCAGTGACGATACAGGCATCTTGCTGCAAATGTAGAGCTATGCTGCTGTGAGATACCTACATGCCATATCATTTAACTGTACCATCATTGTCACACTGTGACAAAGTACTTTAAATAATTCATGGAAGGGTTGATTTTACCTTTTGCTATTTGTATAATTTCCATTATGTCTGTAACTACAATATTAGTAGTTATTATTATTTATAAAGCGCCAACATATTATGCATTTCTATAGAATGGGTTTACAAACACAACCAATTTTCCCTGGACATGGTAAAGATACAGAAACAAACAGTGGTAGAGAAAAAAAATGTTTACAATTTAATCTACTGCACTTATTAAACTCCTCTCAAGTTTTTATTTTCAATTTCTGACTTTGAAATAAAAAAAATCGCATAAGAAAGTTTAGTAAAAAACAAACAAAAAACATACACGAATTTGAGCATTGGAAAAATTCAGCTACCATGTATAGTTACACAAATGGACGTTATTATTTAGCATGAGCTTGTATTTTAAGTGAGTTATACAATAACACAGTACAGTGGATGAGTATGATTTAAAAATAGAGGTAAATGCATGTAATGTTAACAGACCAACTCACACTTGTCAAGATGATAAGTGTTTAGGATCAGTATAGACACATGGTCTCATAGAAGTGCATAGACTGTATACTTGTGCACAGACACCCATTCCTGACTAGCATAAGGGATTTAGAGGATTCCTGAATAGTTTCTAGAGTATGAAATGGTCAGTTTGAATCACTGTGTTTTTTTGTTTGTGCGAACGCCACTTTCCAACACAGGAGGCAGAACTCTGTTCGTACGGACGCCGGTTACTGAACACTGCAAGAACAGAACTCTGTGAGAACGCTGCTGCTTCCAAATGTGACCACACAGGAGGTAGAGCTTTGGGAGAGTCAAAAGGGGGGTGCACGCTGAAACAGAGCCTTTTAAAGGTACAGGAGGTGGAGACCAGGGAGGAACCTCCATAGACAAGACCGCCCACTCTCCCTGTTTAAACAACACACACCCTTCAATCTTTGCTCAGTTGTACTGTGCTCCTGAACATGTAAACACCTTCTGTGCCTATCCTGTTGTATCTTGATTTTGAACCTTGCCTGTATCATCACTTCTAAACCTGTCCCGCCTGTCCTGACCTTTTGGCTTTCCCAACTACTCCTTTTGTACTGCGAACTTTGTCCATTGCCTTCAGCACTCCTCCGCATCTTGGACTCCATTCATTAAACTGTGAACCCAACAATGGTATAGTCTAGAAACTAGCTGACCACACTGCTAAAAGCAAAAGACGGTTATAATCAAAAATGATCAACCCCCATTGAAAATCAGGTTTATTGTCAAAAGACTTTCAGCTATTTGCAATGAACAAATCAACAAAGGAATGAAAACACAACAAGTGGTTTCACCAAATTCAACTGAAAATGCAACTTATGACTTCTCCAGTCTCAAAATTATTCAACCCACTGAATAGAATACCTCACAACGGCACAAATATGCAAAACAGTTGTTCTTAAGCACACCTGATGTAACTAATCAAGAGCTTCATTAGTTGCATCAGGTGTACTTGCGCTGGAACACTTGTAATACCTGAACTGGCTAGGAGTTTGTTGAGTGGCATGTTAGAAATATGGCTAAGTCAAAAAAAGTAGTTCACAAAGTTAAGAGAAGAGATCATCACCCTTCACAAAGAACAGGATACAAAAAGATAGCAAGAACACTGAATGTTCCTAGAGACACTGTTTGGAAGCAAAGTTTGCAAGTTTAAGTTGAAGGGACAGTGGTTATACTACTTGGACAGGGCAGTGTGAGGATATTTATGGGGTGATAAATAAAATATTTTCATAAAACGTATCAAAAATTACTTTAAAGGGACACTATAGTCACCAGAAAAACTACAGCTTATTGACTTTGTTCTGGTGAGTAGAATTATGAACCTCTGGCTTTTTTACTGTAAACACTGTATTTTCAGAGAAAAAGCAGTGTTTACATTACACTCCTCAGATGGCCACTTCTCTGTTAGAGATCCTTCCTGGGTCATGGCTGCCTAAAATGCATCCAAACATTCAGTATCTCCTCCTCCTGCATGCAGACACTGAACTTGCCTCATAGAGATTCATTGATTCAATTCATCTCTGTGAGGAGATGCTGATTGGCTCTGCCCCTGATCTGCCTCCTTGTCAGTCTCAGCCAATCCTATGGGGAAGCATTGTGATTGGATCAGGCTACCATTTCTGATGATGTCAGCAGACTGCTGGTATTCGTTTGAGACAAACAGCATGCAGATCTTCAGCTTCTGGCTTGAATTCAGTAAGATTTTGATATATTTATGGAGGCATGAAGGGCCACGGTAGGCTAGATGGTGGTTTTAACACGATAGGGTCAGGGATACATGTGTTCCTAACCCTATAGTGATCCTTTAATAATTTTTATTATATAAAAAATTGATATCTTGGCACGGTTTCCCCGATTAATGATTTAAAGCTGAGAATTACCCACTATTTTAATTCTCATAGATCCTAGAGTAAGTTTCATTAGTAGATTTTATTTCACTCATTAATCATAAATTAATTATAAAAATATAATTTATCATGACAATAATAATAAGTAACATGCGTGACAATACTCAGTGAATATTTAGGTATAACATAAGTTTACAATATGGCAGTGGTTTCAACACAATATAGACAGCTAAATCGCAACAGTTATAAAACACGTATGCAGTCTAAGATTTATGATAGGACACTACTTTGAAATCAACTTAACACAGAGCACAGCATCTCATAGCAGCACAGCGTAAACCAATAAAAACTTTGGCTAACAGTCAAATCACACTGAATTAACTCTTTCACTGCTAGCTACAATCCTAAAAATATTATACTGCAATTTTACAACTACAATATTTCTCATACTTGATCATTGACCATTCCCTTGTCCATCCAATAAGAATAATTCTAACCAGATTTTACGTTTGCAGAATTATAACTTTCCTAATTAAGATTCACTATCCTTAATTTCAGAACAAGTCAATACCTCTGGATAAAAATTTGGTATGCTAACATTTGGCAAATTTACCATTAATATATTATCTTTTTTCCACCTGCAGGGATGGAATTTTTATAACCATATATTCCTCAGCTAATTATGATTTCTAATAATTTAAATCTGACCAACATTTATCCATATATATATTCCTGCTATTAGTAAAAATTAATTTAATTAAATAAAACCAACATAATTACCAGTTAGGTTGTGGATTTTCTATCAGATGTGTAGATTTGTCCCAGGAATTTTGAATGCAAGTATAATGTGAGAATTGTATGAAAATATATAAAAGTTTTTTTCAGTTCTGAAGTTGTTAGTTGAAAAAATAATATAAATAATTAGGTGTGTCCAGCTATGGCTCCAGATGTCAGATCTTAGATGTTAAGTGTGAGTCTTGAGTTTATGTCTAAGACTTAGAGTCCAAGAGTGATTTTAAGTGTAAGAGTCTCAGTGTTTGAGAGTGAGTCTTGAGTCCAGTCTCCTCTCTCTCTTTTGTCCTTAATTTTTTTAAGGAGAAATTCCAATACGTCACTAGTTAATAGTAACCAATAGCGAACTCTCTTTCCTACAGACTATCATCTAGATTTTGGTCAGTAGATGGCGCAATTACATCACCGAAAATTCATGTCAGGGGGTCCATTTACCTTTTTGTATAATGGGTTAACTGAATAAAATGTTGGCGCTTTCTAATGTGTTTGATGTCATCTGGTTATCTTTTTATGACTACTATTCATCAAAGAAGCTGTCATCTTCAAAGGTTTTCTTTGGTTTCAGTCAGACTTGGTGTCTATCATATACCTTTACATTTAGATTCCTGAAAGGTCCTAACCTTAATTTTACCCTTTATTGCAAAGGGACTTTGTAAGATTCCATTAGTTTTTAGAAAGTAAAATTAATTACTTAGTGTTATCTGTCATTTGGTTTCTGTGTAGCACATCGTAATGTGAGGTTGCTGCAGACATCATGCCTTATCTTTACCAAATGTTTATATAAGTTGCATTCTTTAGCTCAGACTTGAATGAATAGAGTTACAGAGAGAAGTAAAAATGTGTCTGCCTTTACATTCTGTTACAAAATGAAGTCACCTCTGTTCTGATGGTGACTTAAAGTATACACTTTTAATTTCTGTCTTAACACAAAATGTCTGCCAGTAGAAATATACTGACCGGAAAAAAATTAAGCTACAAATGGCTGCAACCATATTTCTGAGCAGTCTGGTTGTGAAAAACCCTTGAGTTACTGCAAACGAACTGCAGCAAGATTTGGTGACAACAGGCACTGATGTTTCAGTGAGCACAGTAAGACGCTTACTAAATGCAGGTTTCTGTGGCAGAACTCGGAGATGTTCACCACTATTGACCCAAAAGCACAAGAAAAATCACATTAAAAAAGCCACAGAAGTTTTGGTATTCTGTTCTGTGGAGCGATGAAACAAAACTGGAACTTTTCGGCTCTTTAGATCAGCAGCCTGTCTGAAGGAAGAAGAAGAAAACATATGCTGAAAAGAACACTTCACTTAAAGTTAATCATGGTGGCACTGAAAACCTGCAGCATGTAGAAGGCAAGATGGATTAATTTAAGTATCAGGAAATCCTAGGACAAAATGTCATGAAGTCTGTGAAGAAGGTCATTGGACCTTCCAACAAGACAATGATCGCAAGCATACCTCAAATTCCACCAAAGCTTGGTTGCAGGAGAAGTCCTGGAGAATTATACAATGACCCACACAGTCACCTAACTTTAACCCCATAGAAAATCTCTGGTGGAATTAGAGAAGGCAATAGGCTAAGATTCCTCAGGAACGCTGCCAGAAGCAGGTGTCTGCCTTTGCATCTCATTTGCAGCAGGTCATAACACCAAAACGGTGCTCTATTATGTACTAAAAATGTTTGCCATGAAGGGGTTGAATAATTTTGGGTCTGGAGAAGTCATAAGTTGCATTTTAAGTTGAATTTGGGATAACCATTTGAAGCATTCATTGTGTCAAGCTATTTCAATTGCTTTTATTTGATTTGTTCATTGCAAACAGTTGAACGTCTGTAAACTTTGACAATAAACCTGATTTTCAATGGGGGTTAAATAATTTATTTTTTATTTTTTGGTAAATCAGTTTTTATTGATGCATTTACTTAGTGATACATGTTACGAACAATATGCTAATACGTCATTACAAAGACATAAAATTAAAAATGTTGCTTACAAAATATATACATTGCGGTGCTAGGCTTTCCAGTTTCTTCTTACTTTATATTTCCCTTGTAAATATGTTGTTTATGAGACGGTTCGTCTTTTTTCATTTGAATTGCATCATAGAAAGACTTCTGCGTGGGTTCGCAGGCCGCATTAATCATACAGAGTGTTTGAGTTGCATAACTGGTGAGGGATATTGCTATATGCTTTGGCGGCTCGCAGGTCGCGTGTTCGTCTGTCAAGTGATACTTTATTGGACTCCCAGGTCTTATTGTGTGTAAACTATTGTCACATTGACATTTATTAAGTTATATGACTGCTATGAACAACCATTAGTTACCCATATGCCCTACAGTCTTAAGGTGATACCTGTACAGTGGGTCTCTTGTGGTCCCCATGTCTGCTTCTGTGAGTCGTTACATGTGGGCTTAGATCCGCAGGTCGCAGATTCTTCCGCTTTGTTTGTGTTGTCATGGTAGGTTAGTCGTTCGCTCTTGTTTAGGTTTGTGACATGCGGTTGTGGTCAGACTAAATTAAGTCGTTAGTGAGCCCTGAAATGGGTGTGTATTTATGTACTGGTGTGTCTGTGTGTCAGTGTTTGTTTTCTGATTGGTGTTTACCCTATCCTCTTGGTGTCATGTCCCGAGGATTAGTTGGTCTCGCCCCCTCCGTATTTGTGTCTTCTCATATCTGGTATATCTCTTTTGTGTGTTTCTCTCTCTTTCATTTCAGTTCTGCTGGGCTGCCCCTAGTCGGGTCCTGTGTTATCCCACTGTCGTGTGGGTCCGCTCCTGTCAAGCTCTGGGTGGTGTAATGGTGGTGTAACGGATCGCCTGGCACTCCGACTGGGTACCTCCGTTGAAAGATGCTCCTAGCGCTTCCTGAGGACTCCAAGCACTCTGACCGACACCACAAACATAGTAAAGCCCACAGGGCGTTACAAAACAGCCAATCAATCCATACAATACACCCAGACACTCCCACACAAAATCCTCCCAGAGAAATACAGTTTCATAAAACACATCACAGGGACCCCAAAACATGCAATAACCCCATAAAAAGTATATTCTTGGAACTGGGGGATCTGGGTGAACCACATATCCAAAATTCACCCAGATCCGTTCAGTACTTTGGAAAACACAGTTTAATGCAGATTCTGCAGAACATATACAGGCTAAATAAAAAACAATCACTGTATAATGTGTCCCCCGCTGTATAGTCCAAAACCACCGCACGATGTCTCTGTGCAACAAATACTGGCGAGATGGCACCGTGTTGAAAAGTCCACACAGTGTCTGTGAGTTAAAATGGCCGCCATCCATTGTTCTCACCATGTGCTTCTGATACAGGAAATGGTGGCCACCCAGTAACTCCACAGTATGTCCCCAGATGGTTCTTAAAAGGGCTAGCAGCAGCACAACACAAATCCATTATGCCCAAATCATGTCTTTAAAGGGCAATACATCCCAGGGGCCATAGTCACATGGCAGGAGGCTGGCAACCAGGCTTCTCCAGTGCATAGTGGCGAGGTTGGTTCCGCCACAGGTGGGTTTATGGATGGATAGGTGGATGTGGGTAAGGGTGAGTACCCCCACCCTCCACCCATATTTAATCTTTGGTCGCAGTCTGTGTGATATATACATACCCAGGTCTCCATTGTTCTGTGTGTTTGTCCCTCCTTCCCAGAAGGTCTGCCATTTTGGCTTCGGCAGTTTGTATTTCTTCTGCCTTTTGCCTCCATTGTCCCACGGTAGATGGATTCGTCTTTTTCCAGAGTAGCGGTACCAGTGATTTCACTGCATTGAGCAGGTGTTTTAAAGGATCGTGTATTCCTGACCCTATAGTGTTAAAACCACCATCTAGCCCCCGGGCCCCTCATGCCTTAATAAATATAGTAAAAATATTACTGTATTCAAGCCTGAAGCTGTAGATCTGCATGCTGTTAGACTCTGAAAAACAGTCTGCTGACATCATCATAAGCGGTAGCCTGATCCAATCACAATGCTTCCCCATAGGATTGGCTGAGACTGTCAAGGAGGCAGATCAGAGGCAGAGCCAGCATCATTCAAACACAGCCCTGGCCAATCAGCATCTCCTCACAGAGATGAATTGAATCAATGCATCTCTATGAGGAAAGTTCAGTGTCTGCATGCAGAGGGAAGAGATACTGAATGTTTGTATGCATTTTAGGCAGCCATGACCCAGGAAGGATCTCTAACAGCCATCTCAGTAGTGGCCAGTGAAGTTATCACTAGGCTGTAATGTAAACACTGCATTTTCTCTGATAATACAGTGTTTACAGCAAAAAGCCTGAAGGTAATGATTCTACTCACCAGAAAAAAAATTAAATACGCTGTAGTTGTTCTGGTGACTATAGTTTCCCTTTAAGATTTTGTATGCTGAGAGTGGTAAATCCCTGTGGTACATCAGGGCTGTTTCTATGGTCAAGTGTGAGGTGTCTCCTAGTATGTTCTGTATTTCTTGCTCGATCTCCTCCCAGTACGGTTTAATTTTTCTGCAGCCCCACCAGATGTGTCGGAGAGTTCCAATCTCTTCTGCGCATCTCCAACAGGTATCCGAAATTGCTGGGATGATGGGATAATCTGGTGTAGCAGGGACGGTGTACGATGCCAGTGTGATAACCGTTTATCGTTTATAGTTTACCTCCTGGAAGTGGGAGCTGGTTGAACTTTTGTGCTGTAGCAGGTGTATTTTTTCCCATTGGCCATCAGAAAAGATCCTGGGTATTAATTCTTCCCATTGCCTCTTGAACATATCTTTCTTCACTCGTTCCCCTGTGATTAGCCATTGGTATATTATGGAGACCGTGCCTTCTGCGTCTGGTGTGTGGGAGCAGAGTATTTCGTACCAGGTTAGGTCTGTGTGAATTATGGTTCTGTGTGGTAGGTTATGGTAGAAATTATTTAGTTGAGCATAGTGGAATTGGTGCATTAGCATAGGTGTTCTTCCATCTGTGATGTCCCGTAGCTTCTTCACTCCTGTGTTGTTCAATACTGCATGCAGAGGTATATATCCTTCTTGGTTGGCTAATGGCCATGAAGATGATGGGAGCTCGTCGCCCAGAATCTGGTTGTAAGTGATGGGAATTAGCAGGCTTGGTTTTGGTGAGATGCAGGGCTCTTTCTTCAGCTTGGTCCATTGTTTAAGTGTTTGTGTGATGGGAGAGTCCTCCCCCAGGTCAGTTGTAGCCCCTGAATCTTTGTACTACATTAGTGTATGGAAATGGTTATCTGTGGTGTCTCTGCCTAGCGAGACACACCTTTTGTGGGGTGTGGTCGTGTGTAGTTCCCTGAGACGTTACAATATCATCGCTTGGTAGTATTTGCTGATAGCGGATAGGGCGAATCCTCCCCATTCTCTTGGAAGGCACAGTTTTTCGTGGCTGATCCTAGCTCTGTCCCCCTACCACACATTGCGGAGGAGCGCTGTTTTTAGTGTTTTGAAGAAGGTTTGCGGTATCATCCGAGGTATGGTGTGAAACAGATTTAGTATCCTAGGTAGGATGTTCATCTTCACAACCACCATGCGTCCCTGCCAGGAGATGTGGTTATAGTTCCATTTCTTGAGTTCTCCTAAAATGTTGTTTAGAAGAGGTACGAAGTTGTGAGCATATAGGTCTTTCGCCACGGGGGTGATCCATAGCCCTAGGTATCTCATGTGTTCCGCGCACCAGGTGAAGGGTAACTGTTGTAATTGTGCACATTCCGTCTCCTGTACCGTGACATTCAGTATGTCACATTTGGATAGATTTAGTATAAGTCCAGATAGGCGTCCATATTTTTGGAATTCAGCCATTAACGGTGGGATGGATTCAAGTGGGTTGTCAAGGAAGAACAGCATATCGTCCGCATAGGCAGCTACTTTGTTTTCTGGTGTTTTGTATCGTAGTTCGATTATCATTGGGGTTCTCCTGATTCGGTCTAGAAATGGCTCTAGGGTGATTGCAAATATTAGCGGCGTAAGCAGGCATCCTTGCCTGGTGCCATTCCGGATGTCAAAGCTGTCTGTGAGAGCTCCATTTACTCTGACTCTGGCGTTTGGCTGGTGATATAACGTATTGATAAATGCGAGCATCCAGTTGCCGATTCCAGCTTTTTGTAGCATCTCTGTCATGAAGCGCTAGTCGACTCTATCGAAAGCTTTCTCAGCATCCGTGGAGAGTAGGAGCAGCTTTTTTCCGATATGTTTTGCTAGGTGTTGGATCGTAAATAGCCGTAGGGTGCTGTCTCTGGCCTCCCTGCCCGGGATAAATCCTGTCTGGTCCGGGTGTACGAGTCTGGGCATGAAGGCCTGCAGTCTGGACGCTAAGATCTTGGAGAAGAGTTTCACATCCGTGTTGATGAGGGAGATTGGATGGTAGTTTCCGAAGTTTTCAGTGTTTTTGCCTGGTTTGGGGATAACTGTGATAGTCGCGGCCAGGGATTCCCTGTGGAAAGATGTTCTTTCTCGCAGGCTGTTCAAAGCCTCTTGTAGTACTCCACCGGGAATCCATCCGGCCCGGGTGCCTTGCCAGATTTTGCCGATTTCAACGCTATTCCTATTTCCTCTTTGGATATGGGGGCTTCTAGTGCTTCCGCTTCTGCCGGTGTGAGGGAGTCTGGGTTGAAGTCCGGTAAGTATCTGACTGTATCAGTGTGCTTCGTGGTGGGAGGGGTTCCCTCTACTTCTCTGGGAATGTTATACAGTTGCGTATAAAATGACCTGTATTCGTTCCCTATTTCCTCTGGGAATTTGCCCTGAGAAGTTTGTAGGGTATGTACCTGTGCCCTCTTCTCTGGGCCTCTTAGCATCCACGCGAGTAGCTTTCCCCCTTTATTTGCGTGCATGTAAAAGAATGCTTTTGAGCGTTGTAGCTTTCTGGCATATTTGCGTTCTACAAGGTCTGTTAGTTGTCTTCTTTTTGTTATCAGGTCTCTGTATATCTGGTCTTGTTGAGTTCTTTTGTGTGTCATTTCCAGTTCTGAGATCTTTCGTGTGAGATCGGTTAATTGTTGACCGGTTTATTTTTTCTTCTATGTGGCTATTCTTATTAATTGTCCCCTAATGACACTTTTGTGTGCTTCCCATATTGTCATGTTCGACAGTCCTTCAGTCGTGTTTTACTCAAAGTAGGGTTAAATAATTTTGATTACAACTGTAACTCAAATATTAGAGGTGCTAGTTTTCAATTTTCAAAGAAATATGGGTCGTAAATCAAGGGGTCACTGTCACAATTTGAAAATGCAATACAAGATATTGTATGGCCCTTTGTGTCATGTCCATCAAGATCTTGAAAAAGCCAGCTGAGCGTGGGCGAAACACGTAGAGCGGAGTTTGACCTGCATCCATAACAGTGAATACAGATTAGCTGAGCGGTGTTTCATTACAGCGTCCCCGGTTCGGTACACACACTATGGCTTGGCTTCTAGGACATTTACGGAACAGGCTGTCCTGACGGAGTTTATAACATATCGCTGTGAACAAACTGCCTGCCATTGGATAGATGCATTTTTTAGTGGCCACTGAAAATAACCACTATATTTTATCGTGTAAGAATTTTCAATAAGGGGTTGGGGATTTTTGTTTGTTAATAAATCATACAGTGTTACACTTTATTCTGTTCATTTGTATCTTTTTAAGGTACATCAAGTACAGTACATCAAGTACAGTGGATACCACCACAGGTGAACATAAACTACCAAATGCACCAATTCCAATTCACTTTTAGTCTGCCTTTTGACTAAAAAGCCATTTTAGTTTTTAGTTGTATTTTAGCCAGCTGAATTGTTTTAGTTTTAGTCGACTTAATCTCAAAAAGTTTAGTCGACAAATTGTTAGTCGACAAACTTAACATTGCTGCACACAGGAAAATTGTAAATGTTTGTTATCCAGTACACATCTGATATTTGCTAATTTCTTAATATGTTTGTGGGATGTGTAGCTGAATAATAATGGGGTAGTTATGGGTGAAAGAGTAGCTAGAGCGGTGAAAAAGTTTATAAACGCTGTTGGAATGAGAGGGGAAAGATTTAAAATAAAATCATAAATTGATATAGAATGGAATTTGCAACTTAGTTTTGGGAAAAGTGAGGGTAACACAGATAAGGATAAGATAAAGTGCCTAACTTAAAAACCTGATTAAATTGTTCTTTCTAATGTGAAATTGCAAGACATTTGCCAAGCAAAATAAGGCAATTATTGGTATGTCATGAACAATGTTGAATTTTTTTTGTGGAAATTTATTTATATATTTATATGCTCTCAGAGCCATTGGAGGCAATTCTTACATGAAAGTTTAGATGACATTTACTCCATTTACTGTCCTTCCAATTTTGCAAAACCAAAGTTGACCAAAGTGACCAACATGAAACCTGTGGAAAAAGACTTTGTAGTATGGCCGCGGTTGCTTCAGGGAGGTAATATGAATCACTTCCGGGTTCGGAGAAAAACGTCTGACGTCAGACTAAATCTGACGCAAAAGAAGGCGGGAATGAGGAAGTCGTCCGGCAGAACCAGGAAGTAGATGCACGCAACTAAGACGAAGATTTTTGGCTCCAAACTTGAATACCAATTGGTATATATACAGGACATGGAGATTAATGCCTCATGCACTTTGAGAAAGACTTTTGATAGTCGAAACGCGTCAGTGCTGCTATTTGATTTATTTTCACCTTTATACAATTTATATTTCCCTGTTTTTATCGTATATGTTATTAAATTTTTGATTAGTATCCCCACTTTCTTCTGGAATTATTTATATCTCCTGTATCCTGGCACAAGTGGAGTGATCCGGAGGCGTGGTGGAGTTATATATACCAGGGATTTTAAAAGAGCGACAAAAGTCAGTCTACTATATGTGGCTCTGCAAAGTGTGAGTGAAAACCAATTTTATGTATTGATGTTATTTGGTCAAACAGTATTATGCTATGTTTTGACTTTTTTTGTATATAGGTGACATTCAAAGGACAAACAAGTGTCTATAAGTATATTATATACATATTTCTACCTGCACTCCTCTATCTTTATCTTTTATTTTGTATTTATATTTGTGTTTTTTAAGTGTTTTTTAAAACACTGTGGAGCTGCACTTGTATTTCCGCTACTACCCCCACAGTTTGTGTGATTTGCACTTTATTGTGTAAAATTGTTTGTACAAGCCTGTTTTTTATCTGTCAATACAATATGTCTTCTCATTTACTAAAAAAAAAAAGCAAATGTGCAGTGCACTCGACATTTAATGCTATATCACTTCCTTTTGCAACCATTTAGGTCTTGTATGAAATGTACACATCCTCATGTCGGTTACTCTGTGCACAATCAAAAATAGAGAATATAAAAAAAATATATATATACAGTTGCAAGAAAAAGTATGTGAACCCTTTGGAATGATATGGATTTCTGCACAAATTGGTCATAAAATGTGATCTGATCATCATCTAAGTTACAACAATAGACAATCACAGTCTGCTTAAACTAATAACACACAAAGAATGAAATGCTGCCATGTTTTTATTGAACACACCATGTAAACATTCACAGTGCAGGTGGAAAAAATAAGTGAACCCTTGGATTTAATAACTGGTTGAACCTTCTTTGACAGCAATAACTTCAACCAAACGTGTCCTGTAGTTGCAGATCAGACGTGCACAATGGTCAGGAGTAATTCTTGACCATTCCTTGTTTACAGAACTGTTTCAGTTCAGCAATATTCTTGGGATGTCTGGTGTGAATCGCTTTCTTGAGGTCATGCCACAGCATCTCAATCGGGTTGAGGTCAGGACTCTGACTGGGCCACTCCAGTTGATTTACTTCTATGCTTTGGGCCATTGTCCTGTTGCAACACCCATCTTCTGTTTGGGCTTCAGCTGGTAGACAGATGGCCTTTGAGTTCTCCTGCAAAATGTCTTGATAAACTTGGGAATTCATTTTTCCTTCGATGATCGCAATCCGTCCAAGCCCTGACGCAGCAAAGCAGCCCAAAACCATGATGCCCCCACCACCATACTTCACAGTTGGGATGAGGTTTTGATGTTGGTGTGCAGTGCCTTTTTTTCGCCACACATAGTGTTGTGTGTTTCTTCCAAACAACTCAACTTTGGTTTCATCTGTCCACAGAATATTTTGCCAGTACTACTGTGGAACATCCAGGTGCTCTTGTGCAAACTGTAAACGTGCAGCAATGTTTTGTTTGGACAGCAGTGGCTTCCTCTGTGGTATCCTCCCATGAAATCCATTCTTGTTTAGTGTTTTACGTATTGTAGATTCGCTAACAGGGATGTTAGCATTTGCCAGTGACTTTTGTAAGTCTTTAGCTGACACTCTAGGATTCTTCTTCACCTCATTGAGCAGTCTGCGCTGTGCTCTTGCAGTCATCTTTACAGGACGGCCACTCCTAGGGAGAATAGCAGCAGTGCTGAACTTTCTCCATTTATAGACAATTTGTCTTACCGTGGACTGATGAACAGCAAGGCTTTTGGAGATACTTTTATAACCTTTTCCAGCTTTATGCAAGTCAACAATTCTTAATCGTAGGTCTTCTGAGAGCTCTTTTGTGCGAGGCATTATTCACATCAGGCAATGCTTCTTGTGAAAAGCAAACCCAGAACTGGTGTGTGTTTTTTATAGGGCAGGGCAGCTGTAACCAACACCTCCAATCTCATCTCATTGATTGGACTCCAGTTGGCTGACATCTCACTCCAATTAGCTCTTGGAGATGTCATTAGTCTAGGGGTTCACATACTTTTTCCACCTGCATTGTGAATGTTTACATGGTGTGTTCAATAAAAACATGGCAACATTTCATTCTTTGTGTGTTATTAGTTTAAGCAGAATGTGATTGTCTATTGTTGTGACTTAGATGATGATCAGATCACATTTTATGACCAATTTGTGCAGAAATCCATATCATTCCAAAGGGTTCACATACTTTTTCTTGCAACTGTATATAACTTTAAAATGTATAAAATATTTTTCTTTTGTTGTTGAGATCTAATATTAAGAAATGCGCTATTCAAAGTTGCAGATACTTTACATGACATCTGAACAGTAAACAAAAAATATATAAAAGTCTTGCTATGCTATAAGTTGTGTTTTTATGGCTACCTTGATTCAGTAATTTCTGTAGATGGTTTCTGTAGATGACATTAAACAACAAAAAGTTTGAAAAAGTTTGTCTACAAGTCTTTGTTTCACTTTCTCTCAATTTTAAGACCTTGTCAAGTTGTTTTACTTGCAAGTTTTGGAATATTTTGTAAATTAAGTGTTACATTTTTGATCTACAATTCTCTGTTGACATGTCATATAAGTAACTAGCGTACATTTTTTTCACAGGAGATAATGAGCTCATGCCAGATTGGTTTGAATCCAGACTTGTTGCTACAATGATTCTTTTGGCTGCTGATGTTGAAATCCTGAGGCATTCAAAGACGTAAGTACAATGACGTTCTAAGTATAGGATATAAAGATGTTCGTTTACATTTGTTGATTGTTTGGTTTTTTACTTTCTCTGTTTCAGTTTTGCTGAAGGTGGTCAGTGTAAATGTTTACATTTCTGATTTATTGTAATTGGAGACTCTACCAGAGCAACCCATGCTTATTACATAGTTCATACCAGAATGGCTTGCGATGAGGTCCACGAACACAATCATCAAATACAGAATGGGCCATAATTCAGAGTAGGGATTGAGGAGTCAATAACTTTTCTATTAATGAACCAATTTTAGTAATATTACATACAATGAATGCTTAACATATAGAGATTTGTTTGACTAGGTACGGAAGATGGCACTTTTAAAATGTGCTCCATTTGCCGCCTTGCAAAGTTGGGTTCTTTCGATTGCATTGTTCATAACATTAGTTAATGTTACAGGCTCTAACACTCAAATTTCCCACAGGAAGTAATTGGGAGCTTAACGTTGGGCGAACATGGCGGCCAATTAATCTGGGAATTTCTTCAAAATATCCACCCGCATTTGTCTCAGTTTTGAAAATATAATTCCACTACCTTTGTGAAATTACAGATGAAACTCCCAAAACTCCTGTGACAATACGACCCTGGAATCTTTGGCCCTAGAGATGGACCAGTTCAGGAATAGTATCACCTGTGGGATTCTTTACATTAGCTTGTACTTTTCTCGCTAGCGAGTGCAGCGTCTCTCTTAGCTGGTGATTTAGTTGAAAGTGAGATGTCCTTGCATCTCTCTTACCGAAATTGTAATAGTTAGGACCTTGAATTACCTGTGGGAACTTCCGCTACTCTGGTGAACTTCTACCTTGAGCGCTAGGACTCAGATACTTGAGTTGCTAATCCCCCGGCAAAGCAGGGTACACTGCAGAGTTGCTCTGGGTATTACAGGATATTCTATCTAGCTAAAAAACACTAACGATTCTCCTATGAGCAATCGCACTATAGCAGACTGTAGATTGTTACAACACAGAAAGAGACCAGAAAGCTTCTTTTTGATGTAAAAGCGAACCAATGAACTGCTTTATTGTATGAGAACACAGCCTTTTCTACATTTACAGGCATGACACATTTTTTGCATAAGACAGGGAGGAGTATGCAGGTACAGTAATTACAGTGTGGAAATGATCAGAGCAAGCTCTTGCAACACCTTGACCATCTTATTTTAGGCTTTCAACAGGCAGGTGACATTATTGACTCAGTCCCACCTTTTTACTGTGCTGGCTATACATCTTACAGTGTCCTGAAATCATCATACATATGCCCAGCTTCTGCGAGCCTGGGTAGGGGGATTATGAACTACATAGTTCTTTGCCTGCATTACAGTGCTAGCGATGGTGGCAAAATAGCTCAATCGGTTCTCAAATGGAAATAGGGTAAATAGGCCATTCGTCACAACTCCGTTCTAATATAAGAAATTTTGTTTACCCTCTATGTACTAATAGCACAGTGTGGTAACATTGAGCAGCTGAGCTGATATAACTGGAAAAGCTCAGCTTCTCACTGAGCGCACACAAAAAATATCTTAGTTATGGCACTCAGAAGTGGTGCCTCATTTTACAAAACATGTTGAGCTTATCAAAACATGGCTGCAATCTCTCAGGTTCTAGACTTGGTTCAAACAGAGATTCCAAGATTTCCACACTCCAAAAAGGACCCTGAACATAACTAACCCCTTCTCTGAGAATGTTATACACACTTCAGGGGAACTCCAAGTGGAGATGTTATTATTCCTTTAATGCTACTCACACTTGAAAATCAGATGTATTCTCTCTCTCTTTTATTTTACCAAAAGTATCTATAAAAGGAAAAATCTGTCAGTTTAAAGGGATTCTATAGTGGCACAAAAACAAATCCATTTTCTCTGGAACTGCAATGTTTAACATTGCAGCACTAAGTGCAAAAGAGACCCAGCAGTGAGCTGAAGTGGTATGGGTGCCTACAGTGTCCCTTTAAGAATGCGTGTGGCAAGATACTTATACCTCTTTGGAGATAACCGATAATTTACAGAGTTTCATACTCTGTAATTTTTTTTCATTTTTATTTTTTTATTTTCATAATCAGTCCTAATCAGTCTTCCTTGAGGTTTAAGTTGTTTGTGGATTTTAGGAATAAAACTGTTTTGTAAAAAATATCTTTTAACTGTTCATTTTCTAAGAAACTTGTACAAATCAATGTACATATTACATTTCGAATTGGTAGAGTTAGGGGGCAATTTGTGTATCCTAAATATGTCTGGCATTCCATGGCAGTCTTATGCAAACTCAGCTTGTGGAACATGGTGGATGCAGACCCACAGCAGCATATTTTTTATTTATACATCTAATGGCATTAAAGAGGAAAACATTATTTTATCTATGCATTTGCAAGAATTTGGCTTTCACCATGTATAGATCAAATATTATCCCCATTTAAGTGATGCCATGTAATTCAAAGTGGGACATTTCATTTAATACATATCTATATATGCTTAAAATCAGTTTTTAGTATTTTCTTTTCTTTTTGTTACTGAAATCTTTTCTGACAGTGAACTAACAAAATTGTTCTTTATTCTTTGTTTACTTTTTTGTTGCAGAGACAGAGCTACAAACGAGTTAACTGAAATGAAATGTTTTCTAATTCCACTTTTGGAAACACTGTCTAAGCTCAACACTAATGCTTACATGCCAACACTAAAAACAGACAAAAGTTTACAGTTGCTTTTGAAACTGTTGCAGTTATGCTCACCAAGCTCTGTTCCAAATGTTTCAGGTTTGTGACTTGTTTAATAATTCAGTTATGTTGCAGTTCATTTATGTTCACAGCTTAAAATTGCTCAAATATTTTGTCAGAACACATTTGTTAAGAAATGTTTGTGAATAAATTACTCTGTGGAATGTACATGCTCTGAGAAAAGAGAGAAATCCTTTTGGTTGAACAGCTTGATGAGACACTCTAGGCACCCAGACGACTTCATCTCAGTTTACTGGTCTGGTGCCATGTTTTCACCTCCTGTTTTAACCCTGTATGTGATAACGTTATTTTGCAGAACGTTAATGTATTCATTGCACTGTTTAAATGCCTCTAGTGACTGTCACTCAGAAAATCACTTGAGGTGCTTCTGACAAAATGTAATAAAACCCTGCTATTTCAATCAGATGCATAGGTGTGCGCAGCCTATTGCATTCGGGTTTGCACCCTAAAGCACAAACACACGCCGCATGTATATGTGTGTGTGTGTGTGTGTGTGTGTATATATATATATATACATACACACACACACACACACACACACATACACTGCTGTGTGTGCTCTGTGAGGGTGCTGTGTGTGCTGTTAGTGTGATGGTGCTGTTAGTGTGATGTGTGTGTGAGGGTGCTGTTAGTGTGATGTGTGTGTGGGTGTTTGTGACGGTGCTGTTTGTGTGAGGGTGTTTGTGTGTGGGTGTTTGTGACGGTGCTGTTTGTGTGAGGGTGTTTGTCGTGTGAGGGTGTTTGTGTGTGTGAGGGTGCTGTTTGTGTGAGTGTCGTGTATTTGTAAGGGTGCTGTTTGTGTGTGTGTTTGTGAGGGTGCTGTTTGTGTGTGTGTGTATGTTTGTGAGGGTGAGGTTAGTGTACTGTGTGTGTCTGAGCGTGCTGTGTGTGAGCTGTATGTGTGTAGGTGCAGTGGGTGCTGTATGTGTGTGTGTGTGATGTATGTTTGGAGGGATTGTGGAGGTTGGGGCAGATTAGTAAATATCCCCCCTCCCTTCTGACCTTATGTAGGGAGGGGGGATCCTTGCTGCCATGTGCCATCCCTGGTGGTCTAGTTCCCCCAAAAAAATTATATATACTCTTGTGTGTGTATATGTGTGTGTGTGTGTGTTTATATATATATATATATATATATATATATATATATATACTTACACACACACACATTCACAGACACACCCACACATTCACAGACACACACTCATACATTTACACACATACACTCACAGACACACACTCATACATTCACAGACACACATTCACAGACACACATTCACAGACACACATTCACAGACACATACAGACACACACATTCACAGACACACACACATACAAATTATTATTTCTTAATAAAAAAAATGTCCACCCAGCCTCCCTACCTGGAGTGCTGGCGTGGACTTGTCCGTGGGGTCCAGTGGGGCGGATCCATCACCTCTTGCCCTTCCCCCCCAATGACAGGGGCAACACTGGGGGAGGAAGGGGGGCATTTGGGGGCGCTGAGTGCCTGCAGGAACAGCGTTCCTGCTCAAAAAAAAGTGCAGGAACACTGTTCCTGCAGGACTCAATCCATAGGCGTGCCGCGGGGATTAGGGTGTGCCCAGGCACACCCGGCACACCCCGTGAGCACGCTTATGATCAGATGGTTTCATAGAGACCATCTAATATTGCAAGGTTTTTTTCCCCTACATGTGCATTAGCCTTCCAATGCAGAGACTGGTGCTGTGAGGGACAAAAGGTAAGTAAACTACTTTGATTGCTGGCAGCTGTTGCCTAGTAAGCTAATTTTATTATTTTCAACTGCCCAACCCTTAAAACAAAGTCAAAACAAGGAATCAGCTGATCCTTTATAGGCACAGCATCAGAAACCAGCATGGCTCAAGGGCACACTTTTGACTTTATACCGCCAGTGGACAGTTAACAATGGACAGACAGTTTCCTTAAAGGACCACTATAGTGCCAGGAAAACAAACTTGTTTTCCTGGCACTATAGGGTCATTAGGTCCCCCCCCCCCACCATCAGGGCCCCTCTCCCACTGGGCTAAAGGGGTTAAAACCCACTTACCTTTATCCAGCACCGGGCTCCCTCGGCGCTGGTGACCTCTCCTCCCCCTGCCGTCAGCTCCGAATGCGCATGTGCGGCAAGAGCCACGCGCGCATTCAAAGAGCCCATAGGAAATCATTACTCAATGCTTTCCGTGGACGTCCAGTGTCTTCTCACTGTGATTTTCACAGTGAGAATCGAGGAAAGCGCCTCTAGCAGCTGTTAGAGAGACAGCCACTAGAGGCTGGATTAACCCTCATTGAAACATAACAGTTTCTCTGAAACTGCTATGTTTTCAGCTGCAGGGTTACAACTAGAGGGACCTGGCACCCAGACCACTTTATTGAGCTGAAGTGGTCTGGGTGCCTATAGTGGTCCTTTAAGTGCATGGATATCTATAACTAGGATATGTAAGTCAAATGACACTGATCCCTGCGCACTGCTAAAATTTCCCCAAATAAAAAATTGGTCTGTTACTTTAGTGCTGTTACTTAAGGGACAACATCCCTTGTCTCTTAAGTAACCCTCTGGTTGAGGGTTTGGGTTTTAGGAAGAATGGTAAGGAGAGCAACAGTGAAGTATATTATACAGTATTTTTTACTGAAAAGTAATATTTTGCAATTTAGGAACAGTATGTATAATTTTATGTTACACAATATTTTAATTTGAATGTTTGATTGTAGATTGGCATCTCGATTTTCTCTGGAATTTCGTAATGACTGCAGCCTCAAACATTATGGAGTTTATATTGAGAAGGATAAGTGGTGAGCTAAAAACCGTAAGTAGTGATATTTACAACATTTGTAATATAACCTTTGTGACAACATTTTCACATAAATAAAAGATAAACAATCATATTTAAGGTACAGTGTTAACATCAAAAGCAATATTCTGGAATCTGGGATGATATTCAGGAATTTGTTAGGCAGAACATTGTTTTATTAAACATACAGTTGTACTCAAAAGTTTGCATACCACAGGATAATTGGTAACATATATACCATTTTTAAAGAAAACATGAGTGAGCAGGCAAAACACATTTATTTTATTTCTTATGAGATTCATGATCAACTATAGGTTATAACAGAATTGCACAATTAAAAAAAAAAAACATGGCAACAAAAAAAAACAATTAAACAACCCCTGTTTAAAAGTCTGCTTAGCCTTAGTTCTTAATACTGTGTATTGCTCCCTTTAGCATCAATGACAGTGTGCAGTCTTTTGTAATAGTTGTCTATAAGGCCCCTAGTTCTTGAAGGTGGTATAGCTGCCCATTCGTCTTGGCAAAATCAATGCCAAAATTTCACAATTTCTGCCAGGATATGCAAACTTTTAAGCACAACTGTAGGTCATGTCAAACTTATTTAGTTGCATTTTACAAATAAGTAAGTAGAAGTATTGATCAGGATGTTGCATTGGATGTGATCTACTTGGATTACGCCAAGGTATTTGATATGATTCCACATAGGTTGGTGTTCAAACTAAAAGAAATTGGTCTGGATGAAAATCGTTATTCTTGGGTAACACATTGGCTTAAAGATAGAGTACAGGGAATTGTGATTAATGGTAAATGTTAAAGTTGGACAAAAGTGTTATGTGGTATCCCTTGGGGGGTCTGCTCTGCCACCTCTTCTATTAAGCATATTTATAAATGATCTTTAGTATGCATTGAAATTAATGTTTCAGTGTTTTGCACATGATGCAAAACTCTGTAAAGTAATATAATGTGAGCAGGATATTTCTTTGCTGCAGAGGGATTTAGATGGATTGGGGGATTAAGCACTCAAATGGCAGATGAAATTTAATGTAGATAAATGCAAAGTTATGCTCTTCAGGGTAAAGAATGCACAAGCAACTTACACCGTTTATGGTGTAATTAGGAATAATGACACACAAGAAAGGCTTGGGAATTGTTATAGACAACAAACAACAATGTGTAAATCAAGAGTTGCTAACAAGACAACACCCCGACGCACGACATCCACACGACCACCGCCCACAAACATTAAAGAACAGCGACTAACACAGAGGGGACACCCGTACCAAACACACACACAGGACAAAATTAATGGACAGACCCCTTGACCTCCAAACGCCCCACTCCTCGACAACTGCTCCCCGCCCTCCACCCCAACGGATCTTGAACAGGCCTACCTAACAGGGACCCCAAGACCGTGTCTCCCTGCTGCCCACACACCCCCTCCACCCACCTCCACACGCCGTACTCGGCTTGCCAAATCATATAACCTGCCCGACACACCGCCAACAACACAGGAGCCGCTGAAAACACGACGAGTGGCTGCCTCCTAATACTTACCCCATCCAGCAGGCTACCTGTACTAAGGGAATGCACCACATAGCTCAAAATTCCTACTGTATAATCTATAATGCGAACTATGTCCTTGCATAGACCACAACAAAGCTGTACACTTTACTGACTTGTCCAACAAGGCTAGGTGACGTGCCATGAATAGATTATACAGTAGGAATTTTGAGCTATGTGGTGCATTCCCTTAGTACAGGTAGCCTGCTGGATGGGGTAAGTATTAGGAGGCAGCCACTCGTCGTGTATTGCCGTTAGATGCTTATCATATATTAACAACAATGTCTGCCTTTACAACTCAATCCCCGAACTGGCCTTCATCTGCTGACGGGTGACATTTAAACATGAATGCTTAAAATTGTTAAACAAACGTCTGAACTATTTGACCGCTGGCAGCATCAAAAGCCAACGGCCAAATAGGTGAAAAACCTCTGTGTCATTGTCCTATTACATTGAGACCTGCGAGTCTCCCGTACACCTTCACTGTAATAATGTTCTACTGTAACTGTAATTATGATTCTATGCGTTAATAAAGCCTTGAAAGAAAGAAAAAAAAAACTTACAATGCACTGTTCCAAATTATTACACACAGTAAGTTTCAAAACACTTTATAGGTTGAAAAGAACTGAAAATTGTCATTTGTTATGTTTGCAGCATATTTACTGAAATCAAAAGCTATTTCAGTCAAACTTATAACAACATTTTAACTTTTTAAACATTTTAACAGGTCACATTACATTTTAACATAGGACCCCTTATTTGATAGCAGTCTTGCATCCATTGAACTTGTGAGATTTTTGGACAGTTGCTGCTTGAATTTGTTTGCAAGATATTAGAATAGCCTCCCAGAGCTGCTGTTTGGATTTAAACTGGCTCCCACCCTCATAGATCTTTTGCTTGAGGATGCTCCAAAGGTTCTCAATAGGATTGACATTAGGGGAGTATGGAGGCCACACCATGACTTTCTCTCCTTTTATCCCCATAGCAGCCATTGATGTAGAGGTATTCTTTGCAGCATGAGATGGTGCATTGTCATGCATTAAGATGATTTAATTATGGAAAGCATAGTTATTCCTTCTGTACCAGGGAAGAAATTGTTCAGGCAGAAACTCCACATACTTTGCAGCTTCGGGGGCCCTAAAGGGGCCAACCAGCTCTCTTCCCATGATTCAGGCCCAAAACATGACTCCACCACCGCCTTGCTGACGTCACAGCCTTGTTGGAACAGGGTGGCCATTCACCAACCAACCACTACTCCATCCATCTGGACCATCCAAGGTTGCACAGCACTTATCAGTGAACAGGACTGTTTGAAAATAAGTCTTCATGTATTTTTCTGCCCAATGCAGCTTTTTCTGCTTGTGAGCATTGGTTAGTGGTGGCCGAATAGAAGGTTTATGCACAGTTGCAAGACTCTGGAGGACTCTACACCTTGATGTCCGTGGGACTCCAGAGGCACCAGCAGCTTCAAATATCTGTTTGCTGCTATGTAATGGTATTTTAGCAGCTGCTCTCTTGATCCGATGCATGGATCTGGCAGAAATCTTCCTCAATGTGCCTTTATCTGCACGAACCCATCTGTGCTCTGAATCAGCCACAAATCTCTTACTAGTGCGATGATCACGCATACATTTTCGTGAAATATCTAATGTTTTCATACCTCGTCCAAGACTTTGAACTATTTCACTCTTTTCGGCAGCAGAGAGATCCTTTTTCTTCCCCATATTGCATGAAAATGGTGCTCTGCTTAATAATGTGGAACACCCTCCTTTAGTAGTTTTTCCTTAAATTGAGCTCACCTGGCAAACTTATTATCACAGGTGTCCAAGATTGTTTTCAGTGATCAAAAGAGCCTTAATACACAATGCCATCCATGAGTTAAACTGAAAAACAAAATATTTAATCTTTGTGACACTTAAATAGAATTTGCATAATAATTTGGAACAGGGTGTAAAAGGGGGCATTAATTATCACAGCAAAAATCTACTTTTGCCTTTTTGTAAATTGCTGGTAAGATCACACCTTGAATATGCTGTGCAATTGTGGACACCTGTTCTAGAGAAGGATATTATGGCACTAGAAAATGTGCAGAGGCGGGCTACAAAATTAATAAGAAAGGTTAACAAATGTAAATCTGTTAATAGCGTAGAAAAACGGCGCATCAGAGGTGGTGATATACAAATATATACGAACTGTGTGGAAATCTATTCATGAACAGGGCTATACATGGGACACAAGGTCACACATTTTGACTAGAAGAAAGGAGATTTAGTCTAAGGCAGGGGTTCCCAACTCTGTTCTCAAGTACCCTACCAGTCCAGGGCTTAGGGGTTACTCTGTTGTGTCTGTGTACCTTAGGTACAACTGGGTAATCCCTAAATCCTGGACTGTTAGGGGGTACTTGAGGACTGGGTTGGGAACCACTGGTCTAAGGTAAATAATAGTTTTTTAAAGCACTTTGGTTTTTGCATTTTCAGCAAAAACATAAGTGAAAAACTTGATGGACGCATATCTCTTTTCAACCTATACAACCAACTCTATAACTTAATCTTAATAAAATTATTTTGGGGCATTGAAGCTGCCTTACAAATTAAAACAGTGATGTGTGAGAGAAACAAGCTATATATATTTTGCAGTTTAAACACTTACAAGTGGTTTCCAGATACACATAATTAAATCTATTTGACTTACAATATCAGCACCTATGCTTCTCTATGAGATGTGTTGAATTCAATTATTAACTTCTCATAGGGTAGCACTGGATTCGTGAAATGTGAGGATAGCTACACATGCACCATGTATCCTCAATGTTTTTCTTTGAGAAACTTGAGAGGGCAAAAGTCATCATCAGTGGGATTTTGCCTCAGGCTGTATATGTGTCCAGATGTGTGTGTGTGTGTGTGTGTGTGTGTATATATATATATATATATATATATATATATTTTTTTTTTTTTTTAAATATATATCTGTGTTCCATACATCAATATCAATGTGTTCTTTTTTTAATTTTGTAATTCTTTATTTTTAGTTGTGCAAAAGTTAGACATACAGGCTTGTTTTGCCATGATAGCAAATACAGGCATTACATGAGACATAATACTGTGGCATATTTGAGTAATAAACAGGCTGATACAAGTTATTGTGGTAAGGCGATAAGCTTATGGGAAACATTTTGTGTAGGCTGACATTAACATTGCCAAAGATAAGAAATTAATATAACACGCAAAACTATGATTAAGATTAATTCTGAAGCTAGCTGGTAGCCGCTGGGTACTGAGGTTTAAGGCAACAGGAAATAGCATATTTGAAACTGGTAACTAACATGGCAAGATAACATGGTAAATAACATGCATAGTAATTAGTTTGGCTGGCATGGGAACTTATTGCCGGTTTCATTGTTTATCACCGGGCAGCAGATTGAGCATATTGAGTAATGGGGGTAAGCTGTGCATTAGGTGGTCTGTAGCCGTTGCCTGAGACTGCTTAACTAATGTCTATTAATGGCATATCACCAAACCTGGGAAACCTGAGTCTACCTTTCTGCAGGTAAGGGCACCGCTGGTCCCAAGTGTCTGTGCGCTCTTGTTCTTCGCCAACCGCAAAGCCACTTAGTCCATTAACTAGGTCATGGCCTCCAGGCCATCTCAGCTCCCTTGATTTGTGTTGCCAGATGTGAGCTCTCCAACTGAGCGGTGTGCCAGTGTGGATTTGGCTCCCTTGTGAGTGCTGAGCAGAGAGACAGCAGCAAGATGGTAAGGTGAGTGTTTGGTGATGTCGTGCTGCGGTGCGGTTCGGTACTTGGAGAGTCCGTCATCGGGCCCGTCGGCAAGATGGACGTGTTTCCATGTGGGCGCTGGATCGGTGAGCTGCCGCTTCAGCCTCTTACCCCTTTGTGACAGGTAGATCATGGCTTTATGCGCCTCCAGTCCTGGCATATGTGGTCAAACTGAGCCTCAAAGCGTTTTCTCCAGGCTTGGATCTCTGGGCTCTCTCGAGACTTTAGGGGTTGTTGCTCGGCAGCCATCTTGGGCCTGACATGCGGTCTTTATTCCGGCCAAGGGGTCTCTTGATGGAAGTTTGTAGGGTTCCCCAGCAGGGACCAGGAGAGCTGCTGCAGAGGAGGTGGGGAATGCGGGCCGCCAGAATAGCTGCTGCACATAGCGGTCCCCATGGCGGGAGGTCGGCCGCCTCTCCAGGGCACTAGGCCGCCTTCCATGTTAGGCCGTATATGTGGAGTGTGGACTGTTTGCTCCAGCATTTCATGGAGCAGGTATCCATGAGTCCCCACTCAGTTCAGCACTGCGATATCGTCGAGCTGGACTGCTTTAATTAAGATTGTGGCTTATAATAGCCAATATTATGCTGTGTTTCTGCTCTCTGCAAACAGATATGGCTAGCTTGGCTGTCAGGCCCCATTCCCCAATGTGATCTTTTATTATAATAATTGTTTTTTTCTTCAAAGTAGTAATTTAATGGGATATATTGTAAATTTCCTTTAGGGCCTGAGATGGTCTATGCCATCATACCAAATTTGCAGCATATTTCATGTCGGGATAGGGACATCGGAGAGCGGTTTGAGGTGAAATGTTATAGGTGAATAACATTTGCCAAAAAAAACGCTATTTCTTTAATTCTTAAGTTTTAGCAACGCGTGTATACGTATCTCCTATTGGACTGTATTACAGTAAATACAATGTCTGATTATTCACGTTGTTTCTTTGGAGCTTTCTTTTATGAACAAATGTGTAAATATTTCAAACAGTGTTTTTGACAGATAGGCTTATTTCTTATTAGAATGTAATTGTTATTTTACCTTTACAACTAAGCTGCACACTGAAATAGAAATTGTGTTAATGGGAGTTTGTGCTGTGGTGAATGCACCAAGGATGGCCCCACCAGATGGCACTGTTATATTGTATCTTTCAGAAAGATATGTGCTGTGGATATATTATCCCAAATAATCATTGTTCTCTGATACAGTCAGGATTAGTCAGTGTTTCCAACATTTGTGGAAATGCAATAACAGCTCAATTTCTAGGGCTGACCGTACAAAATTCAACAGATAATCCTGCTTTTTTGTCAATCTTTATTTTTGTAGTGCTTAGATTAACAGGTAAACAGAAAATAACATGTTGTCAATGTTACAAAAAATAAAAGGAGTTGCCAGTATATATGACATGAGAGGAATGAGCACTTTTTTCCTTTTGAATACACAAGTATTTAGATGTAGGTCATAAATATGTTTGATTAATACGAGTATTGGTTGACCACACTACTTAGAGCACATGAGTTGAGGCCCACCATGTTACAGTAGCTTAGGAAATAGTATCAGGAGCTTTAAAGGGACTCTCCAGTGCCAGGAAAACAAACAGTTTTCCTGGCACTGCAGGTCCCCTCTCCCTCCCACCCCCATCCCAAGTTGCTGAAGGGGTTATACCCCTTCAGTGACTTACCTGTATCCAGCGCCGATGTCCCTCGGGCGCTGGTTCAGGGTCCGCCCACGCTCCTCCCCCGCCGGTGGGGGAGACCTATTGCTCATGTCCGGCCGGCGACGGGGGAGACCTAATGCGCATGCGCGGCAATGCCGCGCACGCGCATTAGATCTCCCGATAGGAAAGCATTGAAAAATGCTTTCAATGCTTTCCTATGGGGATTTCAGCTACGCTGGAGGTCCTCACATAGCATGAGGACGTCCAGCGATGCTATAAACCTGGAAGTGCCCTCTAGTGGCTGTCAAAAATGTCCCAAATAGGACATGGGTGCATGATGACCAGCTGTGAAAATTCCAAGTTGGAAAACTGGAATGTGCACCGTCCAAATAAGGTCTTTTAGCTCCCAGAGAATCCAACACACCTATACATGGGGGGTATCACTGTACTAAGGAGATGTTGCTGAACACACATTGTGGTGTTCCTTGGCAGTAATACATAACAGGAGCTGAGAATCCATGCCTAAAATACAATGTGTGTGAACAAAATAACACAAAATAATGACTACCAAAAAGTTTGACAAAGACTGGTGATAGAATTCGTGCATTGAAAGTGTTAAAATGCCAACATTTGAAATACCCTAGGGTGTCCTCCTTTCAAAAATATATGGTTTGATGGGGGTAAATTACCTTGGCCGGCTTCCAAAAATTTCCCAAATGGGACATGGGTGCATGATGACCAGCTGTGAAAATTCCAAGTTGGAAAACTGGAATGCGCACCAATTATTATAGTTTTTTTTAAATTTGGCATAGATTGCTGGTAAAATGGTTGCATGAAAAGAGTCGAAATACCCCAGGTCTAATGCCTTATGTTGTCATCTTTAGAAAATATGTACATGTGAAGGGTTTATTTAGGGATTGCTGACAGATATCAGTGTTACAATGTAACCTGCGTTAATCAAAAAAAAAAATTGGTTTGGAAATAGCAAAATGCTACTTGTACTTTTTACCCTATAACATTGGAAATTTCTAATTTAGAAACTATTTAGCACGGGTGGTTTTTGGTGGTTGTAGATGCGTAACAGGTTTTGGGGGTCAAAGTTAGAAAAGGTGTGTTTTTTAGCATTTTTTAAAATCATATTTTATAGTTTTTTATAGTAAATTATATAATCTGAGGAAAATAATGGTATTGTTGGAAAGATCATTCAATGACGAGAAAAATGGTATATAATATGTGTGGGTACAGTAAATTAGTAAGAGGAAAGTTACAGCTAAACACAAACACCGCAGAAATGTAAAAACAGCCCTGGTCCTTAACGGTAAGAAAATTTAAAAACGGTCTCTTCACTAAGCGGTTAAAACAGCAGAAAAACCCAGACAGATACAGAGCAAGAGAAGGAGATAGAGAGCAAATAAGTGAAGGAATAGTATTGGGGTAATAGGCGGTGGGGTGAGAGGAGCTAAGCAGAGCAGAAATTTCTTCTTGTGTATTTGGTGTGCATCAGAGTTAATTACTACTGGAGATTTAGTTGACTAAAACTAAAACCGCTCAGATGACTAAAATATGGCTAAAATTAAAGTGGCTTTTTTGTCAAAAGACTAAAATTAAAGCTAAATTGAAAACGGACGCCAAAATTGGTGTGCGTGAGTATAATCTAGAGGAAGAAGTGGGGTTGGGGAAAATGCTGGTATTTGAAATCTATTCCCTGATTGCATTAATGTTCTCAGTGAAGGAAGTTGGAAAGTTTTGAGTGATCAGGTTAGTAGGAGGAGGAGTGGCAACCAGCTGAAAAAGTGCATTTAAAGTGTGAAATAGGCATTTGGGTTCTCAAGCAAATGTAGTTATGAGGTTATTGAACTGTAGGGGCATAGCATTTGTAGCGGAGCTCCCTGTACTCCGAATGGGTACCTCCGCCAAAGATCGCTTCCTAGCTGAAACCACGGAAAACCTCTTCTGCCTCAGTCGACCGTGGATTTACTGGATCCTCCAGGAGCCTCTCCGTCCTTGAACAGGATAGGAGACTAGCTCTATTCCCTCCCAGGCACTGGACGACACAGACTTGGGAGCTGTAGTCCTTACAAGGACTTTGCCCGCGAATTCTCCACGAGCTGGAACAAGGTGCTGAGCAGTGATTAGCCCTTTCCCTTACCTGTAACTAGACAACACATAGTTCTCGAAGTAAACTCAGTATGAAACCACACAGACCCCAGTAGGGGTTTCATTGTATTAAACACAAGCCCCTCCCAGGAATCTCTTTGCCTGGGAGATTATTGCATTAAAGACCGGTAAGTTAATTATCTCACAGGAACAGAGAGAGGCAAGCACAAAAACATAAAACATAAAAATATCCCAAAATATCATAAAAATATACAGTAATTCACAAGTAATACATCCCCAAATAGCCGTGATCTGAGCACCCAAGTTCTCCAAATAGTGCTCAGATCCATGCAGTGTAGGGGAAATGCCACCTTGTTAAAGTTCTGACCGACCGCGCACGTGGTCCTATGTCCAAAATAGTTTCACTGCATTTGGTGCTTTTGCCGGTCAATTTTCAGGAGCTCCTGCGTCCGAAATATGGGGTGCTCCACCTGGCTCTCAGGTAGTTTGTTCCTTTTAGTCTCAGACAACTTCCCTCCAAAAAGCGCTTGTGACAAACTTCCCTTCCCGCGTGAGTTTGCCACGAGCTCCTGGAGGGAAACCTGCAGGGAAACCTGTTAAACAATGTTTAAATGGCTTGGTTCGTGTAATTTCCCTATACCGCTTGGGAACCGAACAACCGCACAAACCAGGGACCACCCGGGATCAGGCAGGCAGCAGTGTTTGGTCATCGAGTTCATGGAACTAAAATCAGACGCTGAAACTCCTGAACACTGCTGAACTTCCATCATCTCCTGCATTCGGTTCTGTAGATCCTAGAAGAACACTGTTAGGTGAAATAATTTGTCTGGACAGAGGAAACAAGCTCCACGGGTCAAATAGAGACTACGTTCGGTATTTTATTCGTTTTTATGTTACCAAAGTAAAAAAAACGGGACTTCCATACAAAACCCGAGCCCCGGAACCGATCTGGGTTATTAATGGATATGTTGGTCACCCAGATCTGGGCTATCAGGGGATGTGACGTTTGTGGGGTTTTCGTGTATTTTATGTGTATTTTGGGGTGTTTTGTTGTCCACTTAATTGTACAAAAGATTGGGTCCATTCATCTATTTCCCCCTGTAAAGACCATGGGCATTTGTATGCTGGTATCACGAACAGAATTGGAATATATTGTTCGTGAAACAAATAAAATGCCGAATGGGAAACCACACAAGGGAGTCGTGTGTCTCCAATTAACTGGCAACATTGGGGAAACCGCAGAACTCTAATGATTTAATGGGTGGCCGCCGTTCATATAACCGAACACGTGGCGGCGGCCATCTTTGCTCACGAACGCCCAGCGGTGTTTGGTCGTCGAGTGCATGGAACTAGAATCAGCTACTCAACCTCGCGAACACCACTGGACTTCCATGCCGTTCGTATGGATATACCCATTTGTCAAAATAGAGCAGCGTTCGGTGGATTAAACCCCACGAACTTCCCATACCCAACTAGCCTGTGCATTCACGTATATGTTCGACTGTTCATTCACAGTAACTCCCGAAAGAAGACCGGTAAAAGCCTACAATTAATTGGAACTATTTTGGGGCTTGCGCCTCGTGGCTGACCAGTCCATAACTTAATTTGAATGGCTTTTCTATTCCAACTAATGGATCTGAGCGGTATTTCGCCAGATTGTGCGCCCAGATCCCAGCCATTCAATGAAGGAACTTTCGGGAAGTTCAGATGCATAATTCTCAAGTTATGTATTTTTGTGTTATAATGTATATTTTCTTTATGGAGAGATAATGTAATTAAAGGTGTACTCTTACGCAATTATCTCTTCAGTACAGAAAAGCATGATGGGAGATATTATTGTACACTAAGTTTTCCACAGAGTCCACCAGGGGAAAACCTCTGGAATGTCATTAAGGAAACACCTTGCATGGGGATTTGTATAAAACCGTCTGTGGTGCAATAAAAGCTCAGTTGACTCCCAAACTGTGTGTTGTCCAGTTCTTGGGAAAAAGGGATTGTATTTATCAGGCTACTTGTATTTTGCATGCTGACTACGACTAACAGCGGAGATATCATGGATTATACTCTGCTACATTTGTAAATTGCTGTATTTTCTGTCCTTGAGAGATAACTTATAAGTGTTTGCTCAGGTAATTATCTTTCAGGCACAGAGAATCCTGGGAGGGATTTCCCTGTTGTTTTGTGTGGGAGACCCCTTGTAGGGGCTATTGTATAAAAGTATTAATGCATTCCAGCTTGTACTCCCAGAACTGTGTCGTCTGGTTACTGGGAGGGGAAAGGGCTAATCACTGCAGCGAGCAAAGTCCTTGTAAGGACTTGAGCCTCCAGGACTGAATGTCGTCCAGTCCCTGGGAGTGGATAGAGCTAGTCCCCTTTTCGACTCCAGGATGCAGAGTTTCCAGGACCCCAGTCAAGCCACAGCGACTAGGGGCAGAAGTGCTGAGTTTTTTCCTCCGTTCCACGTAGGAAGCGCTCCTTTGGCGGAGGAACCCAGCCGGGTTATAGTGCTCTCCTGGTGGGTTGCAAAGTGGTTCAAAACTCTGGACCAAGTTGTCCGGGAACTGAACGGTCACCTCATGCCAAAATTAGTTCCATAGTGGTCGCGGTTAAGTACCGCTGAGGACCATTCGTGGGTTTGGTTCATGCAAATGGCCACTCGGTAGCTAGTGTTCCATTTGTGAGAAGGGAAAGTGCCGAAAAGGGGGCACTCAGGGAAAGCTGCTAATGGCGGCTGGGCAGGGTAACTCCCAAACGGTGTCTCAGACCTGGACCATAGTAGGTGGGTAGGAGGCCGACTTCCACACTCCTCCAGGAGTCCGTGGCAAATGTTCGTGGGAAGGAGCGTTTGTTACAGCATGTATTTATAGTGGAGGAAATCAAATGCAGAATGAAACTATCTCCAGCAGTGTTGAGCAGTTCTGGAGCATTTTTCTGGAGGTATCATGTTCACTTAATATGCCAAGGTGGTAACTGGGGTCACTTACCAGGTTTATATGTTGGAGGTGCCGAGCTGTCTAGTTTAGAGGAGTGGGTGACGTTTAAAAGGGAGATTGCTGAGCTAGGGCAGTTGAGATTTGAGAGGGTAAAAGGAGTGTTTGGAGATCACTGGAGAATTGCTATACATCAAGACAGTGGAGGTTTCTGGGAGATTACTGTACATTAGGTGTTATAGGTTGGGTATGTAGTATTTCCATACCAAAGGTCAACATATGATGATCAAATGGATTACATAGAACATTAGAGGTGGTACTGAGATTAGTGAAGATGAAATCAAGAGTGTCTCCAGCTGTATGAGTTGATCAATCAGTCCACTGAGGTAACCTGAAGGAAGAGTTTACAGAGAGGAGTCTGGATTCTGCAGAGCTGTTAGGGGTGCTAATTGGTATTTTAAAGTTTCCCAAAGTATTAGTAGCTGCTAATATGGGGTAACCTTAACAAGAGTTGAGGTTGATTAACCCCTTCCCGACCGCGGACCTATCAGGTACGTCCGCCAAAAAAACGGTCCTTAAGCACCGCGGACGTACCTGATACGTCCGCAGGGAATTAGCGCGCTGGAAGAGATCATGATCGCTTCCAGGGGCTCTGATGGTATTGCAGCGATGCCTCGATGTCGAGGCATCCAGCAATACCCCTTCACTGCTTGGCACCCGAGTCATCACTCCCCCTGGAAGTGAGGCAGAGCATCGGAAGCCATCAGGCAGGCTTCCAATGCTCTGCCTGTGCTGAGGGCCTCGAGTAGTCGAGGCACTCAGTGAAGATTAAAATAAATTTAAAAATAAATAAATACAACTAAAACATTAACCCTCTACCTCCCTTACCTGATCGCCGCCAGTCCCCCACCAGTGATCTCTGTTCTTTTTCACTGGGGGGACTGTCTGACAGCAAATTATAACCCCCAGGGGCCATGTGATCGCTCTGAAAGAGCAGTCACATGGCCACAATAGGCGTCCATAGTGCTGCCAGCAGGGGGACTGCCTGAACTGACAGGCAGTCCCCCTGCTGGTGAAAAAAGTTTAAAAAAAATAAAATAAAAAAAAATAAAAAAAAATAGAGTTAATAAATTAAAAAAATGAATATACAGTTGAAAGAAAAAGTATGTGAACCCTTTGGAATGATATGGATTTCTGCACAAATCAGTCATAAAATGTGATCTGATCATCATCTAAGTCACAACAATAGACAATCACAGTCTGCTTAAACTGATAACACACAAAGAATGAAATGTTGCCATGTTTTTAAGTGTATTTTGTTTTGAACACACCATGTAAACATTCACAGTGCAGGTGGAAAAAGTATGTGAACCCCTAGACTAATGGCATCTCCAAGAGCTAATTGGAGTGAGATGTCAGCCAACTGGAGTCCAATCAATGAGATGAGATTGGAGGTGTTGGTTACAGCTGCCCTGCCTTATAAAAACACACACACCAGTTCTGGGTTTGCTTTTCACAAGAAGCATTGCCTGATGTGAATGATGCCTCACACAAAAGAGCTCTCAGAAGACCTACGATTAAGAATTGTTGACTTGCATAAAGCTGGAAAGGGTTATAAAAGTATCTCCAAAAGCCTTGCTGTTCATCAGTCCACGGTAAGACAAATTGTCTATAAATGGAGAAAGTTCAGCACTGCTGCTACTCTCCCTAGGAGTGGCCGTCCTGTAAAGATGACTGCAAGAGCACAGCGCAGACTGCTCAATGAGGTGAAGAAGAATCCTAGAGTGTCAGCTAAAGACTTCTAAAAGTCACTGGCAAATGCTAACATCCCTGTTGGCGAATCTACAATACGTAAAACACTAAACAAGAATGGATTTCATGGGATGATACCACAGAGGAAGCCACTGCTGTCCAAACAAAACATTACTGCAGGTTTATAGCTTGCACAAGAGCACCTGGATGTTCCACAGCAGTACTGGCAAAATATTCTGTGGACAGATGAAACCAAAGTTGAGTTGTTTGGAAGAAACACACAACACTATGTGTGGCGAAAAAAAGGCACAGCACACCAACATCAAAACCTCATCCCAACTGTGAAGTATGGTGGTGGGGGCATCATGGTTTGGGGCTGCTTTGCTGCCTCAGGGCAAGGAAGGTTGCTATCATCGAAGGAAAAATTTATTCCCAAGTTTATCAAGATATTTTGCAGGAGAACTTAAGGCCATCAACCAGCTGAAGCTCAACAGAAGATGGGTGTTGCAACAGGACAATGACCCAAAGCATAGAAGTAAATCAACAACAGAATGGCTTAAACAGAAGAAAATACACCTTCTGAAGTGGCCCAGTCAGAGTCCTGACCTCAACCCGATTGAGATGCTGTGGCATGACCTCAAGAAAGCGATTCACACCAGACATCCCAAGAATATTGCTGAACTGAAACAGTTCTGTAAAGAGGAATGGTCAAGAATTACTCCTGACCGTTGTGCACGTCTGATCTGCAACTACAGGAAACGTTTGGTTGAAGTTATTGCTGCCAAAGGAGGTTCAACCAGTTATTAAATCCAAGGGTTCACATACTTTTTCCACCTGCACTGTGAATGTTTACATGGTGTGTTCAATAAAAACATGGCAACATTTCATTCTTTGTGTGTTATTAGTTTAAGCAGACTGTGATTGTCTATTGTTGTGACTTAGATGATGATCAGATCACATTTTATGACCAATTTGTGCAGAAATCCATATCATTCCAAAGGGTTTACATACTTTTTCTTGCAACTGTGTGTATATATATATATATATATATCTATAACAAAACAAAATATACAAAAAGTATATAGTTGTGTAGGCGCTTCCAACCTTAAATATAGACAGTACAAGTGAGTGTGAAAAAAGGTGTAATCCCTTAACACCTAAAGACAAAGTAGAAAGATTAAATAGATTCACACACACTCAGAAAAATATATACAAAATATATACAAAATAGGTATACCACCTATTGTAGATGTAGATATGGTGATTACATAAAGATGGAGCCTCATAGGCTCTATGTACATCACCCTTGGGTGCCTATTCAGGCTCTCGATAAACTCCTGTTGAAGAACTCGAGGTCCACAATAACAGATGTAGATGCAAATTTATTGAATAATAATAATAAAATATTAAAAGAAAATATGAATATCTAGGGACAAGGCAGGTATAATAATAGAATATAATACAGTATTGCACCGCAATTATGGCCAAAAAAATAAAAGCAGTGGAACACTACAACATATAAACAATAAAATAATACCGCCAGAGAAAGTCCCAATAGAAAAGTCCAGTAACTGTTTATCGAGAGCCTGAATAGGCACCCAAGGGTGATGTACATAGAGCCTATGAGGCTCCATCTTTATGTAATCACCATATCTACATCTACAATAGGTGGTATACCTATTTTGTATATATTTTGTATATATTTTTCTGAGTGTGTGTGAATCTATTTAATCTTTCTCCCATATATATATCTATATATATCTATATAGATATATATATATATGGAAGGCGTGGCCTGAAGTTGTGGGAAGGGCTGGGTTACCCTTCTTAAGGGACTCCAGACCCTTCCCTCGCTACTTGTTAGGTTTGACGGATTGCTGGGGAAGTATTCGTCACTTCCGGTTTCGGACAGCAGTTTCCGGCGGGCTGGTGCGCGTTAGGTCGGGCAGTTTTTCTCGGAGGCATCCAGGATTACCTCCGGATACCACGGGCTGGTACGGGCTGGTGCGCGCTAGGTCGGGCAGTCGGCGGGCAATTTTCACGCTGCAAATCGTAAGTTAAAACGTTTTACGTCATCACTAAAGGTCAATATGCTACACGCTCACATAGTACTAGTATAATATAATGTTATACTACAACCTATTCACGTCTTGATACTTTGTCACATTATAAGCACACTTATTTCTTATTTCTCACGTTACTGTTATTCTTGTGTCCATTCATTAGACGCTGTTACTTAAAAGCATACACTGGTATAGGCACCAGAGCGACCTCTGGTGTCAAAAATTGTGATTAGAGTTTCTTGTACCTGTTTTTTCATTTATGCTATTTTAAGTTTCATAAAAGATTGCAAGTTATTTAAAGCAAGTTTGGCATATGAGGTTACAATCAATCCAGATACGTTTTCTGTGGGGCACGTATTTTAATACAATTATTAGGCTGCTAGCCTAACAATGACTACGGATCATGGTATTGGGAATTTATATATATGCATGATTAGCACTTAAGATGTCTTTTAAACTTTTCAGTATTTTCTCTGCATTCCCACGGTGGGCAGCTATTCTAACAACTTGCACAGGACTTAGGTCAGTTCACTCGAGTTATTTTCTACTTAACAGTCACCCTACGCCAGGGTCCTTATATGTGTTTTCTGTATTTTAGGTATAGGCATCCTTGCTCTTTTGTTAATTGGTGCCCAGTCCTCTGCTAGGGCAATATTGCTGGTAGGTATCTGAATAACAGGGGAGTTAGGGGTCATATTTCTGTGCCCGTACAAATGTATATTACTTTCGTAGGTTACTACAGATCGTCTGTACCTCCTTTTCCTCATAATAGCTGTCAACCCGCTCATCAGGTACGTCATATCTTTTCGACTATTATTCCCCATACCTTCCCTTTCGGCTTAGTACAGATTTACTGGCTTACAATAAATAGGACCCACTAGCTACGTTTTCTGGCCTCTTATGCCTTACGTTAGTGGTCCCGTGAGGCCAACACCCATCCTCATTTCGGAAATACGGCATCCCCTCGGGCCCATTCATAGCTAGCCGCCTCGCTTAGTTGCATAGAGAGGGCCTCACTTGTCACTCCCATTCTGTCTTATGCTGTTACAAATCACAGAGAGGCCTCCACCCCGCCATAATGCCAATGGCCACGTACTCCACACGAGCCAAATCATAGATAGCGCCTCTCATAGCCGCTTGGCTACTAGCAGGGCCTCACCTGTCACGTTACTTAATAATTCTTCGCCGCTTGGCATTAGTTATCATAAGCCAGTTGGATAGCACCCCAGGTAACATGTCATTTTTATGTTATAGCATGTCCCAAGTTCCGGAAGGAAGGGAAGATGAGTCCTTACCCAGTACACCAGCTAGATCAGTCACTCCGTCTCGGGGTGACGACATCGCAAGCCCTGCCTCACTCAGGGCATGGACTATTCCCAGGATCACGGCCGAATTAAGGAAGAGAAATATTCCTTTCCCTGCTACAGCTAGGAAAGCAGAACTGTACAGATTGCTGAACACACAGACTGATAACGCGGGGGCGGGTGAAGGGTCCAGTGGCACCCAATCTTCAGATCTGAATACGATTCTGTCCTCAGTCCTGACCTCTTTGGGTCGTATTACTGACAAACTAGACAAAATGGATGCAGAAAGCCAGCAAAAGTCGCTGGCTGCTGCAGTGGATCCGGCCGCTTCGGTCCGTTTGGACCCCCTACCGGGTAATTTACAAAATAGGTTAAAAGACCCACATATCATTAACCCCGCACACATGGTGCCTGCTAAAACAAAGAAGGACATCTTGGAAGGGAAAGATATCAATTTGGTATCACTTTTGATAGCCTCACAAGATGTCCTAGAAAATAAGACCTATGCATACGGTGATGTGTCAGTGGTATTGAAGTCCAGAGACCCAAGGTTGAATCAGAAGCTATCAATTCCAGAATTTGTACTAGCTTTCGGTATATACAGAGATGTAATATGCTCAGTATACCCGGATAGGAGGGAGGAATTGGACCTGTATCTCCACAAGCTGGTGGATTTGGGGCATAAGTACGGTGGTACGTCTTTTTACGACTACCACCGTGCCTTTTCCGCGAAGGCGTCGGCAGCCCTTTCACAGTTCAATTATCAAACGGATTGGGGCGTGCTGGATACAGAGCTTTTTTGCCGGCACTTCGCGGGCCTAAAAACCCCAGCTTGTGCCATTTGCTCGTCCAATTCCCACACGGCTAATCTGTGCCCTAATTCTCCAGAGGTAAACGCTGTTTTTCCACCTCCTAATGTAGTACCCACAGGGAGACCTGGCAGGGTGCTTAAAGATAAACTAGGCCGTGACATAGTGTTTTGGGTAAATCGCAGGTCTGTAACAATTTCAACTCAGGTTCCTGCGGTTACAGTGCCTGCAGACTTCTCCATGTTTGCTCACTATGTTTCAGAGCTCACTCCAAGGCAATGTGCCCAAATAAATTATACCCTAAGCAGTACTTATCGTCTCTTCATGTCTCCCTACTGAAACAGCTTTTGCGTGATCACCCTTCCCAACATCTCGTTGATTTTTTGGTGACAGGGTTTACGATGGTGTTTCACACGGGTATTATTCACATTCATAATGCAGTCACAGCCATACTCTCAGCAGGGGTAGGGGCATGGCTGAGTAAAACTGATATTGCCAACGCTTTTAAGCTGCTCCCTATCCACCCATCCCTATGGCATTTACATGGTGTTAAGTGGCGAAGTTCATATTACTTCTTCACGCGTCTCACGTTTGGCTCTAAAAGCAGCTCCAGGATTTTCGATATCTTCGCTGAGACGTTGTGCTGGATGCTGCTTAACATCTGTAAATGTCCCACAGTTATCCATTACCTGGATGATTTCCTGACCATAGAAAGTAACCTAGTACCTCCCAGTAGCCTCCAATCTATCACACAACTGTTTACACAACTGGGAGTGCCTATTTCACCTACTAAGACTGAGGGTCCAGATACTATCATCCACTTCTTGGGGGTGGTACTGGACTCTGTACACATGCAAGCTAGCCTACCCAGGGAAAAGATTGAGCGCATCCTGGCAGCTATCGACCTTTACTTAGGAGGAGGCTCATGTAATAGGAAGGAGTTGCAATCATTGTTGGGTTCTCTAAATTTCGCTATGAGAATCATTCCACAAGGTAGAGCATTCATTTCAAGGTTACTTAGCCTGTTTCCAATGTTGCAATCTGACACCTCCCGCATTACTTTAGACGTACAGGCCACCGCTGACCTACATATGTGGAGAGAGTTTTTGCAAAATTGGAACGGGAAAAGCATGTTTATACCGGCTTGGTCAGAGAAGTCGGAGTCAGTCTGGACGGATGCCGCAGCCACATCAGGATTTGCAGCAATTTGGGGCAATGAATGGATGTGGGGAGAATGGCCTAGGGAAATTACAGAGATCCCCAGGTTTAAGGACACTTCAGCCTTGTTTGAGCTCTATCCTATCTTAGTGGCAGCAGTTAAGTGGGGAGCGAGTTGGTCCGGGAATACGGTTCGTTGCTTCTCGGACAATATGGCAACATGCCATATTGTAAACAAGGGGCGTTCCTCTTCCCTCACCATGATGCGTTTCATGAGGACTCTCACATGGCTCACTGCAAAACACAGTTTTCTTCTCACTTGTGTTCATGTGCCTGGGGTTCTCAACGTTGCAGCTGATCATTTGTCACGGTCTCGGTTTCAGGAGTTTCGGGAGGCCCTGCCAACAGCTACCCTGATACCAACTCCAGTTCCAAAGTGGCAGGAGATGGTCTGGGACTAAAAGTTCTGCTATGTCAAGGGCGACAACTCTCACAGCTCGGTCTCTCCGATAATACCAGGAAGGCATATGTAAGGGCTTTCCATGTTTTCAATAAATTCTTGTTGGACTTTAATGTCACTGACCAGTTTTCTATGGAAACCATTATTGCTTTTATTTCTTTTTGCCACTTTCATCTAACATTATCTTTCAATACCATCAAATTGTATATCACAGGCATTCAGCATCACATCCTCACCACTTGGCCTAACAAACAACGCTTTCTGTCGTCCTACCAAGTTAAGGCTATACTTAAAGGCATCAAAGACTCCGCCCCTATAGCCTCACCAACTAGACTACCCATACACGATGTATTGTTTCAGTCACTGTCAAAACTACTAGACACCTCACCATTTGAAGCCCATACTAATCGTGTGATTAAAGCCGCCATCTATTTAGCATTTTACGGTTTTTTACTGCCCAGAGAATTCACTACTACTAGCTATAATTCACCCATTTTCCTCACAAGGTCCGATCTGATAAAGGTCCAAGATCACTATCTTCTGTTACTGCACCATACCAAAACGAGCGCCACCGGGCAGACGGTTACTATACCCTATTACCCCACAAGTAATACTTGGTGCCCGGTGAAGGTTTTCGACACTCTTCTTGCCTTTGACAATATGGTTCCAACACAACCACTCCTGTCCTTACACGGTAATAAGCTCACTACGAGCCAATTCATGATGTATATTAGGAGATTGTTAGTCCGGTTAGGACTGAACCCAGCCAGCTACTCTGGTCACTCTTTTAGAATAGGAGCCGCCACCACCGCTTCTAAAAAGAATATCCCTGCTCACATTATTAAGATACTAGGACGATGGAAATCTACGGCATACACCAGATACATCCCTCAGCCCATACAAGAAGTACGCCTGGCTTTCAAAACTATGAATATGTAATCTGTTATGTCCGGTTGTAGGACGAATAAATGGTTATCTCTTTTTGCCCTCTTTTATTTCAGGCCTACTTCCTCGTCAGTTCCGGCACACCACAACTGACATTTCCTTTCATGGTTTGTCCTATTTATATAAGTTATACTACGGCTTATGCCCTGACCACAAATGGAAGGCGTGGCCTGAAGTTGTGGGAAGGGCTGGGCTACCCTTCTTAAGGGACTCCAGACCCTTCCCTCACTACCTGTTAGATTTGACGGATTGTCCCACCCACCACACCGCTTTCATAAGCATTTTATAAGGTAGGCCCTCTTTTATTTCAGGCCTACTTCCTCGTCAGTTCCGGCACACCACAACTGACATTTTCTTTCATGGTTTGTCCTATTTATATAAGTTATACTACGGCTTATGCCCTGACCACAAATATATATATATATATATATATATATAATATCTTGGATATAACGTCATACTAAGTGTATTTTTAAAATTAATATATAAATGTATTAATATAAAAATAAACTTAGAGTAAAATTTCACACGTGTATATATATATAATTTTGAATTCTGTGTGTATATATATATATATATAAGTATATGCTAGCACTATATTTAACCCTGTAACTTTCCAAGACACCCTAAAACCTGTACATGGGATACTGTTTTACTTGGTAGTCTTTGCTGAACACAAATAATACCTTACTGGCCTTAGCCACTGCTGATAGCCATTGCACATTGTTGCATAATTTGTTGTCTATAACAATTCCCAAGTCCTTTCCGTGTGTTGTTATCCCTATTTCGCTTCCATTAAGGGTATACGTTGCTTGTGCATTCTTTATGCCGAATTGCATAACTTTGCATTTTTCATCATTAAATTTCATCTGCCATTTGAGTGCCCACCCCCTAGTCTATCTAAATCCCTCTGCAGCAAAGTAATATCTTGCTCACATTGTATTACTTTACAGAGTTTTGTGTCATCTGCAAACACTGAAACATGACTTTCAATGTTTTTTTCGAGATCAATTATAAACATGTTAAATAAAAGGGGTCCCAGAACAGAACCCTGAGAGACACTATTTGCCACCTCTGTTCAGCTTGAAAATCTACCGTTAATGACAACTCTTTGTACTCTATTTTTAAGCCAATGATCTAGCCAAGAACTAGCATTTTCATCTAGACCGACTTCTTTGAGTTTGAACACTAATCTATTGTGTGGAACTGTATCAAATGCCTTGGCAAAATCCAAATAGATCACATCCACTGCAACACCCTGATCTATACTTCTACTTACTTCTTCATAGAACGCCATCATGTTCGTTTGACATGACCTGTGCTTCATAAAACCATGCTGATTTTTGCTGATAACCATGTTCTTATCGAGGAATTCTTGAATATTATCCCTTAATAATCTTTCAAATATTTTCCTAGCCACAGAAATTAAGCTCACAGGTCTATAATTTCCAGGCAAGGATTTTAAACCCTTTTTGAATATAGGAACCACATCTTGAAAGATTAAAAACAGAGGTTCACTTATTTCTACACTTAGTTCCTTAACTACTCTTGGATGAATACCGTCAGGGCCAGAAGCTGTGTTTATATTCACTTTCTTTAGTTACTGCAGCACCTTGTCTTGAGTTAACCAATTACAATTATTCTGCAAGTTTTTAGCAGCAATCATTTGCACATCTATTGTCATGGGTTCTTCCTTAGTATATACGGAAGATAAATAGTTATTAAAAATTTCAGCCCTTTTCTGGTCTTTGTTAACTAACACCCCCATTCCAGTTTTTAGTGTACCTACACTTTCATTTTTTTTTTATTTTTATTTTAGAATTTATGTACTTAAAAATGCTTTGGGGTGGTTTTGCTCTCTTTGGCTATCATTTTTTCATTTTGAAGTTTAGCTTATCTAATCACCTTTTTGCATTATTGGCTTCCTTATATCTTTTATAGGCTGCATCTGATTTGTCCGATTTAAATGCCCCTTTCTTATTTTGAATCTATTGTTTTACATCTCTATTAAGCCACATTGGTTTCAATTTGTTTCTTTTATGTTTATTACCCAATGGTACATACTGAAAAAGGTACCTTTCTAATATTTGTTGGAAGATGTTCCATTTATTATCAGTGTTCTTTTCACTAAAGAGTTTATGCCAGTCAATATATTTTAAAGCTGCCCTTAACTTATAGAAATTGGCCTTTTTAAAATTTATATGTTTTAGAATACTCCATGTGCTTTTGTTTTTTTTTTAGTTTATTTCAAAGGACACTATATTGTGATCACTATTTCCCAAGTGCTCACCTACTTGAATGTTGGTCAAAAGATCAACGTTGTTTGTTAAAACCAGGTCCAGACAAGCCTCCTTTCTAGTTGGTGCTTGTACAAGTTGTGAGATGAAGGTGTCATTTAACAAGTTCAAAAACCTAATTCCCTTTTCTGAGCTACTAGTCCATCTGTCCCAATTTATGTCCGGGTAATTAAAATCTCCAATAATTAAAGTGTTACCCAGATGTGCAGCTTTCTCAATCTGCTCAAACAGCTGTTGTTCCTCATCATTATTAACATTAGGTGGTTTAGAACATATCCCAACCAATAGTTGATTTCCCGCATTTTGCCCCAAGCAGATATTTACCCATAAAGATTCCACATTTCCTCATCACATTCCACTTGCTTAAAGGACCACTATATCTGGCACTATAGTGTTAATAGGTCCCCCACACTCAGGGTCCCCCTCCCGCCCGGCTCAAGAGGGACTAAGGGGTTAAACACTTACCTTTCTCCAGCGCCGGACTTCCTCGGTGCTGGTGACTCACCTCCCTCTTCTGACGTCATCTGCTGAATACGCATGCGCGGCAAAAGCCGCACGCGCAACCAATCCCATAGGAAAGCATTTCTCAATGCTTTCCTATGGATGGCAGCCACTTCTCACTGTGAAAATCGGAAGCGCCCCTAGCGGCTGTCAATGAGACAGCCACTAGAGGCTGGATTAACCCTAATGTAAACATAGCAGTTTCTCTGAAACTGCTATGTTTACAGCTGCAGGGTTAACCCTAGATGGACCTGCTGAAGTGGTCTGGTTGCCTATAGTGGTCCTTTAAGATTTGATTTTAACTCATGGTTGACATACAAACATACCCCACCACCCTTCTTGTTTTCCTGTCCTTTCTAAATAACATGTACCCATTTACGTTAACTGCCCACTCATGTGTCTCATCCCACCATGTTACAGTTATGCCTATAATGTCATTTTGTTTAGTGTGTGCTATTGCCTCTAGTTCCCCCATTTTGTTAATTAGACTGCTTGCATTAGTAAGCATACATTTAATATCATGATTTACTTGTACTTTTTGTGAATTATCAACATTACATACCTTCTCTGTTCTGAGCTTGCCCCTCCCCCCGTCTCCACCCCCTTATACTGAGTTAAAACCCATCTCCTTTCTGTGTTTGATGGAATTTACTTTAATATATACTATGATGAAAATAATTTTTGTCAATTTATTTTAGATTGTAGACATAGAGCGTTGTGATTTATATCTTGCAATACTTTCTGAGTTCGCAAAATTATCCCTAAGACTTGGTTGGAAAAGAAATCCTTCAGTATGGAGCTTTGCCTTTTCTATGATGACTGCATCAATCAAAAATCTTCAGCATTGTAATGACAAGCAAGTATGTTTTGATTTCAGTGCTTTTTTTTTCCCATGTAGGACACTGATAGTACAGCACACTGCTCTGTTAATTTAACTTTTTATTAAACTCAAGAGGATGCTGCAGACAAATAACAGAGCACCAGGTACAATGACTTACATTCAACACTTGATGTGCTCAGGGAAGTCTAACAATTAGACTTATTTTTGAGGAAGTGTGTAGGTAAGCTGTGTGAGTCACAGGCAGTGGATGTGAGGCTTGGGCTGCTTAAACACAGTGATTTAAATGGACACTCTAGTCACCATAACGACTTAATCTAAATAAAGTTGTTATGGGGCCAGAAGGTCCCTGGGAACACTCTTACCTTAAGGGATTAAACTGTTCTCAAGTGGCTTAACCTCAAAAGTTTTCTCCAGCGCCGATCTCCATTTCCCCCAGGCAGCATCACGTTTCTGAATATCAGTTACAGGAAGCGTGGAGTGCCACTGAACAGGGCTATAGCTGACAATCTAAGCCAATCAGTAGCTCCCCATTGCTAAAAAAAGGCATGTTTGTTTTTTATCAATGGGAAGCTACCGCTATATGCATTCAGTGCCTGGCGGCACAGCTCGCTTTCTGTAACTGAGATCCAAAAGTCGGTTGTCGCCTGGGGGACCTGGAGATCAGTTAAACAGTTCGAGAATGGTTTAATGGTAAGAGTGCATCCGGGGGCCCCCCAACCACCCCATAAAAACGTAATTTAGATTACGTTGTTATAGTGACTTGAATGTCCCTTTAACTTCTAAATGGTAGAGAATTGAATAGTGACTTTGCAGGGGCATGATCTATACACCAAAACCACTTATTAAGCTAAAATTGTTTTGGTGCTTAATGTCCCTTCAAAAAAATCCAAAACATATATCAAATTCCCTGAAAGCAATGGTTCTTGAGTAAAAATATTTTTCTATTCAACATCATCATTCATAATAGTCACCATGTTTTTAAGATATGTCTAATTATGTGCCGAGACTGTGCTGGCTGGGGGCAGTTCCCTAGTGTCACTAGGGACACCAGAGAATGAAATTGGAACACTGGGATAACACCCCAAATCGAGACTATCCTACTTAAATCATTACAGTTGGAAGGTCTGAGGTCAGAGGAGGATGGCTAGACTTGATCAAGCTGACAGGACAATAAAAAAAATGTTGGCCATAGCTTGAATTCTGCTGCGAAATGCAGATCACAGGATCAGAATTAAAGGGTTACTGCAACCACCATGACCACTCATAGGAGTTTATATGTGCACCATTTCTGAGGCTAGTTACACCCAATGCACACATGACTTTGGCAGCTCAGTACACTGTTCTGGACTGCGACATTTCAATTCACTGCAAAAAGTACATACGTTGTCAGCGCGTACTACACGTTTGCAACAGACGTAATTAGCTTCTCCCCTTGCTGCAGAGCCTATAAGTGGAAGCATTTATCTCCACTCCCTTCTTCCTTTAGTGAAGGCCTCTCTGCCTCCCTATAAGCTCTGTTTTTTGTTTTTTGTTTTGTTTTTTTGTTGCTGTTTTTTTCCTCCCTCATATGCTCTGAGCCAGATAAATGGTCCAAACATAGGCTTCTATGTGATTGGACTATGTGATGTCTGCCTTGACATCAGAAGGAGGAGTGGAAAGCTGTTCAAGGAGATCCATCCATTGTTGGATTACAGGTAAGTTTTAGCTTATGTTATGAATTATTTTAGTGCTTATGGGGGGGTTTGGGGCTTAAAGAAAATAAGCAGCATGAAAAAGGATTAAGCATAAAGCAACATCAAAGCATGGGTGCATCCTGTCTTGTTTTGGCAGTGGGAAAAGTTTTTGTGACAAACATTAGAGCCCCCAACACCAACTAAGCACTTTTTAATTGAGCCACAGCCTAGATGTGTATTGTTGCTATACATTTAAGTTATTTAAAAAGAACCTGTCATGGGCAAATCTACTTTAGCTCTTTGAAAAGAGCTTGAAATTCCATTGATACATTGTGCTAGCAGTTATGCTAGAAAATGTATAGATTTGGAGGAAAAACCTATTTAAAAATAGTTTTATTTTTCCATCTGTCTCTTAATTCCTTGGCATACATTCAGTGCACAGGAAATTGATAGACAGGGAGAGCAGAAAAGACATGCCATATGAGGTTCTTCTGCTCTACATCCATAGCAACCACAGCGAATGATGTCATGATATCACTTCGGTCAGACACTGGCAAGAAAGTCATGAAGTAGATTTGCCATGCTTGGGGAAGTGTCCACAAGAAGGGCAAATCAATGTAGGGCAGATGATGTGCAAGGGTGGACAGTAGGTGGGTGTTATAGAAGTGTAACATCCACCTGTGAGGAGACTGCAGAGGGCCAGGTGAGTGGTGAACATTTCCATTTAAGGGTCACAGCCTACCCATCTTCTAATGGCTGATTCCTGCATTTTGAACCGTCTCACAAGGCACACGCCATCTCAAGCTTGTTCGACATATGAGGCACTGAGTTTAGTTGTCTATACAGCCACCAGACAGAACACCTGTGGGATGTGGTGGAAAGGGGTATTTGCACCATGAATCTGCATCACAGACATCTACAGCCACTGCTTGATAACATGCTAACATGAGCCAGATTCCCTTGGGAATATTTGTGTTTATCAAAGTAGTTTTTAATTTGTTTGGGAAATAGAAAGGACAGCTTTTAATTCATAGGTTCTGGAAAAGTAGATATGTCATCAGATATTTGTATTTATTTATATCTACACAAAAAATTGTTATTGACACATATTTCTTTTTTAAAAGTACCCAGATATTACAGATCAAGTCCAAAAGGTGGTCAGTATGGCTGTTTTGGCTTTGGTGTGCCAAATTGCTTCAAGTGCTTATGAACATCAGCTGGAGACCTTTGATTTTGCCAATGTGCTTTGCAAGTTCTTGGTTTCTGCAAAGCTCAATAACGTCCTTGCAAAGCCTACAAATAATGATGAAAGGTATTTCTGCAGTAAAAATAGCTTTGTAATTCAGTAAACATTATATTTTAGTGTATTGCAAACCAAAATACAAAGTTAAGGCTAAGATAAAGTTTTGGCTATAGTTGAATTGGAAATTGTTTCTAAAAATGGTTATTAGTGTCTACATTTTGCCATTTGTTTGTTATGGTTTAGTCATGACATGAAAAAATCTGAAATAATTTTTGTTCTGCTGTCAAAGTAAATTGAATGTTTTATAGTAAAATATTTTTTATTTTTTTTTGTAATATTTACCAAAAATTAGTTTTGTGTTTATAATGTCACATGAGTTCAGGTTCATTATCTGAGATGTGAATCAACAATGTTAATTAAAGAAGTGGACCAGCACATCCATGGGTGCTTTTGGGTCAATATTAAAAAAACTTTACTTGATAGTAATAATACATATTTTGTTAGGTATGGGACAGAATTTTACTTACAAAATAATTTTAAAACAAATTATGCAATTAATACCCTCATTATTCTTTATAGCTAAATTCATAACGGTTTATGGTATGCTCGGCAGTAACCATTCTTACAAATGTTTGTAGTGGCTTAACATGCCAGTCTTCTAACGTCACCAGTAATGCACATTTTGTAGATTATGACATTATTTTTATTTCTTTATTTTTAACAGTCATATTTATAGAAACTGTTTCTTTGGGATCTTGAACAATATTGTGAATAAAAACCAAAACACTTTTAAGCAACGATAACACAACATAAAATTAGGTGCTGTTTTGTATAGCCGCATTAGGCCTGCCAATTTTTTCTTCGTGGCTGAGGTAGTGAAATCGGGTAGAAGATGGGTGTTTGTTGCACTTCAGATAAAATGTGGTATTGCTCAATCCTTAAAGCTTAGTGCTTAGTATCCTCACCAAGGATGTGAGGGCATCCAGGAGCAGGATAGGTGAGAGGGCATCCAGGAGCAGGATAAAAACTTAGCTTTTATTATTAAACTGGTATAAAATACAATAAAATGTAGTAAAATATGCAATAAAAAAATATGTTTAAATTAAGTAACATGCATCTGTCATAGGGGTGAAACATATTAATTTGTTTTTAGATTTGTGGATGAAACCAGTTCTCAGGGATGGGGTAAAATCGTTGCTCGCTATCTACACGATCAATGGGTCTGCATGCACTTTGTTCTCAAGCATCTCAATAACTTTTCAACATTGGAGAGTGTAAAATCGTCTGTCCTGGCTTGCCATTTTGATACACCGACTGCAACTCTGCAACTAGCTCTTGATGCTCTCTCCATTATCCCATCTGATCAAGCCTTGCCAATTTTAAATTGCATGAAACAACTTGTACCAACGGTAAATATTAATGACAATTGATGCTTTAACCAAAATTTTAGGTAGGAAAAGTTATGTTAAAGTACAGGAGAGAATACGGGGAGAAGTACATGTCTGCCAGAAATTATTTTTATGAAAATGGTGATTTGAATCTGGATGAAGAGAAGGGATTGGATGGGATTGTTATATTCACTATAGTTAAATCAATCACATCTAATTGAAAAGGTCAATGTGTTACTTAACACGCATTGTTTACTGATGGTTTTACTGCTTAATCTGTATGCCTGCATCAACTCTACCTGGCCTAATCAAGCCCTACTCATCCATATAAAAAAATAAGGTGCTGATAACCGTACCTTTTCCCACCCTTTGAACTTCAACATACTTTCATTTATGTGGGGTTTGAAGCTACTGTGCTGAAGTAGGGGTAAGTAGGGGTAAGTGCCATTATAAAGGATATGTGAATAATTGAACAATCAGCTCTGGATATGTCAAAATAGATCTCAACCTGAAGCAGCCCAGTCTTTAATGAGTTTAAACCATTCTCTAGTACTTTTGAACTTCAGGTACACTTCTTCATACAGGTCTGTATTCAATGGACACTCTAAGCTTACTAATCTTGTTACATATTTATATATAATTATTACATACCTATTGTATTGTTTGTGGTGCAGGGAATCTTTGTGTGCAGTCCTTGTGTTATTTTTTGTCAAACATTTTTCAGCAGTTTTGAAAAAAAGAAAAAGAAGTGGAAAAAGACTGGGGTGCACCAGCAAAACCTGGCCCCTTGGCTGCAGAAGTTTCACTGTTTTATTACCTATTGACATCTGTCCAATTATGGATGGCAGTAATATGCAGCAGGTGATTGGCTAAATCATTTACAGCATATTATTGTCCTGCATATTTGTATGCATTTGTAATGAAAATATGGAAGTTATACTTCCATATGATTAGGCAGCAGCACAGGGGTCAGGCTTTAGGTGTTGGGAAATTAAGTGACCAGACCCTAAGACTCCTTGGGCTTTAACCCTAAAATAAGCAGTAGTGGTTATGGTTCTTAAAATATTAAGTCTCTTGACATTAGTTACTAGATGTCCCTTCAGTGGCGTACACATGACCCATGGGGCCCTGGTGCTAAAATTGATCTGAGGGCCCTCCCCCCGTGCTTACTCGGCGCGGGTCGGGGCCACAACACATGGCGGCAGGCACCTGGTCGCAGGGGTTGCAGGGCTGCGACCCCGCGACCGCGGTATGCACACACACTTAAAGGACCACTACAGACACCCAGATCACATCAGCTCAATGAAGTGGTCTGGGTGCCAGGTCCCTCTAGTTTTAACCCTGCAGCTGAAAACATAGCCGTTTCAGAGAAACGGCTATGTTTCACTGAGGTTAATCCAGCCTCTGGTGGCTGTCTCATTGACAGCTGCTAGAGGAGCTTCCGCGATTCTCACTGTGAAAATCACAGTGAGAAGACACTGAACGTCCATAGGAAAGCATTGAGTAATGCTTTCCTATGGGCGGTTTAAATGCGCGCGCGCCTCTTGCCGCGCATGTGCATTCGGAGCTGAGAGGCGGAGGGATCCCCAGCGCCAAGGGAGTCCGACGCTGGAGAAAGGTAAATGTTGAACACACACACACACTCTCATGAACAGACGCATACACACTAGCTAACAGACACACACATTTACTGACAGAGACACACTCAGCGACAGACATACATACACACTCACTTACAAAACATACACACACACTCACAAAATATACACTTTCACTGACAAACACACACTCACTAACAGACATCAAACACATTCAGTAACAGACACACACAGTAACACACTCACTAGCACCCTGAGTGCTTCCTCTTCAGCTCCTTCGCGCGCCACATAGGGATGCCGGCGCCGGAAGATGATGTCATCTTCCGGCTCCGGTATCTGTGCGGTGCGCGAGGGAGCTGAAGAGGAAGCACTCAGGGGAGAGTGCTCCCTCGTGCGCCGGCCACCCAGACCCATGATATCATACTCCTCATTACTAACAGAAACAAAATTATACATTCTACTTTTCACGATGTTAAAGTAACATGGCAAAATCTAATATTAAATGAAAGTGATTTCCAGCCACTGCATATATATACACCGGTAATCTGACTTATACAGAGAGTAGTATAACTCAGAGCCATAGTGGTGTGTATGTGTCTTAAATCACTGTCTCTCAAACTTTTACGGAGGAATACATTTGCAGGTCTAAAAAATTCTGAAGTACCCCTACCTTGAGAAAGTAGTTTCTATTGATTTAAACGCCAAATGAAATGTCTAGACACTGATATTCAAGTTAATCCAAAATTGTAGAAAAACCCTGATAAAAGGTAGTAAAGAATATTTTTTTAAATAAATACGACATAATGTGAATATTGTCTATGTAAGGAGGAGTGTATAAACTATTAATGAAGTATAAAATTCACAAAATGAAAAAATAATACACACATAATCGTTACGCACACATACATTTGTTGACACTGGCACACACATATACATTTACACATACAGATGACATTGACAAAAACACATTTACACATAAAGGACACTGACAAACACAGTTACACACAGAGTACACTGACACACACAGCGGACATTTACACACAGGACACTGACACAAACACAGTTACGCACAGAGGACACTGACACACACACAGTTATGCACAGAGGACACTGACATACACAGAGCACACTGACACACAAATATGCACGTTTACACAAGGGACACCTACACACACACATTTACTCACAGGAAACTGACATGCACAAACACACACAGAGGACACACTCTGACAGACACACTCTCTGACTTAACACACATTCACTGACACATACACACACATGCACAGTTACACACAGAAGATACTGACACACACACAAGAAACTGATACACCCTACACATATAGGACATTGACAGATACACGCTCATTGATTTGACACTCACTAACACACACTCTCCTTGGTTTAACACTTAATGACAGACATATGCACACACACACACACTAAAACACACATTCACAGATGGATATGAACACTGATTTGACACACACTGATACACACCCTAACTGATTTGACACACACTGACAGACTTACACTGACTGACAAACACATTCTCTGACACACTCACAAAGTATAATTGTTTGTTTTTTTCCTTTAGGAAAGCTGTAGTGGATCCTTTCTCTGGGGTCCAGTTGGCATCCTTTCCCTGGGGTCCCTTGAGTATTCTTTGTGCTCCCTTATGTGCTGTTTAATGATGCCTGGGCCAGAGTGACGTCATTACCCGGTATCACTGCAGGGCGCGAGGTAGCAGTGCTGGATGATCTTAAAAATTACAGCTCCCTTGCTGCCTCCACCTCAATTCTCCCCACAGAACTGTGTATTTGGGCAGAATAGGCACCTGCTGCCTGGGTAAACTGGTGCATAATCTGCTTTAGCGCACAGCCGTCCACATCCTGGAGTCACTAAGCCAGCTTTTGGTCTTTGGTGCATGTACCCCTTGCGCGTGCCACTGTTTGAAAAACAAGATCTTAGAGGATTTATTTGTATAGAGCAGTGATACAATTTCAAGACTTCAGAAATTTAAGTAAATAGTTGCCATCCAAGATGGAAAAACTACTAAAATAACAGCATTACTGAATTGCAACATTCAAATTCTTACTTTTTTTTCAGGTAACCCTTTCTTCAGAAAGCTTATGTGTGGAGTCTATTAATGTAGCTTGGAAAATGATTTCCTCATTGTGTTCAACACAGTTGGTATTCTGGCCAAATTTAAAAGCTTTTGTTGAATTTGTCTTCAGTAATGAAGTCCTCTCATCTGCAGCTTCCAGTAAGGATCAAGTGTTTGCCCAGATTAAAAAGGTATGTTTGCCATTTTGTTTTTTTCTTCATCAACAGGACACCTATGAAATTCACCTCCAAACTGTGGTGGAACACATTGCTTAGGGACTCTCTTGCATGGTGCTGCAGATTTTCATTGCTTAGCAGTGACATAACTCTAAAATACAGAAACATCTTTGACAGCACTGTAGAATTAGTTGAACTTTGGGTAGATAAACTGTACCGTTCCTGGTAGCCTTTGTGATTATAGAAAATGTTTAATGAATAAATCGTTATTCTGACAACTGTTTATTTGTTCAATGTATTAAGCATTCATCATTTGTGTTTCTTGACATATGCATTCAAAAGGGAAAACGATAATTTCCCAGAGATGCACAAATATTCTTTCGCTTTTAAAATGTCTTACATGGCAAGAAACCACAGTAATGCAATGCCTTACATTTTTTCCAGCTCATACAAGAAATAATTGAGATGTCCTATTCAAAAATGGGAGTTTTCCAAGTTTTGGTTTCTTTCTGCTGTCAGTTGTGGACTGATCAATCTAAAAGGTCTATTAAGGAAAGTGCATTATGTTATGCAAAGGACTACATTGAAATTCTCATTGAAGCATGCACATTTGGAACGGTGTTCAGAAGAGATCAACGGTAACATAACATTATTTACATATTTTCTAGGTTTTGTAGCTTCATGGGATTTTAAGGTTGAAAACTAGATTCCAGGAAAAAATTTATCCTATCAAGCTTTAGTTCCAATAAACAGACTCTGGAAACAAATTTACAAAATTAAGTCCTGCGCTAAAACTCAAATTACTCCTGGGTGACAGCAATGATTATAGTACATATAATAAGAAACAAAGAAAACAAGTTACTTGCGCACTATCCCATATCCCTATGCACATTTAAATAACTGCTAGTATCACACAGTATGGCCTTTCAAGTGTAAACTCATCTGCCACGTCAAGGCAAAACCTCTGAGGTGAGTCCTACACTAACAATTTACCTTGCTTGCAGTTTTCAACAAAAAGGTAAAATCAATAATGAAACAGAGAGCGTTATTTTTCTAAACCCCTACACACTTATTAACTCCTAATAGGGAACACATGGAGTGATCATAAACTGATCAACCAGTGACAGGTGAAGTGAATAACATTGGTTATATTGTTACAATGGCACCTGTCAAGTGATGGTATATATTAGACAGCAAGTAAATAATTCTTGAAACTGATGTTTTGGAAGCATGCAAAATGTGCAACTGAAAAACGTCTGAGTGACTTTGACAAGGCCAGATAGTGATGGCTAGATGACTGGGTAAATCATTGTGGGGTGTTCTTGGTATGCATTGGTTAGTACCTACATAACATGGTGCCTAAAGCTCATTAATGCATGTGGATAGCAAAGTCTAGCCCATCTGCTCCGATCTCACAGAAGAGCTACTGTAGCTCGTATTACTTAAAAAAACACGCTGGTCTTGATAGAAAGGTGTTTGAATGCACAGTGCATCACAGTTTGCTGCATATGAGGCTGCGTAGCTGCAGACCTGTTAGGGTACCCATAATGAACCTTGTCCACTGCCGAAAATGCCTTCTATATGTACGTGAACATCAGAACTAGATCATTAAGCAATGAAAGAAGATTACCTGGTCTGATGGATCACAATTTCAGGATAATGCACTCTACCACATTGCAATAATTGTTCAGGAATAGTTTCAGGAATGAGAAAGGGTTCAAGGTGTTACCTTGGCCTCCAAAGTCTCCAGATCTCAGTCTGATTGAGCACCTGTGGGATGTGCTGGAATAATAAATCTGATCCATGGAGGCCCTATCTTGCAACTTGCAGGACTTAATGATGTTTTACTAATGTCCTGCTGCCAGATACCACAGGGCATGCTCAGTAGCGTCCATGCCTGGATGCAATAGAGCACTTTTGGCAGCACAAGGCGCACCTACATGATAATAGACAGGTGGTTTTAATGTTGTGGCAGAACAGTATATTTAGCTTTTATGTTTGTGGCAGTCCATGAAGAAAAATTCTGCTTGTGGAAATTGGTTGCTTCCCATTTAGTTTCAGAATAGCTGCAGGTTGTACTCTTGATTTTCAGTAGAGGAGGTAGACATATATTTTTTTTTCTTTAAAGTTTGACCAAGCATGTCAAACTCAAAGGCTAGCACGGGCCAAAAAAACAAGGTCTAAGTTTATGTGGGCCGCAAAAAAACAAAAACTTAAGTTTTCATAGAAACGTAGGGTTATTTTGAAAAGTACAATATAACAAAAGTTGCCTAACTGACACTGGATGTCCTCACACTTGTAGGGCTTCAAAGTAAACAAAAGAGCTAATTTTAAGGAGATGTGCATTTGCATATAACCAATGTTTCAGTCCAACTACCCTGATATAAAATTTGGTAATGGGACTGAAATGGTGAATGTGTGTTTCTGCACAGCTGTAAAAAAACAAAAAAACAAATGACGATATCTCGTTGATTTTGAAGTCCTATAAGTGTGCTCTTCATGTTATCATCAAACTTGCCAATGCTTTTCCACAGGAAAACTTGTAGTATATGAATTTTGAATAAAATGTAGGTAAAGTTTTAGAACCCCTACGTACAAGAATGCAGTTCCTTAAATTCTAGTATATTGCAGACAGGTCTTTTTTTCTAGACTTCATATGACAGCCGTGGTATTGTCAATAGAAGCTCGGAATTAGTGATGTGATCTTTCAATCAAACTTTTCCTATCTGTAACTTATGGTCTACATTCTATTTTATGCACTTTAGAAGTTGATAGGTTCACTTTAAACACATCTGTCCTGATTCCCTTATAACTATAAGAACATAAAATTCTCCTCCTTTCTGTGTGTTCCTTTTAAAGGTTGATTCAGGATATTCATATCTTTATTGAAAGTCTGGGAAAGGATTGTGCTGCAAACCTTGCTGTAAAGAGGTAAGCCTGCTTAAGTTCTAGAAACAAACCATCATATACTGCAACATGCTTAAACAACAAAGAATCAAACAAACGAAAACTGACCGTAACATTCAGAATATTTTCAGTTATACAAGAATCAAATATGTTTAAGACTCTAACTTGCAGTTTCATTTTAAAATTAATTTTAAATCTAATTTGAAATTCTGTTAAACTAGTTATATTACAATTTTGTTTTACCAATAGGGGTAGCTGGTGCACCTTAGATAGCATCCTAACATACTTACCTAACTGTTTGTTTCATGGTCTACTCTAGACACTTATTGTGGTGTGCTCCTACGTACTTGCCTCTTCGAATACATAGTTTTGCAGCTGCACATATTCTTGGAAAAAACTTTACTAAACCTTTAAGTAAAATAATCCTGATGTATCAGGACAGATAGATATATCCAAAACATAGCTTTCTAATTTAAATGCAATTTGCATCCACCACATCCACCAAAAATTAAATTAAACCCCAGTTTGGCCACAACAACGTGTACAGAAACCCTGATTTGTAAATTAAATATGTTTGCAGCTCTCCATGTTACATTCTTCTTCACAACACTGTAACTGTGTGAGATAACCAACTGGAGGCAAATGTGCAGGATGTGAAGCTTCTATCTCCCAGAATGAAGCAATGGTCATATATTAAAGGACTACTATAGTTCCAGGAAAACAAACTTGTTTTCCTGGCACTATAGGGTCATTAGGACCCCCTCAGTCACTTACCTTTCTCCAGGGCTCCCTCGGCGCTGGTGACCTCTCCTCAGGGGCGTACCTAGAGTATTTGGCACCCGGGGCGAATCCTGTGCTTGGCACCCCCACCCCCCCACCCCAAAAATTTTTTTGTAAACTTTGCAAAACCGCTGTCAGCCCCTCCTACAAAACCCTTGTCCTGCCCCTCCTAATTTCTCTCCTACAAAACCTCTGTCCTGCCCCTTCTACAAATCCTGTACTGCCCCGTCTACAAAACCCCCGCAACCCCCTTCCACAAATCCCCTGCTTATCCCCCCTTATAAAGACTCCTGTCCCAATACAAAACCCCCGCCCCCTTCTACAAAATCCCTGCAGCCCCACACACACATTTACAGACAGTCACACACTCAGTTCACACACTCAGACAGACAGTCACACACTCAGTTACAGGCAGACAGTCACACACAGTCACAGGCAGACAGTCACACATACACATTTCCTCCGTGCGGCCAGTTTATCAGCTGTTTGCTTGTGTGAGCTGTACTGGCCGCACGGCACCCTAACTACCATGGGACACTGTGCGGCCACAGCTCACACAGCCCCCTCCAGCCAGGGCCGGTGCAAGGATTTTTGCCGCCCTAGGCAAAAGTAAAGTTTGCTGCCCCCCCCATGTGACATCACAATGCCCCACCCATATGATTTGCCATGTTAACTAACACCAGTGCTGCAGTGCCGCCGTGTTTACATTAAAAGGCCTGCAGGGACAGGCTATAGACACCAGAACCATTACATTAAGCTGAAGTGGTTCTGGGGACTATAGTGTTTCTTTAATGTGAGGTAAATTAGAGCTTAGTGCCACGAATAATATACTAGATTGCCTACTTACAACCAGATGAGGATGATGATGGACTCTAGCTGCAGTCTGGCTCCACTGGTCTGGTGTAGAACAGGCTCTCTGGAGGCGGTTTGTAACTGTGGTCACAAAAATCAATGTTCTGGGAGAACGGGAAGCAGCTCCATTTTTTGGGGTCCCTTTACACAGCTCAAGGTCTGGGTCCCAGGGTCCACCTTCATGTTCCACCAATGAGTTTGTTCACAGGGGGTGGAGTGTGTAAGGGATGTCCTGATATGTGTGTAAGGAATGCATTGTGTGAAATTGTGTTTGTATGTGTAAGGGCTGCAAGGTGTGTTTCTGTGTATGTATGGGATGCATTGAATGTGTGTAAGGGGTGCATTGAGTGTGTGTAATGAATGCATTGTGTGTTTCTGTGTGTGTAAGGGATGCATTGTGTGTAACGGTTGCATTGCTTGTGTATGTGTGTCTGTGTGTGTAATGCATTGTGTGTTTTTCTGTGTGCAAGGGGTGCATTGTGTGTATGTGATGAATGTCAGTCTCTCCTCCCGCTCCAATTTCCTTCTCCTCCTCCCAATTTCTCTTTCTCATCCCCCTCCTAATTTCTCTCCCCCCCTAATTTCTCTTACCCCCCTCCTAATATGTCTTCCCCCCCTCCTAATTTCAATTTCTCTCCCCCCTCCTAATTTCTCTCTCACCCCCTCCTAATTTCTCTCTCACCCCCTCCTAATTTCTCTCTCACCCCCTCCTAATTTCTCTTTCTCACCCCCCCTAATT
>OW240913.1:228828859-229019068 GCA_933207985.1 Pelobates cultripes
CTTGGGCGGCTGCAGCATGGGGGGGCCGTCAGGGCTGGTCATGGCACCCCCCACCCTGGTGGCACCCGGGGCGGACCGCCCCCCCCCCCTCTTAGTACGCCACTGCCTCTCCTCCCCCTGCTGACGTCAGATCCGAATGTGCATGCGTGGCAAGAGCTGTGCGCGCATTCAAACTGCCCATTGGAAAGCATTACTCAATGCTTTTCTATGGACATCCTGCTTCTTCTCACTGTAATTTTCACATCGAGAATCCCGGAAGTGGCTGGATTAACCATCAGTGAAACATCTCTGAAACTGCTATGTTTTCAGCTGCAGGGTTAAAACTAGAGGGACCTGGCACCCAGACCACTTAATTGAGCTGAAGTGGTCTTGGTGCCTATAGTGGTTTTTTATAATCCTGGTCCCGCAGAAATGTCAGCCACTCCACAGCAACATATGCATAACAATAGAAAAACGCAATAGTATAATATTGCAAGTTTACAATAGAGAATGCAGTCACACAGTAAAAATACTCATACACACAAGTGCAAATTTATGGTAAAATTATTAGCAATTATAAGGTTTCACCTGCCTGCTTGAAGTTACGTCTGCTCCTTTTTACACTGCCTTCTCCATCAGTGAAAGTCAAAAGGAGCTGACAAAACATGTTTGGCAGAAGAAGAGTGATACTTGTATCGGTCCGGTGAAGCCTTTTATGCTGAATTTGCACTTGTTTGAGTGCTTTTTACCGTTTTACTGCTTTTCAGATTTTTAATAGTAAATTTTGTTACCTTATAGTAGTACCCAATAAGCATTTTCTCATGTACATGCTTCTGTGGAGTAGCTGATATTTTTGCAGTAACGTGGATTATAATATCAAGTCATTGCTTACATTTGGGTGATACAAGCCTCCCTTCCTGCATATGTGCTTTAAAATGGACACTATAGGAACCCACATCATTTCAGCCCATTGATGCAAGGTTCCTTTCCCCTTAACCCTGTAATTATATTTACAGTTTACGGTGCTGGTCCATGCCGCTATCCTCTTTCGCTTTGACTTCTGTAATCCACTTCTCAGTGGTCTTACATGTTCCCAACTTGCCCCGTTACAGTCTATAATGAATGTGGCGGCAAGGCTTATCTTCCTGACCTCACACGCCTTTCCCTCTGTCAGCACCTACATTGGCTTCCTGTAAGATATAGGGCTCAATTTAAGATCCTGGTACTCGCTTACAAATCTCTACACAATGACCTAGTTATCCTCACAAAAATGTTCCGTCTAGGACCCTACGCTCTGCCAAAGACCTACGTCTAACCTCTGTTTTTACTCCTACCTCAGATCCTCGCCTTAAAGACTTCTCTAGGGTTGCACTGTTCTTATAAAAAACCCTTCCCCTCTCTTAGATTTTCACCCAGTCTCCACTCCTTCAACAAATCTTAAAACGTACTTCTTCACTAAAGCATATCAATTAAACTGTCAATAGCTTTCCCTCCCTGCACCCTGATTCCTATCCTGTAACTGTCATCAAAGCACTAAGCCCTCAGTGAATTCTATCCAAGCAACCTAGTTTTCTACCCTACCCTTACCTTTTGTGTGACTATACTCCACTCCTCCTAGTATGTAAGCTCAACACATCTCTTCCTGTTTGTCCAACTCATCTGATTACAAATACGTGTCTGTTAGTCCACGCATTGTACAGCGCTACGGAATTTGTTGGCACTTTATAAATCATAATAATATTGCAATTTCTGATAAACTGCAATATTTACATTGCAAGGTTAAGACTGCCTCAAGTGGCTGTCAATCAGAAAGCCACAACAGACTCTGGATGTCCTCATGCTCTGAATGAGGATGTCCAGCGTCAAGCAAAACCCATAGCAAAGCGTTGCAGCAATGCTTTCTTATGGGGAGCACCTAATGCGCTTGTGGCGTTCACTGTGCATGCGCAGGGCTGTCTTTAACATGGGGCAGCTGTCTGGTTCCAGTTACTCCGGGGAGGGCCCAAGGCAGCTGCCCCGTGGACCCCGCTGCCCTCAACAATTTTTTTCCCCCGTCCTTTACCAGTGGGCTTGTGTCAGCAGAGGCCCGTTCTGGTGCTGTGGCCCTTTAACAGTGTGACAGGGCCCCTTGCTTTTCTGCATCATGGGAGGAAGTGATGATAGTCACGGGCCCAGCAACCCTCCAGAAAAAAAAAGGTAAGAAAAATTAGCTATGTGTGGATGTCAGTATGTATAGAAAAAAATAGTTACGGCGGACTCAGACTTCCAAAAATACATAACTAAGAAGGCTACTATAAAACGCCTATCTAAGAGAATAAATATGGGGATTTAGTTCTACCATATGGCCATATGATGTTAAACCCACCACTGCTTCAAAGTACCCCAATGTTAGTGGGTCCTACGCTAATTACAAAATGTGGGAGACAAATTAAATAGTACTGGTGCTAAAAACAAGCTGCAGTGTATTAAATTCATTTCTTTGTAAGAGCAAAGTGAGTATACAAAAATAAAGAGTAATAAAAGCAATTAAAAACAGTGTAACAACTAAACGATTAAAGTGTTGGAGGTTGAATGAGTATACTCACATTTGCAGATATCTGTGCTGCATCAAGAAAATAATAAGTGACATGACTATAAAACTCCTCCTATTTATACACACACCTGTGGCCACCTCTTAAGAGGCCTCAGAAGCTGTGGGCCTGGGCGGGTTGCTTAACCCCAAAGGAATTTGGTCTGGATTCCAAATATGCTTGCACAGAGAAGAGATTGTGGGCACACCCGAGAGATGCATTATGCAAGAAAGGTGCTGCTGCAGTGACCAAAATTCATACAGAAAAAAATAGTTACAGCGCACTCAGACTTCTAAAAATACATAACTAAGAAACTAAGAAATATGGGGATTTAGTTGTGGGCTTAACATCATATGGCCATATGGTGGAACTAAATCCCCATATTTATTCTCTTAGATAGGTGTTTTATAGTAACCTTCTTAGTTATGTATTTTTAGAAGTCTGAGGGTGCCGTAACTATTTTTTTCTGTATGAATTTTGGTCACTGCAGCAGCACCTTTCTGTTAGTATGTATGTTAGTATGTATGTGTATATATGTCAGTATGTATGCATTTCTGTCTGCCTGTGTGTGTGTATGTATGTATGTATGTATGTATCTGTATGTAGGTCAGTATGTATGTTCTTATGCATGTGTGTGTCTCTATGTATGTTCCTATGCATGTGTGTGTCTGTAAAAATTGCAGCCACAAGTAGTGCTGGGAGGAAGTGATGGCCGCGAGGACGGGAGAGACACGCCGACTCCCATCAGCCCCAGCCACCCTCCTGCAAAAAAAAAAAGGCAAGAAAAATTAGCTCTGTGTGTGTATGCCAGTATGTGCATGTATGTGTATGCATTTCAGTATGTTTGTGTGCATGTCTGTATGTCAGTATGTATGTATTTCTGTCTGCCTGTGTGTGTGTATCTGTATGTATGTGTATGTATTTCAGTGTGTATGTATGTCAGAATGTAAGTTCTTATGCATGTGTGTGTCTGTATGTAAGTTCATATGCATGTTACATAGTTACATAGCTGAAAAGAGACTTGCGTCCCTCAAGTTCAGCCTACCTCACATTTGTTTTTTGCTGTTGATCCAAAAGATGGCAAAAAAACCCAGTTTGAAGCACAATTTTGGAACAAGCTAGGAAAAAAATTCCTTCTTGACCCCAGAATGGCAGTCAGATTTATCCTTGGATCAAGCAGTTATTACCCTACATTGAAAGATTATATCCTTGAATATTCTGTTCTTGCAAGTATGCATCTAGTAGCCGCTTGAACATCTGTATGGACTCTGATAAAACCACTTCTTCAGGCAGAGAATTCCACATCCTGATTGTTCTTACAGTAAAAAAACCTTTCCTTTGCCTTAGACAAAATCTTCTTTCTTCCAGTCTAAACGCATGGCCTTGTGTCCTATGTAAAGTCCGGTTTGTGAATAGATTTGCACACAATGGTTTGTATTGGCCCCAAATATATTTGTATAATGTTATCATATCTCCTCTCAGGCGACGTTTTTCTAAACTAAATAGGTTTAAATTTGTTAACCTTTCTTCATAGAACTGTGTGCGTCTGTATGTAAGTTCTTATGCATGTGTGCGTCTGTATATAAGTTCTTATGCATGTGTGCGTCTGTATATAAGTTCTTATGCATGTGTGCGTCTGTATATAAGTTCTTATGCATGTGTGCGTCTGTATGTATGTTCTTATGCATGTGTGCATCTGTATGTATGTTCTTATGCATGTGTGCGTCTCTATATAAGTTCTTATGCATGCGTGCGTCTGTATGTATGTTCTTATGCATGTGTGTGTGTCTGTTTTAGTATGTGTCTGTTAGTATGTATATGTGTGTGTCTTTGCGTGTGTGTGTCTGTGTCCTGTTTGTGTCAGTGAGTGTGTTTGTGTCTGTGTGTGTGTATTCCTCGAAGCAGGATTTGGGGTTAGGCTTGGAGGCGGGCTCCCGGGGGCCCAGACCTTGAGCAGTGTTAGGGGCACCAAAATTTCTGATGGTAGCCCTGTCTGTCTGTGTGTGTGCCAGTATGTCTGTGTCTGTGTGTGTGTTAGTATGTCTGTGTGTGTCTGTCACTATATCTGTGTGTGTGTGCGAGTATGTCTGACAGTGTATGTATATGTGTGTCAGTATGTCTATCAGTGTATGCATCTGTATGTCAGTATTATGACACTATAGTGTTCTTTTAAGCAAATTAAAGGAACATTCTGGTCACCATAACAACTTCATCTAAATGAAAATGCTATGATGCCAGGAAGCCCCTGGGTGCTCTCTTTCCTTTAAGGGGTTAAACTGTTCTCAAATGGTTTAACCCCGTAGGCTTCCTCCAGCTCCAGATCTCCAGGTCGCTCAGTGGTATTCGTCTTCTGAAACGTCAGGCATGGGTGCTGCAGATTGGCTAGAGTGGCTTGAGTGGCTTGAGTGGTCAGTTGACTCTCTAATCACTAGTTCCTGGTTCATGACATTTTTTAAACTTTTTTAATGAATGGGGAGCTACTGATTGGCTTAGAGTGCCAGCTGACAGCTCTAGCCAATCAGTGACACCCCTACCCAGTGGGACTCTGTGCTTCCTGACACTCAGTAAATAAAAGTGAACACATTAACACTTATATTTTTTTTAACCTGGGGATATGAGAAGGTCTAAAGTTTCCCTGCCAGGCCCAGGTACCAAAGCCTTATGATGTGGTGTCCAGACTAAAATGGAGGGTTTACTTCACTTGTCGTTCCTGCTCCAATCTCCTTCTCTTCTCCTTCATTTGACACAGTCTTCTTTTTCTTCTGACACTGCCTTCTCTCCTACTTGGCTCCTTCTGCTCCTTTACCTTTCTGCTACTTTCTGCTTATTTTGTGCCCTTCTGCTCCTTTCTTTTTGTGCTCATTCTGTCCCTTCCTGCTCCTTGCTGACCCTTTCTGCTCCTTGCTGACCCGTTCTGCTCCTTGCTGACCCGTTCTGCTCCTTGCTGACCCCTTCTGCTCCTTGCTGACCCGTTCTGCTCCTTGCTGACCCTTTCTGCTCCTTGCTGACCCTTTCTGCTCCTTGCTGACCCTTCCTGCTCCTTGCTGACCCTTCCTGCTCCTTGCTAACCCTTCCTGCTAATTTCTGCTCCTTCTCCTACTTTACGTTTGTGCTCATTCTGCCCTTTCCAGCTCATTGCTGACCCTTTCTGCTCCTTGATGTCCCTTCCTGCTCATTTCTGTTCCCTCTCCTACTTTACCTTTGTGCTCCTTCAGTTCCCCCATGCCTCACGTGCCTGATCTGTAGTCTGTCTCTGTAGTCTAGGAGTTGCTGGCTGCATGTGCTGCTCCCCTGCGGTTTCAGTCAGGCACCAGTATTGCAGTGTGTTATCAATCTCACACGTAAAATAGCAGAACAAGCTGAAAAATTCAGGGGACAAGTGCCTCCCCTTGCCCCCCCTGCGGACGCCCATGGTCAGTATGTCTGTATGTTCATGTGTATGTGTGTCTGTTCGCCTGTCAGTGTATGTACCTGTGTGTGTCAGTATGTCTGTATATGTGCCTATGTGTATGTGTGTGCATCAGTATGTCTGTCAGTGTGTGTCAGTACATCTATCAATGTGTGTGCCTGTGAGAGGGCCATGGTGGTTTTAGCAATCGCAATATGTAGTTCTGCAAACCAAGCTTATTGCCTAATTATTGTTTGATACAGTAAGGGCAATTTTGTAAAAAAATGTTTGCATATCTTAACCACAGTCATCTTGGAGGAAGCAAACAAAAACTTAGATTATTATTATTATTATTTACAAAAAGCGCCAACATGTTCCATAGTGCTGTAGCTGGAATAACAGACACATATTTGTAACCAGACAAGTTTGATGCACCGGAACAGTGGGATTGAGGGCCCTGCTCAATGAGCTTACATTCTAGGGGGAGTGAGGTATAGTGACACAAAAGGTAAGGGTAGGGTAGAAAAATAGGTTGCTAGGATAATATTGATTGAGGGCTTAGTGTTTTGATTTGATGACCGTTTCAGGTGAGGAATCCGGGTGCAGGGAGGGAAAGCTGTTCACTGGACCTTCCTAAACCTGACATTCAATAAAGACCATGCAATTTGCAACGAACGTTAGTAATGACTGCCCACTGTTCTAGGAATAGTTTGAAGGCTGAGTTTTTTATTATTCACAGCATTAACAGAGATGAGCACTATGTGAGAACCACTGCCATTGGTTTCCTTTGCTTGTTGGATGGATCAAATTCTCTTCACAAGGAATTCCTTGAAGACTTTATTGTTCGTCTACTGGATAAGGTATTTTTTTCCCCTCATAATAATTTTATTGATCATAATGGATAATTACCCTGGATATAATTACACTGGATATTTGTTCAGATAGACAAACTCTAGTGAAAATGACTGAATTCTGACTGCCGTGGCAATTTTCGGATTTACTAAAGCCACATATGGTCGGGTATGGTCATTGAACACAGCTTTAAGAGTTATTTAACTATTTGCCTACTAGCTGCTAGAGCTGGCAGCGGGCAATTAATACTTTAAATTATAAAATCACGTGCAAAAAAGCAAGTGAAAGATAATTTTGAAATCTGCATCCTGACAAATGTATTTGGTTATACATTTTAGAAAAACCTGTGCTTTGTGACAATTCTTAATTCTACACTTTGTATAAGATTTGAATGCAAAGACACTGCTTTTAATCTAGACAAAGAATGCATTCAGGTGATTGTTGCAGGTTCATTAGACCCACATGTTGCTGCATGGTTTTTTCCCCAATCGGACTTTAGTGAATAACCCTTTTTTAAGAAAAAAAAAAAAAAAATTACACACCAAATGTTAAAAACAGAATGTGAAACAGTTTAGAATAAAAGCGGCTGCAGCAGTAGGAACAAGGAGGTTGAAAGGAGGGGCCTTGGAATCCGCACTTTGTCACCAAAGCATAATAATTTAATTTATAGAAAAATAGGATGTACACTTTTATCATGGTTCTTGCAGGCTACTGTTGCTTCCTCTTAGTTCTGTGTTAAACAGTTTTGACCAGTATAAACTAAGGAACCACCTGGGCAACTATGACATGGCCCCTTTCCTGCTTTATTGCTTCTCTAAAAGTTACACCTTTGCATTAGCAATTTTACTTCATCCAAATTTGTGTATTCTTACTCGACTAAGCTTGTCAGCTGTCGTCGTGATAAATTAATACTTTGAAAAAGATTTTACTTGCCAGGACTAAATAATCACTTGCCTGGACTCAAGTTATACCTGCCAATCACTAGTGGGAAAGTACGAACTTAGAACCCTGCCAAAAATAAGTTATAACAGGGCTTCATGCTAATTACAGACTGCTTAAACGTAAGTAGGCATGGTTACAGTTTTTTCTAAAGCATCTTTATTTCGGCGTCATTATATTATTTTGAAATAGGTGCTAACTATTTTTTCCCTTCTAGGATGAGCTTGTTTCTAAAACTAAAACAAGGTATTATGGAAATTCTTTACAACATAGAGTGAAAAATCGTTTGTGGCAAACAATATTGATTCTTATTACTAAACTTCATCAGGTAACAAATTGTGTACATTTGAATGTTTTTTAATGTGTGTGTGTATATATCTATCTATCTATCTATATAGCTCTCTCTCTCTCTCTCTCTCTCTCTCTCTCTCTCTCTCTCTCTCTCTCTCTCTATATATATATATATATATATATATATATATATATATATATATATTTCCACAGTTGCAAGAAAAAGTATGTGAACCCTTTGGAATGATATGGATTTCTGCACAAATCAGTCATAAAATGTGATCTGATAATCATCTAAGTCACAACAATAGACAATCACAGTCTGCTTAAACTAATAACACACAAAGAATGAAATGTTGCCATGTTTTTATTGAACACACCATGTAAACATTCACAGTGCAGGTGGAAAAAGTATGTGAACCCTTGGATTTACTAACTGGTTGAACCTCCTTTGGCAGCAATAACTTCAACCAAACGTTTCCTGTAGTTGCAGATCAGACGTGCACAACGGTCAGGAGTAATTCTTGATCATTCCTCTTTACAGAACTGTTTCAGTTCAGCAATATTCTTGGGATGTCTGGTGTGAATCGCTTTCTTGAGGTCATGCCACAGCATCTCAATCGGGTTGAGGTCAGGACTCTGACTGGGCCACTTCAGAAGGCGTATTTTCTTCTGTTTAAGCCATTCTGTTGTTGATTTACTTCTATGCTTTGGGTCATTGTCCTGTTGCAACACCCATCTTCTATTTAGCTTCAGCTGGTAGACAGATGGCCTTACGTTCTCCTGCAAAATGTCTTGATAAACTTGGGAATTAATTTTTCCTTCGATGATAGCAATCCATCCAAGCCCTGAGGCAGCAAAGCAGCCCCAAACCATGATGCCCCCACCACCATACTTCACAGTTGGGATGAGGTTTTTATGTTGGTGTGCTGTGCCTTTTTTTCGCCACACATAGTGTTGTGTGTTTCTTCCAAACAAATCAACTTTGGTTTCATCTGTCCACAGAATATTTTGCCAGTAGTGCTGTGTAACATCCAGGTGCTCTTGTGCAAACTGTAAGCGTGCAGCAATGTTTTGTTTGGACAGCAGTGGCTTCCTCTGTGGTATCCTCCCATGAAATCCATTCTTGTTTAGTGTTTTACGTATTGTAGATTCGCTAACAGGGATGTTAGCATTTGCCAGTGACTTTGTAAGTCTTTAGCTGACACTCTAGGATTCTTCTTCACCTCACTGAGCAGTCTGCGCTGTGCTCTTGCAGTCATCTTTACAGGACGGCCACTCCTAGGGAGAGTAGCAGCAGTGCTGAACTTTCTCCATTTATAGACAATTTGTCTTACCGTGGACTGATGAACAGCAAGGCTTTTGGAGATACTTTTATAACCCTTTCCAGCTTTATGCAAGTCAACAATTCTTAATCGTAGGTCTTCTGAGAGCTCTTTTGTGCGAGGCATCATTCACATCAGGCAATGCTTCTTGTGAAAAGCAAACCCAGAACTGGTGTGTGTTTTTATAGGGCAGGGCAGCTGTAACCAACACCTCCAATCTCATCTCATTGATTGGACTCCAGTTGGCTGACATCTCACTCCAATTAGCTCTTGGAGATGTCATTAGTCTAGGGGTTCACATACTTTTTCCACCTGCACTGTGAATGTTTACATGGTGTGTTCAATAAAAACAGCAACATTTCATTCTTTGTGTGTTATTAGTTTAAGCAGACTGTGATTGTCTATTGTTGTGACTTAAATGATCAGATCACATTTTATGACCAATTTGTGCAGAAATCCATATCATTCCAACGGGTTCACATACTTTTTCTTGCAACTATGTGTGTGTATGTGTGTGTGTGTGTATATGTGTGTGTGTATATATATATATATATATATATATATATATATATATATATATATATATATATATATAGAGAGAGAGAGAGAGAGATCCTGATGAAAGTTCTGTAGTGAACTGAAATGTCGATTTCAATTTATTTATTTTTACTGGCAAACATTGAATAAAAGCAAAGTTTTCTTTTTTAGACTATTTTAAGCCCCTGAAGTGCTATCCTTTGAATTGGGGGTATATCTTTGCTGATAAGCACATCGGTCCTGTTTATATTTTGTGTGACTGGAGTATGGTCAAGCAGCTGGACGTGTGTGTATATGTATGTATTTATTTAATGTAATATTTTTTTTATTTCATTTGAATTTATCTTAATTCACATAACATTAAGACAAATATTTGCATAAGTAATTATTGAACTGTAAGATATAAAAAAAATTGCATATATGTTTTTATTTGATTTTGTTTTCCCTAGAATTTTGTATCTGGGATCATTAAAAGGATTTTCCAAGCTGGATTCAGTAACAATCAAGCTTCTGTCAAATACTTAATAGAATGGGTTATTATACTAGTTCTTCATCAGCATCCTGAGTTGCTTCATCAATTCTGGAATTGCTTTTGCAATGTAAGTTTATTTTTTTTTATATGGTACATTTACATTATTGTATTTAAATGGAATTATTTTGACAAAGCCAATTCAGGAGTGGGCTACAAATGTAAGACTATACATTTGCATTTACCATTAGATCCCTTCCCCCTATTCTGTAGACCAGAAACCGGCTACAAAAAATTATGGTCCTTGCTCCTTGCATCTTCAGTATTCTTTTTCCTGATTATCCAATTGAGAGGTTATCCAGCTGTATCACATATTGGGTAGAATTAAGCTTCTGTAAGATGGCAAATGTATCAACTATAGCCTTTGTGACGAGACCAATCTCGCCACTGTGCATTGGAGGAGCCTGGTTGCATGCCTGCTGCCTTTAAACTATGGCCCCATGTTGAAACGCTTGATTTTCCCCTGCGAAGACACGAAAGCCGGGTCATTCGGTGCTTGCCCTGTTTGAGTGGTGATACCCCAGATAGCTATGCCATGGAGCCCATTCGTATAATGAAAGACTTTGGCTCCATGGCAATTGAACTGTATGTGTGTGCTCTGAGCACCATTCAGTAATAATGTGCGCTCAGATCTAAGCTATCTGGGGATATGTTGAATGTACCTGTTTTGTGCAATGGCTGCACAGTTATATATTTGTATGTGTTTTATTGTCTTTTGCTGACATGTGTTCAATGGAGTTTTGCCTCTGTCCTTGGAGATAATTATATTACTTCCCAATTATCTCCAGGATAGAAGACTCTGTGGAACTGGTTTTGGGCAGAAAAGCCATGCTTCATTTGGTCACAAAGGACTTCGATCTATCTTTTGAACCAATGGACCAATTTGGATGATTTTGACATATGTTTGTATTTGGAGTATGCTGATTCTGAAAAATGTATATTCATTTATGTGAATGTGATGCATACTTTTCAAGTTATGAATAATGTGGAAAAACTGTATTTCTCTGGCTGTGATAATTACATTACCCATTGTATAAGGTAATTGTATCACAGGCAGAGGGGAGGATTTTGTGTGGGAGTGTCTGAGTGTATTGTACATGTTTATTTGTTGTTTTCCAAAACCCTGTTGGTGGTACTAATGTGTAAGAATGTGTACATAAGAACAATAAACCCACAGCTCTGTCTGTTCACTGCTTGACCCTCAACATGGAGCTTTGTCTTGTTCTTGGGGGGATTTACTGTATGCTGTTAGAGACTGATTGCCAGGAGTGTAAGCCGCTTGGGTGCTTTTCCTGTTCAGCTGCTAGCAGCTATTCATGAGGTTCCAGTTCGGGAATTTGGAGTGCTACTTGGTGTCCTGTTCGGGAGTTTGGGGTTCTGCAGTAGCTGTGCCTGTGTCTCTGGAAGGGGAAGATCTCCTAAACGGCTTTTAACCCCTTTTATGCCTGGGGGTGCCGTTACAGCCTTTTAAAGGGGCTATCCACAAGTTTTTTCAATAGGTGAAAGCTGTACATCATCGACACACATGCAGTATATCAAAGCCAGGAAGTGGCTTTTCACTTTTTGTATTGCAGCATCCATGAAAGAAAAATAGATGAAGAATATGTGGCTCTGAGTTAGGGGTAATTTTCCTTTGGGGTTACAGGCTTTATTTTATTTACCAACATCTAGTTCTTCCTTGCTCAACCCTTCAACTCACTAAAAGTGGTTGTGCCATCACTGAAAGATCAAGATGCTTCTGCTGTTGACTGGTGTTTACAATGAGAAGCTATGGACTACTAAATCTTTAGTACTACTTTTGTATGATGTGTGTAATCAATCTTTACAATTACAAATTTATGGCTGCTAATTTCTATTAAAATCATCCAGTTATTCAGCACTAACCGTTTCTGCAGTCATTTTACTAACAAGAAACTTAGTTGTGAATCCCACTCTTGCTTTCTCTTTCAGTACCCATAGAGGTCATTCTGTGTTGACATAACACCACTACATAACTGGAGGATTTTATTTTATCTAATAATTCCCTTATGGGTGGCAAAAGCTTTTGGAGATGTGTACTCTTTTTCAAGTCTCCAAGAATGATCAGTAAGAATCATACCAGTCATTCAACTATTGCAACTTTATTATTTATAAAATAAAGTTCCAATATTTATGCTGACTGAATTATGGACTCAAGTGCTAATAATACGCATTATATCTTTAAATAATACTTTGTTCTTTATAACCCATCCCTGTTGTCGTTAGCTGGGACTTTCATTTTCATGAAGCATTTCCTGTATTAAGTTACTCGTGAACCTAAGCATTCAGAACTTAGGCTAGAAAAAAGAGTTTATCTTAAGTATAGTTTCTTTCACCTTCACTAATATCACAACTCTACTGCTGTGGTATTGTGGACTTGCAACTATTTTAAAGGATTTCAGCATCCATGATAGAAAAAGAATTCAGTAATTATTTTTATTTAATTTTACGCTGCCCTATTCTAGCACCTTAACTCAAATAAACCTTTAAAATAAAGCAATACTTACCTGCTTCTCCATAGCTTTAAAGTATGCAGCACAAGTATATTATTTCTGTTAGGTAAAGCATTAGTCAACATCACTAATTCTAATGTGAATACATCAGTTTGCAGTGTCTTCTGTGTCCAAATATGATATGATATGGCCTTATATAGTTACTAGATCTGCACTATCATATTTGGACTCTTTTTTTCTGGTCATTTCGTGTTGAGTGATGTCTAGATTTCTTCTTGCTTTTTCAGACATTGCAGTTTAAGATATACTCGTGATTACCAATTTGCCTTGCTTTTGCTTCAACTTGTCATTCTTAATATAGCACCAAGTTAATTGATGCAGCTTAGGTACAGCTCTCAGATGGGCTGTCTTGGGAATATTATGGATACACAAAATATTCATATATTCCTACTAAGAGTAGTGCATATTATTTTCAGTTTCATTAGTTTTCATTTAGCTTTCTTCTACTCACTGGTTGTTCAATGCATATATGCACTGGGGACAACTGTAACACATGGGGAGGTAGGAGGTAGAAATTTGCAATAAGTAAAAATCAGTGCTTTTGAACTTATTACTATTATTTGTGTTAACTTGTTAGTTACAACCCTAATGTTTAAGCCTTTACTGAAAGATTAAATACCCGCAAATGATAATGATAGCAGCAGTTGTAGATGAAATTAAGCCAATTTTCCTGAAATTCACATCTACTGTTACTTTTTGAGATAATTAATCATATAGTTAACTTTTGACATTCTTATCCTCCAGACTGAAGAAAAACTTAAAACAAGTGTTTGCACATTTTTGTCTGTGTTGCCTCACTTTGACGTGGTTCTTGAAAATGTTTCGGATAAGGTATGAACAATTTTCAGTTTCTCATATAATGGTATAACAACCACAAAGTCAGAGTGCTACACAATCTTCCTTTAATAAGTCTGACACTTTTCTTGACAAAAGTCCAAGTGTTGGCTAATTATCGGCTCCAAATTATATTTTACATTATAATTATATTATCATTCTGTATGACTGACACCATGAATTTGTGAATTTTCAGTTCCTTAAAAGAACACTCCTATAAAAAAAGACAAGAATACATATCTATTTATTATATATATTTCTTAATTATTTTAGATTTATGGAAACTCGTATATTTTTTAAATTAAAATCACTATTAAACATACCTTTATTCCAGTGCCAGGACAGACTCCTCAATTACAGCATGATAAATCGCAACCCAGTGCTTCTCTGTAAGAGGCATATATGCCTCATCGGGGGTCCGCAAACTTCACAAGCTGATGCTTGATGTCATAGTTAATTAATAATCGAGTCATTTCTAGTCTGACGCTTTTAGTGTTTGTCTAGCTCTCTGACAGCCACTATAGGCGTGAAAGCTGTACAATGTTTACAGTACCATTTTTCAAAAATGGCATGGTTTACACGAACAAGGCTACATACAGGGACATTATCTGTACCCCATTACCCCCAAATCACTTAATTAAAGTTAGGTGATGTTTGATGGTGATGTTGTCCCTTTAAGCTGCAACAGTTTAGTATTGCATACATTATTATTGAAAATGTCTTTGTCTCTTTTAAAATATTAGGTGCAAATTAGCTTATGAGATTTCCAATGTGTGTAAAAGAAATAAAAAACACAAGCACAATATATTTGTTTGATCTATCTTTTTGAAGATAAATAGATACACTTTGGTAATAATTGTATTAAGATTTTTGTTTCCCTGTATGTCTTGCTGTAGGTACCAAGTTTGAAACATGCTATTGTGACTGTTCTTCAGTGGTGTTTTAATCACAACTTCAGTGTCCGGCTTTATGCATTAATAGCACTAAAGAAGCTTTGGCCTATGTGCAAAGAATACACCCAAGAATTTGAGGCATTGTCCCCTGTTATTGAGTCCAGTCTTCTCCAGCTGGAAAGTTTGCAGGGTGGAGGGTAAATATATTAAATTGTGTAATATTTTATTATATAATAAAAAAAAAGTTCACTTTTTAATTGTATAATGTGAAGAGACCAAATAGTGTTGTGGTATTTTAGATGATCTATTTGAATGAATTATCTTCCAAAACATTTGGTGCCTTGCATAGTGCCACCATATATGGGATAACCTATCCAGGCCACCACAACCCCTCCAACAACGATCTGAGAAATAAGAATTTATTTTATGAAGTCTCGAAGGGGCTCGGAACCAACGGTAAAAAAATCTGATAATGGTTTTCCATATGGTTGGAACACTGTAATTCCTGAGCTAATTATATTTCTAGCCACTTTTCCATATCCCATGTAATTCCAATTCCCTTTCCCAAGCTAAAATATAGTCCAGTTTGGGTCTCAGAATAGGAAAAAAGTAAGTATCACATATGGAAATTGTTCCCTTTTATTGGGCAAATTTTTAAAAATTTTGGTTCAGAGTAGAGATTTCAAATTGTTGCCACAGTATTTCAGCAATCACGGAGTGCCGGGAAACCCAAACCTCATGCAAATAATATCTTGTTAATTTTTCAAATGACAATGAATTGCTACAGAGGCGTACCTAGGGACTCCAGTGCCCTTGACGAGCATTATTGGCACATTCTCACACAATATGTATTCTGGGTACATACATATCATCTATCTAAAAGTTTAACTTTAAGTTACTTACTGTCTCAGTAGTAATGCCACTGTCTAGAGTGTCTGCTCGCTCCCTCAGTCCCTTTGCAACTACAGTCTCAGCCAGGTAGGTCAGGTGTCACACCTTAGATGTAGCCGCACTATCCGCTTCGCTCGCTCCCTAGTCCCTCTGCAATCTCCAGACAGGGTAAGGTGTTGCTGCACTCTCCGCTTTGCTTGCTTCTATTCCCCATCCATCCATGTCTCTTCTTCTTTCCCTTCCATCCATGCCTCTGTTCTCTTTCCTTCCATATCTCTCCCCCACTTCCATCTCTCTGTTCCCCTTCCATCCATATCTCGCTCCACCCTTCATCCATGTCTCTCCCTAAATTCCATCTCCTGGTTCCCCTTCCATGTCTCTCCTCCCTTCCATTCATGTCCACCCCATTTCATTCATATCTCACTCCCATCCATATCTCTCCCCCATGTCCCACTCCATGTCTCTCTCCTTCCCATGTCCTCCTCTCATCCATGTCTCCCTCCCATGTCTCTTCCCTCCTGTCCCCCTCCCATCCATGTCATTCTTCACTATGTCCCCCTCCCATCCCTCTCTTGCCCTTAAGTCCCCCACCCATCCATGCTCCTGTCCACCTCCCATCCATGTCTCTTTCTTTCCATGTCCCCCTCCCGCCCATGTCTCTCTCTTCCTATGTTCCCCTCCTATCCATGTCTCTCTCCCCCTCATGTCCCCCACCCATCTATGTCTCTTTCCGCCTCATGTCCCCCACCCGCCCATTGCTCTCTCCCCCTCATGTCCCACACCCATCCAGGTCTCTCTCCCCCCCATTTCCCCCACCCATCCATGTCTCTCCCCTCATGTCCCACACCCATCCATGTCTCTCTCCCCTCATGTCCCCACCCATCCATGTCTCTCCCCTCATGTCCCCACCCATCCATGTCTCTCTCCCCCTCATGTCCCCCACCCATCCATGTCTCTCTCCCCCTTATGTCCCCCACCTATCCATGTCTCTCTCCCCCTCATGTTTCCCACTCATTCATGCCCCCTCCCATTCATGTCACTCTCCCCATGCCTCCATCACATGTCTCTCTCTCCCCATGTCCCTTTCCCATGTCTCTCTCTCCCCATGCCTCTCTCCCATGTCTCTCTCCCCATCCCCCTCTCCCATGTCTCTCTCTCCCCATGCCATGTCTCTCTCCCCATGCCCCTCTCCCATGTCTCTCTCTCCCCATGCCCCTCTCCCATGTCTCTCTCTCCCCATGTCCCTCTCCCATGTCTCTCTCTCCCCATGTCCCTCTCCCATGTCTCTCTCTCCCCCATGTCCCTCTCCCATGTCTCTATCTATGCCCCCTGTAACGGACCACGGGTAACCCAACCGGTTACCTCCACTAATTCCTTCCTTCAATCGCTCAGGAACCACTTATAGTAATATAGAGAGACCCATTTTCCCCCAGTAACACAGTTCTAGAGGTACAACACAATTTTATAGAGCCGCACACGATTTTTAAGCATAGCCCCATGCAAGGGGTCTTCCATTCACACCAACAAGGGTCGTATCCCAGGATCCTCTACACCAGGGACCCCAAACACGGGAACACTGGGTCGCTGTCCCTTTGTCTCCCAAATATGTAAAGCCCGCCACTCAGGCGAGGGATGTCCCATCCAGGACGACCGGGGATCTTCATCCCAGGAGCTTCAGTGCCTGTGAGCCTAAACGCGGGAAAAGAGACCGTCCCTTTGTCTCCAGGCACAGGAAAGCCCACCAAACTAGCCATTGGCCCAAAAGTGTCCCCACAATCCTAGGCGACCTCACACTGGCACATTCTCCACGCAATCTCCGTTCGTGAGATTCCTGTGCTGAAACCTGCAAATGAAGCGTCTCCTTTCCGGGTATGCATGCTCCCCCTGGTCGGCGTTTGTCTATACGAAATGGCAGCCACCCAGGGGAGCACTCATTAATTACTTCCCTTGCGGTTTCACACTTATGTTGCCAGTGCGATCATTGCGGTTTCACGCTAGTAGCGAGTGCGAACGTTCTAATTAATTAGTGGGAGCGTTCTAATGGGCACTGGGGTGGTCCTCGTTCGGGAGATGAACCAGTCGGGAAGCAATCCATGAATGCTCCCCCTGGCTGGCGTTCGTCTGTACGAAATGGTGGCTGCCCAGGGGAGCACTCATTAATTGCCTCCCTTGCGGTTTTGCCACTATGCTAGAGGTGAGAACATTCTACTTGAACATTCTACTAGTGTTCTAAATTTTGAATGGATACCCCCTGCTGGGGGTCTGTGCATAAATACTGTGTATCTTGTCTGCAATAAACAGTTCTATTTCACCCTTCATGAAGTCTCGACTAGTGTTTGGCTGATATTATGATTGCCCTTCTGCAAGCGACTATAATCACTGGCTAGCAGCACTATAGGACTGGGCACAACTAGGAAGGGGTGACCACAGGAAGTTTTGTTTTCATCAGATGTTGTACAATTGCCTCCATTCTTAAGGGGTTAATATTTTTTGTCACTCTGAATTTGAATTTGTCATGAATTATTTTTTTTCTCTTTTTAGTAATGCAAGGAAAAACTGGCTACGAATACAAGAGCATTTTTTTTTCTCCACATTTCATCCTATTAAGGACTACAGTATAGAGGTATGACAAAGTAATGCTGTGAACTTAACATATTTCTCAATATAGATGCCATGTTGATAACTATCACTAATATGTTTTTATATTTTGACAATCATTTGAAAACATTTAATTGAAAAAGCTTTCTGGCTAGATGTATCTGCTTTTACCATCTGATTTATGTTTGGTTTTTGGTTTGTATTTAATCAGCAGTACTCATGCCAAATAATATATTATGATACATCATACCTCCCAAGTGTCCCTATTCAGGAGTGACAGTCCCTATTTTGGACCAAAATCCCTATATCCCTGGTTTCTATCCTAATGTTTCTCTTTCCTAGAAACCTCATATTGTTTGTGTGTCTGAGTATATAACAGAGCTCCAGAGTGGTACTACTCACAGTAATGTGTCCTTTAAGATTTTCAAAAGTATATTAATATTTTAATAGGTTGCAATTTATATATATATATATATATATATATATATATTATTTATTTTTTAATTTTGTTTATTTTTTAATTTTTTTTTACATTTTTTAGTCAAGGTTTTGGACATGGTTCGTACATACAGTGATAACATGTTTTGTCTCCATTAGTGCAGTTTGGAATGAGAAAGTATCATATCTTGTAACATAAGTATGAAGTTTGAAATGGCAGCATTATGACATAACAGAGTTGTTTAGTATCGTAGTACATTTCCTGGTTTTGTATAAGTAACCTTTGTAACATGCGTATAAACATTGACATTTTCGTGATAAATTTGTGCCTGCAAACGCCTCGGTCCTATTACCATACCGTGACCTTGCAGAGTTGTGGGCCTGTTCGTGTATCCTTAGAGTGAGTGAGTGGTAAGACCTTGTGGCACCGTGCGTTATGTCTCATCTAAGTTTGGCGGTGCAGTGCCATAGAGCGGGCTGTGAAGGGGTAGGCTAGGTATTGGCTAGGTCAGTTATCTTGCCTTGCGAGGTGTCTAGAGCTAAAGGCCAGGCTCAGGTGTGGTCAAGGTAGGTGATCATATCTTTTGCTCTGAGGCAGTCTAAGGTATATGTGTGTGTGGTGTTTTGGTTATGTTTCCTCTTCGAGTTGAGGGGTGTGATGTGTGTGTGGTTGACTCTGTGTGTGTCACTGGTGTATAGGTTAGTGAGGTGGTTACGGCAGTAATCCGAGCAGGTGAGAAGGGATGGGGGTGGCTGGGGTGGGGTCAGTAAAGGGGAAGGAGGGAGGGTGCGGGAGGTCGAGATGGAAAAGAGGAAGTTACAGGCAAGAGGATTTGGGGCAAGGGTAGGTGGGGGTGGTTACTCAGTGTGGGTGTCCTAGGTCTCTCTCCCAGTATTTAGTGAAGTATGGGGGTGGGGCCCCAGGGCTTGGGGTGTTCAGTAAGCTGTATAGTAACAAGATCGCGTGTGGTGGCAGAAGAGGGCTGGTGCATATGTTCTAAAAAGTGGTGAGTGCTCTCAAGGCCGAATCCAGGCTGGGGATGCTCCTCAGCAATCTTGTCAGTTGGTGGTATCTTAGGTGGAGAAGCAGGTTGTGTGAGGTATGTGGTACCAGTTCCATCAGAGGCGTGATTGTGCCTTGGTTATAAATGTCTTTCAGTCTGCATGGGTATGGGAGTCCCAGGGCTTTAGTGTATTGGGCGGAATTGTAAATTGTGCGATATGGGGCACAGTGGTGTTGGGGGTAGGTCTGTATGTGTTGATAATCTCCTCCAGACTACCATAGTCATGTGTATGGTGGGATGTTTGTTGGGTGTAGGGGTAATGATGTCTGTGTGAAGCTCGCCTCTATCGAGATCGAGATTTTATCCTTCGGTGTGTGTGTCCATTCTATTATTCTTTGGAGGTGTACGGCGTGTTGATATTTGGTTACGTCTAGTAGTCCCATTCCTCCATATTGCTTGGGCTTAGTGAGGGTTGCGAAGTTCAGTCTCGCCTGTTGGTGGTGCCAGATGTATTCTGTAAACTTTGTGCGGATCTGTGAGAGGAATGTTTTGGGTATGTGGAACGGTAGTGTTTGCAGGAGGTACAGGAGACGTGGGAGCACGTTCATCTTGAGTACGCTTATTCTTCCGAGCCACGTTATGTGGGGTAGCGTCCATGATCTCAGGTCTTTTTTAATCGTGTCAAGGAGGGCGGGGAAGTGGATGCAGCAGGTGTCAGACAGTTCCGCTGAGAGCCAGATTCCTAAGTATTTGATTGCCTTCTCGCACCAGGGTAGCTCACCTTTCAGTGAGATTTCCAGCGATCAGGGGCATCCCACTTTGAGGATTTCAGATTTCGAGAAATTGATTTTCAGGTTGGACAGTAGTCCGTATGTGTCAAATTAATGTATAAGCTCTTTCAGGGATGGCTCTGGATTTGTAATGGTAAACAGGAGGTCATCCGTATATGCCGAGATTTTGCTCTCACCCCATTTTCCCTTGATCCCTTCTATTCAAGGTTCTGTGCGTATAGCATTCAAAATCGGCTCCAGGCTGATCACAAAGAGACAGGGGGCATCCCTGTCTGGTGCCGTTTTTGATAGCAAATGATCTGGAGAGGGTTCGTTTGACTTGAACACAAGCGGCCAGGGCGGGCTCCAGTGCCGAGATCCATGCCATCATTTGCGGTCCGACACCTATGTGCTCAAGCGTGGTCATTAAGAAGGACCAATCAACCCTGTCGAACGCCTTCTCCTCGTCAGTTGAAAAGAGGAGGGCCGATGTGGTTGCATGGATTAGGTTGAGTGCTTTGGTTGTGTTATATCTGGCCTCACATCCTTCAACAAAACCCACCCGGTCCGGGTGTATGAGGTCCGGCAGTAGGAGTCTAATGCGGAGAGTCAGGATTTTTGCAAAGAGTTTAAGATCGACGTTCAACAGGGAAAACGGTCTGTAGATGGTGCAGGACGTGGGGTATTTCCTCTTTTTAGGCAGTACCACCACGTGGGTAGGGCATTGGGGTCTAGTGAGCCCCCATCTTGGATATTATTATAGAGGCCTAGGACGTGTGGGGCAAGGGTGTCGGAGAACAGCTTGTAGTATTTGGCCGTGACTCCTTCCGGGCCTGTACTCTTTCCCACCTTGGCTATTTTAATGGTCAGATGTAGTTTTTCTCTCGTGATGTTTTCTTCTAGGGCGGCTGTGGAGTGTGCCTCCTCTTTCTGTTGTTTGGAGAGGGTCCCATACCGTCGTCCGGCATTTGGGTACGTGTCGAAAGCCCTCTGCGATTGTCGTAGCGGATTTGAAGGGCTGTAGTAAGTGGCCGTAAAGCCCTTCATGCTTTCAGGGTGAGGTGACTGGTCATTATAGAGTTCCACTACTTTCCTTTTGAACCTCCAGGTCCAGGATATTCTAATTAAAGAATGGATTAGGAAACTAATGTATTTTCCATGATGTTGGTCATTTCTAATACAGGTTTACAACCTTTAAAATAGCCTAACCATATTCTCCATCCTGTCCTATTTATTTGGAATGTGGAAACTAACTGTAGAGATTGATTTATCGTTCATCTTTAGAAATTTTAGTGACTTGCTATGTGGAAAAAATAGTGGCAGATCCTCTAGTATGATTTGTAGAAAAAATAGATGCTATCAAAATAAATAATTTACTGTGTATACAAAGTAGACACGGTATGTATAAATATTTTGTGAAGTATATATAGGAGTTGCTGTTGCTATAGATCAGGGGTTCCCAATTAATTTTTCCCGTGGAACCCTCCGCCGCCCCCCCCCCCTGTTTTTCAAATCCCTGAAGTAGTCATGCTTGTAATAACATTTTAAGTCATGCCTTAAAGGAGAACATTCACTGTAATTTTGCTAGTGGATTTCCAATTTTTTCCATTGTTGTAATTTTTGTTTTAAATTATGTTTTATTAAGCAACTCAGATATAGGACAGAAATGACCTACAGAACATGAATCACATGTTTTATGATACTTTATGAATCGAAAAAGTACATTTTATATCATAATAAATAGCAATATATAAACTTTAGAAGCAGAAAGTGCATAATGTTAACTAGAGACACATGCTAACTGCCAATAAAGATTTTTGATGATTAAAGTTGGCATCCATTCTACAATAGTATTTAGGCCAACCTGTAAAACTGTAATTCCCAAAGGTGAACAATGAAAATAACAATAGAACAAAAAAGGTATGATAATAAAGTTTCAGATTCAGAACAAATGGTAAAAGTAGGACCCAAGTGTCAAGTCCTCAATTGTTCAGGTAACACTTGATCCTCAGCTCTTGGACGGATCACCTGATCTAGTAATACGGTAAATGGTCCAGGGCTTGCTACAGGAGATTGGGATTGGGAGGGCAATGATGATGCATTTAACCCATTGACAGCCTGTCACAGCAATTTGATGCCTATAAAGGTGTTTCTGTATGTTTCATGCTTGGCCTGGTAGATGCCACAATCTGCATGTGCCAGGTGTACATAAAGCCCCTAGTTGTTCTGTGTCTGATTTCATCTAACAGCTATGGTATGCAACCATAGCAAATGGATACCTCACGCAGCCACTTAGGGACTATGACTTAATTGCTTCCGTCAGTCCCTAATCGCATTCACAATAGAACAGGAGACATATTGCAAATGTGGCTGAAATCTACTGTTAAAGTGGGTTAAAAGGAGTTAAATTGGATTTGATATTTTACACACTGTCCAAAACAAATTGCAACGGTAAAAAACACAGGTAGAATAAATACAAAATATAATCTTTTGTTATACATACATTTTTCATTATGTAACCACTTGAAACTAAATTATCCTGGAAAACATTAAAGTTAAATCCACATGGAAAGATGTATAATATAATAGTTTAGAAAGCATAACAGTATTTTGTCATGTTCAGTTGATACTTTTGATTGTCAAACATCTCTCCCATATTCCTTCCATTAGTCTACATTGTTCCACATTATCAGTGCAAACTTGGTCTGTAAAGGTAAATACTAGGATAGGATAAGTTAGTTTGTGTATAAAATATTTAAAACTTTGTGATTCACTGTCCTGTATTTAACTGGGTCTTGGAGACTTTAAGACACCTCATGTAAGGTTCTATTTTATTTATTTTTTCTTGTCTTAATTTAAAAAAAGAAATATATTTACTTTTATTTTTCTCATGTTCTAGTTTTTTTTTTTACTCCAAAGTTAAATGTGTAGTTCATTGTTTTGTATCAAATGTCGATCTGTACATTTTCAGGGGTAGACTTCTTAAAAATGATATTTGGAAAACCAAAATAAAACCTCATCATCAACAAACATAAATACATTAACATAATTGTGTTTAAAAAATAAATAAATTAAGGGAACATTTAAAATGGATCATTCTCTGTGCATAGTATTCATTGCAATCCCATGCTGAATTATAATAGCAGCAAAGATGTCAGATTTCATGTTCTTAACAATTTCAGCCTTATTTAAAACCTAACCAAACGGGGGGCAGCACTAGCTGAGGAGCAGAGCAGACGCACTATGTTGGGCTCTGTGCCTAGCTATTACACAACTATGGATCTAGCGGTGAAAAATGTGTGGGATAAGATGGCGATGGGGGATGACGAATCTTCCTACTCATTTGATAATATTCCTTTTGACCCAGGAGCAGGGGCTTCACATTAGGGATAGGCCGATTATCGGCCAATATTCTGGATTTTGGCAATATCGGTATCTGCCACTATTGATACACTATTGCCGATAGTATGCAGTGGGAGCATTGTCTTAGCTGAGATCATAAAGATTGATCATCTCAGCCATGGCGAAACTGGCCCGGCCCATGGGAAAATGGGGAAAAAAGGTGAGTAAAAACACCTTCCCCATGCGATCAAAGAGGGCAGCTACCTAAACACGCGCACACACTCTGATAGGCTCTCTCACACACACACACACACACTCTGACAGGCGCACACACTCACGCTGACAACAGGCTTGCACGCACACACTTTGACAGGCTCACACACACTCTGTTGACAGGCTCTCGCTCACACACACATACAGACACTTTGACAGGCTCTCTCACACACACACTCTGACAGGCTCTCTCACACACACACACACACACACACACAGTCTGACAGGCTCTCTCACACACACACTCGGACAGGCTCTCTCACACACACACTCGGACAGGCTCTCTCACACACACACTCTGACAGGCTCACACACACACACACAATCTGACAGGCTCATACACACACACACACTGACCGGCTCACACACTGACCGGCTCACACACTGACCGGCTCACACACACTGACCGGCTCGCACACACACACTGACAGGCTCGCACACACACACTGACAGGCTCGCACACACACTCTGACAGGCTCGCACACACACTCTCTTAACAGGCTCACACACACTCTTACGCTGACAACAGGCTTGCACACACACACTGACAGACTCGCACACACAAACTCAGACAGGCACTCACACACACTCTCTTGACGGGCTCTTGCTCACACACACACACACATACAGACACTCTGACAGACTCACACACACACACACACTTTGACAGGCTCGTTCACACACACACACTATGACAGGCTCACACACACACTCTGACAGGCTCACACACACACACACACACACACACTCTGACAGGCTCACACACACTCTGACAGGCTCTCTCACAAACACACACACACACACACTCTGACAGACTCTCACAGGCTTACACACACACACATTTTTGTTTTAATTGAAACCCACTCAGCCTCCCTACCTTTTGGAGAGCTGAGGGGGTCTATCCTGGGGTCCAGTGGGGCTGCTCTCTTGCTGTGTGCGAAGGAGCAGTACTCTGCCTGTAGCTCCTCTCTGCTCCCTCACGCTCTGTAATGATGCAGGGGCTGGAATGACTGCATATTCCGGCTCCCGACGTCATTAGACAGCGCGAGGGAGCAGAAAGCAGCTGCAAACAGAGTACTGCTCCCTCGCGCGCCGCCCGTAATGCTCCCGCGGGTGGCCGCCTCCAATATTCCCCATGACGGCCACCATCAAAACTCCCTCTCACACTAACTAGAGAGCTAATCCCAGATTCCAGGGCGACCTTTCTAGTCGCTATGGTGATCTGGCGCCTGGGATTTGTCGAGCCCTGGATTAGAGGTAGTGTTGGTAAAGGGTTAGTTTTAAAATGTATTTAGGTCCTATACATATAAGGCATTTAACAATCAGGACTAATACATTCATCTATGTCGAGTTCTGTGAGAAAACCAGCTTTCTCTATCTGCATTCGAATGACATTTCTTATATTTTTTCCATTTTTTGTTTATTTGTTCGGTAGTTTCAAACTACCGAATGTTCGACCACCCCTCTTGCTTATTATGGATAAAGGAAACTTTCAATTAAGCGCTCTCCATCTTGTTTGCACGAAAGGAGGCAGTGGGACTTGGTCGTCGAGTGTCTGGAACTAAAATCGGACACTCGACTTCCCGAACCACCGGTTAAACTGATGAATGCCTGCTTCTTCTCCCCGAACAGCTAGGAGAGCACTGTTTGGTAGTTTTGTTCACACGAACGAGGGGAACAATCGCTGCTATGAGCCAGAGGAAATCTAAGTAGGACATCACGGGGAGCTGCAGCTGGAGCTATCGTTGGATTTAGGGAGCCTGTGTGAGCTCTCTATTGGGGTATGTTTTTCTTGCCTGGGCTTCAGGACTGCCGAGAGTAGCCTTTGGAGGAAGTGGGGGAGCTCCTTGTCATCAATTGTTTATGCTATGCCCCTTATTTTTATATTATTTCGGCGCCGTGCGTCGTCCAGCATGTCTTGTCTGTCTTGCAGGGTCTTGTGAGAAGCCTGGAGTTTTTTGGACCTGTGTGCTTGTGTCTGTTTGGCGTTGAATGACTGTGGATAGGTCCTCTTCAGTGACTCTTCAGTGCCGTGTCGCGTGTTTTGTTTGCCGGTTTTGCCGTCTAGTATGCAGAGCTCCGCTAACATGCGAATGCTTGCTTTGATGGTCCGGCCACGCCCCACTCCTTTTATATTTATATATACACGTGTTTCTCCCTACATACATATATTTCTCTTTGCACTCCATATTCCTTGTGCTATATTATTGCTCTTCATTTTTAACCTTTTAGTAGATCTCCTGGTACGTTTGGGCTGAGCACCTGTATCCACTTATCCAAGCATTTTATATATTTAAAGGGACGTTATAGTCACCGAAATAACTTTAACGAAGAAGTTTTGGTGTATAGATCATGCTTCTGCAGTCTCACTGCTCAATTCTCTACCATTTAGGAGTTAAATCACTTTGTTTATGCAGCTCTAGTCACACCTCCCTGCATGTGACTTGCACAGCCTTCCATAACACTTCTAATGGTTACACTTCCTTTATTGTAAATTCTGTTTAATTTAGAATTTCCTATCTCCTGCTCGAATAGCTCGCTAGACACTGCAGGAGACTCCTGTATGTATTTAAAGTTCAATTCACAGAGGAGGAGATAGAAGATTTTAAAATAAGTTACATCTGATTGAAAATGAAACCTTTTTCTTTCATGCAGGCTGTGTCAGTCAACATCATGGGAAGTGTGGCCAAGGCTGTATAAACAGAAACAAAAGTGATTTAACTCCTAAATGGCAGAGAAGTGTGCAGTGAAACTTCAGAGGTCTGATCTATACACCAAAACAAATTAAGCTAAAATGGTTTTGGTGCCTATAGTGTCCCTTTAAAATTAATTGTAGGTTATCATAAGGGAAAAGCCTGTATCATGGAATAAATATGTGTGTAATGTAAGTTAATATCATTTTCTCCCCTATAATTTCCAGATATATCTAAGGTTGATGGACAACTGGAAAGTTTTTTGGTTTTTTTTGGTCGTTTTTAACATTTCTAAACTCTATTATATAACTATATTTTAAGCCATTTATTATGAGTTTTTTTTCTCCTGCCAAATGAAGCAGTGATTAGATGTATTTATTTATTCACAAATTGGAATATTTTCTCAATATATTGTTTCAAATATCACGGTCCATAAGTGACCTGCTTTGACTAAGCATCATACTCCTTATTCTCCTCCAGAATGTCATTGTAACTTTTTTTGGTTTTGTTTAGACTATTTTCTACACCCTTCCAAGCTTATCAGAGTTGATTGAAGATGAGTGGATTCCATGCTACAAATTTTCTGACTGTGGAAGCTTTCATTGGAATACTTTATTGCCACTGACCAATTCCAGAATCATGATTTCTACCCAAAACCAGAGTGATTGGTTACAGCAAGATATCGGTAATTTCATATGTATACTATAAAGGTCCACAGTTCTTGCAAGTACTCTTGGCCTCATGTTTTTAATAACAATAACATTTGTCAAAGTCTTGTATTTTCCATGTGAGAATATTAACCGCCTGCAGTATACCGAGTTCTGTGCACAAGCCTGCAGGAGTATTCTAAATTAGGCAATAGGGTACCTCCTTTTACTCAAGCTTCAGTCCCATGTTATGCTATGCTTACTTACTCTATAGCTAAATATGTTATACATTACAATTTAATTAAAATGTATCTTGTGATGATTTTTTTTTTTGGTGAGGTGTTGAAATAAACGAAATGGACAGTACTACAGAATGGGCAGATATCCAGAAAAAAATTATTCCCTGGAAAAACAGTATACCTGACTTGAATTTAGAAATATTTCAACATCGTGCCGCTAAGCTTGGAAAGTCAAGTGGCAGTTTAATTGTTGTGGCATCTCTGATTGATAAACCAACTAACTTAGGAGGTAAGCTATATTTTGTTTTAAATACAGCAAATAACTCATTCTTTTCACTTTTCTGTATAAAGGGGAAGGATGTGTTAAAGGGACACTCCAGGCAGCTAAACAAGTTAAGCTTAAATTAAAGCTAATAGGCCCAAAATACCTCTGTTTAGTTTCTCTTCTTTCAATTCTGTGTAGTTTTCCTGCAGTACTGTAAAATGTTTTGCCGATTTCAGCAGTATAACCCAGCCTCATTAGCCACCCCCCTCTCACATTTTAACATGTTCCTGATTCCCAGTCTCGGAAAGAAACATACTTTTTGCAGCCATTGAAAGTAGCCGCATGTCTTATCTAGTGTAAGGAATGCTTACAGCACAGACTGTATTGCAGCTAGAGCCCATATGTGCTCCTCTCCCTTCATCCTTGTAATGCAAGTAACACATTCTCCTCCAGCCCCTGACAGCCAACCTCACTACCCAGTGTTAACCCCTCCCCTGCCAATCCCTATTAATCAACCTCCCTAGATAGAGACATAGATAGAATTGCTGGAGTATGGCAATTGGTGGACAGTCTGGCTGAAATACAGGAAGAATAGAGATATGACATGAAATCAGAGGAGGAGTAGACTATCTGATCTTAGTAAAGATTAAAACAGGTTCTTCTAAAGCATATTTTTACACTATTTAGGGGGGAAAGTATTCCGTGACAGTGGGTTTACTATTGAGGGGTGTGGGGGGAGGAGGATATTCATTTTTTACCTTTTAAAGCAGCACTATCATGCAGAACTTACCTTTTCCAAATTGCTTCCTTTTCTCTTTCTCTCTCAGGATCTGTTCTTCATTTCTTCCTGTCTGCTCTAGTTTTCTTTAAAACATAAGACAAAGTCGGAACTATTTTGTTTTATGTATTTTTCCTACGCTTGACCAGCAGAGGAGCAAAGTGTACTTCATTTTCCTTCTTTCCTCCGTGATCTTGCAATGCCTCCTTTCACTATTCCCGAACGTCCTGGCATTTAGACAGAACGCCGGTGAAACTACCAAATTTCGCCCTAACAGAATGAGAACAGTTTGTTTATTCATGTTAGGACGACAATCGGTACTTTAAGGTTGGTTCCAAATTTCATTCGAATGAATGAAATTCCGATCCGATCCATGCTGTGGCTGCATCTTGCAGCCGTGTAGTAGATAGCTCCTTAATTCCCACGGTATCAGGGAGCTATCTACTAAAAGGCTGAAAGACCAAGATTGGTCTTTCAGACAACTTTACTAATTCTAAGTAAAGTAAAAATGACTTGGTATTGGTAAATAATCTGCTCCTACTCACTATACCGCGAGTAGGGGTATGTCTAGTAAACAGTGCTCACTGTTGTAAAAAATAAATAGAGCCCCCCCATCTCCCCAATAAATGGCCCATGGTGGGGCATCTCTTAACTAGCGGGAGGCGGGGCAAAGTATCCTCATGACCCCCACCCGTGCCGAGTGGGAGGCTATTCAACTAAATGGCTATTGTCCTAAAGGACAACCAATCAGAGCGCTCTGAGTCAAATTGTAGGGCGTGGGAAGGCTTTATAAGCCTTTTTTTCCTCACTGTAGAGCTCAGTCTGCACGGTGCTCTCACTGGGTGAAGATGTCATATTTTTTTTTAGCGTTGTAATTTTTTTTGGGGGGGGGGCTGATTTTTTTAAATTTTTTTTTTTTTTGTGCGCTCGTTTTTTTTTCAATCTTCCTTATGCTAATATGGGGGTCATAGAGTGAGGGAAGACATGGGGTTGGGAGGGCTTAGCCACTTCTATTTCTACATATTACAAGAAGGGAGCTGCGCGCCAGTAGCTCCCTCCTTGTAATAAACTAAACAAACCAACACTGATTTTCAGCATTTGTTTGTTTGTCTGACATTTCTATTAATTCGTCTTTCTGACGGACAATAGTCCCAGTGGCAGCGCCCAGGACCTTGGTCCGGGCACAAAATAAAGATTTTTTTTTTTTTTTAAGTTTTATGCGTGGCCTAGGGGAATATGGGGATGACTAGGGGGACAATTAGATGTAGTGGAGTCAGGAGGGGGGGGTTAAAAAAAACCAAAACAACAACAACAAAAAACAGATGCGACCACGACAATGCTGCTTTAAAGGAACACTCCAGGCACCCAGACCACTTCTGCCCATTGGAGTAGTCTGGGTGCCAACTCCCACTACCCTTATAAACTGTAATATTTACTTGTAGGGTTAGCTCCTCCTCGACAGCCACTAAAGGGCGACTACCGATTCGGCAACCCATGCCGAAAGTATAGGGAAATTAATTTGCTAGCACTGTATTTAACCCTATAACTTTCCAAGACACCATAAAACCTGTACATGGGGGGTACTGTTTTACTCGGGAGACTTCGCTGAACACAAATATTAGTGTTTCAAAACAGTAAAATGTATTACAACGATGATATTGCCAGTAAAAGTGAAGTTTTTTGCATTTTTCACGCCACAAACAGCACTTACACGGACGATATTATTGCTGTGATACTTTTTACTGTTTTGAAACACAAATATTTGTGTTCAGCGAAGTCTCCAGAGTACAACAGTACCCCTCATGTACAGGTTTTATGGTGTTTTCAAAAGTTACAGCGTCAAATATAAGGCTTGTATTTTTTTCACATTAAAATTCACCAGATTGATTACGTTGCCTTTGAGACCCTATGGTAGCCCAAGAATGAAAATTACCCCAATGATGGCATACCATTTGCAATAGTAGACAACCCAAGGTATTTCAAATGGGGTATGTCCAGTCTTTTTTAGTAGCCACTGAGTCACAAACACTGGCAAAATTTGGCGTTTTTTGCATTTTTTGCATTTTTCACACAACAAATACTAACGCTAACTTTGGCCAATGTTTGTGACCAAATGGCTACTAAAAAAGACTGGACATACCCCATTTGCAATACCTTGGGTTGTCTACTATTGCAAATGGTATGCCATTATGGGTGTAAATTTAATTAATCCGCTACTATACAGTCTCAAAGGCAACGTAACCAATCTGGCGAATTTCAATTTCAAATGTAACGTGCTATATCTGACCCTGTAACATCCCAAAACACCATAAAACCTGTACATAGGGGGTACTGTTTTACATGTGAGACTTTGCTGAATACAAATATGTGTATTTTATTGCAGTAAAAGCAAACAGTATTATGACATTGACAGTTAAAATGTCATGTAGAACTAAAAAAATTACAATTTCTTATTTTCTCCCATTTTTTTTTCATATTAAATTATGTTTCATAGCTAAATATTTGATATTAAATGAAAGCCCTGTTTCCCCTGAATAAAATGATATATAATAAGGGTTGGTGCATTTAATATGAGAGAGGTGCATTACGGTTGGACAGACATATAGCGCAAATGCCAGGTTTTGTTTACGTTTTGTTCACAACGTGTACATTTGGCTCAGTCCTTAAGGGGTTAAACAAACATATTGCTCAAATTCCAGGTTTTGTTTTGATCAGAACGTGTACAATTGACTCCATCATTAAGGGGTTAAAGGGAGAGCTTGTGAGTTTAATGTTGATCCTGATTTCAGTTTTTAAGAAATTATGTTTAACTCGGCAAAACTTACTTATTTTTTCCTAGTTTGTTGCAAAATTGGAAGCACTTCAGACTGGGTTTTTTGCCTACTTTTGGATCAACAGCAAAAACATATGTGAGGAAGGCTGAAATTAATGGACGCAAGTCTCTTTTCAGCTATGTAACCATGTATCTATGTGTATGAATATATAAAGTTAATATACATCTTTTGTTTATTTTATGTCCGTAGGTTTATGTCGTACATGTGAAATATTTGGTGCGTCAGCATTGGTTGTAGATGGCCTACATCATGTGAATGATAAACAGTTTCAGTACCTCAGTGTGTCTGCAGAACAGTGGCTTCCTCTAATAGAGGTAAGTAAGGAGGTATCACACTACTGTATTGGGTAACACTAATTGTTTTTTTTGTTTTTTTTTTATAATTCTTTATTTTTTATTTTGTATGTGCATGGAGGTAACATGGAGTTGGTATACCGACAAGTATGCATAACAAGTACAAGAAGTGCAATTATACAGCAGCACTATTTTTTTTTTGAGCTTACAAAAGAGAGTTCATTTGCAGGATATTTATGTGCTAGAGAGAGAAAAGAGGTTCAAGTAGCACAGTCAGATAAATTTATGGATCTTGTGCTGGCTCACAGTGTAAAATATAGGACTTAAATACTAGTTTGTTCTTAGTTGTTGGATGATTACCCTAAGTCCCGAGGGGGGTGGTTGTCGCGGTTCCTGGGGTAAGGGTCTGTTGGAGTACTGTGGTTTGCCGATAGTAGGGGAAAGCATTCTGCATAATGGGGAAACTGTGACCCCTGGCCGAGTATGGTGGTAAGCTCGGACTATGTGCCCTTTATTGCTTTTGGCTACATGAGTGGCCCTTGGATGACTGCTCGCTGGTTCAGGGCATTGTGTCTAAGGGTAAGTTTTGCTGGTCTGCTTGGCCTATAGCCATTGCACTGTGAATGACAGTCTGGGGGTCACCTATATGGGGTACCCCAATGTATTTCTCGTGGTAGGGCATAACAGTAGTATGGGCTCATGTGAATGAAGCCTAAAATTTAAACAGAAAGTAAAACAGAAACAGGCATAACATCATGCAAACAGTGTACTGGTGTTGATATAGGGCTCTCTGACAATACCAGTAGCGGGAGTTCAGGTGGTGACGACTGCGTAGGAGTCTTCAGAGGCCTCAGGGGCACAAATGGGACTGTGTTAGCCGGGTCCCAGGTGTGCATTGTAGCCGTTGTCTCCCTTATGGTGAGAGAGTCTTATGGGAGTCCCAGAGTCTCCAAAATGGCCGCTGCCCCTTCGAGATCCTGGACTGGGTAGGAGGTGCTTCCTTGTAGGACCACCAGGGTGTGGGATCTCTTCCACCTGTAGGAGATGTCTTGTGCACGGAGGAGCAATGTAAATGGCTGCAGTGTTTTGCGCCATGCTAGGGTGCTTTCTGATAAGTCTGCATTGAAGGTGAGGGATAAATTATCAAAGTTGTAGGGAGATTTCCCCCTGAGAGCACCCATTACTGCTGCCTTGTCTTGCCCAGTATGGAAACGTACAATCAGGTCTCGTGGTGCTGTGACAGGTGCCTTTGTAAGTCTCGGAATCCGAAACATCCCCTCGATCATCACCAATTTCGCCTGCTTGGGGGGTAGTATTGCACTCAGTAGATGTCTCATGAAGTGCGGTAGTTCCGCTTCAGGGACCGTCTCCGCACCCCTCTGATTTTGAGGTTATTGCTGTGTCTGGCATCCTTCAGTATTGCGAAACACTGCTCTATGGTGGTATGTTGCCTTTTGAGCGTGTGGATCTCTTGTAGTAGGTGAGTAAGTTGTGCCTTTGCATTGTGGGAGTCGCTTTCCAGAGTTCCCATACGGCCTGTCAGGTCTTGTAGATCTTTGCAGAACATGGCCATAACCGTTTGGATGTCTCTCCGTAGGCCTGCCAGCATCTCCTGCATGTCAGCCTTAGTTATCAGTGTTGAGTCAGGTCTGGAGGCAGCGGATACCAGGGTCAGAGCCGGCGCCTGCAAAGCAGGTAAGTGAAGGTCCCCGGGTTCCAAGCTGTGGTCGTCCAAGAAGTCGGAGCTCTTTTCCATATAGAAGGCCATCCTGGGCTGTGAGGTGCCATGTGCCTGCTGCCATAGATCACCTATGCTCATGCCCGGTCTCGGCTTGTCTGCCCTCTGTTTTTTGGCCCATATCGATGTGGACTGCTTGGGGGTCCAGATGGGGTCGATTTGTTTGGGACAGGAATCGAGAATAGTGGTACAAATAGGTCTCTAGTCACAGAGCCCATCATACTTGCGACCGCTCAGTTCAATAGCTTGGCTCTGAACTCGGTTAATACAATTTGTTTTACATAATTAAAAGAAACAAAAGTTAAAGGGACACTATGACCACCAAAACAACTTAAGCTGAAGTGGTCTGGGTGCCTATAGTGGTCCTTTAAGCTAAAGAGAAACTGCTATGTTTATAATAGGGTTAATCCAGCCTCTAGTGGCTGTCTCATTGACAGCCACTAGAGGCGCTTCCACGCTACTCACTGTGATTTTTCACAGTAAGAAGACGCCAGCGTCCATAGGAAAGCATTGTGAATGCTTTCCTATGGACTGGCTGAATACGCGCACAGCTCGTGCCGCGCATGCGCATTCAGCAGAGGAAGAGGAGAGTCCCCCGCCCGGCGCTGTAGAAAGAGGTAAATTTAACCCCTTCCACCCCCTAGAGCCCGCCGGGAGGGGGGCCCTGAGGGTGGGGGCTCTAGGGAAACAAGTGCCAGGAAAACAAGTATCTCTTAATAGTGCGATGATCATGCTTACGTTTTCGTGAAATATCTAATGTCTTTATACCTCGTCCAAGGCATTGAACTATTTCACTCTTTTTGACAGCAGAGAGATCCTTTTTCTTCAACATATTGCATGAAAATGGTGCTCTGCCTAATAATGTGGAACAACCTCCTTTAGTAGTTTTCCTTAAATTGGGCTCACCTGGCAATCAAACAAATGTGAGGTAGGCTGAACTTGATGGACGCAAGTCTCTTTTCAGCTCTGTAACTATGTAAATCTAATTATCACAGGTGTCCAAGATTGTTTTCAGTGATCAAAAGAGCCCTGAGACACAATGCCATCCATGAGTTAAACTGAAAAACTAAATATTTCATCTTTGTGACACTTCAATAGAATTTGCATAATAATTTGGAACAGGGTGTTAATCATTTTTTTTTTTTATTGCAACCAAAAGTTGAGAATTACAATGCAATCAATAGAAAAACAGTAGAGTTAGAACAGTGGTACACTGCGTAAGAGTTGGTACAATATATGAGTGTGGCACACTTGAACACATGGTAATATAGGTGATCACTGCAGGCAAACTAAAAACGAATAAAACAACCCGGGCTCCAGTATGTTACGTACCCGTGCAGCCTAGCTATACCACAACCATTTGTGAGTCTGTGTGTTAGTGTCGTTGGTAAGCTTCTAACTCGTCTTGGAAATGTGTACCTGTGTATTGTCTGTGCATCTTGGGGATTGGGTGGTCGACCCGGAGCTTCAGGGTTGTGGGGAGGGGGGAGCTTGATTGAGCGTTTCGGGGAGATGGTGGCCAGGGGAGAGGGGTTCATAAGGCAATTAAATACTGTCCGAGTTAGTTTTCATAAAACTGAGCCAGGGAGTCCAGCATTTAGTGTATAGAGCAAGCATAGGCAACCTTTTCTATCCATTCCCTGATGGTTGGAGGGGCTTGCTTTTTCCAGTGTATTGGGATTAACATGTTGGACACTGTCAGTAGGTGATTGACCAGTATACGTTGGTATTTGGTAAGTGTGTTTGGGTATAGCAAGAATAGCAAGACTTTAGGGGTCATGGGAAGTGGGACTCCAGAGATATAATTTTTTTCTAGAACACCTGGATGTCTGACCAAATATGGCCAGAGGTGCCCGTAACCTGATGGCATCGCCAACATATCCCAGATGAGTTGGGAAAGAGGCAGTTGAGGTGGGAGGGTGTATAGTGCCATCTGGCTATTCGTTTGTAGTTGTGTTCATGAGTGGCATTACTGATGAAAGAGTGGAAGACATTGGTAAAAATTTGTTTACATTCAGCTGGAGTGAATGTAATCTGTAGTTCCTCCAAACTTGGGTTTGGCACTGCTAGATTCCTCTTGGAGGATCCTATAAAATGTGGAGAGTTGTTTTATTTTAATGGTGCTAGCTTTTTAGCTATTTTTCGAATTCAGTGGGTGCTTTATGTCCCTTCAGGAGGGCCAGCGTTAGGAGATGAAGTGTCTGAGTTGCTGCAGATTGAAGCGTTGTAGTGTAGTAGGGATGCTATTAGTGTCTGAACCCTCTAGTGAATACAAATACAAAAAAACAAGTCCTGCGCACTCGCATCACTCCTGGCCGGCAGCAGCGACCACAGTACATACAGTAAAAAGCTCCCTCTAGTGGTTTAATGCCCGTGTCGGAGAGGAGGGTGCCTAGTTTGAGGTAGTGGGATTGGGCATCTTGGAGCGTGTTAAAGGTGGAAGCATTCATGCCCGGCGGGAAGAGTTATATGTCACCGGGTAGAGCAGAGATGAATAGGGTGAAATGTGGGATTGCAAGGTTGATTCAATTGTTAGGTGGGACCGATGGAACATCGGAAGGAGCACCACTCCTTTCATGCCAAGGGATTGTGTGTAGTGGCTCTTGAAAGCAGGTTGCTTCTAATTGCACCCAGTGTTTCTGATTTTGTGGTTGCGACCACTCGTATATTCTGGAAAGGGTTATGGCTTTGTGGTAATTTTCTATGTTGGGTAGCCCTAGGCCGCCATTCAGTTTATGCAACACTAGGAGTTTGTGTGGTAGCCTGGGGTGTTTGTGTGCCCAAACAAACTCTGAAAATGTACGTTTTATTGATGTGAAAAATGTCTTGGGCAAGGTTAGGAGAAGGGCTTGTTGAAGGTACAATAGTTTGGGGAGGGTGTTCATTTTAAGGATGTGTATGCGGGCGAGCTTGCCAAATGGAGGTTTATTCCATTTAACTAAATCCTCTGTGATCATTTTCATTAGGGGAGGGAAATTGAGGCTGTAGAGTTTAATTAGATCCCTAGGTAGGTTGACACCTAGATATTTGACTGCTTCCTCTGCCCAAGCAAATTAGAAATTGGTTTGTAGGGATGTTTTGGTGGTGTGGGCAATGTTTAGAGGAAGTATTTCGCTCTTTGTGAAATTGACCTTGAAGTGTGAGATACTGTTGTATAGGGTAATTTCTTGTAGTAAGGCTGGCATGGAGGTTCTGGGGTTCGCAATAGAGAACAGGAGGTCGTCAGTGTAACGGACTGCCCGGCACCCCGACTGGGTACCTCTGTTACTGGATGCTCCTAGCGCCCCAAGCGCTCCTCCAGACCTCACAACCACTGCTGACCCCACGAACCGCCGTAGCTTGGTTGGGGTCTCGCCGTCTCCTACTCACCCTGGACCTACGACAAGGCTCCAGGCTCCAGTGGGTGAACCGCTCCTCCAAGAGAGTGAAGCAGGAACAAGTTCTTAAAGAGCTTAGAAGTGATTATTCAAGGGAGCATGCAGAGCATAGCAATCCCTTGTAGTGATATAGCCGGTTACCCCCAACAAGAGACAAGATTCTAGATTGAGGGTGAAGAAGTACTGCCTCCAATGAGCGTTTATTCCTGCTTATATACAACGTTCCCAACAAGGTTACCACCCACGTGGACCTTGTGGGGCACTGGAACTGTAAATTTAACAACCGATAAAATAAGGGCACATGGATAAGCACACCCATTTTTTACAATGAGAATTCTCCCTTCTGCTTGGAAGATAATTGAGTTAATTACTGTATCAACTGAATTATCTCCAAGCTAAAAAACATATTTTTATGCCATTTTTGTAACTTTGTGAGTTTGCATGCGATATCAATAAAACTATATATATTTTTATAACCAGCATAATTTGGGGACAAACATATCCAAAATTCACTTGACTCGGTTAAGTGGTTCAGGAGATAGGTGTAAGTCATATTTTGACCGAGGAGGAACAAAGCAGCCAGTTCCAACTGGTTTGGCAGTGTCCCTGGCACAACGCCCTGCTGGAGAACAATGGGACAGGGGGAGGGGATTCAATTCCCATGGATTCAAAGGGGCAGAAAAAGTGTCCTAAAAGTTTCAATATGTCCATACACTGTTTTAAAAGGGTCAGCACTAGTCCAAATAAAAGTCCATGAGACCAAGTAGTGGTTTTAAAGGGCCATACACCCCAGGGACATAGTCATGTGGCGAGAGGCTGGCAAGCAGGCTTCTCCATAAGCCATGGGAGCAGAGCAGTTTGGCACATAGAAAGTCAGTGGCAAATGGCAGTTTGTCGCAGTCAGCAAACGCTGCAATCTTATATTCCTGATTATTGATCTGAAACCCCTGAATTTCCCGGTTGTCCCTAATGCCCTGGAGAAATGGCTCCATTATGAGAATGAAGAGTATGGGACTGATTCAGAGAGTTGGCCATTGATTCGAATCTTAGCATCTGGATTGGAGTTACCAGGCCGGGCCAAACCTCAGAGCTTTGAGGGTTTCCAGGAGGAGGGACCAGTCCACCCTGTCAGCTTCTAGGGCAGAGTTTGGGAGAGTGGGTGGTGTGTGTGAGGGAGTTGAATGATTTGGTGAATGGTTCAGCTAGAATCCTTGTGAAAGTCTTATAGTATTTGGCAGTAAAGCAATCTCTTTCTGAGAGGGAGATTTTTGACTGCTAATGCAAATTCACCTGTCTATTGGAGCTTCTAGGGTGTGTTGGATGTTGGTAGACAGTGTGTGGCTGACTCTTGAGGAGAGAAATGCTGTGATTCTGTGCGTAGATTATATAATTTGGAATAGAAATCATGGAAGGCTTCTAGTATGTCAGGGACCCGGTGAGATGTTTCTTCGGAATTGGTTTGGATTGTTGGTATTAAAGTGGATTGTCTATTGTCTTGGAGCATTTTCGCTAACAGATGTCCGCATTTGCCTCCTTTCAAATAGAATTATGTTTGGACAATGAGAGTTTTCATTTATCTGGGCGTTTTTAGCAGTTGTTGAGGTGCCGATCTGCATTGTGTTAGTTGTTTGTAGGTTTCTAGGTAGTGTGTCACTTTATGGGTCCCCTCTAAATGGCGTATTGACTGTGTGAGTGTGCAGATTTGAGCCTCTTTGTATTTCCTTTGCTTGGAGGCTAGGGCTATGAGTGGGACTCTTTGGTGACCGCGTTATGTGCTTTCCAGGTAATAGTCGGTGGGGTGTCAGAAGACTAGTTTTCTAGGAAGTAATGTTCAAGCGTGTCTGAGATTTGGGAGTTTCTAAGTGGGTTGTCAAGCAGGAGGTCGTTAAGTTGCCATTGGAAAGTCTTCAAGGGGAGAGATGGAATCCGGATGGTTAGAGACAAGCGTACATTGGTCTGACCAAGTGATTGGTTCATAGTGGCAATGATTGATTAAGTGGAGGAACCTGTGGGGGACGAACAGTATCTCTATTCTGGAATATGTGTCCATAGCCAGAGAATAGTAGAAGAAATCTTTGGAGCTCTTTGGAGCTCGGGTTCATTATGCACCAGCTGTTGCACAGTTGTGCTTTGTCTAAAAGATTATTTATTTGTTTATGGGCGGATACCTGATAGGTAGTGGCTCTAAATGTAGTGTCTAACTGGGAGTCTAGGGATACATTCAGGTACCCATCCATTATCAATATCCCTTCCTGGACAGCTTCTATGGTTCTAAGGTATCGTCTGAGTGATCTGCTCTGGGTTTTATTAGGGAGGTACAGGTTTGCGAAGGTCACTGTATTTTGACCAATATTTCTCTTAACCGTTACAAGTCTCCCTGAGTCATCTGCATAGTGCTCTTTATGGGTGAAGGGTACCCGTGATGATGAGCATGGCCACACCTCTTTTTTTGCCTACTGCATAATTGTTAAAAAACCCTGTGGGGTATCTATTGTTTTTAAATGATGGGGCTATGTCTCGCTTGAAGTGGGTCTCTTGAATAAACACTATGTCAGCGTTCAGTTTGTGAAAATCTTGAAGTGTTTCTTGGGTGTGTTTAAACCCCTGACATTCAGAGTGACAACACGTATTGTAGCCATAGTGGAGTTGGCGGGGTTTATCTAATGCTTCATGTCTCCCCGTTCGGGATCTGGGTAAGCAAATTATATAGAAATTAACTATGTACAATTAAACCTGGGGTAAGGTCGTGAAGTTGAGTCAGATTATCGTAACTCTAGATGGGATTGGTGGCTATCCCAGGTCATGGAAGCTGTGCCACGAGGGAGCTAATACTTCACTGCGTCTATGGGGGGGACCACAGCAACAGGGCTCAGAGCAGGGCTGTCTATTCAGATGGGGGATGGTTGTCGCCTAGGCGTCTGTGAGATAAAGTGATGTAACCCTGTCAACTGTAACCTTCATCGCATGGAAGTCGCACATATTGAACGGAACAAAGAAAACTGTTACATCATACATAATAAACAATACACCAGTAGGGGCCTTCCTGACACATGGCTCTACGTGTCGAGGGGTCCTCCTCAGTGTCCCTGACCTCCACCCCCCACAACTGTCAGCCCATTCAGTTTGCTGAGGATGACTAATGCAAATGGGGAGAGGGGGGCTATATCTGAACCCTGTTGCCTCTACCACCTCCCACATGGAGCTTTTACCCACAGTATTATGTATGTTACAACACCGAGCATGTAACGACACTTGAGATGTGGGATCGAAGGTCTGCTCTGCGAGATGGGTGGGGGGGGACTATGGCTGATGGAGAGGTGCCCATAAGATGAGGGCGGACCCAGGGCAAAGGCATGGGCAAAGAGGAGACATATAAAGTGAAGTGTTACAGTGGGGGTATATCTAACTGCTCCTTCAGCTCGAACTTTGCATCTGCTGAAGTCCGTACGGCTGGGCTATGCCAAAGGTGTAGTTGACATATAGTTCATTGAGGGTGTCTCCCAGTTTTCTCTCTGAGGAGGAAGGTAAATACAGCAAAGTTCCGGTCAGTTTTGAAAATGTGTGAAGACATTGTCCCAAGGTTTCTGTGTAGGGATATTCGGGAGAATTAGGTTATGCCAACAAATTTCTCAGATTGGAAGGAGTTGTAGTCTTCTGTGCACCCGGGATCGTTTTTTCTTAGTTTAGAAGGAGTCTGCCATCTATTACGTTGAGGGAATTGTGGCTGTGGTGTGTTCGGTAACAACCTATACCAGTCCATCATGTTTGTGTCTGATAGGCCTAGAGCTTGTGTGAAGGTACGTACGTTGTGCACTGATGATATGGCATGGGTAGTCCCTTGGTATGTCGCAATGAGCGCAAAAGGGAAGCCCCATCAGTATTTTATATTGCGTGTTCTGTGCTGGTCTGTTATGGTTCTCAGGATCCTCCATGCCTGGAGAGTAGCCAAGGACAAATCCGGATATATTTGTAGTGGTGCATCGTGGAATAATAGTGGCTGGGTGGTTTGTCAAAGGGCTGGAAGTATGGCCTTTTGAGTGTAATAATGCAGACTGCATATGACCTCTTGTGGGGTCGCCGTGGGAGCTCCTCTCGGTTTGAGGGCCATGTGAGCTCTGTCCAAAAGCACTTGGGTCGTGGGAGGTTTGTTTAAGAGGAGGTTAAACAGCTCAGTCAGAGTTGACGTTAGATTCTCCTGCTCCCCCTCTGGTAGGCCCTTAATCCTAAGGTTATTGTGGCGACCTTGGTTGTCTGTTGTCTAAGGATCTATGGAGTGCTGAGAGATCATGGGTGTGTGAGGTCATAGTGCCTTGGAGTTGTTGTACCCGAGTGTCCCTGTCGTCTTTCAGGGAGGTGACTCTGTCTCCCACATGGCACACCTCCATCCCGATATGGTCGAACTTTGACTGGAACAAGGCCTCTAAATTTCCCAGCATATTGGCTAGGTCACTCTTGGACGGTAGGTTCCTTATGGTTTCTCTTATATCTAGGTCTGGAGTGCATGTGAAGACAGTGGAGCCACGTGTTGGCTCAATGTGCCATGCTGGGGTTATGCATTGTCTCGGAAGAATTTAGTCAGGGCCCCCGATTTACTTGGTGGGTTTTTCCCAGAGGTATGTTGGGACACCAGGGATTGTTTCGGGTGTCCCATCGTAGGTTCTCAGCCCGATGTTAACGAATTTCGCTGAAGGTTATCACGGAGATCAGTTACTGCACGTCCATTCAGCTCGAACTTTGGCTCCGCTACTCGTTGAAGCAGTTTTTGTGTATAGATCATGCTTTTGAAGTTTCACTGCTTAATTCACTGCAACTTAGGAGTTAAATCAGCTTTGTTTCAATCTATACAGCCCTTGTTCCACCTCCCATGGCTGTGACTGAGACAGCCTGCATGAAAACAAAATTATTTCACTTTCAACCAGCTGTTAGAATTTTTTGTATCTCCTGCTCTGTAAATTGAGCTTTAATCACACACAGGAGGTTCCTGCAGGGTCTAGCAATCTATTAACAGAGCAGAAGATGTTAATCTGATGACTATATGGACTGATGACTATATGGATTACTGCATAAAGCTGAATTGTATTTTCTAATTTAAAAAATAAATAAAATCCTGGACAATCTTATTCTTTTAGAAGTACCTTGCAGACAAATATAAATTTGCAGGTATGGATATGGCCATCAAGGCATTTGGGAATAATGTTACTGCTCTGGTTATATTAAAGGACCACTATAGTGCCAGGAAAACATACTCGTTTTCCTGGCACTATAGTGCCCTGAGGGTGCCCCCACCCTCAGGGACCCCCTCCCGCCCGGCTCTGGAAGGGGGAAAAGGGGTAAAAACTTACCTTTTTCCAGCGCTGGGTGGAGAGCTCTCCTCCTCCTCTCCGCCTCCGTTACGCCCCGCCGGCTGAATGCGCACGCGCGGCAAGAGCTGCGCGCGCATTCAGCCGGTCGCATAGGAAAGCATTTACAATGCTTTCCTATGGACGCTTGCGTGCTCTCACTGTGAAAATCACAGTGAGAAGCACGCAAGCGCCTCTAGTGGCTGCCAATGAGACAGCCACTAGAGGATTAGGGGGAAGGCTTAACCCATTCATAATTATAGCAGTTTCTCTGAAACTGCTATAATTATGAAAAAATGGGTTAACCCTAGAAGGACCTGGCACCCAGACCACTTCATTAAGCTGAAGTGGTCTGGGTGCCTAGAGTGGTCCTTTAAAGGAACACTTCAGGCACCATAACCACAACAGCACACTGTAGTAGTTATGGTGCTAGGAGTTCTAAGTAGTCACACTGTTTTAGAATAGTTTGACTTCTTACCTGGGGACTGCCAGATGCCACTCACAACCTCTGCTACTTCAGTCAGAGAGCCGAAAGCCCAAGCAGTACTCTGAGCTAAGCCCTGCAGTACTCTCAGCCAATCGGCTAAGCCTCCTGCACCCACTGGGCTAAGGTCAGAAAGGGAGGTGGAAGCTCTGTGTCTGAAGTAGTAGAGGCAGAAGTTCCCAAACATTAGCTAGTTCTTACACGGTTTTACTACTTAAGAGTGGGCACCAAGGCATTTAGAAACCTAGAATGTGACAGAAGATAAGTACCATTCGGCCCATCTATTCTCCCCCTTTCTGGCACTACACCCTCTACAGCTCTCTGTGGTCGTTAAGTTGCTTGGGGCATTGCTCTAGGGGTATTGTGTATGCTTTGAAGAAACCACTCCCCACCACCTTATGGTTTTGACACAGTATGATGGATATGTGCACTGGTGGAATTTTCATTAATGCCATAGAACATTTGGTTATCAACTGCCAAACATCATTCTTGCAAATTTCTTGTATAGGATAATTGGGCAAGCCCAAAAAGCCCCAAACATTTCTGATATGTACAAATGGACACATGCTACTATTGGACACATACTACTATTCTATTTTTTTTTGCTTTTTTACCCTCTTGATGCACAGTCTATTTATTGTTTTAATTTGTGTCACGACCTTTCCATATTTAACATGTACTCTCCCTTTCAAAGTGAATTCCCCTAGCCTTCTTTCTTGCTTTTATATTAATTTCCCCTTGAAAAAAAATTAATTAGTCCTTATTATATTTAAAACTTACCTCCGTTCCAGAACCGAGATCCTCGACAGACCCTGCCCCCTTTTTCATCAGCATGACGAAGTAGCAGGACTCAGACACTTCTCTTGGAGAAGCGTCATCGCTCTCTGGTGCCCATGCGCGGCTTCGCGCTGCACCAATCGCATTCTTCATATAGCGGCATTGAATGCCGCACTATGAATTGACACTGAGCGCCCTACCGCTATCTATCATCTATTTCTTTCTATCTGTCTATCTGTATCCATCTTTTTATATCTATATCTATATCACACAATCGCCTATACATACTCTGGGTCCTTTACACACTAGATCCTACACACACACACTACATTCCTTGTCAGCAAACACATACAACATTCTCTAAGCACATCATCTCTACAACCCCTACACACACCAAATCACATATACACACACTCGCTACATCCCCTATAACACTATGCCCCCTATACACACACTCTCCACAGGCCCTAGCCACACATATTACACCACAAACACAAATGAAATTGACCTATTTACACAATACCACGCCACACTCTACACACACGCAATCCCACAAGCAGGCTCCAAACACATGCACCATACACTTTCCTGGCCCTTTTGTCCTCTGGTATCGCACTTGTGGAGACACCAGAGACAATTTAAAAGCAAACACAGCGCAAGCATGTTATTAAATTTGCTTGCGCTGCGCAGAACAAATTCAGGGCCATTTTCTAATGCCAGAGCTCTTCAGCGGGGCTCTGCGCATTGAACCAACATGCTCACTTTGAGAGGGGGCGTGCTTGTAATTAGTGATGACAAAACACACCCTCTATGGCCCCGCCCCCTTCTTAGGCGGCCGCTCTGATTGAAAAAGGCCCAGTCCGGCCCTGTTTACAGTATCTCACAAAAGAAAGTACACCGCTCACATTTTTGTAAATATTTTATTATATCTTTTCATGTGACAACACTGAAGAAATTGCACTCTGCTACAATGTAAAGTAGTAATTGTACAACCTGTATAACCGTGTAAATTTGCTGTCCCCTCAAAATAACTCCACACACAGCCACTAATGTCTAAACTGTTGACAACAAAAGTGAGTACACCCCTAAATGGAAATGTCGAAATTGGGCCCAATTAGCCATTTTCCCTCCCCGGTGTTATGTGACTCGTTAGTGTTACAAGGTCTCAGATGTGAATGGGGAGCAGGTGTGTTAAATTCGATGTTATCGCTCTCACACTCTCTCATACTGGTCACTGGAAGTTCAACATGGCACCCCATGGCAAAGAACTCTCTTAGGATCCAAAAAAAAGAGTTGTTGCTCTACATAAAGATGGCCTAGGGCAGGCTATAAGAAGATTGCCAAGACTCTGAAACTGAGCTGCAGGCAAGACCATACAGCGGTTTCACAGGAGAGGTTCCACTCAGAACAGGCCTCACCATGGACGACTAAAGAAGTTGAGTGCATGTGCTCAGTGTCATATCCAGAGGTTGTCTTTGGGAAATAGACATATGAGTGCTGCCAGCATTGCTGTTGAGGTTGATGGGGTGGGGCTCAGCCTGTCAGTGCTGCACACTGTATCAAATTGGTGCCGCACACTGTATCAAATTGGTCTGCCATACACACTGTACACTGTATCAAATTGGTCTGCATGGCTGTCGTTCTAGAAGGAAGCCTCTTCTAAAGATGATGATGATAACAAGAAAGCCCGCAAACAGTTTGCTGAAGACAAGCAGACTATGGACATGGATTACTGGAACCATGTCCTGTGGTCCGATGACACCAAGATAAACTTATTTGGTTCAGATGGTGTCAAGCGTGTGTGGCGGCAACTAGGTGAGGAGTATAAAGACAAGTGTGTCTTGCCTACAGTCAAGCATGGTGGTGGGAGTGTCATGGTCTGGGCCTGGGGTCACTGGGAATCTACAGTTCATTGAGGGAACCATGAATGCCAACATGTACTGTGACATACTGAAGCAGAGCATGATCCCTTCCCTTCAGAGAATGGGCCACAGGGCAGTATTCCAACATGATAATGTCCCCAAACACATCTCCAAGACGACCACTGCCTTGCTAAAGAAGCTGAAGGTAAAGGTGATGGACTGGCCAAGCACGTCTCCAGACCTAAACCCTCTTGAGCATCTGTGGGGCATCCTCAAAAGGAAAGTGGGGGTGCGCAAGGTCTCTAGCATCCACCAGCTCCGTGATTTCGTCATGGAGGAGTGGAAGAGGACTCCAGTGGCAACCTGTGAAGCTCTGGTGAACTCCATGCCCATGAGAGTTAAGGCTGTGCTGGAAAATAATGGTGGCCACACAAACTATTGACACTTTGGGCCCAATTTAGACATTTACCCTTAGGGGTTTACTTTTGTTGCCAACGGTTTAGACATTAATGGCTGTGTTGAGTTATTTTGAGGGGACAGCAAATGTACACTGTTATACAGGCTGTATACTTACTACTTTACATTGTAGCAGAGTGTCATTTCTTCAGTGTTGTCACATGAAAAGATATAATAAAATATTTACAAACGTGAGGGGTGTACTCACTTTTGTGAGATACTGTCTCTATCCATCTATTTCTATCTATCTATTTCTATCTGTATCTATCTATCTATCTATCTATATTGTGACGGTACCAAACCCGACACTGGGCATTGGAGGAGCCTGGTTGCTCGCCTGCTCCCTCTGGACTATGGCCCCATGTGGAAACGCTTGATTTTCCCCTGCAAAGACACGAAAGTCGGGTCATTCGGTACTCTCCCTATTTGAACAGTGATACCCAAGATAGCTATGCCATGTAGCCCATTCGTATAACGAAAGACTTTGGCTCCATGGCAATTGAACTGTATGTATGTGATCTGAGCGCCATTCAGTAATAATGTGCACTCAGATCTGAGCTAAGCTATGTTGAATGTACCAGTTTTATGCAATAGCTGCACAGTTAATAGACATATGACTGCTGCCAGCATTGCTGTTGAGGTTGAAGGGGTGTCTTTTGCTATCATGTGGCTAATGGAGATTTGCCTCTGTCCTTGGAGATAATTGGATTACTTCCCAATTATCTCCAGGATAGAAGACTCTGTGGAACCGGTTTTGGGCAGAAAAGCCATGCTTCATTTGGTCACAAAGGACTTTGACCTAACTTTTGACCCACTGGACCAATTTGTATGATTTTGACGTATGTTTGTATTTGGAGTATGCTGATTCTGAAAAAGATTATGTGGAGTATGCTGATTATGTGAATGTGATGCATACTTTTAAAGTTATGAATATTGTGTAAAACTGTGTATTTTCCTGACTGTTTTTACATTAACCCATTGTGTAAGGTAATTGTACACAGGCAGAGGGAAGGATTTTGTGTGGGAGTGTCTGAGTGTATTGTACGTGTTTATTGGTTGTTTTACAAAACCCTATGGGTGGTACTAATGTGTAAGAATGTGTAAATAAGAACAATAAACCCACAGCTCTGGCTGATTCTGCTTGAACCTCAAAACGAAGTGTTGTCTCGTTATTGGGGGACTTGGATTGTATGCTGTTTCAGACTGATTGCCAGGAGTGTAAACTGTTCGTATGGTTTTTCCTATTCGGCTGTTTACAGCATGTTTGAGAGCATTCGTATGCTACTCCAGTTCGGTGGATTGGTGTCTACCGTAGCTGCCTGTATATCTGGAAGGGGAATATCTCCTAAACTGCTGTTAACCCCTTTTATGCCTGGGGGTGCCGTTACATATATATTTCTATATATCTATATCTATCTATCTATTTCTATCTCTATCTATCTGTATCTATATATTTCTATCTATCTGTATCAAAACAGATACAATTCGTATCTTCTAATACCTTTTTTATTGGACTAACAGAATTTTTAAATGACTAAAAAAAAAACGATGTTCGTCCAATAAAAAATTTATTGCAATATACAATTTTATCTGTTTTTTTATATCTATCTGTATCCATCTATATCTTTCTGTCTATATCTATCTATCTATCTATCTATCTGCATCTATCCTTATCTATCTATTTATATCTGTATCACTATCTATTTATATCTATCTATATTTATATCTATGTATATCTATCTATCTAAGATTCGTAATACTTTTTTTATTGGACTAACATAATTTTTTAATGACTAAAAAATTCTGTTACAATACACAAGATCTAGTATACTCACTTATCCACTAAACAGCAACTTCAATGTTGACAGATTTTATTCGTTTTTTGATAACCCCTAATCTAGGCAAAAATAATGGGGGTTTAGTTACATTATATGATCATACACCTGCATTGCATAAACCTGCCACAACGTCAGTGTACCCCATCTTTAGCAGGTCCTACTCTAACAGCCTAATGTCTGCTCTCATGAGCATGTTCAGGTGAGTGCAGACCCCTGGTTTCATATATACAAAATTATAAACGCAACACTTTTGTTTTTGCCCCCTTTTTTTTCCATGAGCTGAACTCAAAGATCTAAGAGTTTGTCTATGAACACAAAAGGCCTATTTCTCTCAAATATTGCTCACAAATCTGTTAAATGAGCACTTCTCCTTTGCCGAGATAATCCATCCACCTCACAGGTGTGGCATATCAAGGTGCTGATTATAAAAGGCAACTCTAAAATGTTCAATTTTACTGTATTGGGGGAATCCAGGAATCCAAAAACCAAATTGCCAGACGCCATCGATTGTGGGCATTTGTCCACTCACGTCGCTACGACGATGAACTGCAGTCAGGTCGAGTTCCCGATGAGGACGACGAGCATGCAGATGAGCTTCCCTGAAACTGGTTATGCAAACTGATTGTTACAGCAGCTTTCCGGGTGGCTGGTCTCAGACGATCTTGGAGGTGAAGATGCTGGATGTGGAGGTCCTGGGCTGGTGTGGTTACACGTGGTCTGAGGTTGTGAGGCCGGTTGGATGTACTGCCAAATTCTCTGAAACACATTTGGGGACGGCTTATGGTAGAGAAATGAACAATTCATGGGCAACTGCTCTGGTGGACATTCCTGCAGTCAGCATGCCAATTGTACGCTCCCTCAAAGCTTGCAACATCTGTGGCATTGTGCTGTGTGATAAAACTGCACGTTTTAGAGTGGCCTTTTATTGTGGCCAGCCTAAGGCACACCTTTGCAATAATCATGCTGTCTTATCAGTATCTTGATATGCCACACCTGTGAGGTGGATGGGTTATCTCGGCAAAGGAGAAGTGCTCACTAACATAGATTTAGACAGATTTGTGAACAATATTTGAGAGAAATAGGCCTTTTGTGTACATAGAAAAAGTCTTAGATCTTTGAGTTCAGCTCATGAAAAATGGGGGCAAAAACAAAAGTGTTGCGTTTAAAATTTTGTTCAGTGTATATATTTGGGAGTCTAGCCAACTCCTTGGTTTTGCATGCCTCCCTGTCACAGGTGCCTCATCCCAAGGCCTATTTAGCCTTGTACAGCAAAGAGCCCCAGATGACATTTCCCCCCCAAGTAAGTGGGTTAATCTCATAAGAGCAGACATTAGGCTGTTAGAGTAGGACCTGCCAAAGATGGGGTACATTGACGTTGTGGCAGGCTTATGCTGTATCTATCTATCTATCTATCTATCTATCACTATCTAATCTCTCTCTTTTACTCTAACTCTCACTCACTTTCACTCTCTCTCACTTTCACTCCCACTCACTCTTTCTCACTCACTTTCACTCTCTTTCACTCCCACTCACTCTTTCTCACTTTCACTCTCTCATGTTCACACTCTCACTCACTCTCTAACTTTCACTCTCCCTCACTCACTTACTCACACTCACTCACTCTCTTACTAACTCTCACTCATTCTCTCTCACTCACTTTCACACACTCTTACTTTCACTCTCACTTACTATCACTCTCACACACTCACTCACTTTCACTCTCTCTCACGTTCACTTTCTCACTCATTCACTCTCTCTCACTTTCACTCTTACTCACACTCACTCTCTCTCACCCTCACTCTCACTTACTCTCTTTCACTCTGACTCACTTTCACTCTTTCACTCACTTTTACTCTCTCTTTCACTCACCCACTCTCATTCTGTCACTCACTCATTCTCAATTTCACTCTCCCTCACTCACTCTCATTTACTCTCTCTCTCTCACACTTTTACTCTGTCTCTCTCTCTCTCACTTTTACACTCTCTCACTCACTTTTACTCTCCCTCACTCATTTATTCACTCTGTCACTCACTTACTTTCACTCTCTCACTCACTTTCACTCGCTCACTCTCTCACTGTCACTCTCTTTCTCACTCCCTCTCACTCACTCATTTTTAAAATACGTTTACTTACTGTTTGAAGTCCGTAGATCTCTGGATCCTCCTGTTTGGTCTTCTGCCTTCAGCTGCCTGTCAGCCAGAGCGGACCCTGTGTGTGCAGGAGATCCTTATCTCCCAGGACCATCTAGTCTGCCCAATTTTCTAAATACTTTCATTAGTCCCTGGTCCCACGCATGCTTAAACTCCTTCACTGTGTTAACCTCTACCACTTCAACTGGAAAGCTACTCCATGCATCCACTACCCTCGCAGTAAAGTAATACTAACTGATATTATTTTTAAGCCTTTGCCCCTCTAATTTAAGACCATGTCCTCTTGTTGTGGTAGTTTTTCTTCTTTTAAATATAATCTCCTCCTTTACTGTGTTGATTCCCTTTATGTATTTAAATGTTTCTATTATATCCCCCCGTCTCATCTTTCCTCCAAGCTATACATGTTAAGATCATTTAACCTTTCCTTGTAAGTTTTATCCTGCAATCCATTAACCAGTTTAGTAACCCTTCTCTGAACTCTCTTCAAAGTATTAATATCCTTCTGGAGATACGGTCTCCAGTACTGCGTACAATACTCCAAGTGAGGTCTCACCAGTGTTCTTTGCAATGGCATAAGTACTTCCCTCTTTCTACTGCTAATACCTTTCCCAAGCATTCTGCTAGCATTTCCTGCTGCTCTATTACATTGTCTGTCTACCTTTAAGTCATTTGAAATAATTAGCCTTAAATCCCTTTCCTCAGATGTTGAATTTAGGACTCTATCAAATATTCTGTATTCTGTCCTTGGGTTTTTACATCCAAGATGCATTATCTTGCACTTATCCACATTAAATGTCAGCTGCCACAACCCTAACCATTTTTCTAGTTTACCTAAATCATTTGCCATTTGGTTTATTCCTCCTGGAACATCAACCCTGTTACCTATCTTAGTATCAACAGGAAAAAGACCTTACCATCAAGACCTTCAGCAATATCACTAATAAAAATATTAAAGAGAATAGGTCCAAGTACAGATCCCTGAGTTGCCCCACTGGTGACTAGACCATGCTTCGGATATACTCCATTGACTACAACCCTCTGTTGCCTGTCACTCAACCACTGCCTTACCCATTCAACAATATTGAAATCCAAACTTTGCAAATATTGCAGTTTGTTGATAAGCCTTCTATGTGCAACAGTGTCTCAAAACCCTTACTGAAATCTAGGTAAGCAATGTCTACTGCACCACCCTGATCTATTATTTTAGTTACCCAATCAAAAAAATCAATAAGATTAGTTTGGCATGATCTCCCTGAAGTAAACCCACGTTGTATCTGATCTTGAAATCCATGTGATTTTAGATGTTCAACAATCCTATCCTTTAACATGGTTTCCATTACTTTCTCCACTACGGCAGTTAGACTTACTGGCCTATAGTTGCCCAACTCCTCCCTACTACCTTTCTTGCGAATGGGCACAACATTCACTAATTTCCAATCTTCTGGAACTCTACACCTGTTAACAATGATTGGTTAAATAAATGTGGTATTGGTTTTGCTAGTACACCACTAAGCTCTTAATAGCGGTGGGTGTATTCCATTAGGCCCCATTGACTTATCTGTCTTTACTTTTGACAGTTAAAATAAAACCCCTTCCTCTGTAAACTCACATGTAACAAATGACCCATTTGTCCTTTTTCCTAACTGAGGTCCATTTCCTTTATTTTCATCTGTAATTACTAAAAAACTAAAATATTAATTGAGGCAGCCAGTTAGACCTTTATCCTCTTCTACATACCTTCATTCTTTTGTTTTTAATCTAACTAATCCTTGTTTTACTTTCCTTTTCCCATTTATGTATCTAAAAATGTTTTGTCCCCCATTTTTTTTTTACTGACTGCTATTTTCTCTTCTGTGTGTGATTTGGAGGTTCTTATCCTCTTTCTGCCCAATCTTACAGATCTGTCTGTCTTCCTCACTATGTTTTTTTTTTTAATAATTACTAAATGCTAACTTTTATTTTTTTATTTTTTTTATTTTTTTACTAATTTGGCCACATCTGCAGAGTACCACAGTGGTTTCTTAATTTTTTTTTTGCTTTTGCTGACAAGCCTAATGCAATTTTCTGTTGCCTTCAGCAGTGCAACTTTTAAATAATCCCATTTCTCTTGGACTCCATTTAAACTGATCCAGTTTGATAATGACTTCTTTACACATATTCTAAATTTAGAAAAGTCTGTTTTTCTAAAGTCTAAATCTTTTGTTTTTGTAAGGTGTGACTCAGTCACTGTTCCTATATTAAATCATGCTGACTGATAATCACTTCATCCTAAACTTTCACCTACAGTAATATCTGATTCCAAATCTCCATTTGTTAAAGGATCACTATAGTCAACATATAAAACCAAGAAAGACAGGTCCCCTAGCCTTTTTTCTTGCTTTTATATTAACTCCCCCTTATTAAAAAAAGGTTTAGAGTTCTTATTATAGATAAAACTTACCTCCGTTCCAGCGCTGATATCCTCGTCAGGCTGCGTCCCCCTTTTAATCAAAATGACGAAATAGCAGGGCTCAATCAGACGCATCTCTTAGAGAAGCGTCGTTGCGATCTGGTGTGCATGCGCAGCTTTGGCCTTCACCAATTGCGTTCTTCATAGAGCGGCATTGAATGTCGCCCTATGAATGAACGGAGAGCTCTACCGCGCATGCGCGCGGTATGCGCGTTCGCAAGCTGAGCTGACAGCTCAGCTCGTTGTCTATGCCCGCCCCCCTCCTATGGCAACCCTCCTAAGCCAAAACTTTGAATGCAAACACTATATAGAGATATCTCTATATATAGTGTTTGTATACAAACACACACATTTTAAATAAATATTGTTAAACATACACACACACACACACTATCTATCTCTATCCATCTATATATATACATCTATCTCTGTCTATCTGTTTCTACCTATCCATTTCGATCAATATCTTTGTATCTGTCTATTTCTTTCTATCTCTTTCTATCTATTTCTATCTGTCTATTTCTTTCTATCTAACTATCTATCTATTTATCTCACTCATTTTCACATTCACTCATTCTCACACTCTCAATCTCACTCACACTCACTCACTTTTATTCACACTCACACACTCAATCTCTCACTCTCGCAATCTCACTCAATCTTACTAACTCTCTCACTCACACACTCTTTCTCACACACACTCAAAATCTTACTCAATCTCTCTCACTCAATCTCATACTCAATCTCACACTCACATATGCCATTTTACTCACTCGCACACTCTCACTCTCACAATCTTACTCACTCTCACACTCTCTCGCACTCTCACAAACTCACTCTCACACACTTACAATCTTACTCAATATCTCACTCTCACACACACTCTCACACACTCACTCTCACACTTACAATCTTACTCAATATCTCACTCTCTCAATGACACTCTCAATCTCACTCTCACAATCTTACTCACTCACTCAATCTTACCCTCTCACTCAATCTCACACTCACTCTCTCAATCTCACACAATCTCTCACTCAATCTTACTTATTGATGTCTTCACCCAAGCGTGAAGACTTCAAACGTGATGAATGCGAATTAGCAACTCATGAACTCGGAAGTCCCTCTGGTGGCCGTCTGAGTGACACTAGAGTTGTTCCTCGCTTCAATGTAAACACTATATTTTCTCAGAAAATACAGTGTCTACATGAGAAAGGCTGCAGGCAGCTATTGTTCTCACCTGAAAAACCTCATTAAACTGAAGTTGTTCAGGTGACTATAGTGTCCCTTTAACACTAAATCTAGTATGGCCTCTCAACGACTTGTTTTAGGGACAATCCCAGTAGGTAGTTTAGAATTGGATTGATCTTTTATCACCCTTTTGCCCCCTCCTCCTAGTTTAAATACATCCTAGCATGACCTCTGAAATGCTCACTGATATCATTTGTTCCCTTTTGAGAAAGATGCAAACCATCTTTTTTGTACAGTTTATTTCCATTCCAGACAGAGCTACCATGAAAAATAAAGCCAAATCCTTGCTCACGATACCATTCACCAAGCCCCAAGTTAAAGTCCCTAATACGCATCTGCCTGTCGTTCTGAGTGTTATGCACAGGCAGAACTTCAGAGAATGACATTGTGGAAGCAATGTGCCGTATAACATTGGCAAAACACAAAAATCTTCCTTTACCTCTGAAACCTCATTGCAAGCCAAGTCATTTGTCCCTAGATGGACAAGTACATCCAATTACCCTTCCTGCTTTGCCCTGCTTAACAATATTACAAATACGTCTCCTCTCTCTGTGAGCAGTAGCTCCGGGAAGACCTCGCAAAAGGCCACTATTGACCAGCTCCACACCTCTTATGATAGAATTCCCAACAACAACTGTTTTTTTTATCAGGCCTCACCATATTCTTTTTGTCATTGGCTGCTCAACTTTGACATAGAGGATGGTGGTTCCACAAACTCTGTGCCTGAGCCTGTCTCCACTACACTTAGTGCCTGAGCCTGTCTCCACTACACTCAGTGCCTGAGCCTGTCTCCACTACACTCAGTGCCTGAGCCTGTCTCCACTACTCAGTGCCTGAGCCTGTCTCCACTACACTCAGTGCCTGAGCCTGTCTCCACTACACTCAGTGCCTGAGCCTGTCTCCACAACACCGCTACACTCGGTGCCTGAGCCTGTCTCCATAACACTATTACACTCTGAAAGTGCTGAAAATGAATTATGTAGAGCAACCGCCTTTGTAATATGCCTTTTATCCACATCTCTACCAGATTCTACAGTAATCCATCTGCCATTCCTAGGACGTCTTTGTGGCAGTGGCTTTGCAAAAGTTCCAGCCTGAGTTTGTTTAACAGATAATTTACAAATCTCAGACTTCAAAAATACAATCTCCTGCCGTAATATAGAGAACTGTCTACAGATTAGACAGCATCCAAATCTCCAAAAATTGGAATGTGAAACAAATGCATAACACTGTCGGCTCTGGCTGCTGACAGCCTCCGGGGTCAGTGGCGTCACTAGGGAGGGCCTGAGGGGGCCTTGGTCCCCCCTACATCGTGCAGTGCCCCCTCAATTGAAACTGAAGTTGAGTAGCACTGAATCTCCCTTCTTAAAGGATCATTATAGTATCAGGAAAACAAACTAGTTTTCGTGGCTTTATATAGTCCTCAGGGTCCCCCCATCCTCAGGGCCCCCTCCCTTTGGCGCTGGTGACCTCTCCTCCCACTCCAACGTCAGCTCCCGAGTGGAGCCGAATGCCCATTCGCGGCTAGAGCCGCGCGTGCTTTAAAAACTCCCATAGGAACGCATTTCTCAATGCTTTCCTATGGACGTTCTGCGTGCTCAATGCGATTTTCGCATTGAGCGTTGCAGAAGCGCCTCTAGCGGCTGTCAGGAAGACTGCTACTAGAGGCTGCAGGGTGTAATGTAAACTGCAGGGTTAATGTAAACTGCAGGGTTAAAACCTGGGGGAACTGGCACCCAGACCACTTCATTGAGCTGAAGTGGTCTGGATGACTAGAGTGGTCCTTTAAGCTGCAGCAGCACTGTCACTGTGGAAAACCCAAGCGGCCAGAGGGGGCACTGTGCTGGGAGAACTTCCTCCTGGGTCATAGAGAGCAGAGCAGGGGAAAGACAGGGAGAGGAAGCTCAGCTCTGCACAGAGGCATCCAGGCAGCTGCGGGTCAGTGTTTGTGATTCAGTCTGTGTTTGTGGGTCAGTCTGTGTGTGGGGACAGTCTATATGTGTGTTTGTGTATTGGTCAGTCTGTGTGTGGAGTGGGGGTTCAGTCTGTGTGTGGGGTGGGTCAGTCTATGTGTGTGTGGGGGTCAGTTTGTGTGTATAGGTCAGTATGTCTGTGTGTGTGTGGTGTGGGTCAGTCTGTTTGTGTGGGGGGGGATCAGTCTCTATGTGTGGGGGTGGTGGAGTTCAGTCTGTGTGTGGTGGGTCAGTCTGTGTGTGGGGATCAGTCTGTATGTGTGGGGTGGGGATCAGTCTTTGTGGGGGGTGGGGGAGGGTCAGTCTGTGTGTGTGTGTGTGTGTGTATTCATGTGCATGTGGGTCAGTCTGTGTGTGGGGGTGGGGGGAGTTTAGTTTATGCGTGTGGGGGTTAGTTTGTGTTTATTGGTCAGTTAGTGTTGGGGGCTCAGTCTGTGTGTGTATGGGCCAGTCTGTGTGTGGGGGTCAGCCTCTGTGTGTGTGTGTGTATCGGTCACTGTGTGTGTGTGTGTGTATGTATTGGTCAGTCTGTGTGTGTGTGTAGGGGGAGCGATCTGTGTGTCTGTGTATGGGTCAGTCTGTGGGTTTGTATGGGTTAGTCTGTGTAACCCCTCACATACAGTACACTCACACCAACACAGAGTACACCTTTGCATACACACACAGTGCAACCCTCACACACATCATCTCTTCACCCACATACACACTTCTTCCCCACATACCTTCACCCCCATAAACACACACATACATAAATACATGCTTCACCCCAATACACACTGAATCATATATTTATATATATATATATATATATATATATATTTATATTTATATATATATATATATATATATATATAATAACTACAGCTCCCTGATAAGCACATTGTGCAACCCCAATACACATACACTCACACTACAGTCCTTAGATAAACACGCACACACTTTACAGACCCTTTCAGCACACACACACATGAGCACGTGCTCACAGTACAGCCCCTAGTTACACATAGTACACCATAAACAGACTCCTATATACACACTTCACCATAACCCCTTCTAAACACCATGGAAAATTATCTTGCATCTCCTGAAAAGGTTTTCCAGTTTCCGTGAAAAGGATAAGCTACACAGGGAACATTAAAGCCGGCCGCCGCCGGGAGCATGGAGGCGGCGCACAAGGGAGCAAAGAGGAACTGCAGGAAGGTTCCATGCTCCCCGCAGTGGCCGGCTTTAATGTTTTCTGTGCACCTTAGCAAAGGGCTGACAAATGCCAGGTCGCCAGGGCATAATGTCTAGTCATGGCGACCTGGGATTTGTTGAGCTCTGTGTATGCATGCATGTATGTGTGTGTGTGTGTGTGTATATATATATATATATATATATATATATATATATATATATATATATATATATATATATATATATATATATATATATACACAATCACTCAAGGACTTCAACATGAAAAAATAGGCATTTAATCCAAGACCACTTGGATTAAATGCCTATTTTTTCATGTTGAAGTCCTTGAGTGCAGGCTTTATTTTTGGAGAATATATATATATATATATATATATATATATATATAGTCGCTAGGGCATAATGTCTAGTCATGGCAACCTGGGATTTGTTGAGCTCTGTGTAGGTATGTGTGTGTGTGTGTGTGTGTATGTGTGCGTATATATATATATATATATATATATATACAATACGATGGGAGTTTTGCACTCCAACTCTCCTCCAAATCTTGGCCCGGTGCTCAGCTGCACACAAATACAGTCTCCAAAAAGAAAGCCAGCACTCAAGGACTTCAACATGAAAAAATACTGGAGACGCCAGTGTCCGGGGTTACTACAGGACACAGCAGGCGCGTTCACAGTGCCTGCTGTGTCCTGATACAACGTTTGATGTCTTCAGCTAAACGCGAAGACGTCAAACGTGAGTACTGCGCATCAGGCAGGACTTAACTAGAAAGATCCTCTAGTGGCCGTCTGAGTGACTGCCACTGGAGGTGTTCCCAGGCTCTAAGGTAAACACTGTATTTTCTCTAAAAATACAGTGTTTACATGAACTAGCCCATTGGGATCTATTGTACTTACCTGAACTCAATAAACTCAACCTTATTAAGCTGAAGTTGTTCAGGTGACTATTGTGTACCTATAAGTCCAAAATAGCTGAATTGGGAAAATTCAGTCAGCTATGCTTTCAGTTTTTGTTAATTTTGCCTTCAATTAGAAAATCACGTTGATTTCCTGGCAGTCTATTCTTTAGTAAATAATCCTGTAACTGTGCTAGATTTCACTAGTTACTTGATATAATATATTTTCACTGGATTTGCATTGTAACAACCAGCAAAGTGTGTGGTCACTGCTTGAAGCTCTGGCTGTTTGGGGAGACCTGAAGGTCTCACGTTGTGTCTGACAAATTAGTACTGAGTACCTAGTCTGAGTTTTGTCTTCAGACACAGACTACAGTCTTTACTTCCCTTTGTACCCCTGACCTTTTCACCTTAATTTATTTGACTCATTCTGCATGCATGAGTAGTCTGCATAATGGACACATACTAGGTGGTTTCTACCCACTGGAAAATTAGCCATATTAAAAATGTAGTGGAACTTAGTTGCTGAATAGAGGATTGGGAAACAGGGGGATGACGTACTAGAAATAGTAAGGTTGAAAATTAGAATATTGAGATGCTATGGGAAGAAGAGGCTAGAGGACAGAAACAATATTAACATAAATGTGGTTTGGGGACAATCTGGAACCATTTTTGGGGGGACCGGAGTTCTTGTACCCTACACACTAGGACTAGAAAAGTGAGTGAGTTATTGTATATTTTATGTCTTTCAGAAAAAGCCATCACAACTCCTAGGATATTTGCAATTGAAAAAAACACAGGGATACACAATAATAGGAGCTGAGCAAACTGCGAAAAGTTTAAACCTCACTGAATATAATTTTCCAGAGAAATCATTACTGCTTCTTGGGTAAGTCTTATAAACTACATCTTGTATAGGTAGAGTCGCCAACATTTGAAAAAAATTCCAGGGACACTTTACAGCACAGCTTTCAATTACTACCTTGAAAATTTACCACACCCACTGCCACAAAGCTCCGCCCACTCTGTCCAACCCGCAATTAATCTCTAACTACTTATCATGCAGATTTCAGGGTCTACTCAATAAAGAGAGAATTACAGGGAATTGAGATGGTAATTTTAAACTTAAGGCCAAAGTAGCCGAGTTGGAAATTTCTCCCCTTCATCTGCATTATTTCGATCTAAAGTTTGAAATTGCCATCTCAATTCCCTGCAATTCTTTCTTTATTGAGTAGACCTTTATAACACCAAGTTCCCACCAACAGTACCATTCATACTTGGAATGCGATAGATACATTTGCAGCACAACATCTATATCAGGTAGGTACATTTTATCACTTTTAGGTAATTGGGTATCAGTGGTGACACTGTCAGTACAAGTACAAAGATAGAAAAACCTTGTGCAGATGTGCTTCAGTCAGAGAGTTATATCTATACAATAGAACATACATTAGTTCACAAACAGACAAGCTCAGTGACACACACAAGCTTACTTCAGACAAGTTCACTGACACACATAAGCTGACACACATGCTCACTAAATAGAAGCTTACTAACACACACAAGCTCACTAAATACAAGCTCACTGACACACACAAGCAGTACCATCTTAACAGCTTTCTGGATCCCCGAGCAAAGCAGTGCACTGGGGCCCTTCCTACACCACAACTCGCATGAAAAAAAAAAAATATTATCGATAAAATTAAAGGACCACTCTAGGCACCCAGACCACTTCAGCTTAATGAAGTGGTCTGGGTGCCATGTCCAGCTAGGGTTAACCCATTTTTTTTATAAACACAGCAGTTTCAGAGAAACTGCTGTGTTTATAAATGGGTTAATCCAGCCCTCAAAGCCTCTAGTGGCTGTCTCATTGACAGCCGCTAGAGGCGTTTGCGTGATTCTCACTGTGAAAATCACAGTGAGAGCACGCAAGCGTCCATAGGAAAGCATTGTAAATGCTTTCCTATGCGACTGGCTGAATGCGCGCGCATTCAGCCGAATGGGAGGAACGGAGGAGGATTGGAGGAGGAGAGCTCCCCGCCCGGCGCTGGAAAAAGGTACGTTTTAACCCCTTTCCAGAGCCGGGCTGGAGGGGGACCCTGAGGGTGGGGGCACACAGAAGGGCATTGGGGGGGATACACAGAGTGCCTGCGGTGAAAAAAACCCACAGAGGGCCTGGGGGAGAGAAGGGCCGGAACACACAAAGGAGCTGGAGAAGGGGGAAATAGACACACAGAGGGACTGTGGGGTAGACAGATGGGCTGGGGGTGAAAAGAGACACACACACACAGGAGTAGGGAGAGAAGGAAATCCAAAGGGGCTGGGGGAGTAAGACACAAAATTTTGGGGATGGGGGCAGCAAAATGCATCTTTGGCTGTGTACCCAAAAATCCTTGCACTGGCCCTGACCATAACCTTAACCCAAACCCAGCATTAACCCTTCATTTACCCGAACACTAGCCATAACTCTACCCTAACACTGACTCTAATCCTACCTTACTCGTACCCGTAAATTTAACCCTAACCCCAACCCTAAGGAAACCCTGTGCTGATATTAGTTCTAAAATTTGAAAATGGGTTTCCTAGTAAACACTGTAAATAGTGGTCTGTGATCGCCATCTACGGGCCTTTTTTTTTTATAATTACAGTCAATGTAATTATAAATTAAGTCCCGTTTACCAGCCCATTACACTATGATCTGTGCTGGGCAGCTTGCAAATCCCAGCACTGGTCACTGTTAGCTGGGGACAAGCTGGGAGACCAGTATGGCCTCTACTCAGAGGTCTGCAGCCCTGAAATTGCAGCTGAGAGCGATCTCTCAACTGCAGTTTAATTAATTTAAAGGGCTGCATGTAGCGCTGACTTCCATCGCTGCATGGAGTTCATCGGTCAGCCTAGGGGCCTCTAACTATGGAGGAGCCACACAGGGCCGGTGCCAGAATTCCTGCTGCCTTAGGCAAAGATCCATCTTGCCGCTCCCTAATGAATGCAACTACATTCACTAAACTCTGAATTTCAGTGAATTGAAAACCAAACTGCATAGTTTAAGCAAGCACATCTTAATTGTGATAGTATCTGAGTTGAAGAATTCTTCTAAGTTAGATATTTTAAAATTAACGTTTAAACAATTTTGAAGCTCCAACAATTCTCAGTTTAGTGAATATTTAGTGTCTATTAATTAAACAGTTAGTTGAAATAAAATGTTCAACATTTAGGCAAAAACAGAAGAGTTGTATCTCACCACTTTTTCAAACCACAAATTAGTGAATGGACTCCTAACAGTCAGGTCAAGACATTTAGTGGAAAATATTGAGAAACTGAGAAGACATTTTGTAAACAGAGACCATTTGAGAAGAAATGTAGGGAAAGGATAGAGATTGTGGAGTTTTTTAGGAAACAGAGACACGCTAGGAGACATTTTAGCAGAGGCACAGTGAGCAGACATTTAGTTAAAGAAAGTGAATGCCCAATATAAACACACACATTCAGCACATGCAACCATACACACACAGTCCATCTATACACACACACACTGCCAATGCATACATCCATACACATATACTGCCAATAAATACACCACACACATACACACACTGCTTAATACACAAATGAACACACACTAATACATACACACATGCTGCCCAATACGTACACCCATACACATATACTGCTTAATGCGTACGCCCATACACACATACTGCCGAATGCGTACACCCCTACGGCCTAATGCGTACACTCATATACACATGCTGCCTAATACATACACATACGGCCTAATGCGTACTCTCATACACACATACTGCCTAAATACTACACCCATACTGCCTAATACAATTAATACATAATTTACAGCTATAATAAATTATGTATTTAATTCATTTGGTGGGATTTAATTTATAATATTGTGGCATTTAATTTATAATAATGGTGGGATTTAATTTGTCACAGTGAAACTGTCTGACAGGTTCACTGTAAGTAAAATATTTTTTTTCCAATATAACATAATTACTGTATATACTAGATTATAAGTCGACCCGAATATAAGTCGAGACCCCTAATTTTACCCCAAAAAACTGGGAAAACTTATTGACTCAAGTATAAGACTAGGGTGGGAAATGCAGCAGCTAATGGTAAATTTCTACATAAAATTAGATCCCCCAAAAATTACATTAATTGAATATTTATTTACAGTTTGTGTATATAATGAATGCAGTGTGTGTGTGTGTATGAGTGCAGTGTATGTATGAATGCAGTGTGTGTGTGTGTATGAATGCAGTGTGTGTGTGTGTGTGTATGAATGCAGTGTGTGTGTGTATGTGATGCAGAGTGTGTAACCTTGGTGAGGGTGGGCATTTTTATTATTATTTTTTAATTATTATTATTTTAATATTAATTTTTTTTTAATATTATTAAATCTCTCCTCTCTCCTCCGGTCCGGTCAGCTCCATTCTCCTCCAGTGTAAGCCTCACAGTGTGACTGCCGGTCGGAGCATTGCCACGGTAACCCGTGGCAACACTCTGACCCCGCGGCTCTCGCGAGACATGCACTGGAGTTGAAGGAAGCTGACCGGACCGGAGGAGAGAGAAGGGAGCTGACAGGAGCTACAGGAAAGGTAAGTAACAGCTCTCTGCCAGCCCCCAACAGGACCGCCGGGCTTGTAATGAGCCCGGCGGTCCTTGTCTGTATTATGGCAATGTAAGTTGCCATAATACAGACACTCGCTCGAGTATAAGACGAGTGGAGATTTTTCAGCACAAAAATTGTGCCGAAAAACTCGTCTTATACTCGAGTATATATGGTAATATGTATTATGAATATAATTAGTCACTCACAGACTCTTACTGAAGTATACACATAATGTCATTCACACACTCTAACACAATCTTACTGAAGTATACACAATGTAATTTACACACTCTTACTGAAATATACAGTGTCACTCATTCTCTCACGAACACATACTATTACTGAAGTATACACACAATTTCACTCACACTCTCACTAACACATACTATTACTGAAGTATACACACACAATGTCACTCACACTCTCACTAGCACATACTATTACTGAAGTATACACACACAATGTCGCCCACTAACACATACTATTACTGAAGTATACTCACACAATGTCATTCACACTCTCAATAACACATACTATTACTGAAGTATACTCACACAATGTCATTCACACTCTCAATAACATACTATTACTGAAGTATACACACACAGTGTCACTCACACTCTCACTAAAACCTATTACTGAAGTATACTCACACTCTCACTAGCACATACTATTACTGAAGTATACACACAATGTCACTCACACATTCTCACTAACACACAGTCATTCTTACTGAAATATACACACACAATATCATGCACATTAGTTTACAGTCACACTTTATTTACACACACACAAAATAATCAGCCCCTTAGACTCCATCTGGACAGTACCTGTGCTGTAGGTACTTGAGCAGGGAATCATCCTCCAGCCTGCTGTAAGTCCTCTTGTTTCTGCTGGAGGATCGTGTTTCCGGTGTTTACAGGCAGGGGGCAATTGGGATACTAGATCATGTCCCTGCTTCACGTGCCTGCAGGCTGCATATGCTCGGATGCTGGGCTCTCAGTAGCATTGAGGGAGCCAAACAGATGAAGCTTCTGCGCTGGGGGTAGCTGTCACCCAACTCTCCAGCCCCAGACAAGAGCAGCTCAGCAGGAAACTTCCCAGTGGGTGTCCCCAGCAGGTCCGTGCCCAAGGCGAATGCCTTATTCGCCTAATGGTAGCACCACTCCTGAATCCACAGGTATTTATTGATAACCTATTTAAAGGGTTGCTTGCTACACTGATTCCAGCACTGGCAGCACATAAAAAAAAAAAAGTTGAGTCCCAGGTATCCATTGATTATATATCTACTATATTTACATAATTAATTTTATTAATTATAATTCAAGGGACCTGCCTGACAACCCAGGCAGAAAGTCAATTGGATTAAATTTACAAGCCCTATATTTAACTCTGTAACTTTCCATAACACCATAAAACCTTTATATGTGGAGTACTGTTGTACACGTGGGACTTCGCTGAACACAAATATGAGTGTTTTAAAACACTAACACTTGTAATGGTGATGATATCTTCAGTGAAAGTGCAGTTTTTGTGTGAAAAATGCAAAAAACAAATATGAAAACTAACTTTGGCTAGCATTTGTGACTAATTGGCTACTACAAAAGACTGGATTTACCCAATTCTGAATACCCTTGGTTGTCTACTTTTGTGAATGGTATGCCATGATGGGGGTAATTCTCATTCATGGGCTGCCATATGGTCTCAAAGGCAACATAGGCCACCTAACCAGTCTGGCAAACTGAAATGGGAAAGCCCTATTGTACCGAAAGTAACTCCGCCACTGGTTTTTGGAGGGGCCTGTTTGCCAGCCTCCTACCCTGTAACTATGGTCCATGCAATAGACCTGGCTAAAATACTTTAAACAGGCTCTGTTCGTGTAATTGGGACTATATAGTTTGTTTACCGAACAGCCGCACGAACCGGAGAACACCCTGGAGCTTGTTAAGCTTAATTGATTGTTGCAATTTGCACCTCTGTGATCTAAGTGTTCGTCTGGGTGGCCGCAAGTCCTATAGCCGACCACGAGCTATCAGGGGATGTAACATTGTGGGGTTATATATATTTTTAGGGTACTTTTGACGTGTTTTTAAAAAGGATGTTTTTCTGTGCTTGGGGATAATTTGATTAGATCTCTTAAACAGGGAGGAGGGATTGTATGTTTGTTATCAGAGTGTCGGGCATTTAATCACTGTTCTTATTTCTCTGTGTTTGTGTTGGAGTCCCCAAAAAGGTCCATGTGGGCGTACTCCTTACATGGGGATTGTCATAAAAGGCCATGTGTGGCTCCCATTAACCCCTTAAGGACACATGACATGTGTGACATGTCATGATTCCCTTTTATTCCAGAAGTTTGGTCCTTAAGGGGTTAAATTTATTTTCGTTTACCCCTTCATGAAGTCTTGGCTCATGTTTGGGGGGGTTGGAGAACTATATTCACTCTGAGGATTGCTATAATCACAATACTCCCCTGAGTATAATCACTAGCTCTTATAAGAGCTGTTCCTGCTACGCTCTCTGGAAGCTGGATCCTGGTCTTGGGTCCAGGGTGGGTGGACGACGACGAGACCCCAACCAAGCTGCTGCTGATTGTGTGGTTTACGGTGGTTATGATGTTCCAATACAGTGCTTATGGTGTCCCTGTTTACTGTTTTTTATTAATGAGACATTGTTGAACACAAATATGAGTGTTTTAGAGCAGTAAAATGTATAATGACGATGATATAATCAAAGAAAGTGCAGTCTTTGTGTTAAAAATGCAAAAGAAATAATATGAACGCAAACTTTGGCCAGGGTTTGTGACCAAGTGGCTACTACAAAAGACTGCACCTACCCCATTTTGAATATCTTGGGTTGTCTAATTTTACAAATGGTATCCAATGCTGGGGTTAATTTTCATTCCTGGACTGCCATACACTCCCAAAGGCAGCATAGGCACAGCAAACCAACCAAAATTTCAATGTGTAAAAATTAAAAAGGGGAAAGCCCTGTAACTCTCCAAAACACTATAAAACCTGCACATAGTGGGTACTTTTGTACTTGTGAGACATCGCTGAATCCAAATATGTGTAATTTATTGCAGTAAAAACGAACAGTATTAACAGTATAAAATTAACAGTTAAAATGCTATGCAGAAATTTCTTAATTTCTCAGTTTTTTTTTTACATTTTATTAATATTAAATTATGTTTCATATATAAATATTTGATATGAAATAAAAGACCTGTTTCTCTTGAACAAAGCTAATATGTGTGGGTGTACTTCATATTAAAGCGTTGAATTATGGTTGAACAGACATATAGTGCAAATTCCAGGTTTTGTTTACGTTTTGTTTTGATCACAACCTGTACAATTGACTCCATCCTCAAGGGGTTAAAAGAAAGTATGTAGGAAAGCTTTGTAAGTCACATGAAAGGGCTGCATAAACAAGGTGACCTAACTCCTAAATGGCAGGAAACTGAGCTATGGGACTACAGAGGCATGATTTAAAATATCCCTATCCTTCTGTTCACCTGTCCCTGGCAAAACCATCTTTATTACTTCCACTCTACTCCTCCCCCACCCTCCCTCTCTATTCATCCCATGCACTCTACATATACCTGTCCAGCCTATCTCCTCCAACATCTCCCAAATCCTCTATATACATACCCTCCTACAATACTTTCAAATCATACTCCCACCTTCACTTCCTTTCTACTCCTAGCAGCTGGTGATATCTCTCCAAACCCCGGTCCCATCTCAGCAAACCCACCACGTACTTACTCAAGGAACCACATCTAGTTAGTCTTCCTCTAAATCCTCCTTCAATACTGCCCTCTGGAATGCACGCTCTGTTTTCAATATTACAAAATCCACAACCTCTTCATCTCCCTCGGCGTATTAGCTTTAACAGAAACTTGGTTCTCCCCCTCTGAGACTGCTACCCCTTCATCTTTATCCTTTGGTGGTCTTCAACTTACCCACAACCTAACACACTCTGAATGTAAAGGTGGTGGTGTAGGGTTTCTCCTCTCACCTCACTGCTCATTCAAACCTCTACCCACCCCCCTTCCCTCTCTTTCCCATCATTTGAAATTTATTTGATTCGCCTTTTCAAACTCTGATCTGCTAACATTGCCGTTATTTATCACCCTCCTGGTTCCCCTCTATTTTTCCTTGACCACTTTGATGTGTGAGTACCCTACTTCCTCTATTCTAATATTCCATCCCTAATTCTCAGGAAATGGAGTGTTGCAAATATTAGATACTGTACATGCATAAGAGAAAATTAGGTTGAGAGTATTGCCAGCTACATGGGTAAGAGAATTAGCCCATTGTGATAGCCCGAGGAAGGAAGTAATTGAAAGTAGTTTAGAGACTGCTGAGGTCAAAAGTGGGCTTTTGACCTCAGCAGTCTCTAAACTACTTTCAATTACTTCCTTCCTCGGGCTATCACAATGGGCTAATTCTCTTACCCATGTAGCTGGCAATACTCTCAACCTAATTTTCTCTTATGCATGTACAGTATCTAATATTTGCAACACTCCATTTCCTCTCTCTGATCACCACCTCTTATAGTTTCCTTCACCCAACAACCTCAGCCTAACCCCCCTCAACTCAGGAAGAACCTTAAAGGACCACTATAGTGCCAGAAAAACATACTCGTTTTCCTGGCACTATAGTGCCCTGAGGGTGCCCCCACCCTCAGGGTCCCCCTCCCGATGGGCTCTGGGGAGAGGAAGGGGTTAAACTTACCTCTTTCTCCAGCGCCGGGCGGGGAGCTCTCCTCCTCCTCTCCACCTCCTTTCCGTCTCCTCGGCTGAATGTGCATGCGCGGCAGGAGCTGCGCGCGCATTCAGCCAGTCTCAAAGGAAAGCATTCATAATGCTTTCCTGTGGTCGCTTGCGTCTTCTCACTGTGATTTTCACAGTGAGAAGCACGCAAGCGCCTCTAGCGGCTGTCAATGAGACAGCCACTAGAGGCTTTAGAGGCTGGATTAACCTATTTATAAACATAGCAGTTTCTATGAAACTGCTATGTTTATAAAAAAAAAAAAAAGGGTTAACCCTTGCTGGACCAGGCACCCAGACCACTTCATTAAGCTGAAGTGGTCTGGGTGCATAGAGTGGTCCTTTAATTCTATTGACCTCCAGCAGCTGTCAGCTGATATTGATTCACAACTGCTATCCATACCTTCCCTCTCCTGTCCGTTACTGGCCATCTCCATACATAACACTACACTCACCTCTGCCTTGAACACTGCAGCCCCGCTCTCAAACATGCACCTTGAGGAGGGCCCCAACCGTGGTATACTAAATCAACACGCTACCTGAGAAGATGCTCCCGTTGTGCTGAACACTCCTGGAAGAAGTCTCACACCCAGGCAGACTATCTCCATTATACATTCATATTGTGTTCTTACAGCACAGCCCTTGCCCTCGCCAAACAGTCATACTTTTCCTCTCTCATTAGTTCATGCTCCCGCAATCACAGGCGTCTCTTTGACACCTTTAACTCTCTTCTTCGACCTGCTGTGGCCAGCCCCCAAACTAACCTTACAACCGATAGCTTTGCATTCTACTTTACCGACAAGATTAAACAGGAAAGAATTCTCCTCACCTTGCCGTTCTCTTTCTCAACCACATGTAGATCATGCCTTTCCTACCCTTCAGACTTTCTCCCTGGCTACTGAACAAGAGGTGGCTGCACTACTCCTTTCCTCTCGCCCCACCACTTGCCCGCTCAATCCTGTTCTATCTCACCTTATCAGGTCTCTCTCCCCTTGTCTTGTGCCTTCCTTAACACACATCTTCAACTGCTCTATCTCTTCTGGCGTTGTCCCGTCCTCCCCCTCTAATTATCGTCCCATATTACTGCTCCCTTTTTCCTCAAAACTTCTGGAAAGACTTGTCTTTACCCGTATGTCTCACTTCCTCAATTCAAACTCTCTCCTTGACCCTCTTCAATCTGGCTTCCACACTCTCCACTCTACTGAGACTACTCTTATCAAAGTTATTAACGACCTAATCGCAGCTAAATCCAAATCCCACTACTCCATACGAATTCTTCTTGACCTCTGTGCTGCCTTTGACACCGTTGATCATGCTCTCCTTCTTCAAACTCTTCAATCACTCGGTCTCTGTGACTCTGTCCTCTCGTGGTTTTCCTCTTATCTCTCCCAACACCCATTCAGTGTCTCCTTTTCTAATGCTCCCCTCGTCCTGTCTCGGTTGGAGTCCCCCAAGGCTCTGTCCTTGGTCCCCTTCTATTTTCTCTTTATACTCTTTGCAAACTTATTATCTCATTTGGATTCCACTACCACCTGTATGCTGATGACACCCAGATTTATCTTTCCTCCCCGGACCTCTCCCCTGCCATCCTGCAATGTGTCACTGCTTGCCTTTCTTCTATCTCTGACTGGATGTCCTCCCGCTTTCTGAAACTCAATCTCTCTAAAACTGAGCTCCTTGTCTTTCCTCCTCTTAATTCTGATCCTCCTCTTTCACTCTCCCTTCAAGTTAGTGGTATCCACATAAGTCCATCCTTGCAAGCACGCTGTCTTGGCGTCATACTTGACTCTGGCCTCACCTTTGAGCCTCACATCCAGTATGTTGCCAAATCCTGTAGATTCCACCTTAAAGGACCACTCTAGGCACCCAGACCACTTCAGCTTAATGAAGTGGTCTGGGTGCCAGGTCCTTCTAGGGTTAACCCATTTTTTCATAATTATAGCAGTTTCAGAGAAACTGCTATAATTATGAATGGGTTAAGCCTTCCCCCTAATCCTCTAGTGGCTGTCTCATTGACAGCCACTAGAGGCGCTTGCGTGCTTCTCACTGTGATTTTCACAGTGAGAGCACGCCAGCGTCCATAGGAAAGCATTGTAAATGCTTTCCTATGAGACCGGCTGAATGCGCGCGCAGCTCTTGCCGCGCGTGCGCATTCAGCCGGCGGGGCGGAACGGAGGAGGAGGAGGAGGAGAGCTCTCCGCCCAGTGCTGGAAAAAGGTAAGTTTTTACCCCTTTCCCCTTCCAGAGCCGGGCGGGAGGGGGTCCCTGAGGGTGGGGGCACCCTCAGGGCACTATAGTGCCAGGAAAACGAGTATGTTTTCCTGGCACTATAGTGGTCCTTTAAAAACATAGCCCGCATCCTCCCCTTTCCTATGCGAGATGCTGCCAAGGAGCTTGTCCATGCTCTAGTAATTTCCTACATGGATTATTGTAACCCTCTCCTAATTGGTCTTCACAAAAGCCATATTGCCACGCTGTAGTCCGTAATGAGTGCTGCCACCAGATTGATTTTCCTCTCTAGTCAGTCCTCTCACACCTCACCCCTCTGTCAGTCCCTACATTGGCTTCCTGTATCCTATAGGAGTCAATTCAAAGTGCTAACGCATACCTAAAAAGTACTGAACAATTCTAGCCCCTCTTATATCTCTTCACAGATCCATAGGTATACCCCTTCTTGGTCTCTCTGCTCTGCCCATGACCTTCTTCTGTCCGCTGCTCGCACTGGTACTGCCAACTCACACTTGCAGGACTTCTCGAGGGCGGCTCCCTTCCTAAGGGCTTACCGCCATCAGTCTTCAATCATTCAAGGAGTGCTTTAAAACCCATCTCTTTAGGAAAGCTTATGGCCTCCCAGAGTAACCTCTACCTCACATACCTGTCTCTTGCTCTTTCCTAAAGGGCAGCACTTTACTCTCTCCTCCAGCTCTGCTTCACTCCTACCTTATTTATTCCTAATGTGTTTTATACCCCATCTCCTGTAGACTGTAAGCTTGTTTGAGCAAGATCCTCTTCAACCTATCGTTCCTGTAAGTTTTCTTGTAATTGTCCTATTTATAGTTAAATCGCCCCTCTCATAATATTGTAAAGCACTACGGAATCTGTTGACACTAATTATAATATTAATAATAATTTATAAACAACAACTGCTTCATTAAACTGAAGCTATTTTGGTGCCTATAGTGTATGTTTAAAGGGATACTTTAGTGCCAGGAACACAAAGCTATATTCACTGATCACTCTGCCTCCCCCCTCTCTCGCGCTCCCCCCTCCCGGGTAAATAAAGGATTAAAAACCCTTTATTTACTAACTTATCCAAGCGCCGATGTCCCTCGGCGCTGGGCCGAAGCACCGACCCTCCTACGTCCCATGACGAGTGGAGACTAATGTGCATGCGCTGGAAATCCTGCGTGTGCATTAGACCCGCCCATAGGAATGCACATTGAATCAATGCATTCCTATGAGGAAAATCTGACGCTGGAGGTCCTCCTGCAGAGCGTGAGGAAGTCCAGCGTCCGATAACGGACCAAAATTCTGTTATGATTCCGAAAGCACCCCCAGTGGCTGTCTAGTAGATCGCCACTGGGGGGCAGACTTAGTGCTGCAATGTAAACAAGGTGCAAAAGGGACACAGCACCCAGACCACCTCAATGAGCTGAAGTGGGCTGGGTGCCTACAATGTCCCTTTAACCCCTTAAGGACCAAACTTCTGGAATAAAAGGGAATCAGGACGTGTCACACATGTCATGTGTCCTTAAGGGGTTAATGTGCTAATGCCCATATTATTTTAACAATATAATAAGATTATTAACTTCAGTGTCAGGTAGTGGCCAATTTGTTTTTTGTAATCTATTTTATTATTTTATTAAAAATAAAAATTATGCTTTATGACCCTTATTCCTTACCAGTAACTCTCTAGTTTTATTATATTTCTCAAGACAATTAGACAGTTGAATGGCTAGCTAAGTCTCGTGGGAAATGCAGTCAGCAGGAACTGATGTGCTAATAGCAAGACATTACTATTTGAGGTCACTACTAAACAGTTTGTTCGATACTCTGCACATAGAAATTGAACTAAAGTTTCATAGGATTTAATCAGATTTTTGGACAGACAACCATAGCAATCTTGCTATGTTTGTTTGTTTTTGTTTTTTTTACACTTTCCCAAGCAGCAATAAGGGGCATAATAAGAGGGAAGGGAGGGGAACTGCAGTGCTAATAATTAAAAGGGCATAAATAACACCATTGTACAGAACACTGGTGAGACCTCACTTGGAGTATTGTACGCAGTACTGGAGACCGTATCTCCAGAAGGATATTGGTCCTTACCGCCCACCAGTTTTCGCGCAAGTGCAGAATATTTTTTTAGGGAGAAGGGGGTTTAAAAAAAAAAAAAAATGTACGTACATTTATCTTTTTATTTCTATTTAATGCATGTTTAGAATGTTTTTAACTTTATAAAGTTTAATGAGAAAACAATAAAGTAAACTGAAATTACCTTTACTGGTGATTAATGAGATCCTTGAGGTTGATGCTGCGAGGCTAAATATTTGATATCTGGTTAAATTTTCGTAAGGAACAAACGAAGGTCTCCTCTTTTGGTGATATTCAGACGACTTCTCTGTTTGCGCATAATATGATTTCTTATCTGTGCGTCAGCTCATCTCCTCTCCCTCCTCAATTCCCCTCCCTGCCTTTTTTCCCCCCCTTTTTTCTGTTTTTTAACCTTCCTTATAGCAATGCCCAGTAGGAAGGCTGAGCTAGGTAGCCCACTAACTATAGCCCACTATAACAGACAGACATACATACAGACACACACACACGACACATACATACAAACAGATAGGCACACATACATACAGGCACACATACAGACACACACACACACACATACAGACACACACACAATACACACATACAAAGACACATACAGACACACAGACAGGCACACATACATACATACAGACAGGCACACACACACAAGACATACATACAAACAGACAGGCACACATACATACAGACACACAGATACACAGACAGGCACACACACACACAAGACACACACAGACACACATACATGCACACATACAAAGACACACACAAGACATACAAGACACACAAGACATACAGGCACACAAACAAGACACATACATACAGACACACATACACACATACATACAAAGACATACACACACAACACATACATACAAAGACAAGACACACATACATACACACATATATACAGACAGACACACACACAAGACATACATACATACAAAGACACATACACACACATACAGACAGACACACACAAGACATACAAAGACACATACACACAAACAAACACACACAAAATATTTTAGTCACCCTCCTGTTTCCTACCTCCTATTTTAGTCACCCTCCTGTTTCCTACATTCCCAGTGGTCCAGTGGTGGCTCAGGTGGATGGGAGTCAGAGTTCCCACTCTGACTCCCTCTGCTTCCTCCCGCGCGGTCTGTGTGTTAGCTGGGAGGAGTGACGTGCAGTCACTTCCTGCCAGCTCTATGATGTAATCAAAGGGGGCCTGGTCGCGCTGATAAAGCGTGCAGCGCTGACCAGGCCCCCTTACAATCCACATCCATCAGGTGGCCCTGGCAGCATGGGCCACCCGATGGACCCCTTGGACGGCAGACCCGGGCCACAAATGGTGATGGCGGTACCCGGCTCGCGCCCGTCCAGTCTCTCAAAACGTGGAAATCCCTACCGCCCACCTGGAATCCTGAAACGCCCACTAGTGGGCGGTAGGGACCAGGTTGACGACTCATGCTTTAGAGAGAGTTCAGAGAAGAGCTACTAAACTGAATTGCAGGATAAAACTTACAAGGAAAGGTTAAAGGAGCTTAACATGTATAGCTTGGAGGAAAGACGAGACAGGGGGTATATGATAGAAACATTTAAATACATAAAGGGAATCAACACAGTAAAGGAGGAGACTATATTTAAAAGAAGAAAAACTACCACAACAAGAGTGCATAGTCTTAAATTAGATGGGCAAAGGTTTAAAAATAATATCAGGAAGTATTACTTTACTGAGAGGGTAGTGGATGCATGGAATAGCCTTCCAGCTGAAGTGGTAGAGGTTAACACAGTAAAGGAGTTTAAGCATGCGTGGGATAGGCATAAGGCTATCCTTACTATAAGATAAGGCCAGGGACTAATGAAAGTTTTTTTTTTAAATTTGGCAGACTGCCGTCACATTCTATGTTTCTAGAACACTTTTGATCGAACAGACTCCTCTCAAATGTGTAAGTTTACCAAAAAAAGGTAAAACCCCCAAAAGATAAATAAATATATATATAGTTAAATTTATTATGGCCAAGCATCCACTGCAGGTTGTCTTAAAATATTGGTGGTCTGTGGACCTACCGTACTTGACACATAAATCTCTCTCTTGTTTTGCTGTCTGTCATTCATTGTGATGCCAGGATTTGGAATTCGTATAACTCCGTTAGTCACAATGACTAGCTAAAGCAGACAGGTCAGAGCACAAATCTCTCCTGCTCAACATCCTTGAAGTAACAAGAAGTATAGTTTTATTTTTAAAGTATATCTTTCATAACTTGACATACATTTTTGCTATACATCGTTTATCCTTATTTTGCAGTGCATAATATTCAAACGAATATTTTGGCAACTGGACAATGTAATTTACAAGCAAATCTTGTTAGTGATTTTACAATGTGGTAACTTCTAAAGATTATAAAATAAGAGGTATGTAAATATGCCATAAAATTGCAAACCAAAAATATAACACCCCTAAACAAAGATTAGTGGGAATAAATGGTTTTTAAAGAGACCGTTTTAGTTTCAAAAAGATCACTAAATGCACCCAGTCGACTTTGTCTCAATTACGGTAAGTTGTCTGGGTGAAGTGGCCTTTTAATTTTGACACTGCATTGTAAAAAAAAAAAAAATGCTTAAAATTCCTTTAAGACTGCCAGTGTTCCAAATGTTTGGATAAGACTATTTCTGCCTGAAATTTAACTGTTTAGTTGTCTTTACAGGCATTCAGAAGACAAAAAGAGGTTTGCATGGCACAGACATTCTTAAAGGCTGAATATGTTCTTTTGACTAAAGCTTTAGTGGAACTTTGCCTGTTTTCTTAGAAAATGTGTGAACTATAATACAGGGGTTCAACAAATTTGCACTAGGTTAAGATGCAGTAAACACAGATATTAATGTAGTATCAATGTAATCTATAAAAGGAGTAAATTGTAATAAAAGATTGGTTGTTCGTTTGACTAGCAATGTGAACCGAATGTTGAGTTTTCATTTACAAGGGCACTCTATGCACCATCACCTTACTTTGGTGGTTTTCGGGTAAAAAGTGTTTGGTTGCTGTCCTACAATTTTGCCAAAAAATCTTGCCACACTGATAATTTAAACACATTTATCAGTCTCTATTCCATCTAGCATATCTGAGATTGGTGTGTGTGTGTGGTTTTTTTTTTTGCCAGGGGAGCCCTGGTTTATATCAAATTGATATACAATTTGACAAAAAAAATAGGACAACATCCAGTAGCGATTTGCTACATATCTACTACACTGAGCCATATTGGTGGTGATGCGTAAACTACTCCTTTAAATTTTGAAATATTTTGTATCTTACTGATTTAATTTACAATTATTTATATAGCACCAGCATATTCTTCAGAGCTGTACAATAGATAAACAAGACAAGCATTACATTCTAACAAAGCATATGGAAACAGTTGGTGAAGAAGGCCCTGCCAAAAACGAGTGTACAATCTCATTTCTAGTTCAGTTCAGCATTCACATATACTTCAACAAGGTATTCACTCTGCTTGGCAACCCTACTTTAATTATAACCTTAATTTAATTAGATAAAAGGTACTAAGCAGTCCATTGAGAATTTGTCGACCTGCCTAGTCATGCCATTAGAAAGCATATGTTGCCTTTTCAGCTTGCTGTTGCAGAATCACTGGATCCAATTATAGTACAATAAGTCATGTGTTTACAGGTGTGAGAATTTTTTTCTTTTCTTTTTTTTTTACCAGTTCAATAATTTATTCTCATTATGCTGTATGAGATTAGAAATGCATAAATAGACAGCTTCAACAACAGTATATGATTTCCTCTTTTGGAGAACCATGATTTCATTCTGCACACCTACACAGAAATGAATACAATAAAATATACCTGACAAATTGTTTTACTCTACTGTACATGCAATGTATCAGAAAGGATTACTACATCTCCTATGAGAATGATAGCACTGAAACCCAAGATGCTTCACTGCTATCATCCTTTAAAGGTAATTGAAACAAAAATCATCAGGGATAAAGAGGTACTGTTGCTACCTAGGCTTTGTCATTCTGTTTACTGATCTCTTATATATTCAAGAAATAGCTGTTGGAGAGGTGTAAAATAAAATGTAGAAATTCACACCTCTTTATCCTGCAGCTAGATGTCTTCATCGTGGCTCCCTGTCAATTATAGTTATATGTTCTGTCCTTAACACAGAGAAAGCATACAGACAAAAGGAGAAATTGACCTTTGGTGGGGATTTAAGTTATATTATGTTCTAGGTGGTTGCTGCAGCTTTCGAGCTCTTACTCACTAAAACCTTAATTTATCAGAATTTTCCCATCCCCAAAATTAGATCTCTACTTTATATCTAATTATATCTATTAAAGGGACAATATAGTCACCAAAACAACTTTAGCTTAATGAAGTAGTTTTGGTGTATAGATCATGTCCCTGCAGACTCACTGCTCAATTGTTTATGAAGCCCTAGCCACACCTCCCCTGGCTGTGACTAACATATTCTGCATGAAAATAACATGGCTTTATTTTCAGTCAGATGTTAACTTAGATGTTATAGAATGTTATAGAAACTTAGAATGTGACGGCAGATCAGAACCATTCGGCCCAGCTAGTCTGCCCAATTTTCGAAATACTTTCATTAGTCCCTGGCCTTATCTTATAGTTAGGATAGCCTTATGCCTATCCCACGCATGCTTAACCCCTTAAGGACACATGACATGTGTGACATGTCATGATTCCCTTTTATTCCAGAAGTTTGGTCCTTAAGGGGTTAAACTCCTTTACTGTGTTAACCTCTACCACTTCTGCTGGAAGGCAATTCCATGAATCCACTACCCTCTCAGTAAAGTGATACTTCCTGATATTTTTAAACATTTGCCCCTCTAATTTAAGACTATGTCCTCTTGTTGTGGTAGTTTTCCTTCTTTTAAATATAGTCTCCTCATTTACTGTGTTGATTCCCTTTATGTATTTAAATGTTTCTATCATATTCCCCTTGTCTCGTCTTTCCTCCAAGCTATACATGTATAAGTTCCTTTAACCTTTCCTTGTAAGTTTTATCCTGCAAGCCATGAACCAGTTTAGTAGCCCTTCTCTGAACTCTTTCTAAAGTATCAATATCCTTCTAGAGATACGGTCTCCAGTACTGCGTACAATACTGCAAGTGAGGTCTCACCAGTGTTCTGTACAATGGCATGAGCACTTCCCTCTTTCTACTGCTAATACCTCTCCCTATTCAACCAAGCATTCTGCTAGCATTTCCTGCTGCTCTATTACATTGTCTGCCTACCTTTAAGTCATCAGAAATAATCACCCCTAAATCCCTTTCCTCAGATGTTGAGGTTAGGACTCTATCAAATATTATGTACTCTGCCCTTGGATTTTTACATCCAAGATGCATTATCTTGCACTTATCCACATTAAATGTCAGTTGCCACAACTCTGACCATTTTTCTAGTTTACCTAAATCATTTGCCATTTGTTACATATCTTAGTATCATCAGCAAAAAGACAAACCTTACCATCAATACCTTCTGCAACATACCTAATAAAAATATTAAAGAGAATGGGTCCAAGTACAGATCCCTGAGGTACCTCACTGGTGTCAAGCCCATGCTTTGAATATACTCCATTGACTGCAACCCTCTGTTTTCTATCACTCAGCCACTGCCTTACCCATTCAACAATATTGGCATCCAAACTTAAAGATTGTAGTTTATTGATAAGCCTTCTATGTGCAACAGTGTCTCAAAACCCTTACTGAAATCTAGGTAAGCAATGTCTACTGCACCACCCTGATCTATTGTTTTAGTTTCCCAATCAAAAAAAAAATCAATAAGATTAGTTTGGCATGATCACCCTGAAGTAAACCCATGTTGTCTCTGATCTTGAAATCCATGTTATTTTAGATGTTCAACAATCCTACCCTTTAACATGGTTTCCATTAATTTCCCCACTACTGCAGTAAGACTTACTGGCCTATAGTTGCCAGACTCCTACCTACTACCTTCCTTGTGAATGGGCACAACATCCGCTAACTTCCAATCTTCTGGGACTACTCCAGTTAACAATGATTGGCTAAATAAATCTGTTAATGGTTTTGCTAGTACACCACTAAGCTGTCTTAATAACTTTGGGTGTATTCCATCAGGTCCCATTTACTTATTTGTCTTATACTTTTGACAGTTGAAATAGAATCTCTTCCTCTGTAAACTCAAATGTAACAAATGACTAATTTGTCCTTTTTTCCTAACTGAGGCCCCTTTCCTTCATTTTCATCTGTAAATACTGAACAAAAATATGTATTGAGGCAGTCAGCTAGACCTTTATCCTCTTCTGCATACCTTTCCTTCTTTTGTTTTTAATCTAACTAATCCTTGTTTTACTTTTCTTTTCTCCTTCATGTATCTAAAAATGTTTTTCCCCCCTTTTTCACTGACTGGGAAAGTTTCTCTTCTGTGTGATTTGGAAGCTCTTATAACTTGCTTAGCCTCTTTCTGCCTAATCTTTAGATAATTACTAAATGCTAACTTTTAGTTTTTTACAATTTTGGCCACATCTGCGGAGTACCACAGTGGTTTCTTTGCTTTTACTGACAAGCCTAATGCAATTTTCTGTTGCCTTCAACAGTGAAACTTTTAAATAATCCCATTTCTCTTGGACTCCATTTAAATTGCTCCAGTCTGATGATGACTACTTTACACATATTCTAATTTTAGAAAAGTGCCCCCACCCTCAGGGTCCCCCTCCCGTGGCACTGAAGGGGTTAGAACCCCTTCAGCAGCTTACCTTATTCCAGCGCCGGGCTTCCTCGGCGCTGGTGACCTCTCCTCCCCCGCCGACGTCAGCTCCCCTGTCCAACGTTAGCGGAGCCGCATGCGTGGCAAGTGCCGCACGCATTCAAACTGTCCATAGGAAAGCATTTCTCAATGCTTTCCTATGGACGCTCTGTGTGATGGAGGCATAATATGCGCCTCTAGTGGCTGTCCGGAAGACTGCTACTAGAGGCTGGCTTAACCTCAAATGTAAACATAGCAGTTTCTCTGAAACTGCTATGTTTGTATCTGAAGGGTTAAAACCTGAGGGACCTGTCACCCAGACCACTTCATTGAGCTGAAGTGGTCTGGGTGACTATAGTGTCCCTTTAAACCACACTGACCGATGATCACTGGATCCTAAACTTTCACCTACTGTAATATCTGATACCAAATCTCCATTTGTTAACACTAAATCTAGTATGGCCTCTTTACGAGTTGGCTCCTCAACGACTTGAGACAATCCCAGTAGGGAGTTTAGAATATGTGTGCTCCTCGCACAAGCAGCTATTTTGGTTTTTCAGTTCACATCAGGAAGATTAAAGTCACCCATGATGATAACTCCCCCCTTCATTGTCAGTTTAGCTATTTCCTTAACTAGTAGATTACCGAACTGTTCTATTTGTCCTGGGGGCCTATCAATCGCACCGTCACGAGTTACTGTGTGATTACCAAATTCTAACGTAACCCAAACGGACTCTATGTTCGCCTCACTAATTTTTATTAGCCTAGAGTTTATGCTATCCTTCACATACAGGGCCATCGTTCCCCCTTTCTTGCCTTCCCTGTCTTTTCTATATAAAGAGAACCCTGGTATTGCTATGTTCCAGTCATTTTTCTCATTATACCATGTCTCAGTAACGGTGACTAAATCTACATTATCAGTTGCCATTATTGCCACAAGTTCATGGATCTTATTTGTAGACATGACTCTAAGCTTATCATGTTTAACACACTTGCTACAGGCACCTTCTGTCCTTGTTTTGGGGGGCAATTGGATTGATGTTTTATCATCCTTTTGCTCCCCCCTCCTAGTTTAAATACACCCTAGCAAAACCTCTGAACCGCTCAGTTTAGAACATTTGTTCTTTTTTTAGAAAGATGCAAACCATCTTTTTTGTACATTTTATTTCCATTCCAAACAGAGCTACCATGAGAAATGAAGCCAAATCCTTGCTCCCGACACCATTCACCAAGCCACAAGTTAAAGTCCCTAATATGCATCCGCCTGTTGTTCTGAGTGTTATGCACAGGCAGAACTTCAGAGAATGACAATGTGAAGGAAACTTGCCATATATCATTGGCAAAAACTTCCTTTACCTCTGAAACCTCATTGCAAGCCAAGTCATTTGTCCGTAGATAGACAAGTACATCCAATTCCTCTTCCTGCTTTGCTTGCTTAACAATATTACAAATATGTTTCCTGTCTCTGTGAGCAGTAGCTCCGGGAAGACATCTCACAAGACCACTATTGTCCAGCTCCATACCTCTTATGATAGAATCCCCCAACAACTGCTTTCTATTAGGCCTCACCATAGTCTCCAAGCCTGTCTCCATAATACCACTACACTCGGTGCCTGAGCCTGACTCCACAACACCACTGCTCTGTAAATTGAACTTTAATCACACACAAGAGGCTCCTGCAGGGTCTAGCATGCAGGAGATAAGAAATTCTAAGTAAAACAGATTTTTTTTGCATAAAAGAAGTTCAAACATTACATTACTCTTTACAGATAGTGTTTTGGAAGGCTGTGAAGTCCATGCAGGGAGGTGGGACTAGGGCTGCATAAACAAAGTGATTTAACCTAAATGGCAGAGAATTGAGCAGTGAGACTGCAGGGGCATGATCTATACAACATAACTGCTTTATTAATATAAGGTTGTCTGGGTAACTATAGTGTCCCTTTAACTCATTCTTGAGTTTGCAACTTTGAGGCATAGCTACCTTTCTGAGACTGTTCCTGCACATAGTACATGTCACTTCAAACCTAGACAAAAGGATGTTGTTATGGTCCACTTCAACTCTACTGGTCTATGGTCCACTTCAATTCTACTGTTGTGGAGTGCACGAGGCAGGAAAGGTTTAAGGAACCACTTGAACCACTTGCAGACTTTATAGGGACTTTTGATTATATATGTGTGACATTTTTAGCAAAAGGAGTCTATTTAAAGTAGCATTTTTATAACACATATTTTGTGTTTTTGCTTTTTCTTCCCATGTAGATATTGCATATTTTCTGCTTTATATAATATACAAATAAATGCAAGAACAGTATATCAGTATAATTTGCATATATAGCATAACAATTAAAGAAAAAGGAGGTTGAAACAATGACCATCACCTAACAAAAAGGCAAAAAGGGGAAGGGATGTGTTGAGAAGGTAGAAGGGATAAAAAAGGTAGGAGCAAAAAAAATCCTGCCCTCTGAACGTTGGAGGTCACCTTTAAATAACTGTACCAAGCAGTGCCACCTGTGAAAAACAGCTGTTTGTTCAGACGATCTGTTTTGCTATATTTTTCACTAAGCACTGAAATTACCTCTTCTTTTGGCTCTGGTACATTTTTTTTTTCTTTATTTTAAAGGTGCATGAAGAAATATCACAAGTTACATTGACATACGGAAGAGCTCATCATGTCAGAGTACATGGGTATTTGAGCCACATAACTAAGTTGAACTGCACTCATTTTTACTTTTTTAACCATGTCACGCTACAAGTACTGGTAGCAGTGCAAGAGCTTACTCCTAGGCTTATGGCTCCATTTAGAATTTAGACAACACAGTATTGCGCCCAATGAGGTTGAGACTCAATGTTTAAACAGTTGTAGCATAATAAATTAAAGTAAAATAAAATAGACGGTAATAACAGGAGATGAGCAAGTTGAAACTTTACTGTTGCATCAGTTACCCGCCTCAGTGGACATGCGTAACCATCACTGTGCTGCAGGCATACTGACATACTAAGAAACAAAAATGAGAACGAAAGTCATAACAAAACAGTATGCTGATGAGGTTGTATCCAGCCTGACCGGCGTGGATGATCCTGTGTGGGGTTTCAGTCATGGATCCGAGTCCGTGCTCAGGGTTCGAGGGGTAAATGGTATTGTAGTGGTCAGATCTCCAATCTGGGATGGGCCTTTTGTGACCCTGGTCATGGGCAGTCCCGGGAGTCCCAAGAGAGTGAGAATTGCGGGTATATCTGCCTCCAACGTGACTTTGTGGGTAGTCCCATTATGAGTAATCGTTAGGACCCTTGGCGTCCCCCATCAATATTGTATGCCCGCTGGTAGGGTGGTGCAATGATCTCCGCCAGTGGAGCGTGGCCCTTGTTAAGTCCTGAAAGAAGAGCAGTTGGGAATTTTCAAATGTCAGGGGGGTCTTGCCGCTCACCGCCGTCATGGTTGTTTTGTCTTGCGATGTGGCACAGCGCAGAATGACATCCCAAGCTTCTGTAGAAAGTGAGTTGGGCCCTGCCGGTAAGCGCGATATGCCCTCCTGAGTTATTTTCCAGGCAGCTGAAGGAGGCAGGATGGTGGCCATAAGTCTCCTAAGGAAGAATGGCATTTCATCTGAGGTGGTCGCTGCTGGAATTCCCCCCCCCCCCCAGAGTTTAATGTTGCTGCGGTGCAGGCGATCATCTTGGGTGGACACCTGTACCACTAGCCAGGCTGTTTGCAGTGTATCCGTAAGGTTCAATACTCCGCTGTTTAGTTTTAGAATGTCCTCCTCCATGGTGCTCACTCGCTCAGTAATTTGGCGAACATCTGCCCTCAGGGTGCCGATATCCGCGGCAAGCAAGTTCTGGAGTTCCTGCATCCATTGTTGGAGGGCATGCTTTGTGGCAAAGGTATTATCACCTGATTCTCTTAGGGCTGGGAGCGTGGTGTTTTGCCAGCGGTGCATGTGAGTGGGCTTGTAGTGTCGGTCGCACCAGAGCGAGTAAGGCCTATGTGGCGGCCATCTTGGATGGTGCTTGTCACTGTAACAGCACTCCAATATCTGGCTGGTCAGTGGCTGGGGCCGGCTGCAGCTTCTGTGGGCGGTGCCAGATTGTTGCGTAGGTGTCACTAAGTGTCAAGGTGTCGTCTCCCTCATTATCTAGGTTGTCATACACCCTGGTACCTCCGAGGAGAGCCAGGCTGTGGATGGCCGGTGGGAGGTAATCCCTGCTATTGCGTTTAACCTTCCCAGACTTTGGGGGTTGAAAAAAAAAACACATCGATCTGCTCCTCTCCGCTCCTCAGGTCGTTGTTTGGTCTTAGTCTGGCCAGATGGTGGATGATGCACGAGATATTAGAAGATTTTGTGTATCGAGGTTGGGAGCTGACATAGATGGCATCTGTTCAGCTTCGATCTCAAGCCCCACCCCCGATCTTGTACATTTTTAATGTGGAAAAATAGCTCATCCCTGATAACATGGAATTTTTTGCCAGGCTTGGGACCTTTTCTCATTTCTGGGCACCTCCATCAATCAGATTTGAAAAAAACTGATTACTCCCTGTCTTTCTTTTTCTTCTCTTGTTCTTTGTTTCTCTATTGTTTTCTCTTGCTTACATTCTCCTTTGCTACACTCCGTTTCTTTTGTTTCTCATTACAGCTTTATTAGTCTCTTGAAGACTACCAGTGAATTACATTATTTTGCGTTGCGTGTGATGCCGTGTCTTTGTATTACTGAGCATTTCATAAAATTCTAATTTTGAAAAAACTAAAATGAGACGTTAAGACCAGTTGCATGGTTTTGTTTTTTTTAGATGTAAATAATATTGATGTAATGTTTTCGCATTAAAGGGACACTCCAAACACCTAAAGCAATTTCACTTTTTTTTTCATTTTACAAAAAGTGCAGGCGTCAATAGAAATCTTCACTTTTATATATTAACTTTGTTACACCTCAAACAGACAACTGTTCCTGTTACTTCCTTGTAGTTTAGCTTAGTGAAGCAAGACTCAAAAGGAAGGAAATTGTCTTGCAAAGACTTTGAGCTGCTGTCAACGGTAGCTAGGAACCCTAACACACAAACTTCATATAGGATAACCTGTTAGCGGTCCTTAGAGTAGCCAGATTTAAACGATAGAACATTCAGAGTGTAAGCCAAAGTCCATGGCAGGGGAAACAGCAGAAATTGTAGACAAGCCAAAAATGTCAGGAGCACAGAGATCAGGATAATTGGAAATCAAGCCAAAGTCAAAACCAGAATTGAGACAACTGCATGCAATGCGCTATTGGGTCAGCAAGAACCACAACAGAGCAACTAAGCATAGGCAGGAGAGTTTCAAATAGCACAAGGTAAAACAGGATTAGTTTCACGTCATGCCTGTGCGCAAGAGGGTACGTAAACACCTTAAAACTGGTTTCACCAAGCTCATCTGTCTCAAAGAAATTACATTAGAGAAATTGTTTTGTTTCGTTTTTTTATTTTTCTATTTACTAAACCTCAATGATTACTAACAGATTGGAACTTGTGATGCAATTCCTAGATGAACCATTATTAAAGCTAAACATACTAGATCTTTGAGTAAACATAATAATTTCCATTCCATTTGAGATTTTTGAATATAAGTTAACCTTCTATTTGTGTTTTCTCTTTAGAAATGAACGAGAAGGTATTCCTGCCAACCTCATACAGCACCTTGATGTTTGTGTAGAAATTCCTCAACAAGGCATAATTAGATCACTTAATGTCCATGTGAGTGGTGCGGTCTTGATTTGGGAATACACGAGGCAGCATATTCTGAAGCAGACAAAATAGAAACAACTTTTTTTACATTTTAGTTTTAACCTACAGCTGTGACCTTATGAACGTTTTTTAATTTTGAAATCAAATTGTTTTTTATGCTATCAATAAAGTTTCAAATAATAATTAATATAATAAAAGTACTTGTTTGTTTTAGTAATTATAAACTATTTTAAGCATGATAATTCACAAATGTGTTATTTTTACAGTATATCCCCAGCACCTAAAGGGTAAAAAAAAATTTGATTACTCATGAAATATTCAGCAGTGTTTGGTTACTGAAAGCACATTTGTTCCCCGGACCCAGGATTTTGGTGTCTGTATGTATGCGTGAGTCCCAATGTATCTGTCTCACTCTGTGGGGAGCATGTATTAAAGATATGCAATAAAAAATACATTTGAAGTTCTAAGATTTGTTGAAATTTCAAGGTTTTGCAGTGAGCTTTTAACAAACCAGGATGTGGCATACTAGAGTTTTATAATTGTAAAGTGTTATAGAATTTGCTGGTGCTATATAAATAACAAAATAATAATGAGAGTTGTTTCATGTTTTCTCCCATTATTATCCCCCCCACCCACACACACACAAAAGCACCTTCACCTGTGTGCCTCTTAACCTGGCTTTTGTTTCTTGTCCCCTTTTTCAAATGTCTTACCCCTTTTAGTGTTACTTATCCCCTAGTTTTCCCCGTTGTGTGTCATACACCTTCCTTGTGTATCTTACAACCCCCTTTGTGTGTTTTACTCCCCCCAGCCCCTTTGTGTATCTCTTTCTCTTCCAGCCCCTTTGTGCATTTTACTCTTACCAGCTCTTTTGTGTGTTTCTCTTTCACCACCAGTCCGTCTATTTGTCTGCGTATTTTGATAACACAATTTGATGCAACATTTCACTTTATTTTTTAGTTTTTCATATTTAGCAAAATTCCAACATGATCTGATGAAACTGTGACCAATTAATAGGATGATTTTACTTTGGATTCAAGATGACTTTGGAGTGCAGTCCTTTTACTAGATAAGATAAAAAGGAATAGGTGTCAGCAGAGTACTTTGAAGCACATTCAAGCTGACCTCCAGACAATCCTACACACCTGTCAGTATGATGCTACTCTAAAATAAATGCTCAGAACTCAAACCTAAATTAAAGTTCAACAAAAGGGAAAATGTGATGACACTTTATTAAACATAGTGTGAAGTATTTTGAACAAAAGAATGTGTGGTGTTATGAATGCATGCTGTCAAGTTCTCCATCATTAGAATACACCAAATATTGGAACCAAGGGTGGAAAATGCAGGAGAGGTTAATTTACCAAACTTGGCATTGATGCCCTGTGTGGAAACACAAATATTTATTAGAAGACTTGTGCAAACATTAGTTTTGGCCAGATCCTCTAAATCAAACTCCTTTTAATCCACATTGTCACTAATTGATTAGCCAGCGATTTACCTGTTAAATATTATTTATTAAAGACTCCACAGGTAAATCCCAGTTTGTTTAATTCGTTCAGGCCTGGATTGAAAGGAATTTGAAAAAAAAAAAACCGTTAAATAATTAGCTTCTCTGAAAATGTAGAGACTGCTATCAAATAAGATCCTTATTGAAAGAAAACATAATTAGGAGAGATTTACAGCAATCTGAATGAAAATACAGAACGTTTATCTCTCTCCAAATTGAGCAGTGCTACTTCAGTATTTTCTTGAATTTTGAATTGAGGCATTTCCAAATTGAATCAAAATTTCTCTTAATGTTGGATAAAATCAGACCACCATTTCTCCAAAATGTCTACACAAGTATTCCTTAAAGGAACACTAGAGTCACCAAAAACAACTTCAGTTTAATGAAGCAGTTTTGGTGTAGAAATCATGTCTCACTGCTCAATTCTCTGCCATTTAGAAGTTAACCCCTTAGGTATGGAGGCAATGTTCTAATCAATTTGGCTTGGGAAATAGAGAACTCATGGATGAGTGGAATTTAGCGAGTGAAGAATGTTATAAAAATATATGCAAAGTCTGATTGATTTTAAAAAAAGATCTCTACACAAGATAGAGGAGGACATTAACCAGATAGTCAGAAATTGTAGGCAGCCAGGAAGATCAAATGTCTTTAGAGGGTATTTACAAGCAGTTAAATGAAAACTATAGATGAGAAAGTAGCAGAGATAATATCATCAAAATACAAAAGAGACCAAGAAGATTATAAGACATTATCGTTCTTACTGTAAAAACTGGCGCCAAATCGTGCCAATCAGCGCTCGGGGCGGGGAGTTGTTTCGCCGGCCATTAGGAGAAGGGCTGCCGTGCAAACTGGTTTTGCGCCCTTTCTCCTGATTGGCTGCGAAACACCTCCCCGCCCCGAGCGCTGATTGGCGCACTTTGGTTTTGCGCCTTTTTCCCTGATTGGCTAGCGGAACGCCTCCCCTCCCTGAGTGCCTATTGGTGCGAAGTTTGAATCCACCGGACTAAACCAAGCAACTGCGTGGAACTAATTGCGGGGATGTACAGAACCCCGAGCCCAGACTTTATACAATGTTTTCTCGGGCTCTGTACATCCGATAGCCCCGTTATTTTCAGGGGTCCTAGTTGGGACCTGGTGTATATGTTTACCCCTTTTCCTTCCCAGAATGCAGAGTCCTCTAAGCTTTCCCCATGTACCGTAATGTGTCCTATTGTCTGTAAATGTTGTACTGTTGATATCTTCCAGAGTGAGAGATGGTTATCTGTAAACCATCCCCCTCCAGCCCAAGACTGAGGAACTTGTGCTGAATGTAATGGAGACTCCCAGTGGGGGGTCTGTGTATAAATTAAGCCTGTAACAATAAAGCATTGTCAGTGTTGTACTCCCAGAGCTGTGTCTCGTCCACTTACTGGGGGGAAATGGATGCCTGCTTGTTGTAAGGGTTCCTGAGTGGCTGAAGGTAACCAGTCGGGTTACCCGGGGTCTGCTACAGCCCCGACTATATATTCTTATAACACCATCTTATCTCTTCTGATGCATTGTTTTTCTAAATTTAACAGATTTTCATTTGTTACCCTTACTTCTTAACTTAAAGGAACACTATAGGGTCAGGAACACAAACATGTATTTTTGGTGGCTTGCCCCACCCACCCTCTCCCCCCCGAGGGGCGGCCCATCCATAGACCCCAGTGGGGCCACGGCTCTAAGCGGCACACTAACAAAGACAGCCTTTTGCCACCCCAGTCATCATCTAAAACAGGAGTTCCCAGCCCGTGTCAGCGGTGCAACCAGCCAATTTAATTTTTAGGCTGTCCCCTAATTGAATGTTTTTGCCCACTCTCATGTTCCTGCTCTGGAGAGCTATGTCCTGGGCGAGTTCCCCCCACGAATCCCACTGTGAGGTGCCACTTGTTGCTTAATTTTTGTTTAAAAAAAAAAAGGGGGAAATTTCAAGGAAGCTGTAGGGTACTTGATATTGGGTCCACTCTTATTTTCAGAATGGGAGAATGGCCGCCTTTTTATTTATCTGTTACCAGCACCTAGTGTGCACATGGTACTCTTACTGCATGTTACTCATTAACAACATTTCTGTATTTGATAGTTTTAATTGCATCTCCGTTACTGGCTGAGGATAATGAGAATTATAGTTGTTCTGATATGGCGCCGCATGCTGGTCACTGCTGTTGGTGCATGCCGTAATTCTTGCAAGCTATAGTGCGAGAATGCACACCATAGTCTTTCATATTGGACAGTATATCTGTAGCAGACATGTGACTACTCAAAGTATTCACTATGCTTAGGTTATTATTCTTCAAGTGTTTTTTTGAATTTTTTTTTATTTTTTCGCGTCATAATTTGGTCAATACAGGGTAAATTGATCACTCGTTGGGGAACAGTTTCATACCGAGGTTTTTCAGTCCTGCTGTGGAGTCTGACCCGTATTCTTTGTTCGGGTTTTCGCTTCCCCACTTGGCTGGGCCACATTTGCCCGCCATTCTTTTCGTGCTACATTATTTTCCTGCACCTCCTCACGTTTCATTCCACGTTCCTCAGGTACATCCTCTCTCTCACTCGCTACCCTCCCTTCCTAGTTAGTTGTGGCTGACTGTCAGGGTCCTAGGCGTCCATTAGTTGTAATTCCCCTGGCTTCTTCACTCACACACTCACGATGGGTTTCGTGAGCCGCGTGGGCGTTACACCAACACGTACTCTATTATCTATTGCGGGGCATGCTCCTTTCGGCCTGGCCGCCTGGACTCTGTGACGTGCTTCCTCTGCTTTCGGTTACTAGCGGCCCTGCAGTACTTCCTTGTTCACCTTCACGTTCTTTCGATACATGTTTGTGACGAGACCAATCTCGCCACATTGCATTGGAGAAGCCTGGTTGCTCGCCTGTTGCCTTTGGATTATGGCCCCATCTTAAAAGGCTTGATTTTCCTCTGCAAAGACATGAAAGCCGGGTCATTTGGTGCTTGCCCTGTTTGAGCGGTGATACCCCAGATAGCTATGCCATGGAGCCTATTCGTATAATGAAAGACTATGGGAAAGACTTTGGCTCCATGGCAATTGATCTATATGTGTGTGCTCTGAGCGCCATTCAGTAATAATGTGCGCTCAGATCTGAGCTATCTGGGGATATGTTGAATGTACCTGTTTTGTGCAATGGCTGCACAGTTATATGTTTTTATGTGTTTTATTGTCTTTTGCTGCCATGTGTTCAATGGAGTTTTGCCTCTGTCTTTGGAGATAATTGGATTACTTCCCAATTATCTCCAGGATAGAAGACTCTGTGGAACTGGTTTTGGGCAGAAAAACCATGCTTCCTTTGGTCACAAAGGACTACGATCTATCTTTTGAACCATTGGACCAATTTGTATGAATTTGACATATGTTTGTATTTGGAGTATGCTGATTCTGAAAATGTGAATGTGATGCATACTTTTCAAGTTATGAATAATGTGGAAAAATTGTATTTCTCTGCTTGTTATAATTACATTACCCATTGTGTAAGGTAATTGTATCACAGGCAGAGGGGAGGATTTTGTGTGGGAGTGTCTGAGTGTATTGTATGTGTTTATTGGTTGTGTTCCAAAACCCTGTGGGTGGTACTAATGTGTAAGAATGTGTCAGAACAATAAACCCACAGCTCTATCTGACCACTGCTTGACCCTTAACACGGAGCCTTGTCTCGTCTTTGGGGGGATTTACTGAATGCTGATAGAGACTGATTGCTAGGAGTGTAAGCCGCTTGGATGCTTTTCCTATTCATCTGCTAGCAGTGATTCGTATGGTTCCAGTTCGTGTGTTTGGAGTGCTATATTGGATGCCGCTCGGGAGTTTGGAGCATTCCCTTATTGGCGGTTCGTGAGTTTGGTGTTTTACAATAGCTGTGCCTGCATCTCTGAAAAGGGGACGATCGCCTAAACGGTTTTTACCCCTTGTGTGCAAAACGGTCCGTTACAATGTTCATCAAATCCGTCCTCTCTCACGCTACCTTCCCTCCCCTCTTAGTTAGCTGTGGCTGGCTGTTAGGGTCATAGGTGTCCACTAGTTGTAATTCCCCCTGGCTTCTTCACCTTAGGTTAGTGGTCCCGCGAGGCCAACACCCATCCTCATGCTCGGAGGTACTACGCCCCTCGGGCCAAATCATAGTTAGTCGCCTCGCATTGTGGCATAGAGAGGGCCTCACCTGTCACTCCCATTCTATCTTATGTTTGTCACCGAGAGGCCAACACCCCGCCACAACTTTCAGTGGCCACGTTATCCCCTCGCGCCAACGCATAGATAGAGCCTCTCCCACCGCTTGGCACCTAGCAGGGCCTCACCTGTCACCAAACCTAGTTTTTAATTGTTTCGCCTTTTGGCTTTAGCTAGTATGCCAGCACACACTCACACTGGGTCTCGCGAGCCCCGTGGGCTTTACACCAACACGTACTCTATTACCTATTGCAGGGCATGCTCCTTTAGGCCTGACTGCCTGGACTCTGTGACGTGCTTGCTCTGCTTTTCGGTTACGGGCGGCCCTGCGGCAGCCTTCCGGTCAGTTCTTTCGATACACGTTCATTAAATCCGTCCTCTCTCACGCTACCTTCCCTCCCCTCTTAGTTAGCTGTGGCTGGCTGTCACGGTCATAGGTGTCCACTAGTTGTAATTCCCCCAGCTTCTTCACCTTAGGTTGGTGGTCCCGCGAGGCCAACACCTCATACTCGGAGGTACTACACCCCTCGGGCCAAATCATAGTTAGTCGCCTCGCATCATGGCAAGAGGGCCTCACTTATCACTCCCATTCTATCCTATGTTTAACTGTCACCGAGAGGCCAACACCCCGCCACAACGTTCAGTGGCCACGTTCTCCCCTCGCGCCAACTCATAGTTAGAGCCTCTCACGCCGCTTGGCATCTAACAGGGCCTAACCTGTCCCCAAACCTAGTTTTTAATTGTTTTGCCTTTTGGCATTAGCTAGTATGCCAGCACGCACACATACACTTTCACGCTCAAACGCATGTTGGGTCGTTTATGTGCGGTTTCTTCGTCTCTCTTTCTAGCGGGTCTCGGCTGCTAGGTGTGGTGTTCTTTCCGCCCAGGCTCTCTGGCTGGGTCTGGTTCTCATCACCCTTTGGAGTTTTTGGCTACGCCTACCTTTTTCAGGTCGTGGGCGCTTCTCGCTTCGCTGCGATTTCTCGTGAGTCGACTTATATACCCCCCCCACGGCAGCCTTCCGGTCAGCTGTTCTCTCAGTGTCTGTCCACCTACAGGGGTAATGCTGCTGTCGGCTATGGGGCGGTGTCGGATGGCGGTTTGGGGTAACTGGCATCTGCCGCTTTGGCTGGATCCGAACCGGTCTTCCCACACCACTTTCGTACGATCGGTCCTGTGCCTCCTACACGCTTTCTAATGTGGCCCTGCCAATAGCCTCTCCCGCAGCCGCTACCATTCCCGGCGTTTCTGGGCTTGTTCGCTGGCTGCCCGCCTTGTGAGCTCGTGGTTGTCTTTTTTTTTTTCATGTCTGGCTCTCGTCTTTCTAGCACTCGCAGTGCATGTGTTCAGACCTTCTTCCCCCTTGAGGCTTCTGTTTCACATCTAATGTTTACTGTCCCTGTTGATTTGTTGTCTGCGATTGCCTTTCGCTTCTTTTGCCACCTCTTACTTGCATCAACTCTACCTATCCCTTCACATGTTGTACAGGTTTCTAGTCACACGCAGTTTCATGTCCTCATACCAAGGGTTCAGGTTCTGGGAATTTTCAATCTCCGGATTTCCCATCAACATCCAAGTTTTACAATCACTATCAGACCTATTTAATACTTGTCATAACGACCGGGCATCAACTTTCATTGTAGGGCGATATCTGCTTGATCCAAGGATAAATCCGACTACTTTCTGGGGTCAAGAAGGAATTTTTCCCTAGCTTGTTGCAAATTAGAAAGCACATCAAACTGGGTTCTTGCCTTCTTTTGGATCAACCGTTTTTAAATTAAAGCTGCCTGCATGTCTTATTTTAATAAATATAGTGAATGACTCACATTTGAGCCTGTGAAGGATAGATAAGCGTGTACTTTTAAGGAAGTTCTTCTGTTACGTTGTAGAAGAATGTACCTAATACAATGACTTGGACATCCATCAGCAGTAATGCAATGATAACTACTAATACTGATAAAATACCTATGAAATGTTATTTGAATGGGTTTCTGAGACCAATATTAGATACAGAAAAAACTAGGATCCAAAGAACAGTCATGTGGAATCTTGATACTATATGATGTTTATAGGAACATTTGCAAGGATAATATGTAAAACTAAAATCGGTTAGGTGATAATCCCTTCAAAACATAAAGTATGAGTGCAGTGCTTAAAAATTAACCTGGGACTTACCCCTCACAGAGATATATGGTGAATGTACATATAACAGAAAGAGATAAATATACATATAGTGTATTACTGAAAAATGAATAGTGAATACTGAATATATAATACTAGGTAGGTGGAAATAAACTCACATGGAGTAGAGCCTTTTCTAAACTCAAGAAATTGTGTGCCTTCAGGTGGCATGCACAACCTTCTTCTGTAGATGCAAACAGCTCCCAATGGGATGTATATGTGGAGATGAAGCAGATACGATAAAAATGAGAACTTCTAGGTGTAGTATTATATTTACCAGTGGAAATATAGTGCACTAATTTAAAAACTCTCACCTGGTATAGAGCCTATTGAACTGGTTTTAAGTTGTCTAGCTTGGTGTCTGTTTAGGGTGACACTCCCCTGTTGGAACCCGATTCTAGTCCCTTTGTGGTCGTTGGTTGTGAAGCTAAAAACACCAATGCGGAAGACCGGCATGTCATGTTCTTCTGAGCTGCTGGCTGGACTCTGTGGGCAGAGCTGCTCCACCGCTGATCAGGGAGTAGAGAGAATCAGATCCGCAGAGGAGCAGCTCTGCCCACACTACTGTGTTTTGGTTTTTTTTAAATTTAATATTTTTTATTAATTTTTCAAAAACAGTCACATTATAACAATAATAATATATAGCAACATTGATTTAAAAGCAGAAAGGATTTGCAACTGACAGTTGTATAGCATAACAGAGCATTTCAAACAATATTCTAGTGTCACTTTTAAATAAATAAATGAATGCATTGGTCTGTGATGATTTACGGAATAGATTCAATACTTATACGTTCTAGTATCTACAAGTAAGTGTGGAATTAATTCAAAGATGTCTTACTTCATAGATTAAATGCATATACATTCTCGTATCCAGAATATATTTTGATAACAACATAACAGATTTGTTAATAACTAAGGAGTACAGCATCAGAGTGTCTCATTGACAGCCACTAGAGGCGCTTGCGTGCTTCTCACTGTGATTTTCACAGTGAGAGCACGCAAGCGTCCATAGGAAAGCATTATGAATGCTTTCCTATGTGACCGGCTGAATGCGCGCGCAGCTCTTGCTGCGCGTGCGCATTCAGCCGCATGGGAGGAGAAGAGGAGGATCGGAGGAGGAGAGCTCTCCGCCCAGCGCTGGAAAAAGGTAAGTTTTACCCCTTTTCCCCCTTCCAGAGCCGGGCGGGAGGGGGACCCTGAGGGTGGGGGCACCCTCAGGGCACTATAGTGCCAGGAAAACAAGTGTTTTCCTGGCACTATAGTGGTCCTTTAAGGTAGTGTTTGTCCTGAGTGATTTGATATAACTTATCAGGGGTACCTGCCTGTAGAAGGGGACTACTGTGTTTTCTTGTTTACATTTGCCATAATGCTCATGCATTTGTGTAGTATGGCTACCAGGGTTATATACTAACTTGAGAATTCGAAATGAATTAAAAATTGAAAGCCAAAGTAGCAACACTGGAAGCATAGCTGTGTTAGAGAATGTTTTCAGTTCAGCTATTATGGTCTTACATTTAAATTTCACTTTGAGTTCTCATTTATGTGCAGGAGTTGCCAACCTGTGGACTGTACTTGTCCCATGTACTATGCCAGCATGTCAACTAATTGCTGCAAACTACTGGACCTGGCTCCCCGACTGCCCTCTCTGTCTGCCCCCTACTGCACCAGACAGCTGAGTCCCATATAGTTCTACACACTGTTCCTGGCAGCTTGGACTATAGTGATGCAGAAGGAGCAGTGTAGAAAACTAATGCAAGCAACTTTATTTTAATTTTATTGATGCCACACTGGCTTTTATGCAAGTCCCCATGCAAGGGGACCTCCCACATGGACCTTGTGGGGCACCAGGACATAAAAGTTACAACCAATAACATGACAGTGACAAAGTGAAACACTCCCAGTGCAAACATACAATCCTCTCCTTTCTGCCTGTGAGATAATTGAGTCAGTTAAAGGATAACCCAATTATCTCCAGGCAGAAAAAAACATATTTTCCCCAAAACTTGGAAAGAACCCTAAAACACATGGTATCCCTATAAATGTCAGATCCCATGATAGCCCTGATCTGGGTGACCAACATATCCAAAAATCACCCAGATCAGTTCAGGGGTTTTCAAATTCTATGGAAGTCCCACTATCATCACCGCACACGAGGCTCCTGCCCAAAACAGTTCCATGCATTTAGGCTGTGCAGTCTGTCTATTTCAAAAATGTCAAATAAACAAACTAAAGCACGAACAGAGCCCCCTGGCTCATAGGAGCGATTGTTCCCCTTGTTCGTGGGAACAAGACTACCGAACGGCGCTCTCCTAGCCGTTCAGGAAAGGGAAGCAGGCGTTTGTATGTTTTTACCGGTGTTCGGGAAGTTGAGTGTCCGATTTTAGTTCCAGACACTCAATGACCAAGTCCCGCTGCCTCCTTTCGTGCAAACAAGATGGCCGCCATTTTCTCTACCACGTGGCGTTCGGCTATACCACCCATAGAGAGCGCTCAATCGACAGTTCCCTTTGTAGATAATGAGCATGGGGTTGGGGGGAGGGGGTGGTCGGTGTTCAGTAGTTTCATCTACTAATAAAGTATAAAAAGTCACGAATGGCCTTAAAAGTCTCGAATTAACAGTCTCTTTTCTTCACAGTATGTATCTGTATGACTGTGTGTATGTGTGTTTGTATAACTGTGGGAGATGTTTAATTGAAAAGTAACAATTTGATACATTTGTTTTGTTATTTAAAATGGCATATATTAAAAAATTATAATTGGCTTGCAAAAAAAAGCAACAGATGAGAAAAACTGATTACTCAGTTAACATTTTTTAATGCCAAACACACAATCCCCACACAATCAAACTGAGCCAAGCAGAATCGTACAACCCCCACACATTCAGCAACCACAATAACATTTAGCCAATCCACACATGCAATCACACTCAGCCACCTTACATAAACACGCTAAACCTTTCCACACACAGCACATTCAGTCAAACACACATACATACCACACTCATTAGCCCCCACACACTCAACCAAACACACATACATATCACACTCAAACACAGAGGAGCTCTGAGATACATTTATAGAGTTTAGTGGTGTGGATCTCTATGATACACATAAACACAGTACTGCATTGCTGGGGAGCTTTGTGATAACCTACCCACTGTGCATTACTCTGAGTTTTATTGCTGAGAAGCTCTGTGATATTCTCATATATACCGCACATTGCTGCGAGTTTTATTGAAATCTGCAACTGATTAAAAAAGGGTAGACAGGATTTCATTTCCCTTCCACTTTTCAATTACGTATATAGGAGCGGGGCAGGAGAGCATTGAGGAAACTGGCAGTGGGGCAGCAGATTGGGTAAATCCAGCCATGAAAGAGGGGAAATGGAAGTGGCAGTGAAGAGTGGCATTGGGAAATAAGGGGGACACTGCTAAAAAGAAGGACAAGTCTGTTAAAAGAACACTATAGTCACCCAGACCACTTCATCTCAATGAAGTGGCCTGGGTGCAGTGTCCATAAGACGGAGTAGGGATAGGGACACTATAGCATTAGGAATACAGATTAGTATTCCTAACGAGATAGTGTTTTTTTTTTTTGTTTTTTGTTTTTTAAAAAGGGGCAATGAAATTCTACCAGAAAAAAAAAAAGAATAGAAATGCTGCTAGAGAAGGGAAATAGTGATAGGGAGAAATGGGCACACGAAGAGAGGGGATATGCCTGGGGAAAGGTGACATGAATGACATGGGGGGAAGAAATTAGCTTTTATTAATTTTGATATTTCAGCTATTTAGTAGAGACCTAATTTGGCAAACCCACATAAGGAAACCAAGTTAGAGGGCCATTTACTAAACTGCTAAAAGATCAGCATTGAGACATTGGCTCCTTTCCTGTGTGTTATTATTACCACTATCATCATTAATGAATCTATTCCATTTTAGCAACAAATAGAATGCTGTCCTGCATCCATACACAGCCATGGCATGTGGCCCTCATGTGACCCCTACTTTAGTGAATAACCCTGTGTGAACGTAACTATGGGGCTGTATGTCTGATAAGTTCTTGTTAATATCATTATCGAGAGAGGGCTAAATAAAAATCACGATCTGAATGTATTATATAGCAAGTTGTTGTAACTCGACAACATATTTCCAAACTTTAATAAGCCAATAAGCTTTAATAAGCCAATATCCCCCTTCCCTGCCAAAGGGAAACCAAATAAAAAAAAAACCCAAACAATTGTTTTACTCTGCCCCCTCCTTCAACTACACACACACAGCCCCCCATATACACACTGTCCCACTACACAAACTGTACCCACATCCCCCCATGCACACACTTTCCCCACTGTACCCCCATACACACACTTCTCCCACACACACTGCACCCCCCCACACACACACTTCTCCCCTCACACACTACACCCCCATACACACAGTGCTTCCCACACAAACACTGCACCCCCATACACACAGTGCGCACCCACACAAACACTGCACCCCCATACACATACTTCCCCAACTGCACTCCCATACACACACTGCTCCCAGTACACCCTCATACAGACACTAGCCCCATACACACACAGTGCTCCCACTGCACCCCACATATACACACTGCACTCCCATGCACACACTACACCCCTCACACAAACCCACACTGCCCCCCTAAAGACAGTGCTCTCACTGCACACCCATACACACACTGTCTCACATGCACTGCCTCCTGTGCATACACACACTGTGCACCCCTCACACACACTGCCTCCCATACCCACCCTGCATCCTTCACACACTCAGTGCCTCCCATACACACACACACACACATACATATTACTAGAGGCCATATCCCCTACTACAGCCCCTATCCTGGCATACCCCAGGTAAATTGTCAAACTGTTCTTAAACAGTTTGACTATTTACTCTGGGAGGGCGCCACGGCACTCCTGGCATCATAACCACACAATAGAGCTGTAGTGGTTATTGTGACTGAATTGTTTCTTTAAACAATCTATGAGTGCCCCTCCCGAGATAAGGCTCTGGATCCGCCAGTGCTTTCTGGTTGGTACTTGACCACGATTTGCCTTCACTATACTCATCTAACTCTTCTCCAACATTTCTCCTACTTGTTATTAAAGCTGTTTAGACCAAAACACATGCATATTGTGTTTCTTGAGAAAGTGAGTGGTTTTCTCTCAAATTGATGCAATGGAGGATACTGTAAATGACAGTTTCAGGTAAGTATGTTTACTATTTATATCATAAAAACAAAACAAAAGGAAAATATTGGGGATGTTGTCTCTCAGCCCAGGAGGTTACCAAGGACTGATGGACAACCGCACCAAGGTCACCTGTAACTATGCTCCCCTTAACAGGGAATGACCCTAACAAGACAAACTCAATAATACACAAACCAGGAGCTCCTAATAGTTAAGGAGACCTAAAGTTGGGTTAATTTAAGGTAAGGGAGTTCTTATTTTTATTGTAAATAAAGTAATTGTATAAAATATACTCGCATAAAATTAATGAAATCGATGTTGGAAAAAAGCAGGGATCAAGGAGGCAGGCTATGGTACTAAAAGCATATGACAGATAATGAAAAAGAAGGGGGAGGGGAATTAACTCTTAATCGGTCATAACAAGAACCCAGATCTAACGACAAATCAGGGCCGGATTAACATAGGGGCTGATGGAGCTGCAGCTCCAGGCCCAGGCCCATGGAATAGGCCCATTTAAAAAAAAATAATAAAAAAAATTTGCCACCTGACTGGTATTTTACTGGCACAGACGGTATTTGAGGCTGCCTGGCCGTGTTGGTATCGCAGTAATACCGGCAATACAAATGCAGGTATTTTTCTCAGAATAAATGGAGATTACTCTGCAATATCAGCAGCAGCCAGTAGAGGTCACTGTGTGTGGAAAGAGGCAGGTATAGGAAGTTACAGCATATCCCTGCCTCTCTCTACTACTCACTGACCCGTGGGGGAGCAGCAACACAGCACAGAGAGTCCAGACAGCAGCTCTACAGCTCAGGTAAGTGAGGGATGGGGGGAAAGGCAGCAGGGACACATGGGGACACTGAGACACTAGGGGACTCATTTGGACACTGAGACAATAGGGGACATATGGGGACACATGGGGACTCAGACACTAGGGGACACTGAGACACTAGGACACATGGGGACACTGGAAAACATGGGGACACTGAGACACTAGGGGACACTGGGACCCTAGGGGACGCTGGGACACATGTGGATGCTGAGACACATGGGGATGCTGTGAGACATAGTGACACTGGGAGACACTGAGACATTGGGACACGGAGACACTATGTCCCCATTTCTCCCAGTGTCCCCATGTCCCCTATCCAGTGTCGATAGTGTCTCAGTGTCCCTAAGTCTCCCAGTGTCTGTGTCCCATGTCTCTGTGTGCCTAGTGTCCCTATATGTCCCAGTATCCCCATGTCTATGTCCACAACTGTCCCCAAGTCTCCCAGTGTCTGTGTCCCATAGTCTGTGTCCCTGTGTCCCTAGTGTCTTAGTGTCCCCTAAATGTTTCAGTGTCCCCATGTCTCCCAGTGTCTGTGTTCCTAGTGTCTCAGTGTGCCTAGTTGTAGCGGTACTTACCCTTTCCAGGGGCCGGCCGGGGTCCTCTGTTCGAGCCGCGCGCGGTCCTGCTGCTGCACGAGCCGCGCGCGGCTCATCCGACGGCTGTGACTGGAAAGCGGTCACGTGTTCCACCTAACTCTAAGAGCGCGCCGCGGGTATCGGGCGCGCTCTTAAAGGGACAGTGGGTGCCTAAATTGGAAAAGGCATCCCATTGGTCCCTGTCATGCCACACTCCCCATACACTTACCTTTTGGGGGCGTGGATGTGACAGGGACCAATCAAATTAGATGTTTAGGTATTTATACTCACCTTCTTCCCTTTGTTCCTTGCCCTATCGTGGTTTCTGTATCAGTTCCCTTTAGCGCTTGTTGTGTTCAGTTGTGTTTCTCCGTATTGACCTTGGCTTTGTTTCTGACTACGTTTTCTCTTTATCCTTCTGTTCTGGTTGTCGGCTTGTTGTTTACTGTGTACCAGACCCCGGCTTGTCCTAGTTTACGCTGTCTCTCTGTGCCCTTGATTTCGGATTGTTCCTGACTCTGTCTCCTCTCATATACGTCGAGTCCGGCCATTCTAAGGTCCGGTAGACGTATCTCTCCTCTGTGTTGTCTTTTGTTTAGCTGAATCCTGCGTGTTGGGGTATATTCTCGTTACACTAGTGTCCCCAGGTCTCCCAGTGTCCCTATATGTCCCAGTGTCCCCATGTCTATGTCCACAACTGTCCTCATGTCTCCCAGTGTTCCCAAGTGTCTGTCTCCCAGTCAGTGTCCCCCTGTCCCCTAGTCTCCTAGTGTCTGTGTCCCTAGTGTCTTAGTGTCCCTTGTGTCTTAGTGTCCCCAAATGTTTCAGTGTCCCCATGTCTCCTAGTGTCTCAGTGTCCCTATTTCTCCCAGTTTCCCTAAATGTATCAGTGTCCCCATGTCTCCCAGTGTCCCCATGTCTCCCAGTGTCCCCATGTCTCACTGTGTCCCCAGTATCCTAGTGACATGGGGACACACTGAGACATTGGGACACTGGGAGAAATGATGACACTGAGACACTGGGAGACTAGGGGACTGGGCTACATGGAGACACTGACACTGTGATACATAGGGACACTGAGACACTGGGTGACTTGCGAGACTGAGACACTGGGAGCAATTCATCTAGAATCAAACTGTGAGTAGTTTGTTGGTGATTTTACAGAATTTTCTCTGATTATACAAATGATTAAGGCTGGTATTTTTTCCAAGAAAGGTGGCAACCCTAACTACTCTTCACATACCCTTGTGTAAAGGAGCACTATAGGGTCAGAAACACAATCATGTATTTCTGACCCTATTATACTAAAACCACCACCCTGGCCCCTTCTTGTCTCGCTAAGTATAGTAAAATATAACTGGTATTCAAGTCTGCAGCTGCTGGCTCTGCCTCTGAATTGACTGTCTGCTGACATCATTAGAAGTGGTGGTCTGAGCAAATTACAAAACTTCCCCATAGGATTGGCTGAGACTGTCAACTAGGCAGATCAGGGGCAGAGCCAGCACAAGTCCAACATAGCCCTGGCCAATCAGCATCTCCTCATAAAGATAAATTTAATCAATGCATCTCTATGAGGAAAGTTCAGTGTCTGCATGCAGAGGGTGGAGATACTGAATGGCAGTGCTGCACACAAGGCAGTACTGCCCCAGGAAGCACCTCTAGCAGCCATCTAAGGAGTGTCCAGTGGAGTTATTTTCTCTGAAAAGACAGTGTTTACTGCAAAAGGCCTAAATGGAATGATTCTACTTATCAGAACAAATACAATAAGCTGTAGTTGTTCTGGTGACTATAGTGTCCCTTTAAGTTTGGAATCTTAAGAGGGATGTATGGGAACAAAACTTGTGTGGACTAGCTGACAATAAAATTAGTTTAGGTAATGCAGACGCTGATCTCTCTAAAACTGTGGCATGTCCCCTTTCTTCTACACTCACTACATACACCTTTTCTCTGTCTCAGACTATATACCAGGACCTTCTGTCTGCTAGTAAGAAGGCAAGGTGACAAGTGGACCAGCCAGTGATAGGGGACAGTCCTTAGAAAGCACGGAGTGAGCGCATCATTAGATGCATTTATGTCAAGCTCATGGTGCTGCCTGCATAGTATGCCCTTAGTTGGACAGCCTGCAGGCAGGGCCAGATTAATAGTCCAGTGGACCTGGTGCTGACAATTATGATGGGGCCTAATAACAGATTCTTATCGACCAAAAATATTAAAACAGTTATACCTCTCAAGCGTCGTGTATCTGATGGAGATGGTATTGGAGGGAAACTCATAGGGTGCAGCTATGAGAAAACACACAATATATGCTAATCTCTTTCTAATATGCTTTCATCTTTCAAGTGAATCCATACTCCCTAGCAGCAGTGTCCAGTGAAGCAGGAAGTCAATGGGCGGGGTAAAAGGGTGGGCAACTGACCCCGAATAACGTGACCAGAACTGCAAAAAGGGGCGAACATGCCCAAAAAGGGGGCATGTCTGCCCAAAGACATTGTACCCATGTCTCAGTGTGTCCTGTGTCACAGTAAGACATGGGGACACTGAGAGACCCGGGGACACTGAGACACTTGGGGACACTGGAAGACATGGGGGCACTGAGACACTTGGGCACACTTGTGGATACAGATATGGGGACACTGGGAGACATGGGGACACTGAAACATTTGGGGACACTGGGAGAAATGGGGATACAGACACAAGGGACACAGAGACATGGGGACACAGACGCTAGGAGATATTGTCATGATCTTTTGCAGGTCAGATAGGAGACTTATGCCAGGGTTGACTTCAGGTACTTTATTAGTGTTTTTAGACATATTATAAAACTTGAATGAAAACAGACTTTAGTCAATATGCCACCAAACAGGATACTTGCCACAGAACAGGTTACTTGCAATAATAATGAATGTCTGTAAATTCCAGGTAACAGAGGCAGGCTGGTAACAGTGGAAGGCTAGTAACAGTGGAAGGCTGGTTACAGAGGCAGTCTGGTTTGAAGTATAGGTAAGGGTGGAGCAGGTTATTGTTAAGAGCAGGTTTGAAGGTCAGTATGCAGCAAGTTCACAGGAGCCAAGATATGAAGTCTTTCAATAAGAACATTAACTTCAATGTAAAGGCCTTAAACCGGAGACTACAGGGTTAACCAACGTTCTAACAATCATTGCTGAAAGTCTCTTGGAACTATGCAAAACTGTTTCTGTCTTACTGCAAGCTTCTGTATATCACCTGAGAAAAAGACTGAGACTGTCTTACCTTCCAGGAAAAGCAGGAAATGAGAGCAATTAACAAAGGAAGAAATACAAAAGAGACTTTAGCTCCTGGCTCCAGATTTACCTTCAAACCGGCTCCTAACAATAACACAGACACTGGGAGACATGGGGATACTGAGAAACTAGGGACACTGGCTGGGAGGCATGGGGACACAGACATTTGGGGACACTGGGAGACATGGGGACACTAGAGACACTGAGAGACATGGGGACACAGACACTGGAAGACATGGGGACACAGACACTAGGGGCACTGGCTGGGAGACATAGGGACACTTGGAGACATGGGGACACAGACACTAGGGACACTGGCTGGGGGGCATGTAGACACTGGGAGACATGGGGACACAGACATTTAGGGACACTGGGATATATGGGGACACAGATACACTAGGGACACTGGCTGGGAGACATGGAGACACTGTGTCCCTAATGTCTCTGCGTCCCAATGTGTATCCCAATGTCCCCATGTCTCACAGCATCCCCATGCCTTACAGTGTCCCCTAGGGTCTCAGTGTCCCCATGTTTCCCAGTGTCCCCAGGTCTCCCAGTGTCCCCTAGTGTCTCAATGTCCCCATGTCTCCCTTTCACCTCATCCCTCACTTCCCTGAGCTGTAGGCTGTCTCTGCAGGCTGGGAGCTGCTGTCTAGACTCTCTGTGCTCTGTAGCTGCTCCCCCGCGGATTAGTGAGTAGAGAGAGGCAGGGATATGCTGTAACTTCCTATCCCTGCCTCTCTCCACACACAGTGACCCCTACTGGCTGGTGCTGGTATTGCAGAGTAATCTCTGTTTATACTGATAAAAATATCTGCATTTGTATTGCCGTATTACTGCAATACCGGCATAGCCCGGCAGCCACAAATACCGTCTGTGCTGGTAAAATACCAGTCAGATGGCAGACATAAGAGTAGTGTGCAAAAAAAAAAAAAAAGTTTTTAAAAAAAATGACTTTTTTTTTTTTTTTTTAAATGGGCCTATTCCATGGGCCTGGGCCTGGGCCTGGAGCTGCAGCTCCATCAGCCACTATGTTAATCCGGCCCTGCCTGCAGGATTGGCGGGCAGCCTGACATGCATTCATCCCAGGTTGTCCTTCAAATTCTTTGGACAGACCCTTTTTGGGCATGTTCTCCCCTTTTGGCAAGTCTGGTAAAGTGATTCGCGCCAGTGGCACACCCTTTTACCCAGCCCATTGACTTCCTGCTTCGCTGGACACTGCTGTTAGGGGGTATGGATTTACTTGAAAGATGAAAGCATAAATTAGAGAGAGATTAGCATAGAGTATGTGTTTTCTTATAGCTGCATCCTTTGAGTTTCCCTCCAGCACCATCTCCATCAGATACATGACGCTTGGGAGGTATGACTGTTTTAGTGTTTTTGGTTGATAAGATTCCGTAATTAGGCCCATCATATTTGTCAGCACCAGGCCCAGTGTGCTCTTAATCCGGCCCTGCGACAAATAACTGTAATTTGGAATTCCACAAATCACTTTAGAGCTGATAAGCCCCATAACCAAGATGGTGATACAAGGGGGATATAGCTTGTTCTAACTTTCACACAGATATTTATGGACTACATTTTATTTATATATAAATATAGTATTTTCATATAAAAGTGAACAGTGACAAAAGATACAAAAGAACATTACATCATTTTAATAAAAAAAAACAAACAAAAAAAAACAACTATAAAACAAGGTTTTTATTTTAATCAGGCTGAGGGTGTGTAATTTGGTACCCGATCCTGTTCTCCTCTTTTCTGACAATGTGCTTGAATAATCTGTGGGTTTTTTTCATAGAAGAAACAGATGGTACAGTACTGAATGAGCATCTTGCATTAAATGCGGTACTAGTTGTTTGACATGAAATTGCTAGTTTATGCAGTGCAAATGAGCAGGTGGAACATATAGCTCTGGGGACTTCTGCCAAACAGGGATAGGATACTTGTTTTAGTTCCTGGAGGAGAAGATCTGAGCAGGAAGGACCGTATCCTAAACTAAACAATGAAAATAGCTAAAGAATTCGTCAAAGCAGCCTGTCAGCCATGAATCTGGGTTTACAAAGCAGAGGATTGAGTTGACATTAACCATGCAGACTGGGATCAAGCACAAGTAACTGGCTTAAGAGGTATAAGGCTATAAAAAGAGTTAGTATTCAACAAAATGAGTATGAAAGGGAGAGGAGAGAATTATGTTTAACCTTTAGTGTGCTCTCACCTTTCTAGTATTCAAATCTGATTAACAGTTAAGGTCTCTCAACAATGTATCTTGATTAAGTATTATTACTTAGGAGCCCAAAACAAACAGTTAATAAATGTAGGGGATTTGTGAAAGCAAGTGATAGGATGCAGAAAGTGTACAGAAGATGGATAGCTTTGCTTTGGATGTCTGCTGATGAGGAGTCAATCAAGAATGATACAAGGAACCACATTTGCCAGGTCTACATTAAGGCTTGATCAATGTTCCTCTCTTACCTATTACACTTTGTGGATGTCAAGATGCCTGTAGGGTGCCCTTTGGATGGACATTGCATAGTGGTTCCAGGATCCAGCACACCTATCTCTGGTGAGTAGCTAATACACAGTCTGCAAGCATCTCTGCCCATTAACACAGTCTTCCCATTGTAATGCCCAGCCTGGCTTAGAACATTCACCATGTGTCTGGCATTCCATGCACTAGATCAAGGGCAGTCTCTAGCTCTGTCGTTTTGTAGGAGGTTAGACCCTGATCTGTGGCACCTTGCTGATTATTTATATCTTCTTGATCCCTACTGGTGAGCCCCTTCTACTGCTGCCTTCATGGTTTACCAATGTGTTTTGTAATTTAATTGCTGATATATTATTGAAGACCAATTATTTTTTACTATATATTTGTTACAATATTTTATCACTTTTACTTTTATTACAATGTTTTATTATTGATACAAAAAATATTGAAAAAAAAAATTAGGAAAGATGTTATTGAAAACGTGTTACATCTAAAACACATCTTGATGATATGAATAAAATGTGCAATTAAAGCATTGTTTTCCTGCAGTGTTTTACCCAGAATCTGCATCCACTTCAGTTTGGTGACTTAAACTGGTGCTGTGAAGTTACCAGTGTATCACAAACCTCATCTTCTCATCATGGCTCTGCAGATCCTGGCCACTGTACTAGAAAAGGTCACAGCTAATGGTACAGATGAAACGCATATACATCAAGGCACACAGGAGCACTGGATGTGTAACAGCTCACATGGAGAAACGGGGATATCCTTCATTACAAATGCACACAACAATACCAGCAACCTGGTAGGTTTGCAGGTCAACATGACCATCACAAGTGAATCTCCCACTGGTGAAAGAGGATCTGTGGGTCTGGACATTATATTCCTGGAGATCTTAATCATAATAATGTGCATAGGAGCTGTAGCAGGTGAGTAATGTAACTTAATTTTAATGCTTTTAAACCATATGCACTGGGGCTAGGCATGTCATGTATAAAGCTTACAGCTGTTTTCCTACCATAAAAAAACAGAGTTTTAAGGTTTAAAAGTATGTAGGGGTTTAGAGTTTTGTTTTTTTTACCTGAAGCTGAATAAAGCAAGGTGAATTGTTAGTGTACACCTAAGAGCTTTCCTTGACGTGGCAAGTGAGCTTGCACTGAAGTGGCCATTGGAGTTATATTAAAAACCTCAAGCTATTTAAACGTGCATAGGGATGTGGGATAGTGGTGCAAGTAACTATTTTCTTTGTTTTTTATATTATATATTGGAACTGGTGTGTACTATAGTCATTGCTTCCACCCAGGAGTAGTTAAGTTTGAGCGAAGGACTTATTTTTTAAATATTTGTGGCTGTTTTCCTTCTGCTAGCTGTGTAAGAAATTGGAAGCAAAGTCAGAGAGGTAGTGTGGGTAGCAAGGGTAGAAGGAAAAAAAACGTATCACCTATTTGTACAGATTATTAGCAGTAGATGCAAAATAAATCTTGTAATATGTACTACATTTTCTATTGACAAAATAGTAGTTCCGAAGGGGCCCTTTAAAATAAAGCTATACTACTGTGCAGCAAATTACATCAGGTTTGCTTGATTTTAATCTCATTTATTATTATTTTTTACTAATAAAGAATATTTGTATTTATAGATCTTAAACATCTCTATAAAGGGTAGACATCATAATAGAACTTTTGAATATAGTAATAATATACAACTATGCAAATATATTTATGATTAATGTATACCTGGTAACATTAAAGGTGACCTCTATATAAAGGCAGATCATTGATGGACAGTATGTCATCTGGGTTAAATGAACTCCTTTCTAAAGTTCCTGAATACTCATTTCTATAGTTAGAGTCTTACACTATCTCTTCATATTATTCATTGCATCAAAGCCTACGTTATCATGTTAGCCATATACATCATCCTTATTCTCTTCCTTACAATGTAAACAGTTCACCATTGGCACACCCTAATCCCCGCGGCACGCCTATGGATTGAGACCGGCAGGGGAGATCTCAGGATACCTGAGCTCTGCTCTAAGCCTCTATGGACCAGTGGGGAGATCAAAGATCTCCCTCACCAGCCCACAGGCAGGGCAGGAGGCAGGAGAGGACCCGGGGAGCTCTTGCCAGGAGCTCCGCCGGGTTCCTCTCACGAGGTCGAGCATTGCCGCGGCAACGCTCAGATCTCACAAGAGTGAACTCTAACCCAGCAGGCTGCAGGGGTAAAGTTCACTCACCACTGCACCACAGTCCCCCCTCCCTACAAAAGGTAAGAAGGGAGGGGGGATATTAACTAAACGGCCCCCCCCCACCCCACACAATACACACAAACAGCACACACACACATACACCACCCTTACACACACAGCACCCACACACTGAGAGCACCCTTACACACACAGCACCCTTACACACACACAGCACACACTAACAGCATCCTTACCCACACAGCACCCTTACATATACACACACACACTAACATCACCCACACACACACACACACATCACCCTTACACACACATACAGCACCATTACACACACAGCGCCCTTACACATACATACAGCGCCTGCACACACAGCACACACTAACAGCACCCTTACACACACAGCACCCTTACATATACACACACACACTAACATCACCCACACACATACATCACCCTTACACACACAGCGCCCTTACACATACATACAGCGCCTGCACACACAGCACCCTTACACACACAGCACCCTTACACACACAGCACCCTTACACACACACACAGCGCCTTCACACACACAGCAGTATGTGTGTGTGTGTGTGTATGTATGTGTATATATATATATATATATATATATACACATATATATATTTATATATATACACGCGGTGTGTGTGTTTGTGCTTTAGGGTGCACACCCTTATACAATAGGCTGCGCACGCCTATGCAGTTCACACACGCCTCTGTTGTTCACAATTATTCCTTTCTGCATATGTTTTTTTTCTATCCTTTTCTCTTAATCCAGAGGAGGCTCAGAATTTCTGCAGACCCTAGTCTTCTACCTGGGTCTGCATAATTAACCCCTTCCAGACCACAGACGTATCAGGTACGTCCAACAAAAAAATGGTCCTTAAGGACCGCTGATGTGCCTGATACGTCCACGGCAAATTTGAGCACTGGAATCGATCGTGATCGCTTTTTTTAGCCGCTCTGATGGTATTGCAATACCATCGTGCAACACCTTTCCTTACTGCCGGGCACCCGCGTGATTGCTCCCCCTGGAGCGATCACTTCCGGGTTGCTCCACGTGGTGCCAGGCAGTAAAGCAGAGCATCGAAAGCGATCGGGCAGGCTTCCGGTGATCTGCATGTGCTGAGTGCCTCGAGGGGTTGAGGCACTCAGTGAAGATAAAAAACAAAGATAATAATAAATCAATAAAAACATGAAATATACCCCCCAAAATACATGTATTAACACCCCCCCCCCCACACACACACACACTGGTTTCAAAGTTGGACACTTCTGTGGGTGTCCCTAGCCTGCCTCATCATAGAGGCAGGTTAGGGTCATCCAATCAGAGCTTGCCCCATAACACTTTTATTCTAACTATGATCCCCATTTGTCTGATCAGATCAATTTGAGTAAATAATGACTCTGATCAGTGTGGATCTCCCTCTCTTCACTTGTGTTTAAGTGAGAGAGAGAGAGACATCTGTGTTTTAGGTAGAGCGATTTAGGTAGTTTTAGGTAGAGATTTGTAAAATAGTGAGACCCAAAGGCTCTTTTCAGAGCCATTAACCCCTATCTTGCCAGTGATCACTATAAATCACTGGCTCTTGCACAGCAGCACTTATTTTGCTGTCTGCATTTTTTAGGGGTTTATTTTGTGTGTGATTTGTTTTGTGACAGATCACTAAATAAAGTGATTGTGATCATGTCACAGAGGTTGTAGAGCGCTGAGGAGGTGTACGCCATCCTTGCGTTAGAGCATGGGTCGTCAACCTGGTCCCTACCGCCCACTAGTGAGCGTTTCAGGATTCCAGGTGGGCGGTATTTTCTAATTTTGAGAGACTAAGCGGGCGGGTGCAAGCCGGCGGTACCCCTGCGACTGGGTACCACCATCACCATTTGCGGCCCCGGCCCGCGTGGCAAACTACCGGTGCCGCATATGGAGGGTTCCATTGGGTGGCCCATGCTGTCAGGGCCACCCGATGGATGTGGATTGTAAGGGGGCCCGGTCAGCGCTGGGCGCTTTAACAGCGCGACCGGGCCCCCTGTGATTACATCACCGAGCTGGGAGGAAGTGACTGCACGTCACTCCTCCCAACTAACACTGAGAGCCGCGCGGGAGGAAGACCAGGGAGTCAGAGTGGGAACTGTGTGTGTGCCTGTCTGTCTGTATGTGTCTGTATGTATGTATGTGTGCCTCATGGGCGTCCGCAGGAATTTTTCCAGGGGGGGGCATAATTGTAATGACATCCATGCTTGGTACCTTTTTGACAGTGTCATGAAAGGGAAGGGGCATAGCCATTATCACATAAAGCCAGGGTGAATAGCGTTTTCACAACTATGGTGTCAGGAATATATGTTTGTATTCCTGACACTATAGTGTTCCTTTAAGCAAATTAAAGGACATTTCTGGTCACCATAACAACTTCACCTAAATGAAAATGCTATGATGCCAGGAAGCCCCTGGGTGCTCGCTTTCCTTTAAGGGGTTAAATCGCTCTCAAATGGTTTAACCCCAAAGGCTTCCTCCAGCTCCAGGTCGCTCAGTGGTATTTGGCTTCTGAAACAGAGTGTCAGGAAGTGCAGATTGACGTCAGGCATGGGTGCCGCTGATTGGCTTGAGTGGTCAGTTGACGCTCCAAGCCAATCGCTAGTTCCCGGTGTTCTATCAGTCTGGTATACTCCGTCAGATTGCTATACCCACGTCACTTCCGGGGAGGGGAATCAGCTGTCTCCTGTGCTGCACATGCGTGCTAGCACTCCTGCTACTCCTCCACAGCAAGGTCCTGGAAGGTAAGTAAAACTAGTTTTACACTTTCATTATAGTTAGTGCATTCACTAAGCTTAGGCACACGGGACATTTAGGGTTAAGTGAGGGTACAAATTAGGGTTAGGTAAGTGATTCTAACCTCTCTCACACTCTATTCTTACCCTAACCCTTGGGGTAAGGGTTAAAATAAAGTGTGAGAAATCACTATTTAGTGATATTTCCCTAATGTGAAATATCACTAAATATGAACAAGTCCCTAATCCTAACCCTAATTTGAACCCTAACATTAACCCTAAATGTCCCATGTCCTAAGCTTAGTGAATGCACTAACTATAATGAAAGTGTAAAACTAATTTTACTTACCTTCCAGGACCTTGCTGTGGAGGAGTAGCAGGAGTGCTAGCACGCATGTGCAGCACAGGAGACAGCTGATTCCCCTCCCCGGAAGTGACGTGGGTATAGCAATCTGACGGGGTATACCAAACTGATAGAACACCGGTTCATAAAATATTTTTACTTTTTTATGAATGGGGAGCTACTGATTGGCTTAGAGTGCCAGCTGACCGCTCTAGCCAATCAGCAACACCCTTACCCAATGGCACTCTGTGCTTCCTGACACTCAGTAAATAAAAGTGAACACATTAATACTGATATTTTTTTACCTTTGGAGATGAGAAGGTCCAGCGTTTCCCTGCCAGGCCCAGGTAACAAAGCCTTATGATGAGGTGTCCAGAATAAAGTGGAGGGTTCACTTCATTTGTCCTTCCTGCTCCAATCTCCTTTTCCTCTCCTTCATTTGACAGTCTTTTTTTTTTCTTCTGACACTGTTTTCTATCCTTGGCCCCTTCTGCTCTTTTACCTTTCTGCTACTTTCTGGTACTTTCTGCTTATTTTGCACCCTTCTGCTCCTTTCTCATTCTGATCCCTTTCTGCTCCTTGCAGACCCTTTCTGCTCCCTTTTCTACTTTACCTTTGTGCTCCTTGCTGTCCCTTTCTGCTCTTTCTCCTACTTTACCTTTGTGCTCATTCTGATTCTTTCTGCTCCTTTACCTTTGTGCTCCTTCCTGCTCCTTGCAGGCCCTTCCTGCTCATTCTCCTACTTTATGCTTGTGCTCCTTCTGCCCCTTCCAGCTCATTTCTGACCCTTTCTGCTCCTTCTACTTTACCTTTGTGCTGCTTTACCTTCAAGCTCCTTGCTGACCCTTCCTGTTCATTTCTATATATCTATAGGCTGCTGCCCCCCCAAATCTATGGGCTGCTGCCCCCCTCCCCAAATCTATGGGCTGCTGCCCCCAAATCTAAAGGCTGCTGCCCCCCCAAATCTATGGGCTGCTGCCCCCAAATCTATAGGCTGCTGCCCCCCTCCCCAAATCTATGGGCTGCTGCCCCCCCAAATATATGGGCTGCTGCCCCCAAATCTAAAGGCTGCTGCCCCCCTCCCCAAATTCTATGTGGGCTGCTGCCCCCCTAAATCTATATAGGCTTCTGCCCCCCTATCAAACCCTCCCCCCATCCCTCACTTACCTGAGCTGTAGGCTGTCTCTGGCTGCACGTGTTGTTCCCCTGCGGTTTCAATTAGCAGAGAGATGCAGCTTCCTATCCCTGTCTCTCTCCATACACAGCGCCACCTACTGGCCGGCGCCGGTATTGCAGTTCATTTTAAATCACACGAAATAGCAGAACAAGTTGAAAAATCCAGGGGGGGCAAGTGCCCCCCCTTGCCTCCCCTGCGGACGCCCATGGTGTGCCTGTCTGTTATAGTGGGCTATAGTAAGTAATAGTAAGTGGGATACCTAGCTCAGCCTTCCTACTGGGCATTGCTATGAGGAAGGTTAAAAAAAAAAAAGTGGGGAGAGGAATTGAGGAGGGAGAGGAGGGGAGCTGATGCACAGATGAGAAATCATATTATGCGCAAACAGAGAAGTCATCTGAATATCACCGAAAGAGGAGACCTTTGTTTTTTCCTTACGAAAATCGAACCAGATATCAAATATTTAGTCTTGCAGCATCAACCTCAAGGATCTCATTAATCACTAGTAAAGGTAATTTCAATTTACTTTATTGTTTTCTCATTAAACTTTACAAAGTTAAAAACATTATAAACATGCATTAAGTAGAAATAAAAAGATAAATGTACGTACATTTATTTTTTTTTAAAACACCCTCCTTTCTAAAAAATATTCTGCACTTGCGCGAAAACTGTTGGGCAGTAAGGAAATTTTTTTAACCAAGATGCATTAGTGGGCGGTAGGTAGAAAAAGGTTGACTACCACTATGTTAGAGTCTGATGCGTCTATGTCTGACTCCGACCCTGATTTTGACCCTGCCAGGTGCTGTGGCTGCTAGTCCCCCTGACAGAAGGAGACGTGCTGCTCAGGCTCGCAGTACTGCTGAGGACTGGGTAGCGCCTCATCGCCAGAGGCCAGATATCCCACCCTTCACTGTAAATCCTGGCATCAATGTGGATGTCCAGGATTTAGCTCTCAGCAGTTTATGGAGGTGTTTCTGGGCGATGATGTATTGGGGAACATTGTCGCCCAAACTAATTTATATGCCCATCAGTTCCGTGCTTCTAAGCTTGAGTCTTTTTTGGCAAAGCTGCAATGGGCCCCAATCAGTGTCCCAGAATTGAAAAATATCTGGGCATTGACTATGCTGATGGGCATCATAAAAAAGCCCTCTACCCCCTGATTACCCACTTCGCTGCCAGGTTTGCAGAGGCTTATACACCTGGAAGGAATATATGCGTAGATGAATCCCTGATGAAGTATAAGGGAAGGCTGGGATTCAAGCAGTATATTCCTTCCAAGCGCTCCAGGTATGGTGTAAAGGTGTATAAGCTCTCTGATAGCGAGACTGGGTATACTCAGGCCTTATGGGTGTACGAGGGAAAGGATAGCCACCTTGACCCTCCAGGTTGCCCAGAACATATGGGAACCAGTGGCAAGATTATCTGGGACCTGATTTTCCCCCCTGGTGAACAAAGTGTACCACTTGTATACAGACAATTTTTATACAAGTGTCCCTTTGTTCAAGCTATTGTATTGTTTTGATCCAGTAGCTTGCGGTACAATAAAAAAAGTGCTGGTTTCCAAGGACAACTTGCACGCACCCGGCTACGAAGGGGGGAGACCTCAGCTCTGCGCCAAGAGGAGGAAGCCAGTGTGCATCAAGGCCTATAACCGGTGTGACGGACTGCTGGCACTCCGACTGAATACCTCCGCCAATCGATGCTCCTAGTGCTCGCTGAGGACTCCAAGCACTCCGACCGACACCATCAGCACTGCAGACCCCACTTCCAGCGATGCAACTGTGCCGGGGTCTCTGTTGTCTCCACCCACCCTGGACCCAAGGCCAGGACCCAGCTTCCAGTGGGTGAACCTCTCTTTCCCCAGAGAGCAGGAAGTGTTGGTATCCCTTCCCCCAAACATGAGCCAAGGCTTAATGCTGGAACAAGACTGATTTACTGGCACACAGAACTCACAATTTATGCAACACAAAACTCCTCCTCTGGGCCAGGCTAGATAATTGAGTTTCTACAATACACAAAGCTCAATTATCTGCTGGCCAGAAACATTACAATTTTTACAGCATTCATAACTTCTAAAATATACATCACAGGGACCCCAAAACATGCAATAACCCCATAAAAAGTATATCCTTGGAACCGGGGGATCTGGGTGAACCACATATCCAAAATTCACCCAGATCCGTTCAGTACTTTGGAAAATACAGTTTAATGCAGATTCTGCAGAACATATACAGGCTAAATGAAAAACAATTACTGTATAATGTGTCCCCTGCTGTATAGTCCAAAACCACTGCACGATGTCTCTGTGCACCAAATACTGGCGAGATGGCACCGTGTTGAAAAGTCCAAACAGTGTCTGTGAGTTAAAATGGCCGCCACCCATTGTTCTCACCATGCATCCATTGTTCTCACCATGTGCCTCTGATACAGGAAATGGTGGCCACCCAGTAACTCCACAGTATGTCCCCAGATGGTTCTTAAAGGGCCAGCAGCAACACAACACAAATCCATTATGCCCAAATCATGTCTTTAAAGGGCAATACATCCCAGGGGCCATAGTCACAGGGCAAGAGGCGGGCAAGCAGTCCTCTCCAGGCACAAGTGGCGAAGGGCACTTCGTCACAACCGGCATATGGGTGGGGTTGATCTGGCAGATCAGCTGATGCAGCCCTGCCTAATTATACAGAAGACAAGGGCCTGGTACAAAAAGGTTGTAATCTACTTAATGCAGATTGCAACCAACAACGCCTTTTTGTTATGCAAAAATGCAAACCCCGGAATGCAACTGACTTTTTTACAGTTTCAGCTTCAGATCATTTTGGGGATTTTGTACCGTGCTGCACCTGCTCCCTGGGCGGTGACCCCTACTGCTACAAAGCAGAATCCCCCAAAAAGATGTAGAGTCTGTTTTAATAGGGGGCAGAGAAAATATACTGTATATCACTGTCCTGATTGCCGTGGACAGCCTGGACTCTGCATTGGGGACTGCTTCAAACGATACCACACACTGGTCCATTTTTTAAAATTTTGTAACATTTGAAATTTTTTTTTGTTATGTTTACCCTTTGGGTGTACTCAGGAGGCCTTGTAGAAAACAACCTGGAGTGTTTTCTTGCAATAACCAACAACAAGCTCTCCTAAATCACAGTCAAAAAGCAATGTGTATTGAAAAATGAAAAATTACCACCACACACTTTCTCCAATGTTTTGGGGTAAAATGGTTGCATCAAAGGCATCAAAGCACTCTATACACAATACCTCGTGGTGTCTATGTTTCAAATATATACACTTTCATGGCAATAAATAAAACTGGGATACGTGATAAGCCCCAAACTAAAGAAGACATGTCAAATTTGAAAAACACATGTCAGAAGTTTGGCATCCACCCCTCCCCCCACCCCCCTCAAACAACCCAACAAACCTATGCATAGGTACCCAGGAGATGTTGCTGAACACATATTGGGGTGTTCTTTGGTAGTAACACCTAACAGGAGCTGAGACACCATGCCTAAAGTAGATTGTGTGTGGAAAATAACACACAAAAATGACTACCCAAAGATTTGACAAGGACTGGTGGTAGAATTAGTGCATTTGAAATACCCTACTTTTCATATGGTTTGATGGGGGTAAATTACATTGGCCGGCTTCAAAAATGTCCCAAATGGGACATGGGGGCAATATGACCACCTGTGAAAATTCCAAGTTGAAAAACAGGAGCTGAGAATCCATACCTAAAGTAGTATGTGTGTAAAATAATACAAAAAAATGACTACCCAAAGGTTTGACAAAGACTGGTGGTAGAATTAGCGCATGGAAAATGTTAAAATACCAGCATTTGAAATACCCTAGTGTGTCTATGTTTCAAAAATGTATGGTTTGAAAGGGGTAAATTACATTGGCCGGCTTAAAAAATGCCCCAAATAGAACATGGGTGCATGATGACCAGCTGTGAAAATTCCAAGTTGGAAAACTGGAATACGCACCCTCCAAATAAGGTATTTTAGCCTCCAAAGAACCCAACACACATCTATACATGGGTGGTATTGCTGTACTCAGGAGATGTTGCTGAACACTTATCGGGGTGTTCTTTGGCAGTAACACCTAACAGGAGCTGAGAATCCATGCCTAAAGTAGAACGTGTGTGAAAAATAATACAAAAAAATGACTACCCAAAGGTTTGACAAAGACTGGTGGTAGAATTAGTGTATGGAAAGTGTTAATATACTCTAAGGTGTCTACTTTTCAAAACTATATGGTTTGATGGGGGTAAATTACATTGGCCGGCTTAAAAAATGCCCCATACGGGACATGGGTGCATGATGACCAGCTATGAAAATTCCAAGTTGGAAAACTGGAATGCGCACCCTCCAAATAAGGTATTTTAGCACCCAGAGAACCCTACACACCTGTACATGTGTGATATCACTGTACTCAGGAGATGGTGCTGAAAACATACAGATTTTTTTTTGTGGCAGTAACCCTTAACCCCTTAAAGACCAGACTGTTTTGGCCATGTTGTACGTTAAGGACCAGGGCTGTTATAACACTTTCGTGGTGTTTGTGTTTAGCTTTCTTTACATACCATTATTTGTATCATGTCATATAATTTACTTTAAAAAAAATTAAATATGGTGAAAAATAAAAACAACAACCTTGACCTTTACTTGAAAAATATTTTACTTATCTACAAAAGCTAATGAAAAAAACTGCTAAATAGATTCAAAATTTTGTCCTGAGTTTAAAAACACCCAGTGTTTATATGCCTTTTTGCTTTTTTTTTGCAAGTTATAGGGCTATAAGTACAAGTAGGAAATTGCTGTTTCAAAATATATATTTTTAAAATGTATAGTGACATTGTAACACTGTTATCTGACATAAATCTCTGAATCACACCCCACATGTACATATTTTTTTTAAAGTAGATAACCCACGGTATTCAATATGGGGTATGTACAGTCTTTTTTAGTAGCCACTTAGTCACAAACACTGGCCAAAGTTAGTATTTATATATAGGAATGAGTAATTCTCATTCCTGGGCTACCATATGCTCTCAAAGGCAACATAACCAATCTGGCAAATTTCAATGTAAAAAAAAAAGGAAAATCAAGTCTTATATTTGACCATGTAACTTTCCAAAACACTATAAAACCTGTACATTGGGGGTATTGTTATTCTCAGGAGACTCTTTGCTGAACACAAATATTAGTATTTCAAAACAGTAAAGCGTGTCACAACAATTATATCATCAGTGAAAGTGCTGTTTGTGTGTGAAAAATGCAAAGAAATTCACTTTTTCTGATAATGTCATCACTGTGATATGTTCTGGGTTGCCAATATCATGTGTGCTATGGTGTGTAACTAGCCCACATCACACAATTGCCAATAACTCAATATGTGCAGTGTTTCAAGCTGAAACACTGCACATACATACTCCTACCACCATGACCATTTCAGATCACTGTTTTGGTGCCTAGATTGTCAGTGTTTATGGGCACTGATATACTTCTGAGGATGTCAGTTTTTTTATATGCGCAAAAACAAAAAAGGTAACTGTCATTTCCAAGGATCCTAACTCCTTCCCGATATTAGGGCATTCTCTAATGATCTGGCCCTTTCTGCAAACCGCCTAATTACAATGCAATCCGATCGCGGTTTGGGGGTATGGAGCTCCCCTGCAGCCAATGCCGGGGATCCAAGTTATGTGACCACGGTGACAGCCTGTCACTGTGATCACTGTTACAATATCTAAGCCAATGAATTTTAATATTGTTTGAGACATTGTTCTCTGCGCCTCTCTTTCCTCACCTTGATCTGAGGGGAGAGAGGTAGAGAAATCATTGCTACTGTGAGTCCTAAACTGTGAAAAATTTTGAGAAAATAAGTAAGTTTTTAACCCTTTCAGTGCTGATCACAGTATTAACATTTGGATAAGCCTGATTAGTGTAATTAGTGCATTAGTACTATTTATATTTTATTTTTTTTTAGGGTCAAACATTTTTCTTTTTTGACCCTTTTTTGTCAACTACAGCAATTTTTAAAATGTTAACCCCTCTGATGCTGTCTGATCACAGGGCTGTACAGTATATGTGAAAGAGACCCCTAATCTTAGGGAAAACTGGGATATCCCCACATTCAAATGAAAATGCAATTATAATACTCAAAAGTATTCAACCCCCTGAATAGAATCCTTCACAACAGCACAAATATACATATAAAGCACACCTAACACAACTAATCAAGGGCTTATTAGTTGCACAAGGTGGAAGTACCTGAAATACCTGAAGAGTGGTTACACTACCTGGACAGGACAAGAAAAAGGAAGCTATAAATAGCTGCAGCTAGATGTCTTAGAACGCAGCTAGATTTCTTAGAACCCCCGAGTGACAGCAAAAGACCTGCCACAAGACTTGGTGGTAACAGGCACGGAGGTTTCAGTAAACACAGTAAGGTGTGTACTAAATGCAGAAGGTTTCCATGCCAGAACTCCAAGACGTACACCACTGCAGACCAATAAGCACAAGAAAATTCAGCTGCAATATGCTCAAAATCACATAAATAAGCCACAGGAGTTTTGTGATTGTGTTCTGTGCAGCAATGAAAGAAAAATGTAACTTTTCAGCCTAATGGATCAATTGAATGTTAGGGATGTGCATGGACAAAAAATTCAGTTTGTTTTGGAAATTCGGGTAAGTAAAAAAATGTGTCTGCTTCGGCAATTCGGTCCAATGGCAATCCGTTCGGCACTTCCGATCTACCGAACTTCGGACATTCGTAAGCATCCGAATGTTCGAATTGTATGAAACGAATTGCACATGTCTAGTAAGTGGTTGTGGTGGCAGTCCGGGCACTGGGAGCCCTATAGATGTGTAAGTAGTTGTGGTGGCAATCCTGGCACTGAAAGCTCCATAGATGTGTAAGTGGTTGTGGTGGCAATCCTGGCACTGGGAGCCCTACAGATGTGTAAGTGGTTGTGGTGGCAATCCTGGCACTGGGAGCCCTACAGATGTGTAAGTGGTTGTGGTGGCAGTCCTGGCACTGGGATCCCTATAGACGTTAACATGGGCAAAAGGGGCAGTTGCCCCAGGTCCAGTTACTCCTGGGGGGCCCAATGCAACAATTGTTTTTTACTCCGCTGATGCAGCTGGGCCCTGCACTCTAAGGAGTCCCACCGGGTAGTCCATGCACTTAGGGTCACCCGTGGGTTTGTGTCAGCAAGGGCCTGGTTGGACATCTACAACATTTCTACCATGCTGTGTATTCCAGGAAAGTTTTCAGTTTTAGTTGCATTGTTATATCAAGAGTTCAAGAGTTGAAATATATTTCCCTCAAACTCTGTGGAAAAACGAACTTGAGATTCTTTGTTAAACCATGTACATATCCAAGCTTTTCAAAATTGATCTTGTGTCTGTTTTTGTCTAAAAAGACTCCACGTTGGTGGGCTTGCCTGGCTCCAGACATGAAGGATCAGTTTGTAGATAGTGGAGATAATCGTTACTAACTTTTTATGAGTTAGAAGAGGGGTTGGGAGTATACAATATTCAGCTATAGGAGGAGCTGGGGGAAGCTAAAGAGTTTTAAGAGAAGAAATCATTTCTACCCAGAAGGAATACATGTGCAAAAACAATGGTATAAATCTGCGCGGGAATGGTTACATCTAAAATAGTTAGCTGTATCTTTATGAGCCATTGCTCATGAAAATAGTTAGGGGAATAATAATAGTATCTTTAATGAGAGAAGGAAGATATTTTAACCACTAAATTTATTCCTGTCTCTAATTTTTGGGGCTTGACAAAGATTCACTTTGAAGTCACAATGTTGCCAGGTCATTCATTGGTCAATGTAATAAAGACAGAGGAAAACTATGATATTCATTTTTATACCTACAGTTTTTCTACTTGTTGTGTGTAAATTAAAATCGAGTAAAGGGAGGAAACTGAAAGTTATGAATCTGTGGGGGAGTGTATCATAGAGTCTAGGGGATTGTGCCAGTAAAGATGTTGTAACTGTATAGGCATAGTGTCATGAGTTTGGGGTGAATGGGCTCGGTATGTAGAGATTTTATACAGACACAGTCACTGAATTAAAAGGTTTTATTTTGATAACAAATAAATATAATGCAAAAGTCCCAATGCAAGTATAAATGGTAAACAAAGCAATTCCTTAACCTCTTAACCCCTAAGGACCACAGGCTGTTCTATGCCGTCCTTATGTACTTACCCGGTCACCGGCATGGGAGCCCAGGGAGTCCCCCTCCTTCCTCTTCGGCCTCTCTGGGCCATGTGATCGCAAGGTCCTTGCGAGGACCGCGCGATCACATGGACGGCATAGCCGTCCATGGCATTGCCAGTAGGGGGAGTGCCTGTAATGCTGTCCGAAAATAAATAAATGTTAAAACAGTGTAAAATTAAATAATATATACTTAGATCATATATATATTTATTATACACATATACCCATAAATACACATACATGTCTAAGTGTATTTTAATATTAATATATATATATATATAATTATATATCTATATTCATATCAAAGTACACGTACAATGATATTGACAATATATATATATATATATATATAATTATCATTATATAGTTATATATAATATAAAATAAAAATATGTAAATAAGTTAAAAAATAAAATTTAGGGGGCGGGGCTGATGGCTGAAGCGAGCGGCCGCATGGCGTGAGAGCTCCCGGCGGCATAAGACCTCTAAGCCTCATATCTCGAAGCATACCGCTCGGAAAACGACACAAATAAAGGTACATACCTACTACTGCTGTGATGGCCCCTGCTAAACAAATGAAGCTCACAGACCCAATCCGCCAACAAAAAAAAGATAGATCCCGGTCCACTCAAGATGGCGGCGACGGACCCGCGCTATCCCAAGCCTCAGATTCCACACAAGAACAGGATCATGAGGCAGGCACCTATACAGACGCTCCAGTTACAGAGAGAAAGCTTTTCTCCATGCTGCAGGACTTCAGGATAACGCTGCAAAAAGACCTGAGACAGGCTACTAATGATATTAAAAAGGAAATCTCAGAATTGGGGGAGAGAACCAATAGCCTGGAAGCCAGACAAGACGAGCTACGCTCGGCACATGACACATTGGCGACAGCTGTACAGCAACTAACCGAAGAACACATGTCCCTTAAAAAGAAGATGGCCGACATGGAAGATCGCTCAAGGCGAAACAACGTCAGGTTCCGAGGAATTCCGGAATCCGTTACAAATGACAACCTCGCAGAGAGCATAATGTCCATATGCAAATCCCTGGTCCCAACAGTACCAGACGCAGAATGGCTTATGGACCGGGCGTACCGCCTACCAAGGCCCCAAAGGCTAACACCAGATACGCCGCGAGACATAGTCGTGCGTTTCCACTACTTCAAAACAAAGGACGCAGTACTGGCGGCGGCTAGAAAAGGAACAAACCTGCCTACACCATATGAAAATGTCCAACTATACGCAGATCTCTCGGCCTTGACCATGAGCAGGAGACGAGAGTTTGTAACAGTTACAAAAACACTGAGGAACAACAACATTCAATATCGCTGGGGATATCCGACCAAGATCATTGTCTGGAGGAACGGAAGATCACATACAGCAAATGAACCAGAGGTGGGCATGCGGCTTCTAAAGGAATGGGGTCTCTTTACGTTACGCTCACCAGAAAAAACGCCGTCAGAATCGCCAAGCCGTCCACAGAGAGAATGGCAGATGGCGGGGTCACCCTCTCTACCTTAAAAGTCCACTGGGCCCTTCCAACTAAGACTGTGATAGTGTCTCATAGTGACTGTCCTGCTTGCTTTTTGCAAAACGAACTGACAAGGTGTTGTGAGTATAATGCATATGCACACATGTCTAGACCTACAACACTACAGTGCTAGCAATACCCATTTGAGACAAAGTCAGGTTGAGAAGGGAGAAACCTAAGGTTTTCGGGGATGAGTACAACATGAGCCGGGGATCATCAGAACAAAGGAAAGTCCCAGACACACAAACGGATAGGCGGACTAAAACGGTAACAAGCAAAAGTTTAGATAGATATATAGCCTAAGGTGCACTCTCATACATCCAAAGGGCCAGGTACTTTTAATTTCCGCCTCACAGGGGCGGAATACTCCTGTAAGAAAGGCGGTTCACTGAGTCCTGACAGAGGTCGTAAATGCTCTCTTTACGTCAGTCGAACCCCTAGGACTTGAGAGCAGAGACGGGACTGTTTGCCCGGCTCGCACTCAATTCAGGTAAAGCGCTGAAAAAACAAATGGCGCTATGTACATACTTCATTTTGTTACACCTTTTTTTGTTATTGTTGTTTACCCCTCTCTTTCCCCGCCTCTGGGCAATACTAAAGATAGGCGCTGAACACAACCACTCGAATACGTACGCACCATATATGCATCCTACAAAGGGATTAGAATGGCTAATGCTATGAAAATCTTAACCCTGAATGTGAAAGGCCTTAATAGTCCCCACAAGCGCAGAATGGCGGCACAGGAAATTATCAAGGCTAAAGCAGCAATAGTGTGTTTGCAGGAAACACACTTTTACGCCCGGAACCCACCGAAATTCAATGTTAAACACTATAATCAATGCTACCACGCCTTAGCTCCGACTAAATCCAGGGGAGTAGCCTTATATTTCCATAACGACTGGGCGTTCGCCCTCTCCAAGCAATACGCCAGACGGGATGGGAGGTTACTGATGTTGGTGGGATCGCTGAATGGCCTAAAAATGACCTTAGTCTCGCTATATGCACCGAATGACTCGCAGAAAACCTTTTTAAACATGGCCTTCTGTATAATAGCACAATACAGAGAGGGTCACACCATAATTTGCGAGGACTTTAATTGCACTCCCGACCCCTCCCTAGACATCAGAAGGGCAAACAATGAATCGCCAAAACCAGCCTCCTTGGCCTTAGGCCAACATCTAAGCAAACTCATGCACGAACACGATTATTATGACACGTGGCGAAATTTATACCCACAAGAGAGAGATTTCACCTATTACTCGCCCGTCCATATGACACACACCAGAATAGATTTATGTCTCCTTGACATTAAAACGCTACCTTTTGCGCTCAGTGTACACATTGGACCGATCACGTGGTCCGATCACGCTCCACAAATTGTAACAATACAGATCCCATACCCGGCTAGGGGACGAGGTACGTGGCGTCTCAACGAACGCCTTCTCGACATCCCTGAATATCTTATCCAAATACGAGCCCAGGCAGAGGATTACTTTAAGAACCACGCAAAATGCCAGACGTCAATAACAACCCAATGGGTAGCCCACAAGTCAGTCTTAAGGGGTGGTATAATTCAATTAGGGGTGAGGGCAAAAAAGCAACATAACAACGATAAAACACGATTAGAACAAGATTTAATTGCAAATGAAGAGGCACACAAACGGAATCCCACAAGCAGCACACACGAAAAAGTAGCAGGAATCAGAGCAAAACTTAACTCACTTCAGCTAATAGAAACGGAAAAGAGAATGCGGTTCCTTAAGCAATCATACTACACCATGGGAAATAAGGCGGGGAAGCTCCTGGCTAGAAAGGTCCACCAAATCAAACTACAAACAAAAATTCCCTACATTACCTCGGACCGAGGAGTAAAATTATATAACCCCCAAGATATAGTCAACGAATTAGCAAGGTATTATGAATCCCTCTATCAATTAGTCAATGATCATAGCACATATCAACCAAACATATCGGAAATAGAGCGCTTCATTGAACAAGTTGAGCTTCCATTTCTGTCTCACGCACAATGCTCCTCTCTGGAAGAACCCTTCTCAGAGGAAGAAATAGAGAACGCCATTAAGACCCTACCCAAACACAAAGCCCCTGGCCCAGATGGTTTATCAAACTATTATTACATAAAACTTTCCCCACAACTGGTCACCCCCTCACCAAACTCTTCATTAACATAAAAGACTCTGGGATAATGCCCAAGGAAATGCTGGAAGCCTTCATTGTAACGCTGCCCAAACCAAATAAACCCCCCCACCCACTGCGCTAATTTACGCCCGATCTCCCTTCTGAACACAGACACAAAATTGTATGCCAAATTGATAGCAACGAGGCTCAAAACGATACTCCCGGATCTCATTTCCGCAGAACAAGCGGGTTTCGGACCAGGGAGACAGGTGGGGGACAACACACGACATTTTATGAACCTTATAGATTGGGCAAATCTAACGTCTCAGTCCGGCCTGATTTTGGCGCTGGACGCCGAAAAGGCTTTTGATCGCCTCCATTGGGACTACATGTCACTGACACTATCCAAAATGGGGTTCACCCCAAAAATCCTGGCAAGCATTCTTGCCCTATACCGACACCCAACAGCCAGAGTGTTCAGCACAGGCTTCGTATCCAACCAAATAGAGATAAGGAATGGCACAAGGCAGGGATGCCCTCTCTCATCCCTCATTTTCATACTGAGCCTGGAACCCTTGATTCGCCTCATTAAAAGCGACTCGGCGATACAGGGTCTCCAAACACCAGGTGGCACACAGAAACTGGCATTATTCGCAGACGATGTTCTAGTGTTTATAACACACCCAGAATCCTCTCTACCACAACTCCTACATAGACTCGACACATACAGGCAGGTATCTTACTATAGAAACAACTCCCTGAAGACACAAGCACTGCCCATAAATCTGCCAAGTACCACTGTCACGACACTAAAATCACAACACTCATTCGATTGGCGGAAGGACTCCCTACAATACCAAGGGATCAAACTCACGAAAACCACCCAAACCATTACAAGGGAAAACCATCACCCGGTCATTCAGAAACTTAAACTCACACTAGAGAAATGGGAGGGTCTTGAAGTGTCCTGGTTAGGCCGAATCAATCTTGTGAAAATGATGGCCTTACCGCACATTTTGTACCTATTCAGAACCCTACCCATCGCGCTACCGACCAAATTACTAAAACTCTATCAAAGCACCATAAACGCACATGTATGGAAGCGGAAGCCCCCGAGAGTAGCAAAAGGTACTCTAGGGCTCTCAAGCACAGACGGGGGACTGAATATGCCAGACATTAAGGCTTACTACAGGGCGTCCGCTCTAGCACAGGGTCTCTGTCTATTGCGCCCCACATGCACACTCCGACGCCCCATATGGTTTGCAATGGAGAGTGCCTGTCTGAATACCCACGATCTGTCAAGTTATCTATGGGCGGGGGGGCAAACGCGAGTGGCGACAGGAAAACAGCTGCAGAGCACAAAGTTCTTACTGATGGCCTGGAATAAATGGAGCCCACACATAGCAGACTCCAAATCTCTCTTCCAATCAGCACCCCTGACATCATTAGAAATACTCTCCCCTGACCTGAAGATGGATCGATGGAGGGAGGGAGGTGCACATAGGGTCCGGGACATCTTAGTAGGGGACAAGGTTAAGCTATTTCCAGAGTTGCAAAAAGACCTACGCTTGCCAGCGAGGGATATCTTTCTATATCTCAGAGTAAAAAATATAGTACACTCGCATATCGGCAAACTCACCAGTCGCTCTTTCACACCCCGCCTAACAACGACACAGATACTCACCACCAGGCATGTAAAGCCACTGTCAGCGTGCTACAAAGCACTGATCACCGCGACAGCCCCTGATAAGCAGTCATACATGACACAGTGGGAAAGGGTGTATAATAGATAGGATGTTTTGGGATACTGCTAGTATACCTATAATAGAGAACAAAACATAGTGCAAATATTGCTAAATATTATAAAACTTCCAATGATGGAAATGCACTCACATATTCCAGAAAGATAAGCGTATTATGGGTGCCTCCCCTCGATAGAAATAGGGGGGTTAACTCCTATTGATTTCTCCTCCTCAAGTGATAGCCAATGGGGTATCCAGGTCAGCAAAAAGGTCCACACACAGCAACCACAGGAATACTTCAAAGGCAATTTATTCACTTACAAAAATTAAGAAGGTGTGCAAATAAAACATAAAAACAATATAAAAATAAGATGCTGGTCCAGCATCTTATTTTTATTTTTATATTGTTTTTATGTTTTATTTGCACACCTTCTTAATTTTTGTAAGTGAATAAATTGCCTTTGAAGTATTCCTGTGGTTGCTGTGTGTGGACCTTTTTGCTGACCTGGATACCCCATTGGCTATCACTTGAGGAGGAGAAATCAATATGAGTTAACCCCCCTATTTCTATCGAGGGGAGGCACCCATAATACGCTTATCTTTCAGGAATATGTGAGTGCATTTACATCATTGGAAGTTTTATAATATTTAGCAATATTTGCACTATGTTTTGTTCTCTATTATAGGTATACTAGCAGTATCCCAAAACATCCTATCTATTATACAGTTCTGCTATACGGTTATCAGCTGGGAGATAACCTTGGGAAGCAGTGTACCTATCAGCTAAGTTTTTTACTTTGTTGTTTTTTGTGTTTTCACACTTTTTCACGGGTGTCCGTGTTTTTTATTTACAGTGGGAAAGGGACCTGGGTCTCCAGATCCCCAGGGCAGACTGGATGACAGCTTTGGAAGTCACAAAACGGGCTTCGCAAAGCCTTACGACCTGGGAAGCATACTGCAAGGTCTTAATGCGGTGGTATCTGGTACCACAAAGACTAGCACACATGTACCCGGGCACGTCCGGGAAATGCTGGAGGTGCAACATCAGTGAGGGATCCATAATCCATATTTTCTGGGCCTGTCCCCTACTAACAGACTATTGGGAAAAAGTTCACTCCCTCATACTAGATAAGACAGGATTCACCCTACCCATGAAGCCAGAGCACTACATTCTCCACATAGTACCCGGTATTGCCTCCCACCCACACAGAAAGGTAATTCTCAACATACTCACGGTAGCAAAAATAATGTTGGCAGGTAGCTGGAAGAGCAATCAAACACCAGCTGTACCCAATATCATTAACAGAATGGACCTGATTTGTCAGTATGAGAAAATGGCAAGCAGAGCAAACGGCTGTAGTGAGAGATATGACAGAGAATGGAGTAGCTGGCCGGCTGAGAGTTAAAAGGTTGATCAGGGGAAACAAGGTCACACACAGGGTTACATTCAACAATGCACTATAAAATGCAATATTTATTGCCCAGGGCACCCCCCCTTACCCCCTCCCTTTTTCTTCTGTACCCCATCCTTATCCCCTAGTTAAAAGTTATATAACTATTGCAAGGCAGCTAGTGTATCAGATGTGTAACACAAGCAGATGTTCCTACCCACACCGAACCGACACATAATACGAACGCAGGACAAATCATAGCACGTGATATCAGTGCTCCTCGGTGCAGAAAACCCAAGGTCATATCGTCCTGGATGATAAAAAAGAACCCAGATTTGCACGAGGAATATGCGCGGTAAATCTTTGAAACATGTTATCCACAGCTGCGCCTGTGACTGGTTTGGCATGTCAAAATTGCACTGCGTTGCAAAATGTTTGATCCTTTATGCACCAATAAAAAAGATAAATGAGAAAAAAAAAAAAATTAAAAAAATAATAAAACATATATTCATGTGTAATTTCTTTCTAACTGTATTTAAAATATATATATATATATATAGATATCAAAATACATGTAGAACAAAATAATATATATATATCTATATACATAAGTATATACGTATATATCACTATATATATATACCTATACATAAATAAATACACGTATATAATATACGTATATAATACACGTATATATATAATAATTCTATGTATCTATTTATGTAATAATTTTACATAATTAGGTCATTTTATTAATTACAATTTGCAGGACCTGCCTGACAACCCAGGCCGAAAGTTCAGGGAATTTAATTTGCTAGCACTATATTTAGCCCTGTAACTTTCCAAGATACAATAAAACCTGTACATGGGTTGTACTGTTTTACTCGGAAGACTTCGCTGAACACAAATATTAGTGTTTCAAAACATTAAAATGTATTACAACGACGATATCATCAGTGGAAGTGACATTTTTTTGCATTTTATACACACAAATGGAACTTACACTGATATAATTGTTGTGATACGTTTTACTGTTTTGAAACAGTAACTAATATTTTTGTTCAGTTTAACAGTACCCCTCATGCACAGGTTTTATGGTGTTTTCAAAAGTTACAGAGTCAAATATATGTCTTGCGTTTCAGTTTTTTCACATTGAAATTAGCCAGGTTGGTTATGTTGCCTTTGAGACCGTACAGTAGCCCAGGAATGGAAATTAAGTGTGGGTGCATTTAATATGAAAGAGGTGAATTACGGTTGGACAGACATATAGCGCAAATACCAGGTTTTGTTTACGTTTTGTTTTGATCACAACTTGTACATTTGGCTGTGGTCTTAACCCCTTGAGGACGGAGTCAATAGTACACATTCTGATCAAAACAAAACGTAAACAAAAACTGGAATTTGCGCTATATGTCTGTTCACCCGTAATTCACCGCTGTCACATTAAGTGCACCCACACTTATTATATATCATTTTGTTAAGGAGAAACAGGGCTTTAATTTATCATTAACTATTCATATATGGAACATAATTTATTATGAATAAAATTTTAAAAAAATTGGAGAAAATAAGATTTTTTTTATAAATTTGTATTTCCGTCTGACATTTTAGCTGTTAATGTCATAATAATGTTAGGTTTTACTGCAAAATGCACATATTTGTAATCAGCGATGTCTCACGAGTACAACATAAAACCTGTACATGGGGGATACTGTTATTATCGGGAGACTTCACTAAACACAAATATTAGTGCTTTAAAACAATAAAACATATTACAACAATAATATAGTCCATAAAAGTGCCGTTCGTTTGTAAAAAATGCAAAAAATTCACTTTTACTTAAAATATCATCGTTGTAATACAATTTATCATTTTGAAACACTAATATTTGAGTTCAGCGAAGTCTCCTGAGTAAAACAGTACCCCCTATGTACAGGTTTTATGGTGTCTTGGAGAGTTACAGGGTCAAATATAGTGCTTGCGAATTAAATTCTCTGCACTTTCTCCCTGTGTTGTCAGGCATGTCAATCAAATTTTAATGAATCAAATCACATAATTATGTTAAAAGATTACTTAAATATACATGTAGAATTTTAATATATATGCATTTATAGGTATTTAAATTCTACGTGTATACTAATGTAATCTTTTATGTAATTATATGTATTTATCTATATATATATATATATATATATATATATATATATATATATATATATATATATATATATATATATTTGCGGTTATTTGTATTTTATATATAGATAGATAAATATAGAATGTCATTCTAAGTATATTTTGTTACCAATATATATATATTAATAACAAAATACAGTTAGAATGAAATTTCATATTAATATATAACTTATATTAAATTTTGTTTCAATATATTATTTTATTTATTTATTATTGTAATTATATGTATATATATATATAATATATGTGTATATATCTATTATATATATATAATATATATACATATATATATGTAACGTCATTCTAAGTGTATTTTAATACTAATATATGTACTTATATTAATATTAAAATACATTACGTATGACATTACATATATATAATATATATATATATATATATATATATAATATATATATATTATATATATATATATATATATATATATATATATATATAAATATATTTATTTTATTTTTAAACATGTTTAATTATTTTTTTTTACACTACCCACCAGCAGGGGGACTGTCTGATATTTCAGACAGTCCCCCTGCTGGCAGATCCACAGCCAGCTATAGAGGGCCATGTTTGCCAGGGGAGGGCCGCCTTGGCTGTGAGGCAGCCCTCCAGAAGAGGATCACGGCGGGGGTAAGTGAATCTTACCTCCTGGGGCTGAAAGCCGTTACGGTGTTCTATGCCGCCGCAACGGCTTTAAAGCCCTTTAAAGCCAGGATGGCATAGAACGCCGTAACGGCGTTAAGGGGTTAAGGACACAGCTTCAGAAGCTGGACATACCCTTAAGGACACAAGTAATTTTTGAATTTTTTGCTGTTTGTGTTCAACTGCAATTTGCATCTCTCTCATTTATTGTACCAATACATATTATATACCGTTATTTAGATGACAAAAAGGGATTTAATTTTATGTGACAAAGACATATATATAAATTCTCATTTATTAAAAAAAGCTAAATAATGGGGAGGAAAAAACATGAATTTTTCCAGGTTTTGGCAATAATAACGTGTGCATAACATGTCCAGCTTAGGAAAAGTAATTCAAAATCAATTCATTTATGTGTCTTGATTTAAGGAGTACCTAATATGTGTAGGATTTCAGTTTATTTTGAAAGTTACAGGTCACAAACTACAAGGTCTAAAATAAAATTTCAATGTGTAACAATTTTAGAAGTTGGTATGTTTAATATCCATTACAGACAACAAAATTGCCACACAAAAGTATATATTTATATAAAGTAGACATCACAGGCTATTTACTTAAGGTTGTTTTAACACTTTTTACGTAGCCATTTCACCGCCAATCTCCGCTAAATATTGGAGTAAAATTGTGTTTTTTCTCTATTTTGACATATACATATATAACAAGATTTTTTGTAATTTGTATTTCGTAAACCTGGTGTGTGCTTTCCCTGTTCAGCTACAACTGCTGAGTACAACGATGCCCCCATTGTATGCATTTGTCCCTAGTCTGTGAAGCTACAATGCCATATAGGAGACCATGCTATTTCAATTTCTATAGTTGGAATTTTTATTGATGGTCATATGTCTGATTTTGTGGCATTGTAGCCATTTGACTGTTCAAATAACCCCACAAAGGCCTTCCATTTGAGAAAGCAGACACTCCAGGTTTTCTTATTAGGCATATATTTTACCTTAGCTTGCCACCATTTTTCACCAATTTATTTCAAATTTTGTGGTGAGAATTTGTAGAAATTATTTTTTACATACATGTTCACTGGGTATTTCATACATTTGATAAGTGCCACTTTCATAAATTCCCCCCAAGTATGCTCAGTTACTTCTGAGTAAAACAATAAGCCCAATGCATGATCTAGACACTATTTTGTGAAGTTAAAAGAGACAGGTTGTTAAGTGTGAATTTTCATGGAGGGTTTTAATGGGTCGGTATTCTATTTTGAAATATGTTAGCAGGCTGCTTTTTCCAACTACCCCAAAAAAGCATACTATTTCTCAATAGGCTTTGGGAAAGTTACAGGGTCAAATATAGCACTTTATATTTTTCAGTTTATACACATTGAAATTTGCCCGACTGGTTATGTTACCTTTCAAACCAAATTTATTTTATACACCATAAAACCTTTACATGGGGGGTACTGTTTTAGTTGGGAGACTTCGCTGAACACAAATATTAGTGTTTCAAAACAGTAAAATGTATTACAATGATGATATTGTCAGTGGATTTTTTTCACACACAAACGGCACTTACACTGACTATATAATTGTTGTGATACATTTTACGGTTTTTAAACATAAACTATTTGTGTTCAGCGAAGTCTCCCGAGTATAACAGTACCCCTCATGTACAGGTTTTATGTTTTTTTTCAATAGTTACAGAGTCAAATATAGGGCCTGCGTTTCCGTTTTTTCACATTGAAATTCGCTAGAATGGTTACGTTGCCTTGGAGACCATATGGTAGTCCAGGAATGAGAATTACCCCCATGATGGCATACCATTTGCAAAAGTATAAATAACTTTTCACTATGGACCTGGGATTCCTTGTTGTTCCTGCAATACAAGCTGGAGAAAATACTCTGAAAACCTAAGAGGAGTTAATGTGCCTTATAAGTCCAGAGCCAACTTATAATAGGCTCTAAAAATTGTGAGTGTGCTGACCTTGTATAGACCAATTGTAAAAATTCATACAGGCTTTACTATGTATTATTTTATTTCCTGTTTTATATAGGAAACAGTGCAACTAAAATAAATACTTTTTACCAAGTGATTATTGTAAGGTAAATGGTACGTGTGCGCTGGATACCTTTTTCTGGTTTATTTTATACACCATAAAACCTGTACATGGGGGTACTGTTTTAGTCGGGAGACTTTGCGGAACACAAATATTAGTGTTTCAAAACAGCAAAATGTATTACAACGATGATATTGTCAGTGAATTTTTTCACACACAAACGGCACTTACACGGACTATATAATTGTGGTGATACATTTTACGGTTTTTAAACATAAAACATTTGTGTTCAGCGAAGTCTCCCGAGTATAACAGTACCCCTCATGTACAGGTTTTATGTTTTCTTTCAATAGTTACAGAGACAAATATAGGGCTTGCGTTTCAGTTTTTTCACATTAAAATTCGCTAGATTTGTTACGTTGCCTTTGAAACCATATGGTAGTCCAGGAATGAGAATTACCCCCATGATGGCATACCATTTGCAGAAGTAGACAACCCAAAGTATTACAAATGGGGTATGTCCAGTCTTTTTTAGTAGCCACTTATTGACAAACACTGGCCAAAGTTAGCGTTCATATTTCTTTGTGTGTGAAAATTGCAAAAAAATTATTTGAATGCTAATTTTGGCCAGTGTTTGTTACTAAGTGGCTACTAAAAAAGACTGGACATACCTCATTTGCAATACCTTTGGTTACCTACTTTTGTAAATGGTATGCCATCATGGGGTAATTCTCATTCCTGGGCTACCATACGCTCTCAAAGGCAACTTAACCAATCTGGCGAACTTCAATGTGAAAAAAATGAAATGCAAGCCTTATATTTGGCCTGTAGGAGATAAATCTAAGTTTGAAACAGCGTTGCAAGGGTTAACCAAGGTTGAAACAGTATTGCAAGGGTTAACCACGGTTGAAACAGCGTTGCAAGGGTTAATCAAGACTCAAGGCAGGATTCAGGCAGACAAGAGTTGATTCAGGGAATCCACAGGTGAGGGTAATCAACTCACTTCAGTCAGGATCTGGCTTTGTACTCCAGGGGAACAACAAAACAGCTGAGCACAGACCCTAGGGTGATCTGTGCTTAACCTCTTAAGGATGGCGAGTGTACTATGCCTTCCTTGGGGACCTGGCTCTAAACACCAGCAGGCGGCATAGTATGTCCCCGCCGTCTTATTCACTTACCTGCTCACCGGCGATCCCACGCCGGTGATCGCGATGAGGGGAGTTGCAAAAACCGCACAGGACAGTTTTTGCTTTATGTTTCTAGTTATTATGACCTATAGCTCTGAGCAAGTGAATGGGCATTAACAATGCCTGACAGGCACCCTTCACAGTTACAAATGCGAATATCCCCTAACACCCTCATCCCCCCCTCCCACAGTAAGATACCGCATATATCACTACCTTTTCAGTGGGGTCGTTAGCTCCCTACGCACACACATAGAGGAACACCCTCCAGACTAGCATACACCCCCCTGGGGGCCCAGACTATAGGCTATACTAGGCCCTTCCAAGCAACCTTCCCTGACATGCATCCTCAATTTCAAAGGGCATAAGAAGCAACACTTTACTTTTACTACACTCATCCCCGTACTAACTATACTACTCCAAAATATATAAAATGTGCTACCCTACAGTCACAATGTTACCTGTTATGTTCATTAACATATCTTTTATTGCTGTTGTGGCGAGATATGCCGTACTGTTATAACTGCACGTCAAAAATAAAGAATAAAAAAAAAAAATAGTAATAAATAATAGAGCATGTATTTTTGGAGGGGGTATGATTTATAAAATTGCATTGATTTCAAAGTCAATATTAAGACCCCTTGGGACCAAAGTACAAATTTTTCAAAAATCCACTTAGCTTCACAGGAAACTTAATTTTTTGGCTAGGTCTCCTCCTCTCCAATGTGTATCAACTTTTTCAATTGCATAAAATTCCAGTTTTTTTGGATTAGATGCATGATATTCTAAAAAGTGTTTGGACACACTATGGTTGATAAACCCATTTTTTATGTTTCTTACATGTTCACCAATCCTAACCTTAATTGGTCTAGAGGTTTTACCGAGATATTGATATATGCATTTTAAAAGATAGATTACATTTTTCGAGTGACACGTAATTAATTAATTAATTTCTTATTTGTCACAAAATTGGAGACCTTTTATTAGATATATCTGTCTTTTTACATGCATTGCACAGTCCACAATGAAAAAAAACTTTTTGCTGTCGCGACCAATCACTTATAAAAATATTACTACTCAGGGCTTTGTTATCGATAAAACTGTTGGTTAATATTTGATTAAAATTCTTGGCTCCTCTAAAAATACATTTTGGTTTTGAACCCACATTTTTCCTCTATATCATCCTCCTGTTTCAAAATGTGCCATTTTTTACCAATAATTATTTTTAAAATAAAAGGAATTTGGGTATTGTTCTTATTTCCTCCAAGATCCCTATAATTAAGGAGAGGTGACCTATCTAAAAGTGCAATGTCTTCTATGCTCTTGTCTAAACTCTTATTGTCATAGCCTTTCTGTGTGACTTGTTCCTTTAAAATATTTGCTTGAGTTAAATAATCAGGTTGGTTTGAGCAATTTCTTTGTAGTCTTAGGAATTGTCCCCTAGGTATGTTAGATAGCCACGGTTGATGGTGGCAACTGTTAATCTCAATATAACTATTGACATCAACTGTTTAAAAAAAGTACGCGTCATCACAGAGTTGTCTAAAATATAAATATCTAAATCTAAAAAAATTAATATTACTTGGGCTAATATTTTTCGTAAGAGCAATTTTTTTTCCCGTAAGCAGTCATTAGTATTGAGAGAGTTAAAAAAATTATCAAATAAAATGCTCGCCCCCTTCCAGATAATAAAAATATCGTCAATATACCTTTTGTATAGGACCACGTTTGCACCGAACTTGTGCTGTTGATAGATAAAAGTCCTCTCCCAATATGACACGAACAAATTGGCATAGCTCTGCAAAAAATTGGTCCCCATCGCTGTACCTCTAAACAGGGCCGGACTGGGAATTCAAAGCAGCCCTGGAAAAAAAAATGTATGCCAGCCCCATAAGTCCTTGTGCCACGTAATGTGTATGTGTGTGTATATATATATATATATAAGGCCTTGGCCTGTAGTTGTGGTAGGGGCTTGAATTCCCTTAAAGGGGCTGCCTACCCTCTCCCACCTTACCGTGCATAGTTTGGTGAGTTACTTCCGGTTGGACCAAATCGAGACCAATCTGTAAAGTATATTTCCCCGATGGGTGCATCTTAGCACGCTGTCGGGTCAGTAGCTCGGTCCCCCCCCCCTTCTATTGCCATGCATCTGCGAGCACAGTCTCCTTGCACATAAGCTCCCCCCCAAACACGCCAGGTTCACGTGTACGTTTGGTTACCTGGTAACATGTCGGCTTGTCACACTGTACGGGTGCGTACTGCAAGTTCTCACACGCGCTGTGTGCATAAAGTCACACTGCTCAGGCCACGTTCAGCGATTTCTGTTCGGTTTTCTAGAGCACTATTAATAGCTTCACTTTCATTTCCCCATAGTTCGGATAAATGTCTGCATTCGTTTATACGATTTTGGGTTGTTTAAGTCATATCGCCACCTGGTGGCCTGTTTGTGTAATGTCATGTATAATAATGTGATTATGTTTCAACTAGTATTGCTGTCTGTAGTAAGGTTCGGCTAATTCCAGCCATTTGTTTAAATGATTTCAGGTTGTTTCAGTCATATCGCCATCTGGTGGCCTGATTATGTTATATCATATAATGTGATTATGTTTAAACTGGTATTGCTGTCTGAAGTTCGGTTCGGCAATATTCCATTTATTAATTTAAATGATTTCAGGTTGTTTAAGTCATATTGCCACCTGGTGGCCTGATTATGTAATGTCATGTCCCTGGTTTTAAGTCATATGCCCCTGTTGGTTTGTAGGTTATTACAGATTCCAAGTGAAGGAATTTATGCGTGGTTATTCAAAATGTATGGTATTCAGCTGGTTATTTAATTTATCTGTTAGCTGACATTTGTCATGAGGTTCCCACTAATTCATTGCTGGATATTAAGCGTGAGTTTTGGGACATCATTGCTCAAATACTTGGCCTTATTAGGTTGATAATATGGTTTTAGGTTGTACTCATTGAAAGTTTATTTTCATAGACATTAACATCTCCCTTTCTTTAGGTGCCTTGGTCATACAGGACGGTTGCTTTGCAAGCACTGCAATTCCGTCACCTACCTCTGTCATATTTTCATTGCTCATCTATAGGTTCCGGTACGCATGGATACTCCCCTCTTTATTTTACTGGGTTGCAGCACGTATCTACTGCCACCCTCTCGCTCCTATTTTTCTGCATATAGTCTCGTCCTGACTCAAACTTTATCAGGCACGTTTTCACAACCCCGTACTTTTCTATTTTAGGGTGGTACTGGCTTTTGAGATTTAGGTTGTCCAACTAGGTTTTGTTTTTCTGGTCTTAATCCATACGTTAGTGGTCCCACGAGGCCAACACCCATCCTCATACTCAGAGAAATACGTCCCTCGGCCCAAATCATAGGTAGCCGCCTCACATTGTCGCATAGGGAGGGCCTCCCATATCACTCCCATTCTTTCTTATGCTTTAGTTCCCACCGAGAGGCCAACACCCCACCACGACGTTCGGTGGCCTCAAATATCCCCTCGGGCCAACGCATAGTTAGCGCAACTCACGCCGCTTGGCAATTAGTAGGGACTCATTTGTCACGTTAAGTTAGCTTAATTCTCCGCCACTTGGCTTCTAGCTAGCCTGCCAGTACCCGGTCCCTTCGTCTTACTTATAATAATTAAGTTACACATGTATTTTTCCGTTATGTATCAAGTCCCGGAGGGACTGGTGGTTTTTGTTCAGGTAGGTTGTTACACAGAATAAACGCACAATACAAAGTCCCAATATGTGCTGACAAATAAATACCCCCACACTCTAAAACACCTATGTTACACGTTTTCTTCTCTTTATTCCTGGGCTCATGCAAAATCCATGTGTCCGAATAAAGTTTTCCTAAAACCTCACCACACTTGCATCAACGTCACGTTATTGGTTACACTTTTACAATACCATCCCTCTCAGCATTCGGTTAAATTTATCAGCAAAGGGCTGTCTGAAGAGTTCCACGGAGGTTTAGTACATTTTTGACAAATGGACACTAGACTGCAATAATTTGCGACCGCTTTAACAGACCTATAGTTGGGGTGTACAGTTATATGGACAGAACTAGATCAAGGGTTTGTGGGGGTTTTTGGTTCCGCTCCTTTTCACATTGGGGAGAACCAAGCCCATAGGGGTGTCATGGGGAACACTTCACTTAAACCCTGACCAATCATTGACTTATCCACTATTCCCAGCCTTCATTCCCTCATACCCTCCGATGAACTTTCCTTACAATATGCCGCTATCACCTATGCCATTTGGCCCATCCTGGTGACTGGTACAGGTGCATGGCTCTAAAAATTGTCATTGTCAATGTTTTTAAATTACTTCCCATTCACCCTTCACTATAGCATCTGCACTGCATTTAAGTGGCAAGAGCTTTATTATTTCTCACGACTCACTTTTAGCGCATGAGCAGCCCCAGACATCTGTGCTACTTAGCTGATACTTTGTGTTGGTTATGGCTTAATATGTACAGATGTCCATCTGTTATTACTAGCTGGACAATTTCCCCATGATTGAGAACAAGGCACTCCCCCCTAGCAGCCTTACACACATGTTGGCTTTTGAGTCCCGTCTTCCCTCACAAGCCCTTAGGTCCTGATACCACCACACAATTTTGGGGACCCAACTAGACTCAATCCACATACAAGCTAGCCTTCCCCAGGACATAGTTTGAGCGCACCCTATCAGGCATTGAACACTACTTGCAACCGCAGGGAACTTCAATTACTGCTGAGGTCGCTCAATTTTGCCATGAGTATCATCCCACAGGGTAGATCCTTCATTTTCCGGTTACTACTCTTTATTCCCATGACTTACCACAGACGCATTACGTATCACGTTAGATACTCATGCAACCTCTGAATACTCATGTGTCGCTTTCCTCAAATACTGGAAAGAGCATGCCCCTGTTTATTCCCCCCTCTCTGACTTTTCACCCACCCTTTGAACAGATGCCGCAGCAAACTGGGTTTACGGCCATCGGAGGGGATTAATGGCGTTGGGGGTCATGTCCTACAGACGTTAAGTCCCAGCCCAGCTTCTCCTCTACTTCGGCTTTGTTTTAATGGTATCAGATCATGACGGTTGCCATTGCCTGGGGACCTATATGGTCCGGTCACTCAGTCAGATGTTATTCAGATAAACCTAGCCACATTGGGCATATGGGCCGATCTTCATTTCTGGTCATCCGATGTCTGTTGAGGAACTCACATGGGTAGCCCCTTGTTCATCTTATCCAATGTATTCATGTGCTGGGTTTCTCAAACATTTCAGCTGACGACTGGCATGGGTTTCGTTTTCAGGTTTTCTTACTGACACTACCCACCACTTCCAGGTGGGCTAACCTGCCCCACCATTTTGAGATTTGCTCATGGATTGAATGTCTGGTTGAACCTTGCACATCACGTTCTCACCTTGCACTTTCAGTCGACACTAGGAAATTATGCGATAGGTTGTTCACAATTTTCACTATGTCTATTGTGGGGTTTCCAGTTCTTGACATGTTTGCTATTGTATCTATTCTGGGGGTTCACTTCTTTTTGCCACCTTAGCTTAAATTATCATTTAATACAATTAAACGGTGCCTTACGGATATCCAACACCACATGCTCCTACGACACCCCACAATACAGGATTCCTTTCATTTTAACTGATAAAGATCTACTGAAAGGAATTCAAAATTCAAGACACATGTACCATCTCAAAGGCTACCCATCCAAACGGCATATTTCATTCACTATCCAACTTATTAGATTCAGCTCCTTTTGAGCACATGACCATACGATAATAAACGGCCATACATCTAGCATGCCATGGGTTCTTATGTCCCAATGAATTTACCGCTAGGAATATGACTACCACTGAATACCTGGGAATGACTGATACCCAGACACCTTAGATCATTAGGTCCTATCTCTGCATCAGTCTATACCTATCCCTATGGCACATACGGTCACAATACCCCTATTATCTACTCTAAACAATGGTGCCCTGCAAAGTTCTGGATACTTATAGCACCACTTTCCAGATACAACCACTCCAACCATTATCAGAACTTCACGGCTCCATCCTTCCAGCATCTTAAATCATGCTTCATGTTCACTTACTGTTAACTAGGCTCGGCCTAAATGCAAACCTTTCCTCAGGACACTCCTTTCGCATAGGGGCAGCATCCTCAACTTCCCCTAACCACATTCTAGCTCATATCATCGGGGCTATGGGACTCTGGAAAGCCTCCGCCTATACTCTTTACATTCCAAATCCAGTTAGGGAGTTAATACAAGCTTTTCATGACTTGACCGAATAAACGATGGTTGTTATATGATTAATTTTGTATGGTATTTTTCTTTTTGCCCACTTTTATTACAGGCCTACTGCTCTGTCGGTCACACCACAACCGACTGTTGTCATTTGAATATGTCTATTGGTTATAATATGCTATGTTACACTATCATCACGGCTAGATTGCCCCGACTACAAATGTAAGGCCTTGGCCTGTAGTTGTGGGAGGGGCTTGAATTCCCTTAAAAGGGCTGCCAACCCTCTCCCACCTTACCGTGGATAGTTTGGCGTGTCACCCCTCCCACCACTCCCTCTATTCATATCACCCTCTAAGGCGGGCCCACTTTTATTACAGGCCTACTGCTCTGTCGGTTCCGGCACACCACAACAGACTGTTGTCATTTGAATATGTCTATTGGTTATAATATGCTATGTTACACTATCATCACGGCTAGATTGCCCCGACTACAAATATATATATATATTAATATATTACACACATATACAGTTCACTCTTGCCTCGCACTCCTACTTTAATATAATCACTCCGGGTGCTAGACTGTGGTCAGAGGCGGCTCTCTAATTAGGCGATTTAGGTGGCCGACCTTGCGCTGCCTGGGGCCTCGCAGCCACCTAAATCGCCTTAGGGCAGACTGTGTCGGGTTCTCAGTCGGTAACCGAGGACCCGACACCAGCACGGGGCCCGGCGGCTTACTCTGTATGCCGCCGGGTGCGAGGCCCCTCCAGTCTGCCCGGCCGGAGGGCGCCAATTGCAGACACAGGTCTGCAGCTCAGCAATGTGCAGAGCTGTAGACCATGTGTCTCTCTAGATGTGGCCAATAAGAGCGTTGCTGAGGGTCACCACAGCAACGCTCTGACTGGATCTCGCAAGATACATGGTCTGCAGACCGAATTTTATGGCCACCGGACCACCAGGGAGCTAAAAAAGGGTATTTAATTCCTTACCAGCACCCCCCTCCTTCCCAACATTATCACCCTCCTCACTCCATCAATACCCCCTCCTTCACACCCTTATCACTCCCCTCCCTCACATCATCAATACCCCCTCACACTCCTCCACACTCCATCAATACCCCCCTCCCTCACATCATCAATACCTCCCTCACACCATCATCACCCCCTTTACTCCATCAATATGTCCTGAAAAGCACAGCAATAGTCACCTCAGTTACCTGCTACTCTCTGACAATGCTAATGCTTAACAAGATGGCGACCGCATTACCTGACCCCAGAGGATGCTGCTCTGAGAGGCTCAATACAGGTCTGGTAATAGCTCCCTTGGGCGCATGGAGGAGATTTTTGAGAGATTCTGGAAAGGGGTGGAGAGGAGTGCAGCTGTAACATCATGTATGCCACCAAGCAGGCAAAGATCCATTTTGCCGCCCCCTCATGTCACTCACTCACTGGCAGACACACACACTCACTGACATACACACACACACACACAGAACCTTACTGACAGACATACACTCAATCACTGATAGGCATACACTCACTCACTGACACACACACACACACACACACACTCACTATAGACACAGTATTTAAACCTTACCTGGCACTGGAGGCTGTTGGAGATTAGGTTTTCTACGGGAGGCCACTTTCAGGACTGTTTCTGCAGCAAGGTCTGCTGCTTGAGAGCAGGAGGTGGAGCTTCCGTGCATAGGCGGAGCTTCCACACAGGGGTGGAGTTACCACGTGGTGCAGAGCTTCCATGCTGGAATAAGTGCTAAGGAAGGTGCTTGGAATCTGGAGGGAGACTCAGTGCTCCCTCCGCCTTAATGCGGCCGCACCAGCCCCCAGCACCAACCTCCTGAATTCCCGCGGCCCACCGGGAAAATTCCTGGTATCCCAGGACAGTCCGGCCCTGCCTCTAACTTGTAAATAAAAATCTCCCTCAAACCAAAAATAATTATTTTCTAAAATCATTTTTATTCCCTCCAAGATAAAAGTTGTTTGTGTATCTCCATATTTATTGGATTGGTCTGGGAAGAAATTGATTGCCTCACAGCCCCTACTATGTTCGATTATTATGTAGTGGCTGGTGACATCACATGTTATCAGGAGATAATCGTCCTTGCCGGGGGGGGGGGGGGCAGGGGAGGGGAGTTCAAAGGGGCTATACATAGGTGTCTATAAAGTGCCCTTGGTGTCCAGTACTAGTGTGGGTTCTCCTTAATAAAAAGCTGCAATAAAATTTCAACAATAACATTTCAACATTGATCCGTTCTTACTGGTTCATGAGTTCAGTGGGTGCAGTAAATAATGTTGCCAAAGAACACTGGTCAGGATACCGGGTGGCTTCGGGGGTGCCTCAGGTTTTGGCTGACGCGGTGGTTGCTGTCTCGGCTCTTCTAGGGACAAAAGGGGCCGCCGTTGCGGGCTTCCAAGTGGAACCATGTGCCATCATAGTTCTGGTCTCCCAGGGGGGATGAGCGATGGGGGGAAGTCCCAGTGTCGTTAGCAGTTCGTTTGCCTCTTGTAAGTCCCGGATGGTAGAGGCCACATTCCCGTGGTGGATTAGCAGTATGCGCGAAACCTCTCCAATGGTAGGTGATTTTATGTTGGCATAGGAAGGCTGTAAAGGTTTGTAGTGTGCGTCTCCAAGCCAGAGTGGACCCCGACAGGTCCGCATAAAAAGAAAGCTGCATATTTTCAAAAGAATATGGTGATTGGTTCCGCGCGGCCTGCATTACCGCCATCTTGTCCCCGTGATTTCGGAAACAAACCAGAAGGTCTCATGGGGCTGTTGTTGGGGTCTTAGGTGCTCGTGGTAGGCGGAACAGGTTTTCTATGGGTACCTGTCTGGCTTGGGAGGTAAGAGTGTCTGTAGTAATCTCCGCAATGTGTGTGGGAGGTACGTCTCCGGTATCTCCTCTCCTATGCCTCGGATTTTAATGTTCCGGCTGCGACTCCGATCCTCTAATGCTGCTATGCGCTGCTCGTAGGTGAAATGCTGCAATTTGATCTCCTGGAGCGTTTGTTGCAGGTGTTGCGTTTGTTGTTTGGTGCACCGGGAGTCTGTCTCCAGTGTGCCCAGGCAGCCCGTTAGGCCCTGTAGGTCCTTGCGCAGTTGAGCCATGTTGGCCTGTATTGTTAGTCGGAGTTCCGCTAGGAGGTCTTTCATGACCGTGACGGTCACCGGTGAGTAGTCTGGTTTTCGGGGGTGACTTGCGGGGTGGTATTTCCGCGTGTGGGTGCTCCATGTCTGCCTCTGTGGTGAAGTCGTCGGAGATATCTGAGCCGTAGTCATTGTAGGCGGCCCAAAGTGCTCTTTTGCTGCGGAGCTCGCTTGGCGTGCGGCCATTCAGGTCCACACTCTATTTTCTAAAGGAATATTGGGTTCAGACTCTTTCTTCTTAAAAAACTTTTTCAGACACAATTTTCTTATATATCGATTTATGTCCAAAAAAGTTTCAAACTTATTCATTGAACAACTGGGGACAAATTTAAAGTCTTTCGTTAGAACTTTTATTTCCATATCTAATAAGGCCTTCTTGGATGAATTAAAAACTTCTATATTGCTATTCTTTTCTTTCTTTCTCCTACTCTTATCTCTCCCTCCTTGCTTTCCCCTTTTGACATTCTGTATTTTTTAAGGGGTATCTTTTGGGAATCCTTCCCACCTTGCTCTTTGTTCTACAAAAACATTCTCCCCTCTATCATCTCTGAGAGATTCATAACCATGTTCAATGGGATTCTGAACGAATTACTTTGAGATGGATTCCTTTTTTGATATTGAGGATTCACCTTGGGAGTCCTCTCTCCAGCTTTTTCATTTCTATATCTCATTTCGCTGATTCTCTCATTTCTATATCTCCTCTCAATTAGAGGATGATTAGCAGGGGTGAATACATTAGGTTCTCTCTTGTACTCATAATTATAATTTTTGGGGGATTACAAATCACTTCTTCATGTCTCCCTTCTTTAGTAGTTACTTTTCTCATATTTCTTGGGGATTTTTAATTTCTTTTTTGGTTAGGATCTTGTCTATTGTGAGGATTTTTCCTAATTCTATTATTAGCATAATCCTCCATATCTCTTTGATATTTTCTTATTTTTATTCTTAATTAGGGAGTTTTCAGTTCTCTCTAATTTCATTCTCACAATTTCTGAGAGGCTCTCAAAATACTTTGTCCCCACAAATGGTTTTAACTTCACTCTCGTTTCTTTCATTAAAGCATCAGTTTCTTTTAGATTATCTTTTCTTTCGTTGATGATAATATTAATCATAATAACAGAATGATTCAAGGGCAGAATTCCAGATTTTTGGCTCTGGACTTATAAGGCACATCAACTCCTCTTAGGTTTTTAGAGTATTTTCTCCAGCTTGTATCATAGGAACCCCAGGTCCAAAGTGAAAAATAAGCTATTTATATTGTACAAATAGTACATACAGAGTAAATAAAATAATTTTAAAAGCACAATGCGTTTCAACCCACAACTGGGTCTTCCTCAGGTGCAAGCATATTAAAAGTGCATACAATTTAATTTATATACCATATACAAATTACTTAATATCGAACACACATGTACATAATTAAAATGGGATACTCCTATTTCCAAATATGGAGTTCTGCCAACCGCAACATGGTTACATACTGTTGTGCCCAGGATCCTCCACAATATGTCGCCTGGCATCTCTCTTCCTCCCACCTTTTTTCCCTTAGTGTTTGCTGATATGTCACTTCCTGTGACCCACTTCCCCCAATGTTCTCCGTACCAAGCATGTCACAGGAATAGTCTCTCGGCCAGGGGAAAACTTTCACGTTCATCTTCTTATCGCTCTTAAAAGTACTATGTGCTGTATCCGGCAGGGAAAACGGAAGTCCTTAAGATACCATTTTACAAATGGGCTAGCCTCTCATTATCCATATGGTCATATCGTGGAAGTTAAGGGCAAGAGAATATAAATGAAAGTAGAAGAAGAGCATTAGTATATATAGTCAGAAAGCAATTATAACAATAAGTATAATTAAAAGGACCTAAGCCAAAAAATGACTTATCCCCTATTTCAAACATATAAGACACATGGCAGTACATAAAAAATCTTTAAGAAAAAAAACTCTTTTAAAAAAAAGATTTTAAAGTAATTTTTAAAAGTGATTATAAATTAAATTGTATGCACTTTCAATATGCTTGCACCTGAGTAAGACCCAGTTGTGGGTTGAAATGCGTTGTGCTTTTAAAATTATTTTATATACTCTGTATGTACTATTTGTACAAAATAAATAACTTTTCACTATGGACCTAGGATTCCTTGTTGTTCCTGCGATACAAGCTGGAGAAAATACTCTGAAAACCTAAGAGGAGTTAATGTGCCTTATAAGTCCAGAGCCAACTTATAATAGGCTCTAAAAATTGTGAGTGTGCTGACCTTGTATAGACCAATTGTAAAAATTCATACAGGCTTTACTATGTATTATTTTATTTCCTGTTTTATATAGGAAACAGTGCAACTAAAATAAATACTTTTTACCAAGTGATTATTGTAAGGTAAATGGTACGTGTGCGCTGGATACCTTTTTCTGGTTTATTTTATACACCATAAAACCTGTACATGGGGGTACTGTTTTAGTCGGGAGACTTTGCGGAACACAAATATTAGTGTTTCAAAAGAGCAAAATGTATTACAACGATGATATTGTCAGTGAATTTTTTCACACACAAACGGCACTTACACGGACTATATAATTGTGGTGATACATTTTACGGTTTTTAAACATAAAACATTTGTGTTCAGTGAAGTCTCCCGAGTATAACAGTACCCCTCATGTACAGGTTTTATGTTTTTTTTCAATAGTTACAGAGTCAAATATAGGGCCTGCGTTTCCGTTTTTTCACATTGAAATTCGCTAGAATGGTTACGTTGCCTTTGAGACCATATGGTAGTCCAGGAATGAGAATTACCCCCATGAAGGCATACCATTTGCAAACGTAGACAACCCAAGGTATTGCAAATGGGGTATGTCTTGTCTTTTTTAGTAGCCACTTAGTAACAAACACTGGCCATAATTGGTGTTCAAATTAGTTTTTTTGCATTTTTCACACACAAACAAATATTAACACTAACAGTGTTTGTTACTAAGTGGCTATTTAAAACACTGGACATACCCAATTTGCAATACCTTGGACGTCACTCCTAGGATGCCGAAATCCATGTGGCGTCTGGTGAGGAAAGACAGCGCACCAACTCTCCCCGTGTGCCGTGACATAATCGCCCCTCTACGGCGCAAACCCTGGAAGTGCCCAAAAGGTAGACTTGAAACAGTTAAACTTATGGGAAATTCCTACCAAGGCAGGGGTTTATACCCTGGCAGTGGGTACAGCCAAGCACATTTCAGGTCTGTAGGGAACAAATCAATTGGGTAATCCTGGACACATCTAGGAAGTTCCACTTTCGTTTCTTTACTATACAAATCTCTGCATGTTTCAGAAACGTTTGTTGCAGATTCATTTGAGGAATGATATTAGGGGTATTTAAGGAGTCTCTACTGTTTAGACAATTCCTTCGGCAATGGTCCGATGAATTGGACAAAGTAGCAGATTCTCAGTTGATTACAGGGTTATGTAGGCGAAGCCAGGGTAATCCAAGGATCACAGGATACAAAGGAGAGGGAGCCAAATCAAAACCGTGTTTCAGTATGTCCCTTTCCAAATGAGACTTTTAGGGGGATAGCCTCTATTATCACAGGACAAATCTTTGAAAGGCTGGCATCAATCATTTGAATATTCAGAGGTGTAACCTTGTTACGCTTGGGTATAGACAAGGTATTGAATAAAGCAATATCAAGGACACACTCGTTAGCGCCAGAGTCCACAATAGCGGATAATTCAATCTTCTGATCTCCCCATTGTAGGAGAAGGGGCAGGATCAGATGTTGTGTGTGAGCCGAGCTTGGGTACAGAAGAGCTTAGAGAAGCCAGGATGCGGTTTTCTTGTCTGGGTGCTGGTTTTTCACGTAGAGGGACTTGTGGTTCATCATCATGAAGTGGAAACAGGAGTGCAGGATAGGAGGATGGTACCATCAGCTGTGCCTGTAATTGCATTGTCCAATTTGCAGATCTTGTTGAACAGTTTAACCCAGGGACCTTACTTGACGGGTCAGGGTATTTAAAGCTTCTACAATTTCTGCGAGCTCCATGACTGGCTCAGTTGTTATGTCACGGGTTTGGGGTGAATGGGCTCGGTATGCAGAGATTTTATACAGACACAGTCACTGAATTAAAAGGTTTTATTTTGAAAACAAATATAATGCAAAAGTCACAATGCAAGTATAAATTGTAAATAAAGCAATTCCTTTATAAGAAATAAAAGTCTTTAAGGAAAAATAAAGTATTTTACCAGAGATCCAGCACTTGGTAAATGAAGAAAGGCTTAATTGTAGTAGAATTGCAGGAGATAAATCTAAGTTTGAAACAGCGTTGCAAGGGTTAACCAAGGTTGAAACAGTGTTGCAAGGGTTAACCAAGGTTGAAACAGCGTTGCAAGGGTTAATCAAGACTCAAGGCAGGATTCAGGCAGACAAGAGTTGATTTAGGGAATCCACAGGTGAGGGTAATCAACTCACTTCAGTCAGGATCTGGCTCTGTACTCCAGGGGAACAACAAAACAACTGAGCACAGACTCTAGGGTGATCTGTGCTTAACCCCTTAACGCCATTACGGCGTTCTATGCTGTCGCGGCTTTAAAGGGCTTTAAAGCCCTTGCGGCGGCATAGAACGCCGTAACGGCTTTCAGCCCCAGGGGATCGCAGCTACTTACCTCCGCTGCGATCCTCTTCTGGAGGGCTGCCTGACCGCCCAGGCAGCCCTCCCCTGGCGAATGAGGCCCCCGGGGGCCATGTGATCGCTCTCAAAGAGCGATCACATGGCCCCCTATAGCTGGCTATGGATCTGCTAGCAGGGGGACTGTCTGAAATGTCAGACAGTCCCCCTGCTGGTGGGAAATGAAAAAAATAAATAAAATAAACGTGTAAAAATACATACGTTGTGTATTTTAATACTAATATAAGTACATATATTAGTATTAAAATACACTTAGAATGATGTTACATATATATAATATGTATATATATTATATATATATAATAGATATATACATATATATATATATATATATATATATATATACATACACACACGTATAATTACATTAATAAAATAATAAAATATTGAAACAAAATTTTATTAAAATTATATATTCCTATGTAATTTCATTGTAACTGTATTTTGTTATTAATATATATATTGGTAACAAAATACACTTAGAATGACATTCTATATATATCTATCTATATATAAAATACAAATAACCTCAAATATATATATATATAAATATATATATATATATAGAGAGAGAGAGATAAATACATATAATTACATAAAAGATTACATTAGTATACACGTAGAATTTAAATGCCTATAAATGCATATATATTAAAATTCGACGTGTATATTTAAGTAATCTTTTAACATAATTATGTGATTTGATTAATTAAAATTTGATTGACATGCCTGACAACACAGGGAGAAAGTGCAGAGAATTTAATTTGCAAGCATTATATTTGACCCTGTAACTCTCCAAGACACCATAAAACCTGTACATAGGGGGTACTGTTTTACTCGGGAGACTTCGCTGAACTCAAATATTAGTGTTTCAAACTGGTAAATTGTATTACCACGATGATATTTTAAGTAAAAGTGACGTTTTTTGCATTTTTTTCCAAACAAACTGCACTTTTATGGACTATATTATTGTTGTAATATGTTTTACTGTTCTAAAACATTAATATTTGTGTTTAGTGAAGTCTCCCAAGAATAACAATACCCCCCATGTGCAGGTTTTATTGTGTTTTGGAAAGTTAGAGAGTCACATATAAGGCTTGCATTTCATTTTTTTGACATTGAAATTTGCCAGATTGGTTATGTTGCCTTTGAGAGCGTATGGTAGCCCAGGAATAAGAATTACCCCCATGATGGCATACCATTTGCAAAAGTAGACAACCCAAGGTATTGCAAATGGGGTATGTCCAGTCATTTTTAGTAGCCACTTAGTTACAAACACTGGCCAAATATTAGTTTTTTGCTTTTTTCACACAAAAACAAATATGAACGCTAACTTTGGCCAGTGTTTGTGACTAAGTAGCTACTAAAAAAGACTAAACATACCCCACGTTCAATACCTTGGGTTGACTACGTTTTCAAATGGTATGCCATTATGGGGGTAATTCTCATTCCTGGGCTACCACACCGTCTCAAAGGTAACATTACTAATCTGGCAAATTTCAATTTGAAAATGGAACGTTCTGTATTTGACCCTGTAACTTTCCAAAACACCATAAAACCTGTTAATGGGGGGTACTGTTGTACTCGTGAGACATCGCTGATTACAAATATGTGCATTTTTTTGCAGTAATACCTAACAGTATTATGACATTAACAGCTAAAATGTCAGATGGAAATAAAGTAAAGGGGTACAATCGATGAGAACCTAATTCATAATGGCTGCTGCAAACATAAAGGGTATTGCCAGGAAGCACATCTAATCACAAGCAGACCATAATGTCTTGGTGCTGCTTCAAATTGATTAACCCTTACACAAATAACTGTAATATTAACCATAATGCTAATACCAAACCTTACACTAAAATTCCAGTATTGTAAAAGATGCATAATTTATAATATGTATTATGGTAAGTTAATGGACTCCAACTTATCTTGAAGTTATGGAAAGATTTGTAAGCCACTTAACCTTAGCCTATTATATTGATTTGAGACATTTAGAAAATCTCATTAAAACCTGTGCATATCTGAGATTAGCATGTGAATTGACAAATTCACAAGATCTGCATGCGTGGAAAAACTGCAAAGCAATATCATGTGGACACATCTAATGCATTGGCTACTAAATCAATGTACACTAGATTTGTGCAAAAATACTTTTTGTCAATAAACATATCGATTTGGGTTGTGGCCTGGGCTTTATGGCGACCAGTCGGAGCTAGCTGGAGCTCCTCCATAGATTCTAACAATCGGCGTGATTTATGACTCCCAACACCTCTAGTCGTCTAAACTAACCTGGACTATTCCCTGAACCAGACCGGGTGCCCTGGACCGGTTCCTGACATTGTCTGCTATTGGGCTTAATTGGAGGATCCGTAGGGCCTGCTGCAAGCGCTGGACAGGAGAGGCAGCCGATCTCCAGGGACCACGTGGCACGGATATTTGGGGTGTTCTTTCAAGTCTCTGTTCTTTCAAGTCTCAGGCTCAGTGGGGGTTATCCCGGCCCACCACTGTACTGAAAAGCACAGCAATAGTCACTTCAGTTACCTGCTACTCTCTAACAATGCTAATGCTTAACAAGATGGCGACTGCATTACCTGACCCCTGGGGATGCTGCTCTGAGAGGCTCAATACAGGTCTGGTAATAGCTCCCTTGGGCGCCTGGAGGAGATTTTTGAGAAACTCACTGACAGACATACACTCATTGACAGACATACACTCACTCACTGACACACACACACACACACAGACTCTCACTGACATACATACACTCACTCACTCACTGACAGACACACACATGCAGACACTCCCTGACAGACACACACTGACAATCAAAAACGTACACACTCACTGACAGACACACACACAGACACTCACTGACAGACATACACTTACTGACATACATACATACACTTACTGACAGACAGACAGACAGACACACACAGGCAGACACTCGCTGACAGACACACACACACACACTGACAGTCAAATACTCACACACTCACAGACAGACACACACACAGGCTGACATACAAACATTCACTCACTGGCAGACACACACACACAGGCAGACACTCACTGACAGACACACACATACACTCACTGACACACAGACTCAGACATCAAGCCTCCCTACCTCCCTGGGGTTCAGTGTGGGGCAGCTCCTCACTCCTACAGTGCGCTGTTTAGTATGCCGGGGCTGGAATAACGTCATATTCCGGCTCCAGGCATAACAGACGGCGTGCAAGGGAGGAGTGGGGAGCCCCAAGAAGAGCCTTCCTTGCCGCTGCCTGCCTCCTCTCCGCCGGCATTTATTAGCAGAGCAGGCACCTGCCATCTGGGTAAGCAGGTGCCTGCTCTGCCATACTGAAGGCCAGCTTCGGGGGCACCCTAAGGTAGCCAAATGGCCACCTTCTGGGGCCCCCTGTGACAGGGCTCCTCTAGGCGCCCCCATTTTCGGGCACCTGGAGGATCGTCCCGGTGCTGGGGAGGGGACAGCTCAAGAGCCACTCGCCCAGCACTGCGTCCCAGGACAGTAAATATCCTGGTGGGCGCCGCCAGCAGGCCAGCGCCCTAGGTGAATGCCTAGTTTGCCTAACTGTTGCAATGGCTCGGACACCAAGGAATAAACTGCTAGATGGAAAGCAGGCCGCGAGAAAGGCCCACCTGGGCCCAATGCTTGAGCAAGCGCCTGTCACCTTTCCCGTTAGCTCACTTGGGCTCAAGGCCAAAAGGGATAGTACCCCGAAGCATCACCCACACCAGTGGGAGAACAACAGCTGCAAGACTGGGTCCGCCAGCTACTGGACTCTGAGAGCTACCAGGTCCATGGCCTAGAGATGCTGGCCTCTATACCAGCCTGGGGCGGAGGTGAGTGCCTTGCCTTGGTTTAGCACTATCAATACTCTGGTCTGCCTTCTAGCATACTCCCAGTGGTTTCCAATCCTAGGGGTTGGCTGACCGGTGCAACCATGTGTTATGTGGGCCGACCACTCCACTTTATTCGTGGATGCCATTTTGTCCCAGTTCTCTTCCTGCTTAAAGGACCACTATAGGCACCCAGACCACTTCAGCTTAATGAAGTGGTCTGGGTGCCAGGTCCATCTAGGTTTAACCCTTTTTGCTGTAAACATAGCAGTTTCAGAGAAACTGCTATGTTTGCCAATGGGTTAATCCAGCCTCTTGTGGCTGTCTCATTGACGGCTGCTAGAGGCGCTTCCGCGCTTTTCACTGTGATTTTTCACAGTGAGAAGACGCTGCCGTCCATAGGAAAGCATTGAGAATGGGATGGAAGAAGAGGGAGGAGAGTCCCAGCGCCGGGGGAGCCTGGCGCTGGAAAAAAGGTAAGTGATTAACCCCTTCCTCCCCCTTCAGCGCCACGGGAGTGGGACCCTGAGGGTGGGGGCACCCACCTGGCACTATAGTGGTCCTTTAATGTATCTTGTGTATGCAGAGATGAGGTAGTGATTAGTGTCAGTGTTTTCTGCTCTTTTATTTACTTAGCATGTTTTCTAGCATTTTTCTATATATGTTGCAGTCTCCATGTCTTGACTAATTTTAACATAGTGAAGCTGCAATTATGCCTCATGTTTAGACATGTAAGTCTAGCCTGTTACTACGTCTTACTACAGAATTGTTTCAGTCTATGTCCTATTACGGTGAACGTAACCTCGCCACTGGTTCTTGGAGGGGCCTGTTTGCCAGCCTCCTGCCCTGTGACTATGGCCCCTGTACTAGACTTTGTTTAAATACACTGTTTTTGGACTTGGACAGTAACCTTTTGAACTCCCAAAGTGGTTCGAAGCGGCATTTCAAACTCCCAAACTATCAAAGCCATTCGAATCTGCATTCGAACACTGATGGTGGCCATCTTGTTTAGTCTAATGCATCCAGCTGTGTTTGGTCATCGAGTGCATGGAACTCAAATCGGACACTCAATGGCATGAACACCGCTCACTACTTACCTTCTATGGATGTTCAGCTATTCAGACGGGAGTCGAACTGCATTCGGTAAGAACAAACTCCCAAAGGAGAGACATAGACTAAGTGCCATTCGAAATCTCTCTGTTCAGTATTTTTATTGTTACTTCGAATCCCCAAAGTAGACCGACCGCACAGCCTAATTCTCTAGAACTGTTTTGGGCATGGAACCATGCGTGCGGTTGGTCAAAGTGTGACTTCCAGGAAATTCCTGAACTCCTGAACTGATCTGGGTGATTTTTGGATATGTTGGTCACCCAGATCAGGGCTATCAGGGGATATAACATTTGTGGGGATATTATGTGATTTTGGGGTACTTTTGGGACTTTGTAGAAATGTGTGTTTTTTTTCTGCCTGGAGATAATTGGGTTAATACAGTATCTGACTCAATTATCTCCCAGACAGAGGGGAGGGATTGAATGCTATGTGTGGGAGTGTCATGCATTGGAATACTGTTCTTATTGGTTTATGAATATTGTCACTCAGTTCCCCACAAGGTCCATGTGGGCATACACCTTGCATGGGAATTGTCATATAAGGCCAATTATGGCACCATTAAAATCAGTTCCTCTTCACCCTCAACATAGAGTCTAATCTCATGTGTGGAGGGGACAGATATATTCACCCTGGGGATTGCTATACTCATTATACTCCCCGAGGTTCTAATCACTTGCTCTTATAATAGCTGTTCCTGCTATGCTCACTGGAGTAGGAGAGGTTCAACCACTGGAAGTTGGATCCTGGTCATGGGTCCAGGGTGGATGGAGGACGGTGAGACCCCAACCAAGCTGTGGTGGTTCGTGGTGGGGTCTACGGTGCTTATGGTGTCTGGTGGAGTGCTTGGAGTCCTCGGTGAGCACTAGGAGCATCGATTGGTGGAGGCATCCGGTCGGGGTGCCAGGCGGTCTGTCACACCTATTATGCCTGCTATTGATGTTGTGGCATTGCTAGTTCCCACTAGCATTATACCAACAATCTGCATCTAGCTACAGAGACTATTCTTCGTATATACCATTTGGTATTTTAACGTTATACCATTACTATCAGTTATTTGGGGGGAGGTGGTAACCTTTTTCAAGGTAGGATAGAGTGAGCCTTTGTTGGGGATAAGGGGTGCCCTCGAAGGCACAATAGGGAAAGATATTTTCAGACCTACCATCTGCTCCGGTGTTATCTCTATTATTTGGTTCCGTCCTCAAATATTTATATTTATTTTTCAGTTCGGCACTACTTGGTTTGCCTGCTATACCATAGCAATACGTTAATATTGAATTATTGTCAGATAGTTGCATTTATCTTTGCACTCATGCTAATAGGTATTGCAATACCATTGCGAATTGCAATTGTTGCAGTGTTTACAAATACTGCACACAGCAGCTGAGGTAACCACACCATGTTTATAGACATTGCAACATTGTTATGTGTTGAAATTGTTGCAGATTTTGGCAACACTCCATAGCGTAGCTGGTCAGTTAACCATTTCTCTGAGCTCACATCAAGGAGCATTGAATAATTTTTCTAGAGGGCTTAAGTAGCCTCTATTTACTTTTATGCTAGTGTTAATTGGGTAATAGCTTATTATGGTTCAGCATTCTTACTCAACAATACTGTCTGTTGAGACAAAATTACCTTGATATCTCGTTGTCAATTTAACAAGCTCAAATACTGCCTGTTGAGACAAAATTACCTTGATATCTTGTTGTCAATTTAACGAGCTCAAGTGTGTCACTAGCAAGCTATACTAATTTTGACCATTGGGCTATTCCAGTCCTTCTAATGACCGACTGTATTTTTTATCGGTAATTGTGGCGGAACCAACCTCGCCACTGTCCACTGGAGAGGCCTGGTTGCTCGCCTGCTCCCTTTAGACTATGGTCCTCCATTTTAAACTTTTATTTTACCTGCAGAAAGGTTTATTCGTGACTTTCTGTGGACTGTTAAAGCCATGCTACCCCAGATAGCTATGCCATGGAGCCCAGCCGTATACTGAAAGACTGTATGAAAGACTTTGGCTCCATGGCGATTGAACTGTATGTATGTGATCTGAGCACCATCCTGTAATAATGTGTGCTCAGATCTAAGCTATCTGGGGATAGGTAGAATGTGTATGTTCTATGTGATAAATGTAACCGTATGTATTTTTATGTCTTTTATTGTCCTTTGTCTGCCATGTGTTCAATGGAGTTTTGCCTCTGTCCTGGAGATAATTGGATTACTTCCCAATTATCTCCAGGATAGAAGACTCTGTGGAACTGGTTTTGGGCAGAAAAGCCATGCTGCATTTGGTCAAATAGGACTTTTCCTTAACTTTTTAACTCCTGGATGGAATTGGCTGAATTTTGGTTATGCTTATATTTAAAGTATGCTGATTCTGAATATGTATGTTTTATGTGAATATGATGCATATTTTTAAAGTTACAGTGTATGTATAAAAAGTATATTTTTCCTGCCTGTGATAAATTACATTAACCCATTGTGTTCAGTAATTATATCACAGGCAGAGGGGAGGGATGTATGTTTTTTACGGTTCTCCTGTAAATGATTGGTTGTACTGTGTCCCACCCTGTGGGATGTCCCCTTGCATGGGGACTTGCATAAAAACCAGTGTGTGGTCATTACAGTGGAGTTCCTGCTTAACCCTCAAAGTGAAGTGTCGTCTCATTATTGGGGGAGGATTTATTGTATGCTGTTCCAGTTTGACTGCTAGGAGTGTAAACCTATTCGCATGGTTTTTCCTATTCGGCTGTATACAACATTCATATGCTTGAGAGCATTCATATGCTCCTACGGTTCGGTGGTTTTGGTGTCTGCTGCAGTGCTTGGAGTCCTCAGGAGGTGCTAGGAGCATCCTTCAATGGAGCTACCCAGTTGGGGTGCCAGGTGATCCGTTACAGTAATCTTGTTTGTAAATAATACTATATATTTTTTTGTCAGTTTGTGTCACGTTCACAAGTCCACTATTGATGGACTTTTTAAACATATAAATTATTAAAGTGATGTAATTTACCTACTGAGTATTCCACCTTTCTTATACGTTATGTTTTTGCATCCTCTAACTCTCATCTTTTTGCATATGTATGTCAGTGAGTGTCTGTGTGTGTGTGTGTGTCTGTCAGTGAATGAGTGTATGTATGTCAGTGTAGCGGAACTCCAATATTAAATCCACGAACTCCGCTGGTTCAGGAAGTAATCCACAGTCAAGCGCTGAAACAACAAGGCAATATCCCCAACCTCCCAGTAACCGGACGAAACACAGTTCTGAGAGTCAACTGAAGTCCTTTAATTCTGCTTCACAATTTATACAAGTCCCCATGCAAGGGGTTTCCTGAGTCCCCTCCCAGGGGCATTCCCAGAGGGGACTACATGGGGAACTTACAGTACAACACATTTCTCCCATCAGGCACTGCTGCACGAGAGGGATCCTCCTCCTGGAATATACCGTTAAGTGGATTATCCCTCCGTGCAGCAGAACCGACAATTTATATAAAAATCTGTAACTTTGCGAATATACAGTTTATTTGCACGAATGGACGTTCGGTAGATAGCTGGGGTCTGAGCGCATCATTCGTGAGATTACCGCTCAGATCCCAGCTAAAATAACCGAACGCCGCACGAAAAACACATTTATTGAGAAACATATTAAAAAGACCGATTGCCTTCCAGGAATGAAATACCGAACGTCCTGGAACTCCCGAACGTCCTGGAGGCTCAGCGGTGTTTGTGCCGTCGAGTAGCCGTTTTTAGTACCCTGCGCTCGACGACCTAACACCGCTGAGGGAACAAAGGATCCAAGATGGCCGACCGCCGCATGGTCGGTAGTCGAACGACGGCCACCCAGGAGAGCCTCCAATTACCGATTGCAACAAGTGTGTGGGCTATTAGGGGTCATGTTTTCGGTTCACGAACGGCCCTCCAAAGTGCCGTTCGTGAAACGAAAGGAAAACCCCATACAAATAGCTATCCGCATTCGGCGGATAGCAAATACAGGCAATTCAAGATATTACAGTCAGCATACAGTGTACGTAGTTAAACACATATCTCCACCGACATGCAGGCAACCCTTAAAGGTACAGTCTCTGGTTATAGTCCAAGTGGCGAGGTTTGCCACAATGCTCCCCCAGAACCAAGCCGGCATACACAGTCTGATCCCCACGGATCGGCTTGGGGATGTCCGGAGGAGGGCTCACAGATCACTTCTCAAGGTCTGTTTGTCTGGATAACCCGTCGGCGTTACCGTTTTGTTTCCCGGGGCGATAATGGATAGTAAAGTCAAAAGGCTGTAGCGCTAAACTCCAGCGCAGCAGCCTGGCATTGTCTCCAGCAACACGGTTCAGCCACACCAACGGGTTGTGATCTGTGAGCAAAGAAAAGGGTTGCCCATAGAGATATGGTTGTAACTTTTTCAGGGCCCACACCACGGCCAGGCATTCTTTTTCTATGGCGGCGTAGCTCACTTCTCGGGGCAACAATTTCCGGCTCAAATATGCTACGGGATGTTCTCCGCCATCTGCTCCGACCTGGCTCAGTACTGCTCCCAATCCAAACATTGAGGCGTCTGTGTGGACAAGAAAACGTTTAGTTGGATCAGGAGCAGCCAGTACAGGGCCATTGGTCAGAGCCGTCTTTAGTTGGTTGAATGCCTGTTCACACTCTGGGGCCCAGATGACCTGCCTGGGCAGGTTTTTCTTCGTCAAGTCAGTCAGGGGTTTGGCCAGGGCACTGTAATTGGGCACAAATTTTCTATAATACCCGGCGGTACCTAAGAAGGCAAGGACTTGGGTTTTGGTCCTAGGGGTAGGCCACTGGGCTGCGGCTTCAATCTTTGCGGGCTCAGGCTTCTGTTGCCCGCTACCTACCCGGTGCCCTAAGTATTGGACCTCCGCCATCCCTATGTGGCACTTGCTGGGTTTCAAGGTAAGCCCTGCCTCCCTAATCCGATCTATTACCCCCCCTATATGTTGTAGGTGATCCGACCAGGTCTGGCTGTAGATGGCAATATCATCCAGGTATGCACACGCATAATCCTGGAACCCGTCCAGTAGCCGATCCACCATCCGCTGGAATGTCGCGGGGGCGTTCTTCATCCCGAATGGCATGACTCGAAATTGGTACAAGCCAAACGGGGTGACGAACGACGACTTGGGGATGGCATCCTCGGCTAGTGGAATTTGCCAGTATCCCTTACAAAGATCTATTGTCGTGAGATACTGGCCTCTGGCCTATCTAGCAGTTCGTCTATCCGGGGCATCGGGTAAGCGTCCGACACGGTTTTGTCGTTCAACCTCCGGTAGTCCACACAGAACCGGGTGGTACCGTCTTTCTTGGGGACCAGGACTACCGGCGATGCCCAGGGGCTATCGGAGTGTTCGATAACCCCCAACTGCAACATCTCTTCAATCTCCTTCCTCATCTGTTCCCGCACGGATTCAGGAATCCGATATGGGGTTTGTCGCATGGGAAGCTGTCCCGGGGTTTCTACTCGGTGAGTGGCTAGTGGAGTGTACCCAGGTAAGTTAGAAAAGGTGGCGCCCTTTGCCGCTATCAGTTCTTGTACCTGGGTACGCTCTTGAGGACTTAGCCGCTCCCCCAGCTGAACCCCCTGGGAGGGCTCCTTCTGCTCCTCCTGCTCTAACAGATCTAACAGCGTGCAAATAGCTGCCACGTCCTCCGTTCGCTCGTGGTAGGGTTGGAGCATGTTCACATGGAGCATGCGTCACTTCCCTACTCCGGAGCATGGGCCGATCACATAGGTGGTATCGCATCTCTGCTCTACCACCTGGTATGGGCCCTGCCAGATGGCCTGTAGTTTGTCTGTGCGGACAGGTTTGAGGATTAGCACCTTCTGCCCCACTTGAAAACTACGGTCTCTGGCATCTCTGTCATACCAACGACGCTGTCGTTGCTGGGCGGCCTGGAGGTTGGTGCGCACTGCCTGAGTTAATTCCTCCAAGCGATCCCGGAACGCCAGCACGTATGGTACAATAGGGGTTCCATCTGCGCTACTCTCTCCCTCCCAATGCTCTCTAATGAGATCCAACGGTCCCCGGACCCTTCTCCCAAATAACAGTTCGAATGGGGAGAAACCGGTAGACTCTTGGGGTACCTCTCTGTAGTCAAACAACAGATGGGGAAGGAATTGTTCCCAGTCCTTATGGGTCTCTCCGAATGTACGGAGCATCTGTTTTAGGGTACCGTTGAACCTCTCACAGAATCCGTTGGATTGAGGGTGGTAGGCCGAGTTAATGATTGGCTTAATGCCACATATTTTCCATAACTGCTGAGTAACCTCGGCCATAAATTGTGTCCCCCTATCGGAGACAATTTCCTGCGGGAACCCTACTCTGGAAAATATTTTCATCAGGGCTTCGGCCACGGTCTCAGCGTGAATATTGGTTAGGGCAATCGCCTCGGGGTACCGGGTGGCGTAGTCCACCACGGTCAGTATATACCGCTTCCCAGAGGGGCTGGGTTTTGGTAGTGGCCCCACTATATCTACAGCCACACGGCTGAACGGTTCCTCAATTATAGGTAGTGGACACAGTTTCGCCTTGTGGCGATCCCCTCTCTTGCCTACCCGCTGACACACATCACAGGAGGTGCAATAATGTCATACATCTTTAGAAATCCCGGGCCAAAAGAAAGCGTGAGTTAAGCGATACCTGGTCCGGGTCATCCCTAAATGGCCGGACAGAGGGATGTCATGGGCTATTCTTAGTAACTCATGTCTATACTTCTGGGGTACTACCAGCTGCTTAGTTTGGAGGGTCACAGAGCTTCCTATTGCCCTTTCAGCCACCCGGTACAACAACTTGTTTTCCCAAATGCACCGTTCCCCCTCCCGCCCCACCTGGTCCGTGTCTACCCTATCTCGGTACACCTGCAGTGTGGGGTCTGTCTGGACCTCTGCTTCAAAAGTGGTCTGGGTGTCCCAGGTCATATGCGTCAAGGGGGGGTCATGGTTTCTTACCTGAGCCTCAGAGTGTGTTGGTGGTACCGTGGTGCGAGCCTGTTGCCGGGTAGTTACCGGATGAGCTTCTTGCGAAGGAGCCTGGGGTAGGAAAGCTGAAGTCATCTGGCCCAAGTCATTCCCCAACACAACATCTGCCGGTAACTTCTTCATTATCGCCACTTCTACAACCCCCTCCCCAGCACCCCAGTTCAAATGCACCTTGGCAGTGGGTAGCCGGTACATGGCTCCCCCTGCTACCCTGACCGCCACTGATCCAGTGTGGGCCGTATCTGGAACCAAATGTGGAGCAACCAGGGTCAAAGTGGCTCCCGAGTCCCTCAGCCCTTGTACTTCCTCCCCCCCCACAAACACAACTTGACGGTGATGCTGCCTGTTGTCTGTGGCTTGCACCGACATCACTTCGTATAAAACTCCCAATGGTTCCTCAGTTTGCAGACTTGCCAGCTCAGCGTGGTCAGGTTCCGTGTGGTAGTAATGAGCTGCTGCCCTTGGGGTGGAGTTTTGCCGTACCTGGTTCCACGCCTGTCTACTCCGATTCTGGGTGCCCTCCCGGGACATATGCCCCCACTGCCGGCAGGTATGGCATTGTATGTTGGCTCGGCCATTGTAGCGGGATGGTGGTGGGGGGTTCCCTGGTGCTGGCCGGAATGGAGCAGAGTTGGTAGGTGTGGAGATGGTCGGGTGGTGTTGTACTGGTGGTCTCAGGGGACCCCTGTTGGTGAGCCCATGATGCCTCCTGGCATCAAAGTGTTGATCCGCCAACCGGGCGGCTTCTGTTAGGGTGAGGGGTTTTCTGTCTCTTACCCACTCTTGTGCCTCTGGTGACAGGCCGTTAAAGAACTGCTCCAGCAGGATGAGTTGGCGCAGTCCCTCCATGGTGGTGGCTTGGCTTGCCTGAATCCACCCTTGTGACGCTTGGTCGAGCTTATGTGCCCACACAGCGTGGGAATCTTTTTCTGGCTTCCTCAATCCCCGAAATTTACGCCGGTATGCCTCCGGGGTTATGGCATACCTCCCTAGAATTGCCCTTTTGACTTTAAAATAGTCCTTGCTGTCCTCTCTGGGCACAGCGCGATAAGCCTCTGCTGCTCGTCCTGCCAACTTGCCTGCTAGTAAGGGTACCCACATTGCCTGCTCCAGATCGTGTAGGTCGCATAACCTCTCAAAATCCTGCAGGTATCCGTCGATCTCATCCTTCTCCTCGCAGAACGCTTTAAATGCCTGGTAGGGTATTTTCTGCTTCACTGGAGCGCAGAATGAGTTGGCGATGGATTCTGCCCTGGAGGGTGGCCCCTGGGGCTGCTGTGCCATAATGTAGTCCTGTACGTCTGCCATCAGTACGGTCAAGATGTCCAGGGGTACTGGCTGAGGTACAAATTCCAACCGGGTTCTCAGTTCCCTCTGATATGGTGTTTCCTCCCTGGCAGGTGGGGGTGGACTGCTGTGTGCTTGGTCGCCCTCCATCAGCTCTGCAATTAGTACTGCTTTGGATTTGTTGCTAGCGCTTTTCCCTCTAGCCTCCAGCAGTTCCTTTAGCGTCTGCCTCTTTAATGCCGTGTAATCCGTCCCCATTCACTGATCGCTTTCGTCTGTTTGTTGCATACGAATTGCCTTTCCCTTTTTCCGTTCGGTTGTTCCTTTCATTCGAATGCGCTGTATTCGGCTGTAGAGTTGGATCCCGTCGCTTGCCACCAATTGAAGCGGAACGCCAATATTAAATCCACGAATTCCGCTGGTTCAGGAAGTAATCCACAGTCAATCGCTGAAACAACAAGGCAATATCCCCAACCTCCCAGTAACTGGACGAAACACAGTTCTGAGAGTCAACTGAAGTCCTTTAATTTTGCTTCACAATTTATACAAGTCCCCATGCAAGGGGTTTCCTGAGTCCCCTCCCAGGGGCATTCCCAGAGGGGACTAGATGGGGAACTTACAGTACAACACATTTCTCCCATCAGGCACTGCTGCACGAGAGGGATCCTCCTCCTGGAATATACCGTTAAGTGGATGTACACCACTGCATGCAGATACATACACTTAACCATTATAGGCACCCAGATCACTTTAGCTCAATGAAGTGGTCTGGGTGCCAGGTCCCTCTAGTTTTAACCCTGCAGCTGAAAACATAGCAGTTTCAGAGAAACTGCTATGTTTCACTGAGGGTTAATACAGCCTCTAGTAGCTGTCTCACTGACAGCCGCTAGAGGCGCTTCCGCGATTCTCACTGTGAAAATCATGGGTGGTGTGAATGCGCTGGTAGGTGCTGAAGGGGTTTTAACCACACACACACACTCTCACGAACAGATGCATACACATTTACTGACAGACACACACTCAGTGACAGATATACATACACACTCACTTACAAAACATACACTCTCACTGACAAACACACACTCACTAACAGACACCAAACAGACTCACTAACACGCTCAGTAACAGACAAACACAGTAACACACTCACTGACACACACTAACACACACTGACCCTCACTAGCAGACACACACAACACGCAGAGTAACACACACACACACAAAACTAACACTCACTGACACTAGCAGACACACACTCAATAACAGACACACAAACACACAACTAACACACACGCACAAAACTAACACTCACTGACACTAGCAGACACACACTCAATAACAGACACACAAACACACAACTAACACACTCACACACTTACACACATATACACACACTCATATTTAAAAAAAAAATAATAATCCTCCAGCCTCCCCCACAGACACACACTCACTCACTGACAGCTGAGGGGATTCCTTGGGGTCCAGTGACCGGCGAGGGAGCACTGATCCTCCTGTTCAGCTCCCCCGTGCGCTGCGTATTGATGCCAGAGCCGGAATGACGTCATATTCCATCAGTGCGGTACGCACGTGGGAGCTGGGCAGAGAACGCTCAGGGGAGAATGTGAAACAAATGGCACAAAAATGCCTATCAGTATGCTGAACACGGATTGGTTCATTTTGGCTTGTCTAAATCATGTTTTACCAATATTTTGCATAGACAATATTCAGAGAAACTGAACCGCCGCATGTAAGACCATCATGACTAACCAAAGTAAATGTTATTTTATTTTTGACAAAGTGATTTGGCCAAACAGAATTTTTCTTTTATGCAAAAGTCCAAGAAATACTAATCATATGTGTGTATGACATCAGACAATTGAATGCTTGGCAATATGTTGTGTGAGGATTTATTACTTTACAAGTGAATGAGAAGCCATGGGGTTTTTTTGAATTAGAGAACTTAATTTATGGTTTTGTCAAATTACACAAACTGGGAAATGCCTATTAAGAGGTGGATTCTTGGACATAGAAAACATGGGGATAGAGCTAAAGTTACATAGTTACAGCCTGTAATGCCACTGCCAGCATCGGGGGGCCCTGAGATGGCCAGCTCCTGGGCCCCCCGGGAGAAGAGGCTGGCAAACTTGCGTACATACCCGGTCCCAGCTGCGACCCCTGCGACCATGGTATGTACGCTAGTGCTATAGAGTAAGTGGATGTAGAGAAACTGAGTGGAAACCAATTACCACCAGTGATAGTAGTGAAGCGCTAAAAAACATCACTTATGTAATTAATATACAGCAATTTTGGAATGAATATACAGCAGTTTTCTAGATAAATAAGGAAACACAATATAGTGTAGTATTTTAGTTAAAGCCAATGTGAGTGTAAATATAATTGATATGCACTCACATTGGTTAGAGCCAGATAAGGACAGGCTCAGATCTCATGAGCAGATGTGTTCTAAGGGGACACGGGCCCTCTTCAGTCTTTGTCTGTAATGGCTCAATGGGAGATATAAAACAAATAACAAAAGCAGCTGATGGTGAAGTACAGTTTGAAAAGTGTGAATAATTATAAGTGAATAGAAACCTTGCTCACCTGGTTCAGAGCCAATTGGGCCTGGTTCTGGAAGAAACAGCTTGTGTGTCTCTATAAGGTGGACACTTTCCTTCTTTGGTCCAGAAAGCAGTGGAAATGGAGAAGCACATTATAGGCACCCAGATCACTTTAGCTCAATGAAGTGGTCTGGGTGCCAGGTCCCTCTAGTTTTAACCCTGCAGCTGAAAACATAGCAGTTTCAGAGAAACTGCTATGTTTCACTGAGGGTTAATACAGCCTCTAGTAGCTGTCTCACTGACAGCCGCTAGAGGCGCTTCCGCGATTCTCACTGTGAAAATAAAAAAAATAAATAAAAAAAATTACATTTATTAAACAAAAGTGCAATATATATCATATATAAAATAAAAGATAAAAAAGTCTAAAGTGCTACAGTCCTGCTGAGACACGTTCTGTGGCTTTTTCAATTGGTGCCTGCTTCCTTCAAATGTCCTCTTTTAAATCCTTAACCTTTACCTTATTGGTCTCTTGGTCAGAAATGTGTCCAATCATGGATGTTCTATTTGGGTGTGTATGTCACAGCTGACTTTCATCTATACTTGATGACTAAGGGAGTGATGCGGTAGTTGTTCCTGTCACTTCCATTATGGTTCATTTCGCCATTTTGGTTGAGGGCATGTTAAGGGAAAAAATAAATAAAAAACATTGTGTAAACCCGAAAACTGGAAGTGACGTGTCAGTCCTGAAGCTGCATCACTTCCTGGTTACGATTTACTTGTTTTGTCCATGGTGATTAAGAGTCCAATAGAAGTTGTATTTAAAAGAAAGGTGGGGCTGAGAGCATAGTGGCATCGGCCCACAGAGAGAACATAAGCAGTATCAGATTTACAGTTTGTTAAGAAATGTGAATTAAAATTTTAATTGGTATTAAAAAACTAGTATATAAATATTAAACTTGCAAATAATATATAAATATAAGACCCAACATTTATTTTCCAAAACAGATAATTACAGTTCAGATTGTCAAGGAACATATTCATATAAATTGACATAAAATAATTTTATAAAAAATGGCAGAGTTCGAAGTCATTATTAAGTCCATCTTAATCCATTTTATTTCAGTCCGCTCCATTTTTCTAATCATATCCTCGCCTCTCCAATCTAGCACTACTTTTTGAATACCAATGAATTCTGTACCTCTAGATTATGTTTAATTTTGTCCGTTCTACATAAAACAGGCCACAGGGACATTTAATCAAGTATATCACTCTTGTTGAGTGGCATGTAATAACCTGTTTAATGTGAAAAATGTCTTTTTGTGTAGAGTTTTTAACCAGACGTTTATGATTCCCGGTGTTTTTGCATGCGCCACTTCTGAATCGTTTGGATTCTTTGAAGAATTGGGTGGTTCCTTTGGTCTTAAAGTGACTATGTACTAGATTAGTTTTCAAATTGGGTACAACTCTATATACAATACAAGTCTTATCTGGTCGTATTTAACTTAAAAATGTCATCATTCCTTAAAATCAGCCAATATTTATTAAAAAAAATAATAATTTTAGTATCAGAACTTTGACAGTTAAAATCACATATAAAACAACCTACGCACTGCCCTCACATAACGCACAAGCACAAAGTCGAATAAACCAAATCAAAGGCATTAACGCTATGCTATAAAGCATGGCAGGAGGCTAAACCATCTAAACCCCAGCCGCATAGGGCTCAGTGGGAATCAGACTGTGGCGTAACACTGACTGATGAGGAATGGTTACGGGCCCTAAACGGTTTATCCAAATGGACCCGTTGCTTCTCCCACATAGAAGCCCACAGGAAACTTATGTACCAATGGTACATGACCCCCCAGAGACTCCAACACATATTTCCCACTACACCATCCACCTGTTGGAGGTGGGCTCACTACTACAAGTGTGGTGGTCCAGTAAAGATATACAACCATTATGGACAATGGCACGTTCTGTTTTAGACACATTAGAAATCCCGGACTTCCCTATGACCGTACCTATTTGTCTAATGCTACTACTACCTACTCACCTAAACTCAGGCGAAAAACAGGTTACGGCGTTAATATTCATGGCTGCTAGGAACCTTCTAGCACAAAAGTGGAAAACCACCGAATGCCCCTCCATGCCCCAACTAATAGATAAAACCCACCAATTCTATACATATGAAAAGATGAACTTAGCACACAAACAATCTACATTCGAGGAGGCTTGGAGAGTATGGGAAAAATAATATGGAAGACGGAACAAAAGGACCACAAGTGTGGAACTATACCTCCGCACCGCAACACAAACCTAAACAACCATCTACCTTAAAATACACTCGATTACCCTTCGATTACCCTTCAACCAACTATCCCTGTTCAACTATAACTAGTTATACCCCTACACCACCGATACCTTAAATACATCAACACAAGTTCAGACCAGAGACTATGTAAATAACCGATACCAGACATACCCCTGTAACAAAGAATGGTCATAGACACTTACTGCTAATAATACAAAATCAATGAAACAGCTACCCAGTCGATGACTGGTCGGTTGATGTTATTGTTGTGATATATTGAATACCACCAATGTCATAAAATCTTAAGAATGTTGTTAATTGCTTGTGATATCTAACGGATCGCCTATTTTTTGAAAAAAATCACAAATAAAAGCTGATTGTCATTTCCAGTGTCTGTATTTATTTTATCTTGATATAGTGTCTCTCTTTCCCTGTTAGTGACCTCCTGGTGTTCTTGTTGTAATAAGCTGTCCTTTAACCCTTTCTCTTTCAAAATCTTAAAAAAAAATCTGGGATTGTTCTTGGAATTTAGTTTTGTCTGTACAGTGAGTTATGGGGACCAGGGGACCACAGAGGAACAGGACAATGACAATGACAGTGACAGAGAAGTGGTCAACATGGATCTTAGCGAATGTGATCCCGATGAATTCTTGTGCAACAGAGAACTATTTGATTTATTGGAGACGTTTGAAGTCTTAAATGACGACGATGTTAACTTTGTCTTAAAAGTTACAGAGATATTTGGGAGTGCTTTAGTAAAAACCACAAGAAACGTGAAGAAGAGCAAAAACAAAAGAGTTGGCTAAAACAGAGACCAGGGACCCACCACATCAGTCATCTGAACAGTCTGACGGGACTACCAAAAATCCAGACATTCAGATGGATTACAATGCAAACCAGAGGTTTGACAGACAGGATGTCACTGAAACAAGACCTGCTATTACAAGTGAACAGCCATCCAATATGCCTAACGAATCTGGAACTAATGATGACAAAAAAAAACAACTGTCTTCTGATTCACTTATTAAGAAAGGTTCTGTGTTGTCCTCTCAACAATTATTAAACATGATTGAAGAATTGAAAGCAAAGTTCATCCAAATAAAACAGGTCCCTGACTTCAAGTTTAACAAACAATCTACCACAGCAAGGTTTCCGTTGCATACTAGTCAGCCATCTAATACTCAAGAAGAATTAAAAACAAATTCCAACCAACGAAAACCAGCTCCTGAATCCAAGTTTAACAAATGATCTACCACAGAACCAATGTCTCAATTGCTCACTAGTCAGCCATCTAATACTCTAGAAGAATTGAAAACAAATTCCAACCAACGAAAACCAGCTCCTGAATCCAAGTTTAACAAACGATCTACCACAGAACCAAGGTCTCAATTGCTCACTAGTCAGCCATCTAATACTCTAGAAGAATTGAAAACAAATCAAAACCAGAGAAAACAGGCCCCTGACTCCAAGTTTAACAAACAATCTACCACAGAACCAAGGTCTCAGTTGCACACTAGTCAGCCATCTAATACTCAAGAAGAATATGGAACAAATAAGAACAAAAAACACCAGTTCTGTGATTCACATATTAAGAAAGGTTCTGTGTTGCCCTCTCAACAACTATCAAACATGCTTGAAGAAAAACAAATTTCAACAAAAGAAAACAGGCTCTTGATTCCAAGTTTAACAAAAGACCTACCACAGAACCAGGATCTCAGTTGCACACTAGTCAGACATCTAATACTCTAGAAGAATATGGAACTAACTACAACCAAAAGAAAATGTTCCCCCTTTCACAGTTTGACAAGGGTGCCACTGGTGAAGCCAGGCCACAGTTAGCCACCAGGCAGCCATATGACACACGTGAAGGATATGGAACAAATTCTAAGCAAAATAAATCGTTTCCTGAGACCCAGTTAAACAGAGGGCGACTATCCGATAAACAAGAAGAACAAAGAAATTACACCCAAAATAAACCAATTTCTGAGACCCAGCTTCAAAGAGGAACTACTAGGGAACCTCTGCTTCCCAGTGGTCCGCCTTCCAATAAACACAAAGTTGCAGAATATGGAAAAAATTACAACCAAAATAAACAATTTCCAGAGATGCAGTTTAGCAAAGGCTCTAATAGGGAATCTAAAAAAAAAATAACAACAAAAAAAACAAAAAAAAAACTGAGAGGGTAGTGGATGCATGGAATAGCCTTCCAGCTGAAGTGGTAGAGGTTAACACACTAAAGGAGTTTAAGCATAAGGCTATCCTAACTATAAGATAAGACTAGGGACTAATGAAAGTATTTAGAAAATTGGGCAGACTAGATGGGCTGAATGGTTCTTATCTGCCGTCACATTCTATGTTTCTATGTTTCTATATGGTGAATAGTGGCAACTGCTTTCTTGAATATAACTATTCACATCTACTTTCTTAAAGAATGTACTTGTTTTGAGTAAACCTTCCTCAACATAGATATTAAGATCTAAAAAGTTGACCTGAGTTTTGCAAAAATCGCTAGTAAGAATGATTCCCCAGTCGTTAAGATTTAAATATGCTAAAAAGGAAACTAGGGAGTTCTCATCTCCCTTCCAAATAAAAAATATGTCAGCTTGTGTGTCTCTATAAGGGGGACACTTCCCTTCTTTGGTCCAGGAAGCAGTGGAATTGGAGTAGCACAGACTTAATGTTAAAAAGAGTGCCTAACTTTGGAAACGTAAAGAGGGCCTGTGTCCCCTTAGAACACATCTGCTTGTGAGATCTGAGCCTGTCCTTATCTGGCTCCAACCCATGTAAGCGCATATCAATTATATTTACACTCACATTGTCTTTATCTAAAATACTACACTATATTGTATTTTCTTATTTATCTAGCAAACTGCTGTATATTCATTCCAAAATTGCTTTATATTAATTATGTAAGTGACATTTTTTAGAGCTCCACTACTATCACTGGTGATAATTGGTCTCCACTCAGTTTCTCTACATCCACAGTGTCTGTGTGTGTGTGTCTGTCTGTCAGCGATTGAGTGTATCCAGAAATAAATTTACCTTCTTGATCCTGGAGTGTTGCCTGTGTCCTTCTGCTTCTGTGAGTCTTCTGGTGGATTCAGCATTGTCCACCTTTGGCACAGAGCACGTCCACGACAGAGGAAATTTCAGGCGGAACCTGTGTGCAAGGATTCTTATTTTTGTTGTAGTGAGTGAGTGTATGTCTGTCAGTGAGTGTCTGTGCGTGTGTCTGTCTGTATCTGTCTGTCAGTGAGCGTATGCCTGTCAGTGAGTTTCTGTGTGTGTGTCTGCCAGTGAGTGAGTGACATGGATCTTTGCCTACGGCGGCAGAAATCCTTGCACCGGCCCTGTTCACGCCCCACAGGGTGAGTGTTGCATGGTTGGGGGGGATGAGTATCACAGAATTGGAGGGGTTCATGTGATAGAGTGAAAAGGGGCGAGTGTGACAGAGTGATGGAGAATGAGTGTGACAGTGCTAGAGGAAGTGAGTGTAATTGGTTAATATGGCAGAGTGATGGTAGGTAAGTATGGCATGGGTCAGTGACAGGCTTGGGGGAGTTTTTGTGAGTGTGGCAGGGTGAAGGGGGTGACAGTGTGTGTGGTGGGGGGGACAGTTACACCGACACACATGTAAATAAACAAACATACACGGGCACACATGCAGATACACAGACACTTAATGATGAACATTCAGATACACAGAATGGCACTCATACAGAAACAGTGACACACATACAGATACATAGGGCAGACACTGACATACAGATATGCAGACATATAGATACACATGCAGACACACACATAGACACACACACATATACAGATACACACACATACATACACAAACATACATACAAACACACAGACAGACATACAGACACACACATACATACATACACACATACAGACACATCCATACAAACACACACACACATGCATACATACAGACACACATAAATACAGACACACACATACACACACACACAGACACACATACATACACACACACAAGCACACACTCATACAGAGACACAAACACACACACATGCAAAATGTTTTAGTCACCTTCCTGTATCCTACCTTTTAGGTGCAGGAGGGTGACTTTCCCTGGGGTTCCCACTCTGACTCCCTCCTCTCCTCCCTTGCGGCACTCTGTGTAAGCTCGGAGTAAGTGACCAGGGCTGTCACTTACTCCCCGCTCTGACATCATAACTGGGGGCCTGGTCTCGCAGTTAAAGCGCCGCAGCGCTGACCAGGATCCCTGGAAAATCATTGTCATCAGGTGGCCCTAACAGCATGGGCCACCCGATGGGCCCCTGAATGCTCGGCCCCGGCAGTTATACCGCGTGGGCTGGGGCCATGTTACATAGCTGGCAGGCACCACGGCCAGGCGACCCCTGCGACCCCGGTTGTTCCTCCACTGGTTGGGACACAAGGGAGGAGTGGAATTTTGAAGGTGATGATGACCAGGGAGCTTCAAAGAGCATTTTCAGCAACTGATTAAGTTACTGTGGCTAAAATAGAAGAGGAGGTTTAACATCTAGAAAGGCATGCTATAAAGTGAGCAGGAAGCAAGGCTTGTGACTTTTAAATTAGCTGGGGCACCAGACTGGTCACATGCATTTGACTCTGTCTCGTAATGGTTATAATCATGAATAGGAATATGTCTATATGGCACTACCCCCAAAATACGTGGAGGATCCCATATATAGGGAAGAAAATATATAGATGTAATCCTATTCATGAGTAAAATAAATAGGCTATTTTGAGGCTAAACACAAATTACATGTAATATAGAGTTTAGCCTCAAGATGTTGCCAAAGGATTACTTTTAATTTTTGTTTACAGTAAAATGCAATACAAATTAATTCCATAGGAAAAAATAAAATAAATGTAAATTATATATCTATGTATAAAGTCATCAGAAAAAGAAAGTACACCTTCTTTAAATGATATGGTGTTACATATCAAGACATAACAATCATCTGTTCCTTAGCAGGTCTTAAAATTAGGTAAATACATCAGATGAACAACAACACATGGCATTTCATCGTGTCATGATTTATTTAACAAAATAAAGCCAAAATGGAGACACACATAGTACCACATATATATTCAAAAAGTGCAAAGAACAGGGGGTGTGCAGGGAGCTGCACCAGACATGCTTGAGCGGAGATCTGATTGTCAACACTCCCACCTAGATAACGGCATGGGGTGCAAACACAAGAAGTCCCGACGTCCGAATTATCCCGGTATGCCTGACATCAGGATTACTACCTAAGATGGCGACCACCACATACATTGAGGTTGAGGCTGAGGCTGAGGCTGAGGCTGAGGCCTCGGGAGATAGGAGAACGTGGTGTCTAGGGCCTCGAACAGATCAGAGGATGCCTACCAGAAGTCTGAGTCTGAGGAGGACTCTTCCCCATCCACAAAAGGGGACATTAAATGGCTGCTGTGATATTTAAGAAAGGTGTGGAAAAATGACCTCAAGGAAACCCAGGCCGAAAAGGGGCACCATCCAAAAGAGGCTTGATGCAGGTAAAGTGAGGGGCACAGAAAGAGAGACAGCCAGGTGACAGAAACAAAAGGTAAAGTGGAAAATATTACCAACCAGCTTCAAAGGCTGACAAGATCTGTCGCTGTGTTGGAATCTAGACACAAAAGACAGAACAACTGTCTGAGAGGTATTTCAGAGAGGATTGGGGGAGTGGACTTGCTACCGTATGCAAGTGGCCTCCATAGGCATCAAAAGGAATACTGTCCCTTCGCAGGTGATGTCAGCATTCAGAGTCCGTTAAGTGACTGCTGCCCAGAAGAGGCTCTCAGAAACACTATTATTGTCACCGCAAGATCTGCTATTATGGCCCGCTCCAGAGCCTTAGGGACTGTACAACATGAGAGCTGCTTGGTGGCCTTCTATGGAGACCACCCATTCACAGTACTTACAGTAAGGAGACAATAGGCTCCAGTTGCCAGGCTCCCTCATAGTCACAAAGGTTGACAATACACTAAACTTAACCTCCACGGACAACCATGTCTGCAAAAGCTCGACACACACAGCTGCCACAACAAATCTTGAGGGCGATTCAGGAGAAGGAACGTTGAGACCCTGGATCACACAACTAGTGACTAATGTTCGCAGGTTACAGTTTAAAGCGTAAACTCTAGTCTTCCAGTGCACTCCACTACATCACTGTCACAGTACCCTGAGGGATAACACTGGAACCTGGCTGTCTTGTCAAACCTTTGTGATATTCGACTAGAGCAGGAGTTCCCAACCCAGTCCTCAATTACCTCCTACCAGTCCATGATTTAGGGATTACCCTGTTGTGTCTAAAGTGTTTTTTTCCCTTTTTCTAAAAACACCTTACACACAACTGGACAATCTTTCAATCCTGGACTGTCAGGGATTGAGGACTGGGTTAGGAACCACTGGCCTAGATGACAGCCAGTAGTACTGTGATGAACTGAACCTTGTCACGGGTTCTTGGAGGGGCCTGCTGACCAGCCTTTTGCCTCAGAACTATGGCCCCTGGTTCAGGATTGTTAAAAGGCCCTGATCGTGCCTTTTAAATCACCAGGTTCGGTACATGAGATATACCAAACGGATTGTACTTTTGTACGGTTATCGAACAAATTCCCGAACAGTTGGACCATCCGTAAGTGGAGTGTTCAGCTCTTTACCCCTATTAGCACCTCTTAACTGCAACGTTCTAAGTGGTTAGAATGTGCGAACACATGGCATGTGCGAATGTGCGAACACATGGCATGTGCGAATGTGCGAACACATGGCAGCGGCCATCTTTAGCCGTGAACACATAGAGCAGTGTTTGGCCGTCAAGTGCATGGAACTCAAATCAGACAATCGACGGCGCAAACACCACTAGAACTTCCACTTCCATCGAAAATCTGTAAAATGTGTGGGAATTGAATGGCGTTCAGTGGGAGCAAGCACCCAAATGAGGGACATAGACTGAGTGTACACACGAACCATTATGTACTGTACTTTTACTGTATTTTGTACTTCCGAAAGAGACCGACCGCACAGCCTGATTTCATGGAACTCTTTTGGGCAGGAGCCTCATGTGCGGTCAGTCAAACTATGACTTCCATGGAAATCCCGAACCCCTGAACCAATCTGGGTGCTTTTTGGATATGTTGGTCACCCAGATCGGGGTTATCAGGGGATATGACTTTTGTGGGGTTTCCATGTGTTTTGGGGGTATTTTCAGGATATTATAAAATGTATGTTTTCTGTACCTGGAGACAATTGAGTTTAGTACAGTTCCTGACTCAATTATATCTCAGGCACAGGGGAGGGATTATCCTGTTTTGTGTGGGAGTGTCCTGGACCTGAGAGCCAATGTAATTAAGTGTTCTTGCATAGCAAGACCACTTATTGTTATCTCACATATATATTCTTATTCTTATTATAGCCAAATTTGCCACCCTAACTCCTCCCACAGTTTTTACACTACATAGACAAAAATTTACCAAAACGTGCAGATTGTTCCCGATCGGATTGCTATTACTTTGTGGAACGTTTCGCCGAATGGTTCACGGAATGGCGAAATTTTTCCCCTAGGAATGAATGGCAAAGCTAGAGTGGGAGCTGGCAAAAGCTGAAAAATCAGGACATGATTTCTAAACTGCCACCATTCCCTTATTTATCCCTGCTGCCACTAAACATGTCAACGGCTAAGCCATAGTCCTGATAGTTTTCACAATATAATAATTTGTTTGCAACTAACGCCGTCCATTGACATTCATTGAAACTTCACTCTACAAAGCTCAAATTTGAAGTGCAATTTATAAACTGCGACTGTGCCTTCATTTTTAATACTTTAGAGACATACTATGCATCAAAATGTAGGTCTGGGTCTTGTGATTCTCACAATATAAAGCTCTTCGCTGTAGGATTTATAGTTTTTAAAATACGACCGTTTGAAGATGGCAACCGCCAAAATACTCTGACCTGTGCCAGGCTGCAGCAGCAAGTGATGTCATAGACAGGGCCTTTTGAACACCTGCTAATGTTTTTAGAAATGTATGGTTTAATGTAACTGTGCAACAACGTTGCAATTAAATGTGCTATATAAATGATAACAGTTACTCCGCCCACTCCAGTTGTAGACTACTGGTGGAGGCAAGAACACTTCACACAATTTCCCCAGAAATTTTAGCTTTTCTAGTTACAGTGTGTATTTTGTCACAGCCCCCTGTCCAGTGGGGAATGCACCTAGAATATGTTATGGAAAACCCCTTGCATGGGGACTTGCATATAAGGCCAGTTGTGGCTGCCAATAAATGAGTTTCTCTTCATCCTCAACATAGAGCCTTGTCTCATGTGTGAAGGGGACAGCTATATTCACTCTGGGGATTGCTATATCACTATACTCCCTTTGATTACAACACTTGCTCTTGTAAGAGCATCCTGTTTTACTCTCTGGATTGGGAGAGGTATACCCACTGAAAGCTGGATCCTGGTCTTGGGTCCAGGGTGGATGTAGACCCCAACCAAGCTGTAACGCTGGCTGCCTGGTTTACTGTGGTTATGGTGTTCCAGTATGGTGCTTATGGTGCTCGTAATTACTAGGAAGCAGCAATTGGCAGAAGGCACCCAGTCAGGGTGCCAGGCGGTCCATCACAAGTACTTACTGCCATATTGTATCTCCTGGGATTCTATAGTGCCATGTTCATACCTTTACTGCTCTGTTTACTACAGCATCATTCTATATGCGTGAATAGCTCCTGATAAAATGCAGAATTATAGGTTTTCTTTTTTTTTATTCATTATTTTACACTTGATAGGTATGACAAGTGCACAGAAACGTTCAGGCTTACGCAGAAGCCAGCAGGAATATCGTAAGTGGTAACATAATGCAATCTGAGTAGGAAATGTCCATCCTGTATCCCAGCACAATTTGTCTCCCATCGAGGGATTTTCATTTTTATTCAGGCATGTGGGTGGCATAAGGGGCCCCATCTTTTCTCATTTTCTCATAACTAACCCTGCTCATGGGCTTCCCAGTTCCTCCGACAGCTTGATCATGCTTGGTATAAAATACCTTTCCCTTGAAGCCAAGGGAATAGAGAAAAATATATAACATGAAACAAAAAAAGAAAGTGTAGGAAAAAGGAGTGGGAAAAGATATAGAGTCGAGAAAAGATGAGAGAAGGGGAGAGGAGAGAAGGGGGGTGGGAAGGCTTCCCTTCTTACAGTATTATAGCCATATTTTCCATGGGGGGGCCTCCCTTAACTATCCAAGTCCACTCTCTGATCTGAACCCTGTCAGTCTCCACTCGAGCCTACTGGGCTATTGTCCCATGGTTCCCAAAGTCGTTGGAAAGACACCGTCGTCCCCTTTACCCTAGCTGTCAAGTAATCCATTATTCTACATTCTCGTATCCTAGAGATCACCCCCGAGAACTCTGGACCCTCTGGTTTTAGCCACGCAATCGCTATTGCTCTGCGCGCACTTAGAGTTATTTTATGTATTAGTTTATGCTCTCTCCTAGTCCACCCATCTACTGTTCTGTTTAGAGATTGCGTGGCTAAAACCTGTTTAGAAGTGTGATCATTCCCTTAGGTGCCACTTCGTCTGTGCATAATTTCTCATTGAAAGTCAGCCTTCTCAGGGCTGCTGCTCTAATATGTGGTCTTCTAACAAAATCTCGTATCAGAATATATCGAAAAAAATCTGCTGGGGTTAAATGATTGCCTTGTTGTAGTTCCCCAAACTGGATGATCTCTCCGTTTCGATATAACTGATGGATCCGCTGTAGTCCGGTTCTTTCTATGTTTCGAAAGTCCCTTGGGGCCATTCTGGGTTGGAACTTCCTGTTTCTAAGTAATGGAGTTAAAGGGGAGGGGGTCGACATCAACCCGTACTTGGGATTATTCGTATCCCATATATGGAGCGAGTTGAGTATGGCTGGACAAGTCACTTGTATCATAGGTCTATGTTCCTTAGGGACCCACATCGTGAATTGGGGGACATCCGAGCCCACCAGCATGGAATCAATCTCCACCCACCTCCTTTCTTCCGGGGGGGAGTGTCACATGACTATCTGCGTCAATTGGGGCGCAAGATAGTAAAAATATAGGCTAGGTAGGCCCAGCCCCCCTCTATCCTTGCATCTATACAGGATTTGTCTGGAGATCCTGTGCCTCTTATTCTGCCAAATGAAATCCCCTATTGATTTTTGTAATGGTGACAGTTGTGTTTTTGCGACTCGGACGGGCAATGCTTGGAATAGGAATAAGAGGCGCGGAAGGATGTTCATTTTAACGGAGTTGATCCATCCAAGAGATGGGTTTGTCCATCCATTTTTCCAGGTCTCTTGTCAACGCCCTTAGCATGGGAGTATAATTGGCAGAATATAGACGTTCCGGGTCTGAATACCTAAGTATGTCAAGGAGTCTTTTTCCATCCAGATATTGTAAGTCTCCTGTATTCTAATGGTTTCTGCCTCTGTTAGGCCTACTGACATAGAGCTGGATTTGTGGATATTTGCTTTATATCCAGACACCTCCCCGTATTCTGTTATTACCTCCTGCAGTGCTGACATCGAAGCTGTCGGGTCTGTTATGGTCAGGAGGACGTCGTCCGCATATGCAGAGACAGTAAATTCTTTATCTCCTGACTCCTCTGATGTTCGGGTGTTTGTGTATCGCTTGTAACAAAGGTTCCAGCGCCAACATGAAGAGAAGAGGGGAGAGTGGGCACCCCTGTCTGGTCCCGTTGTATAGCCTAAATGGTTTCAGCTGGGCTCCTGTTATCTGTACCTGTGCCCTCACCTTATGATATATCGCCCTTATGACAGTTATGTATTCCTCCAGGAAGTCCAGATGCTTCAACACTGAGAAGAGAAATTGCCACCTAACCCTATTGAAGGCCTTTTCTCCGGTGGCCTTTTGCTTCCAAATCAGGTCGATATTCCTCCTGGTATTCTCAAATAATTGCCTACCTTGGATAAAACCTACCTGGTCAGCGTGTATAAGCGAATTCAGTAACGGGTTTAATATATCTGCTTGTATTCTCGCTAGTGAAATGGAAAAATCAATCAATGAATTGATTATATCTTTGTGTATCTGCCCCTGGCCAAATTAATGAAACAATGCGTGCACGCTCCCTGAAGTAATTCACACCAGACACAGGTTCCAGGTTGTTGAATAACTTGAGGAATGTTTATCCAGAGGGGCCGGCAGGTCCCTTTTAAAGCAGAATTACATCATAAGCATTGTCAGAGATAACATAGAATAATACATCAATAATTGGTTAGGTGTTAAGTGGTCTCCCTAATGCTCTGCCTACTAAGGGTGATGTCACCAGGACCATGAGGGTCTCCCACGGTTTCCCGGCGCCATCTTGCTGCACGAGGTAGTTAGTCGGTGTTATTGGTGGAGGAGGGGTTAGAAGCTTCTTGCAGCCATCTTGACTAAAATATATGTGTATAGCTTATATACTGTATTCTGTGAGATGAGTAAATAGACATTTTACTAACTAGGAAATATGTGTAGACCTTATTTCCACAACAGTCCCCCCTAAAATGGCTATGTACCATGACAACTGCCACTGTCCCTAGTGTATTCCTGGCTGCCTGCAGCTCATCTGTCTTAACAAGCATCGAACAACTTCACTCTGTGGGTAACCCGTAGTAGCTAGTCCACCACATCTCCGCACGTGAGACTTGCCTGTAAAGACAGACGCTTTCCCTACACTGTCCCTACAGGAATGCAGTTGTCTGTTTGAACTGATGTGACTGGAGGGGTGTGTGTGGAGTGTCACTCTCGAGGTCTGTGATATCTTGGTGTAGGAAAGTAGGAGTCACGTCATCTATAGTCTTCCCTACTGCTTTCTGTAAGTACTTTTGTATACAAGGGAGCACACAACAGGTTAGGAATAAGAAGATGATAATCACTATGAGGACAGCCGTTCCTACCTGGAATAGGGTCCTTTGCCAACCATTCATCCACCTAAACCATCTGTCCCAAGTGTCAGTGTCTCCTGAGTTCTTTTTCAGCTCGTCGGAGAGGCTATCTAGCTTCTCTATGGCCATAGTTACCTTGCCATTTGGCCCAGTGTTGTCTGGAATGAATGTGCAGCATGTCATAGTTTCAGGGAGGATCTTACATACACCCCCTTTCTCGGCTAAAATCATATCTAGGGCCATTCTGTTCTGAAATGTCATTTGGGTGGTGGCTTGTAATTGCTCTGCCTGGCCCTGTAGGGCATCCCTAGTGTAGTTAACAAAGCGCTGTTGATTATAATAGATGTAATTAATCCAATTGACATTCTTGTTAGCAGTTATCATTGGAATCAATGATTCAAATCCTGCTGCCACCTCATCCCTTGCTTTGAATTCCCTAGGCACCCCCCTTGGCACACCAATAGCATCAATATATACATGGGGGTCGAAGCTCCCTCGGATGGGGGCTTCACGTCTAGTTCTAGGATGTGCGTGTGTGTGGTCTAGTGTGTTATGGCTACCGTCTGGAATGATGTGGATGGGCATTATAGCTTTGGTCAAGGCACACTCTCCCCACCATTGCCCTACCAGTTGGGACCGCAACTGTCTATCGCCACATAACCAATATATGTCTCCAACTGTCTTTGTGTGATTCATTAGCAGTGATACAGGCGGGCTATGGTAGGTTGAGCTATATCCAGATGGGAATTTGCCCAGATACGCACCAGTATTCTTAGGTATTGAGTAACACGTGTAATTACCTGGATATACTGTGACTCCATCGGGTGGCCTAACGTATCCATGAGTGATTTGGGTAAACCTTTTTCCACGATTCACATGTTGAGGAATTTGTGGTGGATTTTGCATAAAGACTTAAAACACATAATTCTACTTCAGGAGGTAAACTTAGAGGTACCGTACCCAGATGGGGCCTGGCTCCTCCACATACATAGCAATTAGTCTTATTGTGCGAGTTAGCATTGTATCTCATCCACTCTAGCCACAAATTGGTGTCTGAGAACCCAGTCTCTACTGCCATAGTGTCTTCAAAGGTGGGGTTGGCTATGGCTACCATGTCATGTAGAGTCTTAATATGTGGTTTCAGTGGATTAACGGTCATGTGAGTGGTTCCTACCCAGTCTGGTGAGGTGAGCATGTCCTGTAGATAAAATGTCCCCAGTCTATTATATGAACCGCCTCCCTTCCAGTACATTCCCATTACATATTCCCCTGCATCTTTCGGGCTGGGGTGCTCTATATTCAAGGTAAGTTTAATGGGAGTTGACCCAATAGGTTTGCTTAAGGTCATTCTGGAGAGTAGAGGTTTTCCATCTTTGTCAATTCTGTCTAATGCACTCTGGGGTCTGTAGCCCCATGGTCTCCCCGTGTTCCACCCGGCGGCATTCCATGAACTACAATGATGTCCCCAAACTCCTCCAGTCACACAAATGTATGGATCCTTTTTGTTAGGTATGTCTTTGTATATGGCTGCATATTGTGCTTGTGGGAAGGTGCAAACAACTATGTCACAGTAGTCAAAAGCGTATGTGGCTACATCTGTGTTAGAAGAATTGTACCAGAAAGTATAAACATGATTATCTTTGGTTATGGCCACTTGTTGAGCCCAGGCAAAGTGTAGCAGTGTAAGTAAACACAAAACACACAACAAATTCATATTTCAGTAGGAGTAGCCTCTTCTGGAGTAGGCACTTTCTTGCAATGCGAGGCGTGTATCCAAGAACTCTTTCTGGCTAGTTTAACTGACGTTGCTGTGATCAGGAGCACTTGATAAGGGCCATCAAACCTTGGCTCTAGGGTGTGTTTCCTGAGAAATTTCTTGACCATAACCCAATCACCAGGAAGCAGCTTGTGTGTACCTGTATTCGACTCAGGATCTGGAATAGAAGAAAACACTTGGGCATGTATTTTGGTCAAGGCATGTGAGAGGGCAGTCACATAATCTACCATAGCATCTGACTGGATCTGAAGCTGTTGAGGGAAGTAACAACCTAGCCTGGGTGCTGTACCAAACAAAATCTCATAAGGTGATAAGCTATATTTTCCCCTAGGAGTGTACCTCACGCTAAACAACGCTAATGGGAGACTCTCGGGCCAGGGCATGTTGGTTTCCTGTGACATTTTAAGCATTCTGGCTTTTAAAGTGCCATTAATTCGCTCTACCTTACCACTACTGTGTGGATGATATGGTGTGTGGAATGCAAGGGTCACCCCCAGTGCTGACCAGACTTCCCTTGTCAATGAGGCAGTGAAGGAGGTCCCTTGGTCACTTTCAATCACTTCTGGAACTCCATATCGGCAGACAATTTCCGTCAAAAGGTACTTGGCCGTAGTCCTTGCAGTGAGATTAGCCACTGGGAAGGCCTCTGGCCATCCTGAAAACATGTCCACTATGACCAGTGCATATTCATAACGTCCACTCTTTGGCATTTGAATATAGTCAATCTGTATCCTCTGAAAGGGGTATTGCGGCTTGGCCAGGTGATTAGGTGCGGTCTTAATGATCTTCCCAGGGTTACATTTAGTGCATATTGTGCAAGATCTGCAGTAATTCTGTGTTAAGGTAGTGATGCCTGGTGCTTCGAAATACTTATCAATCAATGAGTTCATCAGATGTTTTGACAGGTGGGCTGGCTCATGGGCCCATTGGACTATAGCTGGATACATATTTCTGGGTAGGCAAAACTTGAGATTGATAGTGTAAACATCATCCCGGAGAACAGCTCCTTTGTTCTTCCAACTTTGTTTCTCCTGGGGAGTAGCAGCTGCTTGTTTTTCCTTTAGAAGCCTAAGATCTGTAGGTAATGTCTGCATAGTGTAGATGGGTACTGTGTCTGTGGCCACTCTTCTGTCCACTTCCCATCCCTGTCGTGCTGCTTCCTTGGCAGCCTGATCAGCTAAGTGGTTGCCCCGTGCTTCTTCTGAATCTAGCCTTCCGTGGGCTTTTACTTTTAATACCGCCACCTCTGCTGGAAGTTCCAAAGCGTCCATCAGTTCTGCGATGGCTGCCCCATGTTTCACTGGGGTACCGGTGACTGTGAGAAATCCTCTAGTTTTCCAAATTAGTCCAAAGTCATGGGCCACTCCTAGGGCATACCTTGAGTCTGTACAGATATTGACACGTAGGCCTTCAGACAATTTGCAGGCCACGGTTAGGGCTGTTAGCTTGGCTTCTTGGGCTGACTTGGTTGGCTGGAGGGCAGCTGCTTGTAATACTTGACATCCTGTGGTGACTGCATACCCAGTGTGATATTGTCCCTGCTCATCAGCAAATCTAGAGCCGTCCACAAACAGTGTTTGGTCTGGGTTGAGTAACGCAGCTTCATACACAGTTGGCAAGTGGGTAGTTTCCATTTTCATTTGTTCAAAACAATCATGAGGAATATCAAGGTCACAGTCTATGGCAAGTAAGTCCTCACAGACTTCTGTATGGTACCTGGGGTACCCAGCTGTACAGTTGTTAATAGCCTTTTTGGTTATCCCCATAGAGGTCAGTTGTTCCTGGGTTGCTTGATTCCAGGCCTTGGCCATCGGGCCCAAATCTCTCCATGGAATGTCAGGGGATTTAGTGAGAGATATGTGTGGGATAGCCGTTTCCCAATGATGGTAGAGATGTGTCACATTCTCTGGGAGATGAACTAATATGATCATGTTACCTGTTGAATCCCATAATAAGTCAGTCAGAGTGATTTGAATTTCCTTGAGTTGGAACAGTTCTTCCTCATAATTCATATCAGGGCCTGGACTGCCCTTAAACCACAGGGTGCAGTGGAGTAAGTTTTCTGATTGTTCATCATGTGGGGGTGCAAGGGCAGGCAGCTGCAACTCTGCTCGAACCTCTGGGTTGATGTCCAAGCTATACCAGTACTGCACAATTCCCCCCTTGGGAAGTGGCAGAAGAGTGGCCGGATTCAGGGAGAGACACCGCTGAAGTTTCACATTGTCAGGTAACAGTAAAGATGTTTGCAGGCGAAGGTGGCGTTGAGAAGAGAGGTGCTTAGGCTGAACTTGTTGGAGGATTGCAGTAATATCATGAGGGGCCAACACCAAGGTGAGGTGGTGACCAAGTACAAAGTCATTAGTCTTGTCTAAGAGGGCACTGGCAGCAAACACCGCTCTGAGGCAGGAGGGACTACCCCTAGCAACAGGGTCAAGCATGCAGGAGAAATAGCCAATAGGCTGCTGTCTTGAACCATGTTTTTGGGTAAGGACTCCGGAAGCATGTCCAGACTTTTCAGAGACAAACAAATTGAAAGGCAACTGGTAGTTTGGAAGGCCCAAAGCAGGTGCTGACGCGATAGCTCTCTTCAGACTGTGAAAACAGGCAATAGCATCTTCGGAGAGATGGAAAGGTTCACTCCTGAGGGTATCATAGAGTGGCTGCATGAGCTTCGAGGCTTCAGGTATCCAGGACCTGCAGTACGTGATGAGTCCCAAAAAGGCATGAAGAGACTGGTGTGCTGCGGGCAATGGGAGTTGTAGGATAGCTTGTACACGTTGTGAAGTTAAATGCCTGGTGCCATGGGAAAGACAATGTCCCAAGAAGACCACAGAGGGCCGGCACCACTGTAGTTTGGATTTGGAGGCTTTGCAACCCGCTTCAGCGAGGAAACATAGGAGATCCTCAGAGTCTCGTTCTGCAGTGTGAAAGTCTGTAGCACAGAGAAGGAGATCATCGACATATTGTAGGAGAACAACATTGGGATGGGATTTCTGCCAAGGTTCAAGTACCAATGACATAGCACGGGCAAACTGTGTGGGGGAATTCTGGGCCCCCTGAGGCATAACAGTCCAGGTATATTGTTGTCCTTCGTGGGTAAAGGCAAAAAGGAAGCGACAGGAGGGGTCTAGTGGCACACTGAAGAATGCATTGTGGAGTGTTGATCATTATTTAATGTGTAGTTTGCAATATATATATGTATTATATGGTATGGTGCATATATATATCTAATATGAATGTACATTTAGCTGTATAAAATAGGTGTATGAAATATTGCAGGCCTTTTTGCTTAGATTTGAAAAAGTTAAATTTTCAATGACATTTCCACAAGGTTAACAGCTAAAAGGTTGAAGTTAAATTAGAACAAACACATGTGTTGTCAGTCAAATGTAAACACTTCGCTTAATTTTGAAGCTAACTATAGGCAGAGCCATCTAGGGTATATCCCAAACTTAGATATTCAATACATTACATCATGCAACAAGTTAGAAAACCTTTTTGGGAGTATTACACAGGTGGGGGCTGCTTTATGGAGGACAAAATGGCTATTTAACTGAAGGAGAAAGAGTGTGACGTTGTCATTCGTCATTCATTCATTCATTCATTCATCTACTCTTACTCTGCCTGCTGTCACCACACATCTGAGGTATACAGGGACATATGCTGTAGCCACTAATACATTTGGTAAGATTAATTATTTACTGACTATTTTTGCATTCTGTAACATTCATTCAATACACTTTTATCTTATATTTATTTGAGTCATTGTTTCATTTATTACAATATTATTACAGTGCCTTTTGGGTCTTCAGACACTGGATTATTTTAGTGATAGTCAAGTTATCATCTAGAATGGTTAAAGAAAATAGTATTTATAAGTAATTTGGGAACGGAAGGGTCTGCTCCGTATACAGCTATAGATTGCATAAAGACACACTAAGCTTAGAATGACCCGGAGTGACCTTTTGTCGGTAAAGGTCCACATCATACCTGAAGCGAGCCATAACTATCAATATTGAAGTATCACCGAAAACCGACATGCATTAGCCAGATCCACAACAGTAAATATAGTGGCAGTAGGAGGGACCTGAGACAGGAGAGTGTGTGGATTTGGAACAATGGCGGTATCTTTGACAGTTACTTCATTGACAGCACGAAGATCCTGGACCATCCGGTACTGGTCAGGTTGGCCCTTGGCAGTTTTCTTTTTGACAGGGAAAAGAGGAGTGTTACATGGAGACACATACTTAATGAGTGCACCCTTGGCGAGTAGGCTCTCAACTTGTTTGGTGATAGCTTGAGCTTGTGCAGGTTTCAGAGGATACTGTGGCATACGGGGGGGCAATGCTCCTGGCAGGAGCTTGACCACAACGGGGGGCACCTGGAGACGTCCGATGTCATCCGGGCCGGTAGACCAAAGTTTTGTAGGGATACGGTCCAGAGCACTGGGGGTTTGTGGGACCCGTGAATTCCCTGTAGAGGCATTGAGATTTAGCAATATGGGGAGAGAGCAGAGTACAGAGGTGTCTTTCTGTGATAAGGGTGTGGTTAACTGGACCTGACCATCAGCAGTAAAGGTAATAGAGGCCTTGAGCCGAGAAAGAACATCAGCACCCAAGAGGTTAATGGGACAAGTAGAGGACACAACAAACCGAGAGAGAATGTGTGACCCAACATGAAGAAGCTTAGTGAGGGGGTTACTGCGGGGTGTACCATTGACCCCAACACAGGAGACATCGGTGTCAGACAAAAAGGAGGGGTCAGGCAGGTCTTGTTCTCTAAGGACACTACGGGCTGCACCTGTGTCAACTAGAAAGGTAGTTGGATGACCCTCTACGGGGAGAACTACAGTAGCTAAGGGCCCTCCCCCGCAGACACTGCCATGGCAGGGGTTGCTGACACAGGCTTGCCGGTTACCTATTGTAGTAAATCTAAATGAGCCTGGTCGGGCCCTTGGTACCGGCGGGAAGAAGTGGGAGGGTGGCTGGGCTGCATAGCAGGACGAGCTGGGCGGTTCTGTCTAGGCAAGGGTTGAGTCTCTGGGAAATCATCCGTATCAAACCCATCAGCAGGGGCTGGGGGGTAGACACGGGTCTCGGGGGCAGGTGGCCTGGCCTGGGTATATTCAGGAGGAGGGGGAAACTGAGGTAACGGGGGGGTGAGGCAAGGAATGGAAGTAACCTGGGGAGGAGAAGCTGTAGCCGGTAATCTGGGGATTAGTATAACGGGGAGGTTGCGGGCGGAACACTCTGGGATGTGGGCATTCTCTACTGAAATGGCCGGTCTGATTACAGTTATAACAGGTCCTGTTTGTCGTGAGGGCCCGGTCCCGGGAAGGGGGAACAGTAACAGGGAGTGTTTGGGGCTGCTGAGTGTATTGTTGGGTGTATACCTGGGGAACATGGGTAGGACCAGAGATCGGTGTAGGTGCAGTAAACATCAGTGGGCTAGCTCTCCTTTGTGTGGGTTGTAAAACTGACTCTAAACCTTTGGCTACCAACAAAAGGGTGTCAAGTGGAATAATTCTGTACTCAGGGCGAGATAAAATTAACCCCTTACGAATGTGCTCCTTAAGACCAGCCACGAAGGCTGCAGACAACATCTGGGTGTGTGCTTTATTGTAGGTGCTAACCCTAAATCTGAGAAGGTCTGATTTAATCTAGAGTGATATTTCTCAACAGACTCAAGTTTATCCTGAACAATGTCATTTATACAAGTAGCCTGATCAGCTAGCTTATCCTGTGCCCAAGCTCGGAGTTGTTCACAAAAGGTTATACCAGAACGAAAATCAGTATCAGAAGTGAGTGGAGTGTCATTAAAGCTCCTCGCCATGATTGGCCAGTATGCATCCCCAGCTTTAATTTCACACAAACTTAAAAGATCCCGCCATGCAGCGGAATATGTTTTCCGAATCTGAGCCATTCTTTGGAAAAAGGTAAGAGGATGCTTTTCAGGATCAGGGAGTGAGGTTACGAGGGTGGCGGCTTGAGAGGGGTTAAATGTGACATACATGGGTGGTGCACCGTCCGCTCCAGGGTTAACCTGGGTATAGCCTCTGGGGATAGAGTGCCGTTGGGGGAGTCTGTTTCCCCCGGGGCGAGGTGAGTCCTGTTCCTCCACATCAACCTCCTCGGGTGCCGCTAGGCCTCGGTGAGGAGTGATCTCAGGAGAAACCGTGGCCAGAGCAGCTGGGAGGCCGGTGACGGTTGAGGTGGTTGGGTGGAACCCCGAGGCCTGTGGGGAAACGCCCACCGCATAGGGTTGGTCCGACGTCACTGACACATCGGACCCAACCACCATGATTGGGCAACTAGAACTAGCGGGGGAATTATAAGGGACCAATGCCATGGAGGGGGTGGGTGCAGGGGCTGGCTGGGATGGGCGTGATAGGTGAGTGTTAAGGACGTGAGCGAGAGCAGAGATTGGATCGGAGGACTCGGGGGGAGTGGCGGTAGGCTGGGAAGGGGTTGGGGGAACAGGAGGGGGAGGAGGCGGAGGCAAATCTGCAGGGGGCGGGATTGAGATAGCAGAATGAACCAAGGACGTGACAGCGGAGATGAGGGCGGATATGGAGGTAGACAAGTCATTGGCGGTGGTTGGTTCGGGGGTCACTGGGGGAGGGATAGGGGAGACAGGAATCGGGGGTTGGGTTACAGCAGTGAGGGCAGAGAGGAGGGATGACAAATCGGTAGGAAGGGAAGGAGATGACGAGGCAGAAGGATGTGACGTAGGGGCGGATGTGTCAGGTGGTGGTGATGGCGTATGGGTGGTGGGCGGATCAGCTTGGAGAGTAGGAGGGGTTGGGCCTGGGAGTGTAGGTGATGACGCAGGAGCAGGAGGATGGGACAAAGCAGAGAGGGCGGTTACTAGTGATGTAAGATCTACGGAAGGAGAAGGAGTAGGGGGAGGGTCGGCAGCGGTAGTGGATGAGGAAGCAGAAGCAGGAAAAACAGAGTTAATAGGCTGAGTAAGGTCTAAGAGAGCGGATAGTAGGGATGAGAGATCTTTAGAAGGAGAGGGGGATGTCGGAGTCATAGACGAAGGTAGAGATGTAGAGGTTGCGATGCGTGTTAGCGTTGAAAGGTTAGAGAAGAAGGAGGAAAGGTCTGGGGACGATGGAGAAGGAGTAGTAATGGCAGGAGGAGGAGGAGAGGGAACAGGAGGAGTGGGAGAAAGGGCAGGTGAGGTAGGGACAGTGAGTTGAGTGGAGGATGAGAGAATAGAGAGAAGGGACGCGAGGTCTGGGGGTGGAAGCGGAGAAGGGTCAGTGGGAGGGCAAGGGTCTGGGGAATCTGGAGTAGTGGGATGGGCAAGGGTTGAGAGGGCAGAGAGCAGGGACGTTAGATCAGTGGAAGGGGACGGGTGAGCAGGAGTCACCGGGGAGGGGTCAGTTGGGGTGGAGAGGGAGAGAGAAGGGGTGGGGACCTCTATGGGCAGGGTAGGAGCTGATGGGGCAGGATCCGGACTAGGAGCTGAGGTGGAGGCAAACGTAGGTAGGGGGGGCGGAGGACAGGGAGGCGGAGGAATGTCAACGGACGTAACGGGGGGAGGGGCAGGGGATGGGGCCTGATCGGGAAGGGGCTGGGGCATAGGGGTGGGTGGAAACGAATGGAGTGGCACAGGATAATAGTAAGCACCATCGGCCCCGAGCACGGGGCACAGGGGGGTGGGTGCTGGAACCACACCTCCGGAGGAAGGAGTCTGAGCAATGATGGGTGAAGCAGGGCGGGAATTAATTGTCACACTCTGGGCGCCATCATAGGGCGGTGGCTGAGGGACAGTGGAAGAAACATCGGCATTGTTAACATTCCTATGGTACACATGTACAATTTGCCCTTCGAAGTCTAATTCTTCCTCTATCCACCCTTCCCGTTTGAGACCTCTAGCTACTCGATACCAAGCCTCTACAGCCTTCGTAAGCCCATTATCCAATAGCAATCCCTCCTTATCTATGAGCAATTTCCTCCAAAATTCGGGTTGCAATCTCCCACTAGGCGACATCTCGAAACCACACACTTTGGCAATCTTTTTAATCTTTAACATTGCATCTTCCCCTGCCCTTTCTTTTACAATGTCGCAAGCTAACAATCCCTTAGCAGGTCTAGCATGTTCCTGCCCCATCTTGATCAAACAGAGTGAGCCACGTGTAAGGGACAGATATACAGAGAAGAAGAAAGAGGAATGTCTACAGTGCTCGACTGCCACGAGGACTTGAGTCCCGTGCGCCTTCCCAAAACGTAGACTAGTCACGAGGGTCCGGCCACCCGAGGTGGTGGCCACGGACCGGAGCGAGCGAGCGTGGGTGACTAACACAGCTCTGGGCAACAAACACAGGAGAGATAAAGGACAAATGAAAAGATGAACGTGGCTACACTAACAAGAAGACATTTACAGAAATCACACACATAGAGATGAGTGTAAACCCCAGAATCCAGAACTAGCCACACAACACACACACACACACCGAGGGTACCCACACTGTAACAGCAGTTGAACAAAAACCACAAAATGACAGAAAGTAAAATGGCCATGTACATGTTAACACCACCGGTACCAAATATTCAAAATGCAGCAATCCCCAGTCCTCCCCCACCAGGCTGGCTCCCCGTAACACAATTATAAATGAAACACAGCAGTAGTCAAGCTAAATCCCAGCCCTCTCCGGCTGTAATGCGTCCCCTGCCCGCTAGGCAGTCAAGCTAAATCCCAGCCCTCTCCGGCTGTAATGCGTCCCCTGCCCGCTAGGCAGTCAAGCTAAATCCCAGCCCTCTCCGGCTGTAATGCGTCCCCTGCCCCCTAGGCAGTCAAGCTAAATCCCAGCCCTCACCAGCTGTAATGCGTCCCCTGCCTGCAAGGCAGTCAAGCTAAATCCCAGCCCTCACCGGCTGTAATGCGTCCCCTGCCCGCTAGGCAGTCAAGCTAAACCCCAGCCCTCACCGGCTGTAATGCGTCCCCTGCCCGCTAGGCAGTCAAGCTAAATCCCAGCCCTCACCGGCTGTAATGCGTCCCCTGCCCGCTAGGCAGTCAAGCTAAATCCCAGCCCTCACCGGCTGTAATGCGTCCCCTGCCTGCTAGGCAGTCAAGCTAAAGTTTCTAGAAGTAAAACACATGCACCGGCTGTCACACACATTCAAACAAATACAGGAGGCAGATAGACAATCAACAGGTTCGCTTAAGAAGGCACACCGGATGAGTTAATTACCTGTCTCTAGTAGCCTTCTGGAAGCCGGAAGTGGACTCTGAGGCAGACCGACACAAAACAGGAGAATAACACAGGCAACGGCTGTATTATGGAGGTGATCAGGCTCCGCTTGTCCCACTTTCCGGAGGTCTGCTCCGGTCCGTTGTTTTCCGGCCCTCCGAACTGGCCCTCCGGTGGCCACACGTTGGGCGCCAATTGAAATGGAAAAATCAATCAAGGTATTGATTATTTCTTTGTGTATCTGCCCCTGGCCAAATCAATGAAACAATGCGTGCACGCTCCCTGAAGTAATTCACACCAGACACAGGTTCCAGGTTGTTGAATAACTTGAGGAATGTTTATTCAGAGGGGACGGCAGGTCCCTTTTAAAGCAAAATTACATCATAAGCATTGTCAGAGATAACATGGAATAATACATCAATAATTGGTTAGGTGTTAAGTGGTCTTCCTAATGCTCTGCCTACTGAGGGTGATGTCACCAGGACCATGAGGGTCTCCCACGGTTTCCCGGCGCCATCTTGCTGCACGAGGTAGTTAGTCGGTGTTAAAGGGAGAGGGGAGGGGGAGGAGGGGTTAGAAGCTTCTAGCAGCCATCTTGGTTAAAATATGTGTGTATAGCTTTATAATGTATATCGTGGAATGAGTAAATAGTCATTTTCACTAACTAGGAAATATGTGCAGACCTTATTTCCACAACAGCTATCAAAACTCAAACATAAAGAATGGTAAAAATAAATAAAAAATTTCATCACCATGAAATCCCAGGAAATAATACCATCAGAGGGTGGTGATTAGGCCATTACTGAGAATCGGTATGTGAATAAACACTACTGTACATTCTAGAGATTGTGTTGCCAAGTGTTCCATTCTATTATAGCAATTAGTCAAACTGTTTTTAAATTGATTTGACACTTACCCAAAACATCCAGGCACCTCATTTTCATCCCCTTCTTTTCATATCTGTAAGGCAGAAATTTCAACTTCTGTATCTAATATAAAATCTGCATGTTTGGATGGAATTCATTGACTGAGAATTTTGTTGATAAAGCATCAGTCTAACATGTGCAACACGCTCGGTGTCCTGCAAGGTTTTACTTAATTATATTAAAAAAATGTTTGGTGACCTCACTACTTGATCTATTATTCTGTATGAGGTTTACCAAGCCTCCAACTTTGTTGCATTTTGTTTGAATAAACCGGTACTTTGAAGGATTTGCATTACTGAAGCTGTCTGTTTTATTGAAAGAGCGGTCCACTTTAATTTTCTTTTGAATGAGAACTTTAGCTAATACTCTCACCTCCACCAGGTGCAGATCTTGTAAATTCCTTTCATGAGTTCCGGCACTATCACTGATGGTAACATGCGGTAATACTTGGATACTATCAGTGTACTGGAACTCGCAACATTAATATACAAGGTCTGCACCCAGCAAAAGTGCAGACCAGAAGCTCTCACCACTAGCCACCAGTGATTGGAATGTCCCTCCTCCACTTCCCATGGTAAAAAGAGGAATAAATATTAACATTTTAAATAGTATGAAATTGCTCACCCAGTTCCCTATCCCTTTCGTGCACACATATTACAACTACACTACATACTCTACACACTACATTCCCTATACACAGACATGCAGAGCATCCCCTATACAATCTCTGCAGTCCCAGATGTTGTGGACTACATCCCCCATAATGCTCTTACCCCCATAATGCTGGCAAAGCATCATGAGACATGTAATCCAAACGTGTAATCTTTGTGATACACTCATATACACAGTACAATAGTGCAAGTTTTAATGTTGTTGTAGAGTCATTAACTGATAACACACCCCACAGAGAGTCACACATATGCATATGACTCACATTAATAACTTTATTTGTGTGTAGTATTTAGTATAGTATTATTTTTTAAAGCGCCAACAAATTCCGCAGCAGTGTGTGTGTGTGTGTGTGTGTGTGTGTGTGTGTGTGTGTGTGTATGTGTGTATATATATATATATATATATATATATATATATATATATATATATATATATATATATATATATATATATATATATATATATATATAAACAAAAGCTTGGCACTCCCCATTTAACTAATAAGACAAATTCTGGTGCAATCCGCATATGATAAATAGTCCAGAAAAATGAGGGTGCACTTCAAGGGATTGTTCAATGAAAATAATGGTGCTCTTTATTACATAAGAGCAAATGTGTACAAAGTCCCGATCAACGTTTCGACCCCTCTCTGGGTCTTTCTCAAGATCATGCAATAATCATGCTGTCTAATCAGCATCTTGATATGCCACACCTGTGAGGTGGATGGATTATCTCGGCAAAGGAGAAGTGCTCACTAACATAGATTTGACAGATTTGTGAACAATATTTGAGAGAAATAGGTCTTTTGTGTACATAGAAAAAAGTCTTAGGTGGAAAAAATTTTTTGACCAAACCACCTTATAAAAAAGAAAAATTTCTCAACTGAATTTCACGCATGTGGTAGTTTAGAAATATAGATTTTCTTCCCTCCTTTTTCCCCTCTGTTTACCACTTTTTGCTTGATCTGTGAATAAAGTAAACCTTTAGAAATGGTCTACTAGACGACAATCCTCTTTTCTTCCCATCAATCTTAAGATAAAATGATTTTCAATCTAAAATTAACACATGTACCCCAGCTTACCTTCCTGTCCAGCTTAAAGGACCACTATAGGCACCCAGACCACTTCAGCTTAATGAAGTGGTCTGGGTGCCAGGTCTATCTAGGATTAACCCTTTCTTCTATAAACATAGCAGTTTCAGAGAAACTGCTATGTTTATAATAGGGTTAATCCAGCCTCTAGTGGCTGTCTCATTGACAGCCGCTAGAGGTGCTTCCGCGCTTCTCACTGTGATCTTCACAGTGAGAAGATGCCTGCATCCATAGGAAAGCATTGAGAATGCTTTCCAATGGACTGGCTGAATGCGCGTGCGGCTCATGCCGCACATGCGCATTCAGCCGATGACGAGAAGGAGGAGGAGAGTCCTCCGCTCGGTGCTGGAAAGAGGTAAATTTAACCCCTTCCAATCCCTGGATCCCGGCGGGAGGGGGGCCTTGAGGGGGGGGGGGACCTAGAGACCCTATAGAGCCAGGAAAACGAGTATGTTTTCCTGGCACTATAGTGGTCCTTTAATAGCTCACCAGCATGGTGTCCAAATATATATTTATACATTCTTGTAGACTATTATTAATTATTTTTTTTATACACTAGACTTGCTAGATTTACCACTATAAAAAAGATAATGATGATAATAATAAAAACATCTATTGAATTTTGAGAACTATAGTCTGAGTGATAGCATTTGATGCCTTGTTCCTTCTTATTAGCCCATAACATTCTGTGTGGACATTCAGGGGTCTCGACAACTTGAACACA
>OW240913.1:229019168-229050374 GCA_933207985.1 Pelobates cultripes
CGTAGTCCTTGCAGTGAGATTAGCCACTGGGAAGGCCTCTGGCCATCCTGAAAACATGTCCACTATGACCAGTGCATATTCATAACGTCCACTCTTTGGCATTTGAATATAGTCAATCTGTATCCTCTGAAAGGGGTATTGCGGCTTGGCCAGGTGATTAGGTGCGGTCTTAATGATCTTCCCAGGGTTACATTTAGTGCATATTGTGCAAGATCTGCAGTAATTCTGTGTTAAGGTAGTGATGCCTGGTGCTTCGAAATACTTATCAATCAATGAGTTCATCAGATGTTTTGACAGGTGGGCTGGCTCATGGGCCCATTGGACTATAGCTGGATACATATTTCTGGGTAGGCAAAACTTGAGATTGATAGTGTAAACATCATCCCGGAGAACAGCTCCTTTGTTCTTCCAACTTTGTTTCTCCTGGGGAGTAGCAGCTGCTTGTTTTTCCTTTAGAAGCCTAAGATCTGTAGGTAATGTCTGCATAGTGTAGATGGGTACTGTGTCTGTGGCCACTCTTCTGTCCACTTCCCATCCCTGTCGTGCTGCTTCCTTGGCAGCCTGATCAGCTAAGTGGTTGCCCCGTGCTTCTTCTGAATCTAGCCTTCCGTGGGCTTTTACTTTTAATACCGCCACCTCTGCTGGAAGTTCCAAAGCGTCCATCAGTTCTGCGATGGCTGCCCCATGTTTCACTGGGGTACCGGTGACTGTGAGAAATCCTCTAGTTTTCCAAATTAGTCCAAAGTCATGGGCCACTCCTAGGGCATACCTTGAGTCTGTACAGATATTGACACGTAGGCCTTCAGACAATTTGCAGGCCACGGTTAGGGCTGTTAGCTTGGCTTCTTGGGCTGACTTGGTTGGCTGGAGGGCAGCTGCTTGTAATACTTGACATCCTGTGGTGACTGCATACCCAGTGTGATATTGTCCCTGCTCATCAGCAAATCTAGAGCCGTCCACAAACAGTGTTTGGTCTGGGTTGAGTAACGCAGCTTCATACACAGTTGGCAAGTGGGTAGTTTCCATTTTCATTTGTTCAAAACAATCATGAGGAATATCAAGGTCACAGTCTATGGCAAGTAAGTCCTCACAGACTTCTGTATGGTACCTGGGGTACCCAGCTGTACAGTTGTTAATAGCCTTTTTGGTTATCCCCATAGAGGTCAGTTGTTCCTGGGTTGCTTGATTCCAGGCCTTGGCCATCGGGCCCAAATCTCTCCATGGAATGTCAGGGGATTTAGTGAGAGATATGTGTGGGATAGCCGTTTCCCAATGATGGTAGAGATGTGTCACATTCTCTGGGAGATGAACTAATATGATCATGTTACCTGTTGAATCCCATAATAAGTCAGTCAGAGTGATTTGAATTTCCTTGAGTTGGAACAGTTCTTCCTCATAATTCATATCAGGGCCTGGACTGCCCTTAAACCACAGGGTGCAGTGGAGTAAGTTTTCTGATTGTTCATCATGTGGGGGTGCAAGGGCAGGCAGCTGCAACTCTGCTCGAACCTCTGGGTTGATGTCCAAGCTATACCAGTACTGCACAATTCCCCCCTTGGGAAGTGGCAGAAGAGTGGCCGGATTCAGGGAGAGACACCGCTGAAGTTTCACATTGTCAGGTAACAGTAAAGATGTTTGCAGGCGAAGGTGGCGTTGAGAAGAGAGGTGCTTAGGCTGAACTTGTTGGAGGATTGCAGTAATATCATGAGGGGCCAACACCAAGGTGAGGTGGTGACCAAGTACAAAGTCATTAGTCTTGTCTAAGAGGGCACTGGCAGCAAACACCGCTCTGAGGCAGGAGGGACTACCCCTAGCAACAGGGTCAAGCATGCAGGAGAAATAGCCAATAGGCTGCTGTCTTGAACCATGTTTTTGGGTAAGGACTCCGGAAGCATGTCCAGACTTTTCAGAGACAAACAAATTGAAAGGCAACTGGTAGTTTGGAAGGCCCAAAGCAGGTGCTGACGCGATAGCTCTCTTCAGACTGTGAAAACAGGCAATAGCATCTTCGGAGAGATGGAAAGGTTCACTCCTGAGGGTATCATAGAGTGGCTGCATGAGCTTCGAGGCTTCAGGTATCCAGGACCTGCAGTACGTGATGAGTCCCAAAAAGGCATGAAGAGACTGGTGTGCTGCGGGCAATGGGAGTTGTAGGATAGCTTGTACACGTTGTGAAGTTAAATGCCTGGTGCCATGGGAAAGACAATGTCCCAAGAAGACCACAGAGGGCCGGCACCACTGTAGTTTGGATTTGGAGGCTTTGCAACCCGCTTCAGCGAGGAAACATAGGAGATCCTCAGAGTCTCGTTCTGCAGTGTGAAAGTCTGTAGCACAGAGAAGGAGATCATCGACATATTGTAGGAGAACAACATTGGGATGGGATTTCTGCCAAGGTTCAAGTACCAATGACATAGCACGGGCAAACTGTGTGGGGGAATTCTGGGCCCCCTGAGGCATAACAGTCCAGGTATATTGTTGTCCTTCGTGGGTAAAGGCAAAAAGGAAGCGACAGGAGGGGTCTAGTGGCACACTGAAGAATGCATTGTGGAGTGTTGATCATTATTTAATGTGTAGTTTGCAATATATATATGTATTATATGGTATGGTGCATATATATATCTAATATGAATGTACATTTAGCTGTATAAAATAGGTGTATGAAATATTGCAGGCCTTTTTGCTTAGATTTGAAAAAGTTAAATTTTCAATGACATTTCCACAAGGTTAACAGCTAAAAGGTTGAAGTTAAATTAGAACAAACACATGTGTTGTCAGTCAAATGTAAACACTTCGCTTAATTTTGAAGCTAACTATAGGCAGAGCCATCTAGGGTATATCCCAAACTTAGATATTCAATACATTACATCATGCAACAAGTTAGAAAACCTTTTTGGGAGTATTACACAGGTGGGGGCTGCTTTATGGAGGACAAAATGGCTATTTAACTGAAGGAGAAAGAGTGTGACGTTGTCATTCGTCATTCATTCATTCATTCATTCATCTACTCTTACTCTGCCTGCTGTCACCACACATCTGAGGTATACAGGGACATATGCTGTAGCCACTAATACATTTGGTAAGATTAATTATTTACTGACTATTTTTGCATTCTGTAACATTCATTCAATACACTTTTATCTTATATTTATTTGAGTCATTGTTTCATTTATTACAATATTATTACAGTGCCTTTTGGGTCTTCAGACACTGGATTATTTTAGTGATAGTCAAGTTATCATCTAGAATGGTTAAAGAAAATAGTATTTATAAGTAATTTGGGAACGGAAGGGTCTGCTCCGTATACAGCTATAGATTGCATAAAGACACACTAAGCTTAGAATGACCCGGAGTGACCTTTTGTCGGTAAAGGTCCACATCATACCTGAAGCGAGCCATAACTATCAATATTGAAGTATCACCGAAAACCGACATGCATTAGCCAGATCCACAACAGTAAATATAGTGGCAGTAGGAGGGACCTGAGACAGGAGAGTGTGTGGATTTGGAACAATGGCGGTATCTTTGACAGTTACTTCATTGACAGCACGAAGATCCTGGACCATCCGGTACTGGTCAGGTTGGCCCTTGGCAGTTTTCTTTTTGACAGGGAAAAGAGGAGTGTTACATGGAGACACATACTTAATGAGTGCACCCTTGGCGAGTAGGCTCTCAACTTGTTTGGTGATAGCTTGAGCTTGTGCAGGTTTCAGAGGATACTGTGGCATACGGGGGGGCAATGCTCCTGGCAGGAGCTTGACCACAACGGGGGGCACCTGGAGACGTCCGATGTCATCCGGGCCGGTAGACCAAAGTTTTGTAGGGATACGGTCCAGAGCACTGGGGGTTTGTGGGACCCGTGAATTCCCTGTAGAGGCATTGAGATTTAGCAATATGGGGAGAGAGCAGAGTACAGAGGTGTCTTTCTGTGATAAGGGTGTGGTTAACTGGACCTGACCATCAGCAGTAAAGGTAATAGAGGCCTTGAGCCGAGAAAGAACATCAGCACCCAAGAGGTTAATGGGACAAGTAGAGGACACAACAAACCGAGAGAGAATGTGTGACCCAACATGAAGAAGCTTAGTGAGGGGGTTACTGCGGGGTGTACCATTGACCCCAACACAGGAGACATCGGTGTCAGACAAAAAGGAGGGGTCAGGCAGGTCTTGTTCTCTAAGGACACTACGGGCTGCACCTGTGTCAACTAGAAAGGTAGTTGGATGACCCTCTACGGGGAGAACTACAGTAGCTAAGGGCCCTCCCCCGCAGACACTGCCATGGCAGGGGTTGCTGACACAGGCTTGCCGGTTACCTATTGTAGTAAATCTAAATGAGCCTGGTCGGGCCCTTGGTACCGGCGGGAAGAAGTGGGAGGGTGGCTGGGCTGCATAGCAGGACGAGCTGGGCGGTTCTGTCTAGGCAAGGGTTGAGTCTCTGGGAAATCATCCGTATCAAACCCATCAGCAGGGGCTGGGGGGTAGACACGGGTCTCGGGGGCAGGTGGCCTGGCCTGGGTATATTCAGGAGGAGGGGGAAACTGAGGTAACGGGGGGGTGAGGCAAGGAATGGAAGTAACCTGGGGAGGAGAAGCTGTAGCCGGTAATCTGGGGATTAGTATAACGGGGAGGTTGCGGGCGGAACACTCTGGGATGTGGGCATTCTCTACTGAAATGGCCGGTCTGATTACAGTTATAACAGGTCCTGTTTGTCGTGAGGGCCCGGTCCCGGGAAGGGGGAACAGTAACAGGGAGTGTTTGGGGCTGCTGAGTGTATTGTTGGGTGTATACCTGGGGAACATGGGTAGGACCAGAGATCGGTGTAGGTGCAGTAAACATCAGTGGGCTAGCTCTCCTTTGTGTGGGTTGTAAAACTGACTCTAAACCTTTGGCTACCAACAAAAGGGTGTCAAGTGGAATAATTCTGTACTCAGGGCGAGATAAAATTAACCCCTTACGAATGTGCTCCTTAAGACCAGCCACGAAGGCTGCAGACAACATCTGGGTGTGTGCTTTATTGTAGGTGCTAACCCTAAATCTGAGAAGGTCTGATTTAATCTAGAGTGATATTTCTCAACAGACTCAAGTTTATCCTGAACAATGTCATTTATACAAGTAGCCTGATCAGCTAGCTTATCCTGTGCCCAAGCTCGGAGTTGTTCACAAAAGGTTATACCAGAACGAAAATCAGTATCAGAAGTGAGTGGAGTGTCATTAAAGCTCCTCGCCATGATTGGCCAGTATGCATCCCCAGCTTTAATTTCACACAAACTTAAAAGATCCCGCCATGCAGCGGAATATGTTTTCCGAATCTGAGCCATTCTTTGGAAAAAGGTAAGAGGATGCTTTTCAGGATCAGGGAGTGAGGTTACGAGGGTGGCGGCTTGAGAGGGGTTAAATGTGACATACATGGGTGGTGCACCGTCCGCTCCAGGGTTAACCTGGGTATAGCCTCTGGGGATAGAGTGCCGTTGGGGGAGTCTGTTTCCCCCGGGGCGAGGTGAGTCCTGTTCCTCCACATCAACCTCCTCGGGTGCCGCTAGGCCTCGGTGAGGAGTGATCTCAGGAGAAACCGTGGCCAGAGCAGCTGGGAGGCCGGTGACGGTTGAGGTGGTTGGGTGGAACCCCGAGGCCTGTGGGGAAACGCCCACCGCATAGGGTTGGTCCGACGTCACTGACACATCGGACCCAACCACCATGATTGGGCAACTAGAACTAGCGGGGGAATTATAAGGGACCAATGCCATGGAGGGGGTGGGTGCAGGGGCTGGCTGGGATGGGCGTGATAGGTGAGTGTTAAGGACGTGAGCGAGAGCAGAGATTGGATCGGAGGACTCGGGGGGAGTGGCGGTAGGCTGGGAAGGGGTTGGGGGAACAGGAGGGGGAGGAGGCGGAGGCAAATCTGCAGGGGGCGGGATTGAGATAGCAGAATGAACCAAGGACGTGACAGCGGAGATGAGGGCGGATATGGAGGTAGACAAGTCATTGGCGGTGGTTGGTTCGGGGGTCACTGGGGGAGGGATAGGGGAGACAGGAATCGGGGGTTGGGTTACAGCAGTGAGGGCAGAGAGGAGGGATGACAAATCGGTAGGAAGGGAAGGAGATGACGAGGCAGAAGGATGTGACGTAGGGGCGGATGTGTCAGGTGGTGGTGATGGCGTATGGGTGGTGGGCGGATCAGCTTGGAGAGTAGGAGGGGTTGGGCCTGGGAGTGTAGGTGATGACGCAGGAGCAGGAGGATGGGACAAAGCAGAGAGGGCGGTTACTAGTGATGTAAGATCTACGGAAGGAGAAGGAGTAGGGGGAGGGTCGGCAGCGGTAGTGGATGAGGAAGCAGAAGCAGGAAAAACAGAGTTAATAGGCTGAGTAAGGTCTAAGAGAGCGGATAGTAGGGATGAGAGATCTTTAGAAGGAGAGGGGGATGTCGGAGTCATAGACGAAGGTAGAGATGTAGAGGTTGCGATGCGTGTTAGCGTTGAAAGGTTAGAGAAGAAGGAGGAAAGGTCTGGGGACGATGGAGAAGGAGTAGTAATGGCAGGAGGAGGAGGAGAGGGAACAGGAGGAGTGGGAGAAAGGGCAGGTGAGGTAGGGACAGTGAGTTGAGTGGAGGATGAGAGAATAGAGAGAAGGGACGCGAGGTCTGGGGGTGGAAGCGGAGAAGGGTCAGTGGGAGGGCAAGGGTCTGGGGAATCTGGAGTAGTGGGATGGGCAAGGGTTGAGAGGGCAGAGAGCAGGGACGTTAGATCAGTGGAAGGGGACGGGTGAGCAGGAGTCACCGGGGAGGGGTCAGTTGGGGTGGAGAGGGAGAGAGAAGGGGTGGGGACCTCTATGGGCAGGGTAGGAGCTGATGGGGCAGGATCCGGACTAGGAGCTGAGGTGGAGGCAAACGTAGGTAGGGGGGGCGGAGGACAGGGAGGCGGAGGAATGTCAACGGACGTAACGGGGGGAGGGGCAGGGGATGGGGCCTGATCGGGAAGGGGCTGGGGCATAGGGGTGGGTGGAAACGAATGGAGTGGCACAGGATAATAGTAAGCACCATCGGCCCCGAGCACGGGGCACAGGGGGGTGGGTGCTGGAACCACACCTCCGGAGGAAGGAGTCTGAGCAATGATGGGTGAAGCAGGGCGGGAATTAATTGTCACACTCTGGGCGCCATCATAGGGCGGTGGCTGAGGGACAGTGGAAGAAACATCGGCATTGTTAACATTCCTATGGTACACATGTACAATTTGCCCTTCGAAGTCTAATTCTTCCTCTATCCACCCTTCCCGTTTGAGACCTCTAGCTACTCGATACCAAGCCTCTACAGCCTTCGTAAGCCCATTATCCAATAGCAATCCCTCCTTATCTATGAGCAATTTCCTCCAAAATTCGGGTTGCAATCTCCCACTAGGCGACATCTCGAAACCACACACTTTGGCAATCTTTTTAATCTTTAACATTGCATCTTCCCCTGCCCTTTCTTTTACAATGTCGCAAGCTAACAATCCCTTAGCAGGTCTAGCATGTTCCTGCCCCATCTTGATCAAACAGAGTGAGCCACGTGTAAGGGACAGATATACAGAGAAGAAGAAAGAGGAATGTCTACAGTGCTCGACTGCCACGAGGACTTGAGTCCCGTGCGCCTTCCCAAAACGTAGACTAGTCACGAGGGTCCGGCCACCCGAGGTGGTGGCCACGGACCGGAGCGAGCGAGCGTGGGTGACTAACACAGCTCTGGGCAACAAACACAGGAGAGATAAAGGACAAATGAAAAGATGAACGTGGCTACACTAACAAGAAGACATTTACAGAAATCACACACATAGAGATGAGTGTAAACCCCAGAATCCAGAACTAGCCACACAACACACACACACACACCGAGGGTACCCACACTGTAACAGCAGTTGAACAAAAACCACAAAATGACAGAAAGTAAAATGGCCATGTACATGTTAACACCACCGGTACCAAATATTCAAAATGCAGCAATCCCCAGTCCTCCCCCACCAGGCTGGCTCCCCGTAACACAATTATAAATGAAACACAGCAGTAGTCAAGCTAAATCCCAGCCCTCTCCGGCTGTAATGCGTCCCCTGCCCGCTAGGCAGTCAAGCTAAATCCCAGCCCTCTCCGGCTGTAATGCGTCCCCTGCCCGCTAGGCAGTCAAGCTAAATCCCAGCCCTCTCCGGCTGTAATGCGTCCCCTGCCCGCTAGGCAGTCAAGCTAAATCCCAGCCCTCTCCGGCTGTAATGCGTCCCCTGCCCGCTAGGCAGTCAAGCTAAATCTTTTAAAAAGGAAAAACACATGCTCCGGCCGTCACACACATTCAACCAAATACAGGAGGCAGATAGACAATCGACAGGTTCGTTTAAAAAGGCACACCGGATGAGTTAATTACCTGTCTCTAGTAGCCTTCTGGAAGCCGGAAGTGGACTCGGAGACAGACCGACACAAAACAGGAGAATAACAGAGGCAATGGCTGTATTATGGAGGTGATCAGGCTCCGCTTGTCCCACTTTCCGGAGGTCCGCTCCGGTCCGTTGGTTTCCGGCCCTCCGAACCGGCCCTCCGGTGACCCCACGTTGGGCGCCAATTGAAATGGAAAAATCAATCAATGAATTGATTATTTCTTTGTGTATCTGCCCCTGGCCAAATTAATGAAACAATGCGTGCACGCTCCCTGAAGTAATTCACACCAGACACAGGTTCCAGGTTGTTGAATAACTTGAGGAATGTTTATTCAGAGGGGCCGGCAGGTCCCTTTTAAAGCAGAATTACATCATAAGCATTGTCAGAGATAACATAGAATAATACATCAATAATTGGTTAGGTGTTAAGTGGTCTCCCTAATGCTCTGCCTACTAAGTTTGATGTCACCAGGACCATGAGGGTCTCCCACGGTTTCCCGGCACCATCTTGCTGCACGAGGTAGTTAGTCGGTGTTATTGGGGGAGGAGGGGTTAGAAGCTTCTAGCAGCCATCTTGACTAAAATATATGCGTATAGCTTATACACTGTATTCTGTGAGATGAGTAAATAGACATTTTACTAACTAGGAAATATGTGTAGACCTTATTTCCACAACAGCTAGGATCTTCAAATCTTGGTTGATTAACGAGATGGGCCTGTAATTCGCGGACTGGAGTGGGTCCTTTCCCGGCTTAGGCAGTAGCACGATCGTGGCAAGGGACATATCGGGGTCTAGCCTCCCTCCCCGCCTCAGGTTGTCAAAAAGCCTCACCAAGTGAGGTGTAAGCTCTTCCCTAAAGGTCTTGTAGTACGTGCCATCGAATCCGTCCGGTCCCGGTGCTTTGTTACTAAAACGGATCGCCTGGCACCCCGACTGGGTACCTCCGTTGAAGGATGCTCCTAGCGCTTCCTGAGGACTCCAAGCACTCTGGCAGACACCACAATCACCGAACCGGAGAAACAAATAAATTCTCCCAAGCATATGAATGCTGTAGACAGTTGAATAGGAAACCATACGAATAGGTTTACCCTCCTAGCAGTCAAACTGGAACAGCATACAATAAATCCTTCCCCCAATAATGAGACGACACTTCACTTTGAGGGTTAAACAGGAACTGACTGTACTGGCACATACAGCCTCTTTTATTCCCAATCCACAAACTTAGTACTGCCCACAGGGTTTTACAGAACAACCAATCAATCTGTACAATACACACAGACACTCCCACACAAAATCCTCCCCTCTGCCTGTAATACAATTACCTTACATAATGGGTAATCTAATTATCACAGACAGAGAAATACAGTTTCATAAAACACATCACAGGTACCCCAAAACATGCAATAACCCCATAAAAACCGTGGGATCTGGGTGAACCACATATCCAAAATTCACCCAGATCCGTTCAGCACTTTGGAAGATACAGTTTAATGCAGATTTTGCAGAACATATACAGGCTATATGGAAAACAATCACTGTATAATGTGTCCCCTGCTGTATAGTCCAAAACCACTGCACGATGTGTCTGTGCACCAAATACTGGCGAGATGGCACCGTGTTGAAAAGTCCAAACAGTGTCTGTGAGTTAAAATGGCCGCCATCCATTGTTCTCACCATGTGCCTCTGATACAGGAAATGGTGGCCACCCAGTAACTCCATAGTATGTCCGCAGATGGTTCTTAAAGGGCCAACAGCAGCACAACACAAATCTCTTATGCCCAAATCATGTCTTTAAAGGGTAATACATTCCAGGGGCCATAGTCACATGGCAGGAGGCTGGCAATCAGTCTTCTCCAATGCCCAGTGGCGAGGTCGGTTTCGCCACAGTTACCTTTCAGGCCCGATATGGCTCTATCCACTTCTTCTTCTGTGATTTCTGCCGCCAGACCATTCACCACCTCCCTATTTAATTTTGTCATTCCTAAGGCGTCTAAATATTTCAGTATATATTCAGTATATAAGCAGTCTAGTCATGCCACAACAGCCATGACAAGAATAACAAAAAGCATATCTTACAGGTGATAAGGCAGTTGGAGAGAACATGCACACATTTTTTAGTTAGAGTGACAGACTAGTTAAGATGCTAAAGAAACATATCTAGATCGGGCTTGTAATGCAGTCTTGTAACATAGTAAAAACCTCTACACAGTAAATAGATGCTGAGAGAACCAGGAAAGCTATTTAGGGCATAATATATGTTAAGACCTGCAGTGGTTATCGTACTGCGGTCTTCTATTCCTTTCCCAAGAGCTGAGCATAAGTGATTATAGCTGCAGCAGGAAGTGGAGGAATAGTGTAGATGAATGCAGCTTCCAAGATGATTCTCCCCAGCAGATGAAATATCCTCCAAACATGAGCCTAGACTTCATGAAGGGTGTAACAGGACTGAAGTTTATTGATAACACACTGGCTTTTATGAGAAATCCTCCTGCTTTTAAGAGGACCACCCACAGCAAACAAAGACAACAACCAATCAACATACAGATTTACAGTAACTCCCGCCCTCTCTCTGCCTGGGAGATATTGAGATAAGTTAAGGAATAAACCAATTATCTCCAGGCAGAGGGCACACAATTTCCCCAAAACTTAGAACACCCCTTTCCACACAAGGTATCCCCACAAATTATAATATCCCCTGATAGCCCCGATCTGGGGCACCAACATATCCAAATTTCACCCAGATCGGTTCAGGGATTCTTAAAAAGCATGGAAGTCATATTTTACCGACCACACATGAGGCTCCTGCCCAAAACAGTTCCACGAATTCAGCGTGCGCGGTCGTTCAATTTAGAAAAAGGTAAAAACCGAACAAAGTACCGAATGGATCCTCCTGGCTCATAGGAGCGATTGCTCCCCTTGTCCGTTCGCACAAAACTACCGAATGGCGCTCTCCTGGCAGTTCAGCAACTAAAGGAAGCAGGTGTTCGGTAGTTTCAGCGGTGGTCCGTGAGGTCGAGTGTCCGATTTTAGTTCCAGACACTCGACGACCAAGTCCCGCTGCCTCCTTTCGTGCGAACAAGATGGCCGCCGTTTTCTGTTCCACGTGGCATTCGGCTATACGAACAGCGGCCGCCCAGAGTGCGCTTAGTAGACGGTTCTTTTTAAGTTAATGAGCCAGGAGGGTGGTCGGTGTTCGGTAGTTTCAGAGTCAATATGCATGAAATACTGTACAAAAAGCCCGAACATAGAAGAAAATACCGAACAAAAGTCTATTTTCTTCACAATATAACAGTAGGCATTAATATGTGCTTAGTGGGTGTATTGCAGGTAAGTATGGGTATCAAACCACAGCAACTTCACTTTATGGGTGCAAGATTTCCTGGCTTGCCCAGGTTGCCACATGTAATCTGTTTAAGGCTTAAAGGACCCAATTTGGTTATGCAAGTGGGGCAGTGGCATTTATATCTGCAGCGTTCTCAACAAGCCTGGTCCGTGTGAGTGCTGTTCAGCCGATCTCCTGGCTGGGCCCCTGTCCTTCAGGCATGTGCAGTCCAGGGTGAGCCCATGCGTGGGTAATGTGAGAGGACTCTGGTAGGGAACCTCCTTGGCCCCAGGTAGATCGCGGAGCCAGCACCTCTGTGCTGCAAACTCTGTATTTAATTGAGTCCAGCCTCTTCCCATCCTGGGAAATGCGGAAGATCCTGTCAGCTTTGCGTGGTGATTTCCGTCTTCCAACCACTTCTGCTTGCTTGATAGGCAGGAGATCGGCCGCGTCTCCCGCCCAAAATCGGGAAGTAGGCCGCAGGAAGCTTTAGTGCCTGTATGGTGCTTACAAATGTCGGGTTTTAGGTGCCGATATGGGCTCTGATTGAGAGGAATATCACCCTATTTGAGGCATATAAGTTTAGCAAGATTGAGGAGCTCTCTCAACCTGCATCTGGCTCGTTCAGTGGTTAGGCCCCGCCCCCTCACTGCTTCTAACTGCCTGTAGATCTCCCCATTCGGGGTCGTTTGGTGTTTCTGTTCAAGGGTTCTCAGTTGATGTTTCATTTTCTTCCTTCTGGTGGCTAGCTTGATCAGTGTCCCTCGTACCACCGCCTTATGTGCCACCCACAACGTACTCGCGCTTACCTCCGGGGTGTCGTTCATGTTGAAGTATTCTATTATCTCTTTCCGGATCTGTTCTATCGCTTCCGGGTCCCGCAACAAGGACGTATTCAATCTCCACGTCCATGGGGATGCTATGCATAGGTTGCCCAGTGTGATGGAGATGTCTGCATGGTCCGACCACGATATGTTACCTACCTGTGACCCCACAATGCGGGACACGCCCGTAGCGTTTGCCAAGAAAAGGTCTATCCTTGAGTATATTCCATGAGGAGCCGAATAGTAAGTATAGGCCTTGAACCCTCTATACATCTATCCTGTTTTCCTCTCCCCTGGGACCTTGGGACTCCATCTCTTCTTAGGGCCGTTAAGGCCCTTAACGTTCAATGTAGTGATCTTGATCTCCATTGTGTGTTATTTTTGTCTCTATCGTATGACTTCGTCACCCTTGCTTTTCGGTCTTGCTGTAAGCTATAGTCTTCCATGACATTTGGTCTTGCCACCCAAACTGTAACCCTCTCGTACCTTGCTGTCGGGCCCCGGCCACCCCCCAACCCCACCCCCAAGAAAAAAAAAAACCACTGCCCCCTAGAATAAGAGAAAGGAAAGAAAGAAGGGAGAAAAGCAAGGAAAAGAAAGGATCCTGGGCATCAGCTGATGCCCAGAAAATCTGGTCTTACCCATCGCCAGATTCTTGTGGGGAGCACGTTCCCACATCTCCTCTAGAATCACGCTGGGAGGAGCTGTGGATCCCAGAGCCCAGCCTCTTACACGCCCTCCCTACTCATTATTGATCTCTAAGTGCACTTCAAAAAACCTTTTGATATATCCCCAGTCTGTCCCTCTCTACCGAACACCTCCTTCAGATATACGTGTCGGCTTCTTTACCATGGTACCTGTTTGTTACCCCCTCTACACATTCCATCACCCGTGCTTGGGGTAATGGAATCATTTGTAGCCAGTGCCTACAATAAAACTCCTCCGTCTTGGGGTGTCTGCGTGGGTATAATGCCCGGTCCGAAGTCATAGGCCTTCTCATAGTACATAGTAATCCTTTCCAAGAAACTATATTGTCCCCATTAAACAGTGTAACTCCATAATACAGTGAAATTATATACAACCATATACTAGCCCAATACTTCTAATAGTCAGCTGGCCCGCCGTTTCCACCTCTGTGGAAATCTTGTGTGTTTGCCATGTTTCCATTTTTAGGGCTGCTTTCCCCTACTCCTCTGTTGTAATGGCTTCCAGGTTTGTGTGCTGTTTAATTTTTAGTCATTATTCTGCAGTGCGGTGGGGGGGGAGGGATGGGGCCGTATCCGGAAGCTCAATGTACAGTAAATACAAAACTATATGTGTGTTGGGGGGTATCCCCTGAGTTCGTAGTTGCCCCGCTGCCTCCTAATTAACGCAGGCCGGCGCTAATATAAGGTGGGGTGCCTCCGACCGGCCTCCAGTATTTTAATTCACCTCATCACTATCAGTGAGAGCAGTTACCTCTCTATAGAGTGCCTCCAACCTCCCATTAGTCACCGCCATCCCTCCGTATCTATATGACCCATGCGGCGAGAGGACTGTTCGGAATAAACGTAACCAGGTTTGCTTGATAGTATGGGGAACCTTTGCCCTGTTGTTCACCCCCTCCCGTCCAGCGGTATCGCCTCTACTGTGGGGATCCCTTATTGAGCATTTAATTGTATATTTCAAGTTTATTCTTTTTTCCCCGGCTGGGAGGAGGGCGGGGGGAGGGGGGGCGGAAGTACTTGTTCCCATTCCTGTTCCCAAGTGTACAATATTATGTGGAAGGATAAAATGAGGGCTTCGGAGTATCGATTGGGGGTTTACCTCCCCTCGTTAACACTGTGTCTTCCCACCAACAGTGGCCATGCCACTTACTTATTAGGGAAAACAATCCCCCCCCCTTTTGACTTGCTATCTTATTCTGTGTCCAATATGTTGTACACAAGTCCATGGACTAAGATATCCATCTTTCGGTTGCAATCAGATAGGGCAGGAGAACAAAAATTGCAAACATATAAACATAAACCCTTAGCAGTAAATTATTGTAGCGGTTACATCCTAGTTAGGATCACATTTTACATCGGATCATTGCTCCTGACTTTTAAAAAAAAAAAAATATTTATCATCTGTTGTTGTAATAATAAAATGTTTTTGTTTCTTTTTTAATTTAAAAAAAAAATTGTCTCTTTTTCTCCTCTCTTTTTTTTCTTCTCCTTTTTTACAATTTTTGAAAAAGAAAACAGAGAAAAACTAGTAACAAGGAATAATAAAGAAGAATAAACATGTTATGACCTCGGTTTCCTTTGTGTTCGTGAGAACTGAGGGGACCACTACTTAAATTTTCTTACCGAAAGGTTAATGTGGCCCCCCCAAAGTCTAATTATGTCGCTAGTGCCATGACGTCGGGGGAAGGCATTTTCTCGTAAAGCAAAACCCATAGTCAATCAGCCTCCATGCCCAGTCACGAAATCATACCGATCCCCGCATCCCGGCATGTCCCAGTAAAAGAGCCATACACCAATATCTCCCCGAGGCTGTCTGGGTGGGCGAACTTTCACCAATGCCCTCTCAACCCCCCCCAAACAATACCTCTTCACCGCGGCATCATAAATATAGTGGGGTAACCAGCTTTCTGCTGCAACGTCCGTGTAAGGCTACCTCCTGCTTGGGGAAAAAGAGCAAAGAAATAAAAAAAACCCGGACTCCTCTCCCAAAACCCGCAAAGCTATCAGTCGTCAACCTTGTGGTAGGCCCCTATCCATGTCCCCTCCCGCATTTTTGAAGCTCCTTCAACCACCCCCTAGTTAAGGTCCAGGTACCACGGCAAGAAATGTTATACAATACCATCCGTGTCTAGCGGTTGCCTCTCGCTCCTGCCTCCTGCCACTCCGTCCGCATCTGGGGTAATTCCTCTGGGCACATCGCCAGGTTGGGAAGGTTGGGGGGTGGTTGGACTCCGGAACAGACACTGAGGATCACCTCCTGGCAGCAGGACGTGCACCCGGTCTCCTTGAAATGCAAGCAACTTGAAGGGGAATCCCCAAGCGTACCCCACGCCTGCTCCTCTTAGGGCTTCTGTCACGGGCCACCAGTCCCTTCTCCGTTGAAGTGTTGAAGGGGCCAGGTCTTGATATAGGGAAATCTTAGTGCTTCTTTAGTACGGTAGTGCAGGAACCGAACTATTACATCCCTTGGGGCATTCCCCTCCGCTCTCTGTGCACGCATTGCCCTGTGCGCCATTTCCACATTCCAACGCTCCACCGGGAGGTCCGGAAGGAGAGGCCTCAGGATGGAGAGTAAAAGCTCCTGCAGGTTTTCTTCATTGCCCTCTGGCAGGTTATTCCTTCGCAACCGATTCGCCATGTTTTCCATTGCCAGGTCAATTTCAACCGCATGTGCAGTGAGGCGGTTCACCCGGTTGACCACCGCGTTATAGGCCTGCGCAGTAGCGTCCATACGTTCCTCCAACCTCGCGGTCTGTTCCCCCAGGGCTCCTATGTCAGCCTGCAGGACCGTCGTTGATTTGGCAATTTTCTCGGCGAGGTAGGCCTGGACCTCAGCCAGCCTCGCCAATATTGTGTCCTGTTCAATGGAGGATGCCTCTTTACTCCCACGGGGTGAGGCCTGTAAAGATCCTCCATCGCCATCTTGGCACTCCGGCCGGCCCTGCTTAGGTGCCGTGAGGAGGTCTAGAACAGTACTCCCAGATTCCGACACCTTCTTCGCCTGCTTCTTCGGGAGTCTCTTCTCCATGGTAGGGGGCATGGTGGGGAGAAAAATTCAGTGTTTGGGTCGCTTTTGTAAGCTTTTGGGTGCGTTTAGAGCGGAGCCCTAAAGACACACGTCCAGTCTTCTCGACGGTCAGGCCACGCCTCTTGGTTGTTTTTTTTTGTTTGTTTTTTATTGTGCCTCATATTGATCTGGAAATATAATCAATAAACAATAAATTGAAAAAAAATATATTCTTAGAACAATTGTTCCTATTTAAGTGCCTTATAAAGTGCACATTCACTAAATTTCTAAAATGCTTCTTTAAGTGCATACAAACAACTACTCTCACTGCAAAAGTACAAAAAAAGAAATCAATCTCCTCTTTTGGTGTGCTGCTTACAATTAACATTAACATTTAAGTTCCCCTTTAGGATGGCTCTGCTTTATCAGCTTTGGAGTCAGTTATACGGGTTTGCCCTCTTTTACCGATTAATGTAAACCCTTTCTCCTCCTCCACCAATAAGATCTAGTAATACCAGAAGAAAATATTGTATATAGAGTCATATCTTCTACTTATTCTTTATAACAAAGCTAAGGGTTACACTCCTGTGCACAGCTGCCCTCATGATTTGACTCATTTTGAAAGCATTGGCATCTATTTGTCATGTAACACCTCCCCTTCTTTGTGAAAATTTCCATGTATTCGTAAATTCTAAAGGTCCACAAACAAAATAGCTTCTCAAATGGACTTTATTCCAAAAGCATGGTTATTTTATTTAAGCTATCCACCCATTGGCTTTTCTTTTTTCAGATTTTTTTTTGTAAGGGGAATATACAGAGAGTTTTCAGAGGTGGAAGTTTTAATCCTTTTTTTAAAACCACCCTTATACACTTTAATATAACTACTAATGCCTGTAGATTGGTTTAAGTCATTCCTTAGTGCTCATTATATGTGTGTGGAATCGCTAAATGATGAAAAATTCAGATGCACAGATACATCTGAATAAAAGGACATATTATGGCAGTATCTGAATTGATGCCAAAATGACTTGTACTAAGATTTGCTGAATGCTACGACAGGTACCACTACATGTTTCCACTTTAACCAATAAATCATTTGTTAGTTTCACTATAGTAACTCAATATAGACTTTTGTCATTTTTAACAAATTTACGTAGTTTAGAATGGTACTTTGGGAAATGTTGTAGTGGACAATATCTATAAAAATAGGCATAAAATAAATTAGGAAGGCAGGACAAGGACCTTAAAATAAGGACTGTCCTGTTAAAATCAGGACAGGTGGAAGGCCTGCTGAAATCCACTAGTGTGCACACCTGGGATTATATTTCTAGAGAATAATTGTGCATTTGGCAGTCTTGCACAATAGTTTACTATTGCCATCTGTCTAGAGCAGGGCTTCCCAAACTTTTATGGGCCAAACCCCAGTTTTGAAAATGATAATTCTTTTGAGACCCACTCGCTTTTAATGCATATTTTCAAAATGAATAAGCTTGGCACACGATGGCAGCTTCAGAGGCAAAAATGTGGCACGCCAAGGCAATCCATTTTAGATGCATAAAATTGGCACATCATGGCAATCGGTTTTAGAGGCATACAACTGGCACACCATGGAAATTAGCTTTATAGGCATAAAATTGGCAAATCATGGCAATCATTTTTAGATGCATAAAATTGCCACATCCTGGCAGCTTTAGATGTATAAAATTGTCACACCATGGCAAGCAGTTCTAGAGGCATAACATTGGCACAACATGGCAATCAGTTTTAGAAGCATAAAATTGTCACACCATGGCAATCTGTTTTAGAGGCATACAATTGGCACACCATGCCAATCAACTTTAGATGCATAACATTGGCACACCATGGCAATCAGCTTTAGAGGCATACAATTGGCACACCATGATAGCTTTAGATACATAAAATTGGCACACGATGGCTATCAGTTTTAGAGGCACACAACTGTCACACCATGGCAACCAGCTTTAGAGGCCTACAATTGGCACACAAGGGCAATCCGCTTTGGAGGCATAAAATTGGCACATGATTGCTATCAGTTTTAGAGGCATAAAATTGTCCCACCATGGCAATCCGCTTTAGAGGCATACAATTTGCACACCAGGGCAATCATCTTTAGAGGCATATAATTGGCACACCATGGTAATCAGTTTTAGAGGCATACAATTGGCACACCATGGCAATCCACTCTAGAGGCATATATTTATCCCAGTTGTAGATCCTCATCTGTCGGAGAAATACAACAATGCTATGCTGGGGATCTACCATTTGCCCACCATTGCAGGTTCTATTTGTGAGCAGTATTTGAGCACTTGAATGTAAGCATATTTTTGTATGAAGTATGTGTGTAAATGTAGGTGTGCATGTAGGTGTGCATTTGGGAAACTGTGGTCTAGAGTATGAAGTGAACATTATGGAATCCTATTAACGCAACTGGCTGATGGCAATACATATATCCCTTATAGTGATACTATGGGCATGAAAACAACTTTAGCTTAAAGGACCACTATAGTGCCAGGAAAACATACTAGTTTTCCTGGCACTATAGGGCCCTGAGTGTGCCCCCACCCTCAGGGTCCCACTCCCGCCGGGCTGGATGGTGAGGAAAGGGTTAAATCTTACCTTTTTTTTCCAGCGCCGGGCGGGGAGCTCTCCTCCTCCTCGCCGCCTCCTCTTCGGCTGAATGCACGCGCATTCAGCCAGTCTCATAGGAAAGCATTCATAATGCTTTCTTATGGATGCTGGCATCTTCTCACTGTGATTTTCATAGTGAGAAGCACGCAAACGCCTCTAGCGGCTGTCAATGAGACAGCCACTAGAGGCTTTAGAGGCTGGATTAACCCATTTATAAACATAGCAGTTTCTTTGAAACTGCTATGTTTATAAAAAAATGGGTTAATCCTAGAGGGACCTGGCACCCAGACCACTTCATTAAGCTGAAGTGGTCTGGGTGCCTAGAGTGGTCCTTTAATTAAGCAATTTTGGTGTATAGATCATGCCACTGCAGTTTTGCAAATGAATTCTCTGCCATTTAAAGTAGCACTGTCACACCGAACTTACTATTTCCCAATCACTTCCCCTTCTTTCCTCTTTTAGAATCTGTTCTTCTTTTCCTAATTTCTGATCTAGCTTTCCTTAAAACATAAGACAAAGTAGGAACACTTCGTCTTATGTATTTTTCCTACCTGTCCCGTGTCAAAGAAAGTTTTCCCACAATACTCACCCTCCTCTGTGTTCTCATGATGCCTAAATGAACCATTCCTGAACGTCCTGCTATGTATACTAGGGCACTGGCAAAATGATCGAATTTCGTCTGAATCGAATGTCAACAGTGTGTCCATTCTTGTTCGGACCAAATTCGTGCTTTATTTTTGGTTCGGAACTTCATTCAGAGAATGAAATTTGTATGCAATCTGTGCAGCAGCTGCATCTTGCAGCCGTTTAGTATATAGCACCCTAAATCCCCCATGGAAAAGAGGCACTATCTACTAAAAAGACCAAAATTCTTCTTTCAGCCAACTTTACTAATAGTAAGTAAACATTACTTAGTATTAGTAAATAAGGGAGTTTAAAATCTCCCTCTGGCCCCTACTCACTGTGCCATGGCTGCTCACTGTTGTAAACAAAGACCCCCACTGCTAATGGGTGGGAGCTGAGGGGGCACCAGGTCAGGGACGTGTTAATGGCACTGGGGCTCTGCCTACACAACCATTCACAGGAATAAAAATGTAAGCTATCTATAAAATGGAGTTTATATTTATTAATACCTTCAACAAATGCAAAACATACATACAATAAAGCAAGTTAACATCTGTTCGAAAATAAAACAATTTTTTCATTTCATGAAGGCTGTGCCTTCAGTCACAGCCATGGGAAGTGATTTAAGTCCTAAATGTCAGAGAATGGAGCTGTGCAGGGGCATGATCGACTAAAAGTGCTTCATTAAAGGGACACTATGGTCACCAGAGCAACTAAAGCTTATTGTTATTGTGTTCATAATGCGCAGCCCTTGCCCTCGCCAAACAGTAAAACTTTACCTCTCTCATTAGTTCATGCTCCCGCAATCCCAGGCGCCACTCTTTTATACCTTTAACTCTCTTCTTCGCTGCTGTGGCCACCCCCCAAACTAACCTTACAGCCGATAGCTTTGCATGCTACTTTACCTACAAGATTGAACAGCTAAGGAAAGAATTCTCCCTACTTTGCTGTTCTCTTTCTCAACCACACATAGATCATGCCTTTCCTGCCCTTCAGAGTTTGTCCACGGCTACTAAACAAGAGGTGGCTGCACTTCTCCTTTCCTCTCGCCCCACCACTTGCCCACTCGATCCTGTCCCATCTCACCTTATCAGATCTCTCTCCCCTTGTCTTGTGCCTTCCTTAACGCACATCTTGAACTGATCTCTCTCTTCTGGCATTGTCTCGTCATCCCCCTCTAATTATCATCCCATATTCCTTCTCCCTTTTTCCTCAAAGCTTCTGGAAAGACTTGTCTTTACCTGTATGTCTCACTTCCTCAATTCCAACTCTCTCCTTGACCCTGTTCAATCTGGCTTCCACCCTCTCCACTCTACTGAGACTGCTCTTATCAAAGTTATTAACAACCTAATCTCAGCTAAATCCAAAGGCCACTACTCCATACTAATTCTTCTTGACCTCTGTGCTGCCTTTGACACCGTTGATCATGCTCTCCTTCTTCAAACTCTTCGATCACTCGGTCTCTGTGACTCTGTCCTCTCGTGGTTTTCCTCTTATCTCTCCCAACACCCATTCAGTGTCTCCTTTTCTAATGATAACTCCTCTCCTCGTCCTGTCGAGGATGGAGCCCCCTTCTATTTTCTCTTTATATTGCCTCTCTTGGCAAACTTATTACCTCATTTGGATCACCTGTACGCTGATGACACCCAGATTTATCTCTCCTCCCCGGACCTCTCCCCTGCCATCCTGCAATGTGTCACTGCTTGCCTTTCTTCTATTATACAGCCAAGGAAAGCATTCTCACCGCCTTGTCCCTCTCTTTCTCAACCACACATGGATCATGCCTTTCCTACCCTTCAGGCTTTCTCTTATGGTGACATTCTGGAATGTCACTACATCTTCCAGGCTACTGAACAAGAGGTGGCTGCGCTTCTCCTTTCCTCTCACTCCACCACTTGCACGCTTGTTCCTGTCCCATGTCGCCTTATCAGATCTCTCTCCCCTTGTCCTGTGCCTTCCTTAACAAACATCTTTAACTGCTCTCTCTCTTCTGGCATTGTCCCTGCTGACTCGGAGCTAAATCCAAAGGCCACTACTCCATACTAGTTCTTCTTGACCTCTCTGCTGTCTTTGACACCATTGATCATGCTCTCCTTCTTCAAACTCTTCAATCGCTCAGTCTTTGTGACTCTCTCCCAATGCTCATTCAGTGTCTCCTTTTCTAATGATACCTCCTCCCCTCGTCCTGTCTCGGTTGGAGTCTCCTAAGGCTCTGTCCTTGGTCCCCTTCTATTTTCTCTTTATACTGCCTCTCTTGGCAAACTTATTACTTCTTTTGGATTCCACTACCACCTGTATGCTGATCACACCTAGATATATCTCTCCTCCCTGGACCTCTTCCCTGCCGTCCTGCAACGTGTCACTGCTTGCTTATCTTCTATCTCTGACTGGATGTCCTCCCGCTTTCTGAAACTCAATCTCTCTAAAACTGAGCTTTTTGTCTTTCCTCCTCCTAATACTGATCCTCCTCTTTCACTCTCCCTTCAAGTTAGTGGTATCCACATAAGTCCATCATAGCAAGCGCGCTGTCTTGGCATCATAATTGACTCTGGCCTCACCTTTGAGCCTCACATCCAGTATGTTGCCAAATCCTGTAGATTCCATCTTAAAAACAAAGCCCGCATCCGCCCCTTTCTTACGCAAGATGCTACCAAGAACCTTGTCCATGCTCTAGTAATTTCCCGCATGGATTATTGTAACCCTCTCTTGACAAAAGCTGTATTGCCCCTCTACAGTCTTTAATGAATACTGCCGCCAGACTGATTTTCCTCTCTAGTCGGTCCTTTCACACCTCACCCCTCTGTCAATCCCTACATTGGGTTCCTTTATCATATAGGAGTCAATTCAAAGTGCTAACCCATACCTATAAAACACTGAACGATTGTAGCCCATCTTATATCTCTTCACAGAGCCATAGGTATGCCCCTTCTCGGTCACTCTGTTCTGCCCGCGACCTTCTCCTGTCTGCTGCTCGCACCCTCATGCTTGCAGGACTTCTCGCGGGGGGCTCCCTTCCTATGGAATAGCCTGCCTACTGCCATCAGATTCTCCCCTAGTCTTCAATCATTTAACAAGTGCCTTAAAACCCATCACTTTAGGAAAGCTTATGGCTCCCAGACTAACCTCTACCTCACATACCTGTCTCTTGCTCTCTCCTGAAGTGCAGCACTCTCCCACCTTATTTGATTGCTATTTCCTGTCCTAATGTGTTTTATTCCCCACCTTCTATAGACTGTTTACTTGTTTGAGCAGAGTCCTCTTCAACCTATCATTTCCTGTAAGTTTTCTTGTAATTGGCACATTTATTGTTAAATCCCCCCTCTCATAATATTGTAAAGCGCTACGGAATCTGTTGACGCTATATAGATGGCGATAATAATAATAATGTAGTTGTTCTGGTGTCTACTGCCTGTCCTTGCAGGTTTTTAATATACACACTGCCTTTTCAGAGAACATTACTGCCTAGGAACACCTCTAGCGACCGTCATCTAGATGGCCACTAGATGTAATCCCTGAGTCAGTGCTGCACAATGTGTAGACTGATATTCGGCATCTCCACGCTATGCATGGACACGCTGAACATCCCCATAGAGATGCATTAATTGGAGATGCCGATTGGCTACCGCGGCATTTTGTTTATCTGAATTCTTTCTCGTACATAAGTTTTTTTGTTTTTTTTTTATCAGTCACCTCCTCAGGACCTACGTACTTATACACTTACCATATAACCTGACATTTCTGACTACTACCATGTTTGTATAAATATTACTCCAAAAATGTGCAGTCGCTCATATATGCCTTGTATTGCGATGTAATCAGGCAACTCAAAATTCACTGATGCTGTTGGGGCATAGTGAATCTGTCTGTTATAACCATACACAACAAAAATAAAGAATTACATTTAAAAAATTAAAAAGGCAAATAAATCACCTTTTACGCTTCTGACAGGGGTGCCCGCCACTTAAACGGCAATCTTAGAGCTATAGTTTCAATATTATATTTTTGTATTCCTGACACGACAGTGTTCCTTTAAGCTAAAATTGTTTTGATCCCTATAGTATCATTTTAAATTGTTCCTCTTTCAAGCTATATTCAACTCTGCCATCTGGTTAGCTCTCATCATTTGCTAAGCAACTAGCACTGAGTGCCTTCATATTGTTCAGCTCTATCAAGAGTAAATAGCAACAGACACACAGCAAGGAAGAACTGCTGGTGGAGGGGGATGATTCATGCATATAATTTCACAAAATGCAAACTTGTAAAATAATTATAACAGAACAAATCATAATCATAATAATTATAACAGAACAAAACAATGCATTTAATATATGTTTTTTCATTTGTGGTGGTAGTGCTCATTTAAGATATTAGGATATAAGCTATATAGAATTGTACAAGACAATGCATGCAGTTGTAGATCTTCACCAAAGAGTATGCATGTATCCTCATATCTGGTAGATGAGCCCATTACCTCAACCAAACTGCCCTCCCATATATGTGTTGTTATTCTCCACTAACCAAATTTAGCTTAAAATTTTCAAAACATTTATATGTGTTTGCATGGTTTTATTAATCAGCTTTTACAGTACCAGAAGAAATGAGTACATCATCATGCAAAATTGACTCTACTTAGATTAAATAACATTTATCCATAGCTGGTTTAGTCGGTCACTATCTTAGCTGGCTAGCGAAATATCCTTGTAATTGTAGAGCTAGAACAACTTGAGGTCAAATGTTGTCTAGTCCCGCTACCTAACATTATAAAGGCGTATAAATACTAATTACATACCGTACTTGTGAGTATGATTATCATTGTGATAATTTTTAATACAATTTCATAGGCTGCAGTTGGTAATGCTGCACGGCTTAATAATATACTGCAGAACTTTATCATTTGATCAGGTTGCAAAATTGGCCTAATTTTTAATGATCTGTTGTAGTGGTGGTACCAAGGCTCCACTTTCACTTCTATTTCCCTATTCTCTGATTTTTCCCACAACCTTGCCATATCTCCACATCAGTGCTGATTTCGTTCATAGTTCCTTAGTTATGTATAAATACAAATATGGGTAAGCACTAAGCAGTCAACAATGGGTAAATGAGGCGGCAAACATTGTAAAAAGAAGAGAATTCCCCTTTGCCCCTTATACGAAGTTCAGACAAAACAGGAAGAAAATGCAGGTTGTGCCAAACCACAGCAAAGTATAAGAATATAATTGGAAAAAAACAGATATAAAAACATTAGTCAGTCTTTATATAAGATGGCCTTTATGGTCTTTATTATAGACGTTTGGCCATTAAATTTTTCTGAGCTGGCCGTGGTGTCGATGTTTCTTTTCTGGCCCAGCCTCTTGCTCCTGATTGGACCCTTACCGAACACGTGACGTGCAATCTAGTTCCGCGTCACGTGCTCACTTACTCCAGTCCTGCAGCCAATCATATTACCATACTTTGTAGACCCTGTGACGCGTGTAATGCTATCATAAATTTCTGGAGCCACGTACTATTAGAAAGCTCCTTTCAATTTCCCCCCTACCCCTTACCAAAGTCTAATCTGGTCTTTTTATTTGTGATGCTTATGAATGGCTTAAATCTTTTGGTGAACCCTCTGTATTTGCTCTCGAGAAGTCTTCACTTCATGGTGACTTGGATAATGATATCCCTACCTCCTAGAGATTGTTCTTCACTTGACTGAATGTTGTAAAGGTTTTTTCTTTATTATGGATAGGACTCTACGATCATCCACCACTGTTGTTTTCTGTGGACGTCAATGCCTTTTTAGATTGCAGAACTAGGCACAGCATCATTTTTTTCTCCGATTGTACTAAACTTCTGTTCGTGCTGTACATCTGATGGATTTTTTTTTTACATCCTAAGGATTGCATTAAAAGGACACTCCAGACAGCCACACCACTTCTGCCCATTGGAGTGGTCTGGGTGCCAACTCCCACTACCCTTAACCCTGCAACTGTAAATATTGCAGTTTTCATAAATTGCAATATTTACATTGCAGGGTTAACTCCTCCTCTAGTGGCTGTCTGCTGGACAGCCACTAAAGGGCACTTCCTGGTCTATAGCACTGGACACTGGACTTCCTTACGCTATGTGAGGACCTCCAGCGTCACTAAAATCACCATAGGAAAGCATTGAAAGCATGCGCATTGGGTCTCATCCCGCCGGCGGCCGCGCATGCGCAATCGGTCTCCCCCGCCGGCTGACGTAGACGGGGGAGGAGTGTGGGTGGACCCTAAACCACTGTCGAGGGACATCGGCGGTGGTCTCAGTTAAGTCATTGAAGGGGGTGGGAGGGAGAGGGGACCTGGAGTGTACATTTAAAGAGTGGGTTCACAGCAACAGTTTCCAAATGCAAATGCCACAACTGGAATCAACTGCAGGCCTTTAACCTGCTTAATTGATGAAGAAATAGTGAAGGAATAGCCCACACCTGCCCATGAAACAACTCTTTACTACTTTTGGTCCCTTGAAAAAGAGGGGGTTACATATTAAAGAGCTGTAATTCCTAATCCCTTCCTCCAATTTGGATGTGAATACCCTAAAATTAAAGCTGGGAGACTGCACTTTAAACCCGTATTCATTATACCTAACTTAACTTGAATTTATTTTAGTAAACAGCTGAAACAATAACATTTGTGTCAATGTCCAAAAATTTCCAGACCTAATTGTATTTGCTCTCCAGCACCACACAGACACAACAAAAATTCAGCAGCATGTCGTGCAACAAATTCAGTCTAGGAACTAGCGTTTATATCTAACAATTTGTTCCCTGTTGTAATATTTGCATGATTTTTTGTAACTTTGTTTTTTTTTAATTCCAGGGAATATATTGGTCATTATCGTCATTACCGCTACTAAAGGTTATCATTCCATGACTTCTCTTTTTATCATCAATTTAGCAATAAGTGACTGCCTAGTAGGACTGGGTGTAATGCCCTTTGTAGCTTTGTCCCTTCTCTATGAAGACTGGAGCAAGATAAATGTAAGTCACACAGCGTTCATAGGTTTATTTGTCTAGTAGCTTTGATTATAGGAAAATACAACATGCAATTGTTATTGAGCTATCTTGTTGTAACCAGGGCCGGACTGGGGATACAAAGCAGCCCTGGGAAAAAAAGGTCTTTTTTGTGTGTTTTAATACAGGTGGTCCTCATTTTGCGACCTACCTCTTTTACGACGGCTGGCACAACCAGCTCTCTCGGGGGGTGGTAAGTGCGCGCCATTGTGGGAATTAGAGGGATTCCTTGCTCTGCTGCGTTCATCTATGTTCTGGGAAATTTTCCCAAACATAGACGAACGCAACACTGCAGGGAATCCCTCTAATATATGTTCGGGGGAAAAAACTCTTCAAAACCTACCCTATGTCTAAAAACCCTGTACATGTCCCAGGTATAACTTCACAGTGCACTAGGTTAGAGAACTCTGTCATTGTAGGTGGCACTACAATGACAGCTGGAGATCAGTCCCAGTGCAGGTATTGCTGTTTTGAAGCAGAGCTCAGTTGACTTTCCTATGACGTTTTTGTCATTTTATGGTGAGAACATGGTTGTATTCACAGGGAAAAAAAACAAAAAAAACTTTAGTATATTGAGTTCAGCACTGTTTAATAAATTACACCAGGTTCACACCAGATTATCCTAGATAGAACACCCCTCTAGGTACATATGAAATGAACATTTCTTTAGGTGGGTAAAAATGTTATCACGTGATTAATTCTTATACTTCTGTTCTCTACAAGAACATTGATTATTTTTCTCATTGATGTTTACAATTCTCTTGTCCTTTACAGGAACTTTGCTTGTTTGTGGGTTATGTCTCATCTGTGTACTGCACTGCATCAATACTAAGTGTGGTGGCAGTGTCCTTGGATCGCTACTGGGCAATAGTGGACTGTATGAAATATGAAACGCCATGGTCCACTCAGCGCTCATTGTGTATTATCACGTGGATCTGGGTTCAAGCTGCAATTACCTGTTGCCCTCCCTTATTAGGATGGAGTAAGCTGGTGTATGTTCCTTCAAAGTACACATGTACCATAGACTGGGCTACCAGTACTAGCTATACCATGTTTTTTTCTACCATTTCATTTTTCATTCCCACAACTATATTTATTTACTGTTTTATCAGGATAGTCATTATAGCCATAGTGCATGCAAAACAAATTAGGATTTTACAAAACCAGCTGCAAAGAAATTCACCCAGAAAGAAAACTTCTGAAGTGGAGAAGCCAACATGCTCACAGCTTATTTATATTGTCAACTGCAAACTTCTAACAGATGCACATTCATGTGACAACCAGAGTGTGTGTAGCTTTAATCCGGATTTGCTAAATCCAAAACACATAAAGAAAGACTTGTTTTCAGAAAATGATTTCTATGGAAGGGATCGTTGTGGGCGCCTTCGACTTATATTTATGGTAGCTGTGTTCCTATGTTGTTGGGTTCCTTATGTAATTATAAATATGATTCAGGCCATAGAAACCACAACCTTGCAGCAGCCCACTGCCATTTCCTCACCTGTACTCACTACTGCCTACTGGCTTACATTACTGAATTCTGATTTTAACCCATTGTTATATGCTTTACTGAGCAGACGATTTCAGAAAGCTTTAAAGATTCTATTGAGGAAAGTTTGCAAGAAAGATTCATTATCAGATGTCCCTCATTCCTTGCAGCGTAGAAGGACAAGCTCTAACGTCACAGGAATCTCCAATATTCACTACACCAGTGACCAACAGAGTCAAGGAGAAAACTCATGTGCCTCTGCCAGTCCTGTTCCAAGCCGCCATAGTAGCCAACAGGAAGAAGATTATATTCCTGGGCAGTTTCCAAATCCCCCTAGTGAACTAATTTCCTCAAATCAAGAAATACAACCTGAAACAGAGAACAGTTGCGTCCTTTTGAACCCAAGCAATCTGCAACACCAATTTTTACAAGTCCCTACTACTACATCATACCAAATCAGACTACCCACAACTCCTAGTGGCAAGAGATCAACTCTGGTTTGTGGAAATATCACTATTAAAGTCAGCTATGAGGATCACTGACTGTTTTAATACAATGAAGCCAAGAATAAACTTGAATTTCTACTTAATTTTACAAGAATTCTGCAAAAAAAAATACAAGTATTGCAGAAAATTAAAGAAAAAAACAAACACATTTTCAATTTATACTGGCTAATGAAAGAATTATTTAAAATAATACAGGAATTTAGAAACATAAAGAAAAACCCAATAACTCTGCAACTCATACTGCCTTATGTCAGCTACATTCCAGCTGCTGGAATTCGGTTTTACAATGACAAGCATCTTGAAATATAAAATTGTATGTATATAATTGGTAAATAGTTTTTTATTTCACTAAATTAAAAAATAAAAACATAAGTAGAGCTTAAATACCCCCTTACTTTTGCATAATACCGCAAGCATAAATAAAGCTACGCTAAACTGCAATGTTATTCTAACTGACCTCATATTTATGGTAGTATTGCTAGTTAGCCAGACGTATAAAGAGGCGCAGAGCATTTGAGTTAGCAAGGACTTTCAATGCTTTGTTTTTAGCAGGTTATCTATTATCTGTTAGAAGTAAGCGGTTATATTTTCTCTATTAGAAAGCACAAACTTGCAGCTATTTGGGGCTATGATTTTGATTCAAGACTGAGAATACCGTCATTTATTGGTGGTAAACGTAAATATATTATTGTTGTGTGTATATATATATATATATACACATTTAAATGGGAATCAATGTCACAAAAATGTGACTCCATTTTTTGCAAGTTTTTAACCCCCATTTTTGCAAGTAACAGAAAATTCTGTATTATCTATATGAACTGTTAGTCATATCGCTAGCAATTGTATATTTTAAATTGTATTCCTATCTTGTATTGTACTTTTTAAAGACTAAAAAAAATTAAACATGGAATCTAGGGTGGGTATGTATGCATTTGCTAGGCATCCAAACAAACTCAGCATTTGGATCACAGTAATGATCACACTTCTGCTGTGCTGTTCATGCTGAATAAATAATCTTTAAGTACATGACAATATTGTGAAATAATCTTTAAAAATGTGTACTGGGTACTTGATGTTAAAAGCTGTGTTAGCTTGAATTCTATTATATAAATTATAGTATTACTGTTTTTCAATATTAGTATCTTTACTTACCAAACACATACAAATATATTTTATGCTCTGTTTCTCTGATCCACGATATTGTATTTGAATTCAGCATCATAAACATTGATGCATGTGGGAGGATAGGCTGGGTTTTCACTTTAACAACTGGACAACAAAAATGAGTTAAATATTTCACTTGGCCCCAGTAGTCTAATTATCGGGCCATGGAGTTCCAACTGCTGAGACGGCACCCTCACCTGTAAAAATCATTATTTTGTATATTTCCGGTTCGGCAATATTTTAAATAAAAATTAAATTACTGCCGGAAGTACTTTAAGCACTACTTCACGATTCAAGTGTTAACAGAATGAGTTAGAGCCCATCACGTTACCCTGGCAATGCTCTGACTCATTCTAATGTCTACTTTCAATATTGATGTATCTGCGTCTAAGTCTGGTAATTCTATTCTATTACGGATGCATCCGCATCTAAATCGGGAGTTAAACAACATTCCAGAAATCTGTGTCAAAATACGAGGACACAGAACGACGCGCCAGCGACATTGCAGTGACATGCAACAGATTCTCTAATTCCACTCCTAATCTCCTGTACTTGTAGATGCCCATGGGAATATTATTCAACATATTATTAATTTACTGATTTCTAGAGGCAAGCTAGTGTATTTAGTTAATTGGAAGGTTTATGGTCCTGAGGAGAGATTATGAACTGATGCGTTTGATGTCCACAGCCCCCTCCCTGTTAGGCATTGTCATAATCAGCATCATCTTAAACTTAAAGGGAAAATCACAGTCAGCGGGCTGCTGGCTGACGTCCGTGGGGGAGGAGTGTGGACAGAGCCGGACCCAGCGCAGAGGGACATCGGTTCTGGATTCAGGGAAGTGACTAAAGCAGTTTTAATCCCTCAGCGCCACGGGAGGGGGGTGCAAGGGACGGGGGCACTGTAGAAGCATATAGTGCCAGGAAAACGGCTTTGTTTTCCTGGAACTATAGAATCTCTTTAAGTAGCTGATGTCTTGCCTGGTGCAATGCATATGTGCAAAGTGAACGCAATAATGATGCAAGTGCCCATTCCCTCTAACCAGTGGTGTATCCTGGTTTTGTGCTGCCCTAGGCTGCCAGCCCCGCCCCACCTTCTAAATACACACACACACACACATTCACTGACAGATACGCATACACACGCTAACAGACACACACACACACTAACAGACACACACACACTCACTAACAGACACACACACACTCACTAACAGACACACACTCACTCTAACAGACACACACACACACAGACACACACAGACAAAGACACACACACCAACAGACACAGACACACAACAACAGACACAGACACCAACAGACACACCAACAGACACAGACACACACACCAACAGACACACACACACCAACAGACACACACACCAACAGACACACCAACAGACACCGACACACACACACACCAACAGACACACACACACCAACAGACACAGACACACACACCAACAGACACACCAACAGGCACACACCAACAGACAC
>OW240913.1:229050474-229067086 GCA_933207985.1 Pelobates cultripes
CCTGCATCAGTACGAGGTGCGCGAGGGAGCAGCAGAGGAGAGTGCTCCCTCGCGCGCCGGACGGGTGTCAGCAGGGCCAGCCTCTGGGGGGCCCTGAGGTGACCGGCTGCTGGGCCCCCCAGGAGAAGAGGCTGGCCCTGTGGGTACATACTGGGTCGCAGGGCCCCCTGCGACCCGGTATGTACCCACTGAATGTGGGGCCCGGATGACCTTAGCAGTCCGGGCCCCCCAGGACCGCCGGGCTCATGACAACCGTTGCGTTGTCATGCCCTGATGGCGGCCCTGGTCACAGAGATGGAACTATATCAAGGGATCAAGGGGTGTCCAACTTTAAAGCCAATTTAGCTAAATGCGAATTGGTGCCACTCCACACTACCCCTGATGTTAATACAGCACTTACGCAGCGCTTCCAGTTTGCGTGGACGGAATCAGACATTAAATATCTAGGGATCCACCTCCCCTGATGACCGGAACGGTTGTATGAGACCATCTTTCCACCACTTTTGGCGGCCATCACAAATGATCTAAAAACATGGCATAAACCACTTTTTGGATGGTTCAGACTACTCAATATTATTAAGAGGAATATCCTTCCATGTATCTTGTACCTACTGCAAACGATTCCCATTTCCTTCCCTAAGATTTTCTTGGAGTCCATCTGTAAACTTCTGACTAGGCCTCACTTGGAAGGTGGTCTAGGCCTCCTGAGTGTGGAAAAATATCATCAGGCGGTCCACCTCTCCAGGGTTTATGACTGGACAAATACCAACACGAGCACACAATGGGTTAAGATTGAGGGCACTTTTCTCGAAATCCCCATACACACGATTCCGTGGCATGGAAAAGGCCGCATTTACATATGGTTCAAACACCTCCTGACCATTTCCACCACCTTAGAGTCTGGTACACAGCCAGACAGGTCGCTGGCATATCCCCACATCCATCCCCGCAATACCCACTCACTCACATTCCTTTGTTTCCAGAGGGGCGATCGGACACCAACTTACGTTCATTCCATGGCATGCAGGTACTGGCGCTCTGAGCCACGATACAGGAGGGTGAGATCAAAACCATGTCACAACTACTCCTCAATCAGGCAGCTACGGGCACCCAACACCTACACCATGCCCAAATTTTCCATTTCATACACAGCACCAGCCTCCTCCCGAAGGGGAATAGGAACCTCACGAAATTTGAATTAACATGTCAGGAACACACATTAAAAAGGAAAATTCTATCAACCATATACTCTCTTCTGATAGAAGCAAACTCCCAGGCCATACCCAGGACATGGTTTTGATCTCACTTTGCCATTGAAAATTCTATCAACCATATACTCTCTTCTGATAGAAGCAAACTCCCAGGCCATACCCAGGACATGGTTTTGATCTCACTTTGCCATGAGGTGGACGGAGGAATTGCAGGTAGAGATCACTCCGGATCAGTGGAAAGCAATTTTTCTAAGAGCATACACATCGTCTACTAACCTAGGCACACAAGAAAGCAATTACAAATGCATTACAAGATGGCACTATACACCAGCGAAAATTCATAAAATTCATGATAATGCCTCAGATGAGTGCTGGAGATGCCACCAACACAATGCTCACACGACTCACATATGGTGGCAATGCCCAGAGATCCAAAGGTTTTGGAAACTTATTCACACAATGATCCAGACAATCTTCTCCTCCAAAATCCCATTCTCCCCTGAATATCTTTTACTCTTAGCACCCATCCCGAATATCAAGGCCAACATGGCCACATTGGTAGCCCACCTACTGACGGCAGTGAACCTGCTGATCCAGGTTTTGTGGAAACAGGCCTAAGTACCCATGGTCAGGGAATGGACACACAGGGTGGAATTTGTAAGACAAATGGAAGAGATCACCTTTTCGATCAGTAATAGATACACAAATTCGCTCAGATATGGGGCCCATGGCGTACCTTTATCCACTTGAGGACTACCCCCCAGGATACCTAGCCCAGAACCTGATGAAAGCAGGATACTGAGGTGGAGTAGTATACATGTCTGGTTACGCTTATAGCATACTAATGCTACATGTGATGTAACATAGCGTGCAACGAAGTGGATGATCCCCCCCACCTCACTTTTTCTTTTCTGTATACCCCCAACTGCAATTAATTTTACTGTACCGTTTTATGCAACATAAAATGATTTTATTTTAAAAAGCCCTTCATATATGCTGCTTCACATCCAATTATATTTGAATTTCCAAGTGTGCGTGTCATTACTGTGTATATAATCTGCATTGTATGTATTTTTTTTCATTGTAACTTTTTATTAAACTCTTTTTTTAAGGTTGTATGTTGTGGCTAATCTGCTTTTTATTTTTTAATGTTTTAAAATACAATTTGCTCTCATAAGATAACTAGATCATTCTAAAAGATGATGACTTACAAATACATGCTGTTTCCTTTAAATATTGATTTCCTGTGTACATGACACAGGGTATCACTGTCCCCAGTGGTACTCAATTGTCTCAGGGTACCCTCGACGCACTGGAGGGTGCTTCTCTGCGGTCCTAGTGTCTGTGGCTCCTGCACCCATCACCTCAGCTAGTCTGTCTTGTTATCTTCCTGGTTACCTGACTTAGGCATGCTTTCTGCACTGACCACCTGACCTCGATTTCTACATGTCATCACCTACCTGACAGTACCCTGTCTCCACCTCCAGGGTACCCCTGAAGGTTGTGCTTGTAAGGGATCACTACTATTGAAAACCAACCTAAGATAAGTGGACCATCACACAAGGTGGGTCATCACACTTAAAGGACCACTATAGTGCCAGAAAAACATACTCGTTTTCCTGGCACTATAGTGCCCTGAGGGTGCCCCCACCCTCAGGGTCCCCCTCCCGCCCAGCTCTGGAAGGGGGAAAGGGGTAATAACTTACACCTTTTTTCCAGCTGGTGAGAGCTCTCACCTCCTCTAAAGCCTCCGATCAAGCCCGCTGAGATGCGCCATGGCAAAGGCTTCTTGTGGCGCATTCAACTTGATCTCACTAGGAAAGCATTTTCAGTACTTTTCGCTTGGGCACTTGGTAACTCTCATAATAGCGGTTGGGAAACGCATAACTCAGTGACTGTCGATGAGGACGGCCGCAGAGGCTGGGGAAGACCCAGCCATTCCATAATTAGCAGTTTCTCTGAAACTGCTATAATTATGAAAAAATGGGTTAACCCTAGAAGGACCTGGCACCCAGACCACTTCATTAAGCTGAAGTGGTCTGGGTGCCTAGAGTGGTCCTTTAAGTGTTTGTTAGACACAGGGTGTGATGCAACATCATGATCTAATAAAGTAGATCAGTTGTAGTAAAGGTTTAGTTTGAAGAATATAAGAGATGGAAGGAAAGAAGCAGAGTAGAGACAAGGAGGGGTGGGGAAGGGAGATTATTGAGATTAAATCCCAAAATCGAGGATTTAAAGAGTTTGGTGGAGGAAGGTAAGTGTACATGTACGCAGGGCCGGCCTTAGGCAATTAGGCGCCCTGTGCAAAAAGTCTTCACGGCGCCCCCCCCACCTCCCACCAAGTTGCCTGAATACAGTAACACACACAGGCACCGGGGACGTGTGTATCACGAGGCAAACAAGGCATCTGCCTTGGGCGCCACTTTGCAGGGGGCGGCAAAAAAAAGCATCCCTCCAAACCCCCAGGCAGATCCCTTGCTTGCCTCGCATCCTGGGGGGCTCAAGAGCTGACCGGCTGGCCACTTTTGAGCCCCCCCAAGGCTGGCAGCGGGCAGCGAAGGAGCATACTCACCTGAGCTCTTCCTGCTCAGCTTCCTCTGCGCCGCTTAATGAAGCCGGGAGCCAGAATATGACGTCAGTCCGGCTCCCGGCATCACTAAGCGCTGCTTACTCAGCCTGTGCGCCCCCTGCCTGCCTGCCCAGCAGCCACACTGGACTGCTGGTAAGAAATCCACTCCAGCTTTCCCAGGGAGGCTGGGTGGATTTAAAATAAATGTAAAAAATATTAGTTTGTGAGTGTTAGTGGAAATGTCTGTGTGTGTGTCTGTGAGTGTTTATTTTGAAGTGAATGTGTGTGTGTGTGTGTGTCTGTAAGTGTAATTGTGTGTGTCTGTAAGTGAATGTGTGTGTGTCTGTGAGTGAATGTGTGTGTTGGTCAGTGAGTGTATATGTGTCAGTCAGTGAGTGTGTATGTGTCAGTCAGTGAGTGTGTATGTGTAGTCAGTGAGTGTGTATGTGTCGTCAGTGAGTGTGTATGTGTCGTCAGTGAGTGTGTATGTGTCGTCAGTGAGTGTGTGTCGGTCAGTGAGTGTGTAGGTCAGTGAGTGTGTATGTGTCGGTCAGTGAGTGTGTGTTGGTCAGTGAGTGTGTGTCAGTCAGTGTGTATGTGTCGGTCAGTGGAGTCGTGCATCTTTCAGTGAGTGCTTGCGTCTGTCAGTGAGAGTGTGCATCTGTCGGTGTGTGTCCAAGTAATAGTGTATGTGTGTATGTCATTGTTTGTCAGTGTATATGAGAGTGTGTGTCTGTCAGTGAGTGTGCGTCTGTCAGTGAGTGAGCGTCTGTCAGTCAAAGTGCGGCCTTGACAGGAAGGGGTGGGGGAAATTTAAACTCGGTTACAGGCATGTACACACACACTCTGTTAAAGGCAGTCACACATACAGGCACAGGCACAAACAATGGCACAGCGACACACACAGACAGACAGTCACATAGGCAGTCACACACACAGACAGACACACAGTAACACACACATAGACAGTTATACACACACAGGCAGGCAGTCACACAGATAGAAAGTCACACACACAGGCAGGCAGTCACACACAGACAGATAGTTACAGACAGACACACACAGGCAGGCAGGCAGTCACATACAGGCAGTCACATACAGGCAGTCACACACACAGGCAGTCACACACACAGACAGGCAGTCACACACACACACAGACAGTCACACACACAGACAGTCTCACACAGACAGACAGTCTCACACACACAGGCAGTCACACACACGGGCAGTCACACAGACAGACAGTCACACAGACAGACAGTCACACACACAGGCAGTCACATACATGGGCAGTCACACAGACAGACAGTCACACACACAGACAGTCACACACAGGCAGGCAGTCACACACAGAGACAGTCACACACAGAGACAGTCACACACACACACAGAGACAGACAGTCACACACACACACAAGGACAGGCAGTCACACAGACAGTCACACACACACACACACAGACAGTCACACGCACACAGGCAGGCAGTCACACAGACAGTCACACGCACACAGGCAGGCAGTCACACAGACAGTCACACACACACACAGACAGTCACACAAACAGGCAAACAGTCACACACACACACTTACCTCTTTCCAGTGGATGCAGTTGGCTGATGGGGAAGCATCTTCCCCTCTTCCTGTACAGCAGGGGCTTCGGGAGGTATTAGCCCCGTCTCCGCCTCTCGATAAGCCCCGCCTCCGCCGCTCGGTAAACCCCGCCCCCTCTGCCGCGATTTTTTTTTTTTTTAAAATAGACCCGGGTGGAGAATAATTAATCCTCCAGCCAGGTACCTCTTTTAGCTCCCCTGCACTCCGGCCATGAGTGAGCTGTGTCGGCCACAGGGCGCCCCCTGTTCCATGGCGCCCTGTGCGGTCGCACAGCTCGCACACCCCTAAGGCCGGCCCTGCATGTACGTTTAACAGATAAGTTAGGATTATGCTAGCTTTAGTGTATTAGTCATCTTAATTCTAATAATGACAGGATGCAAATATTTTGCATTAACTTTCTTTGCTCACTCCACAGTAGCAAAGAACATAGAAATAAAGAATCAACCAGAGATAAGCAAAGTATATATAACATGCATCTCCCACTGAGGTACTTCCTCTTGATACAGCAACATCACAAGTTACACATCAGAAATTACACAATATATGTAGAAGAAGAACATCCAAGTAGTATTCTAAAAAACAAGGAAAACTGTTGGAAACCAGGAACAATTGTAGGCCCATATAATCAGAAGACCGTTGTGTAGAATGAAGCTGAAAGAGAACATTTTAGTGATACAGAAACCTAAAGGGACACTATAGTCACCAGAACAACTACAGTTTATTGAATTTGTTATTGAATTTGTTCTGGTGAGTAGAATCATTACCTTCAAGTTTTTTGCTGTAAACACTGTCTTTTCAGAGAAAATGCGGTGTTTACATTACAGCCTAGTGATAACTTCACTGGCCACTCCTCAGATAGCTGTTAGAGATCCTTCCTGGGTCATGGTTGCCTAAAATGCATCCAAACATTCAGTAGCTCCTCCCTCTGCATGCAGACACTGAACTTTACTCATAGAGATTCATTGATTCAATTCATCTGAATTGTGCTGGCTCTGCCCCTGATCTGCCTCCTTGACCGTCTCAGCCAATCCTATGGGGAAGCATTGTGATTGGATCAGGCCACCACTTCTGATGCTGTCAGCAGACTGCTTGTTTTTTTGAGGCAAGCAGCATGCAAATCGACAGCTTCAGGCTTGAATACAGTAAGAGTTTGCTATATTTATGGAGGCATGAGGGGCCCAGGGGGGCTAGATGGTGGTTTTAACACTATAGGGTCAGGAATACATGTTTGTGTTCCTGACCCTATAGTGATCCTTTAATCGTGAACAAATGAGTGCAAAAACAAGTACAAAATATAGGGTGCACAATTAAAAACACCACCACACAATGTGAAATACTTATATCAAGGAGGACCTTACAATTTGTCTCTTGTTATCTGTAACATATACAACTGTACATAGTGTAATACTGTATATATACAGATATTTAAGTACACAGAGGTAATGGGTCACTCACTCTTCCCAGAGCCACGTATAGCAGGCTCTCTCTGTGATGGCTTATCAGCAGATAAAGTTGCTGGAATGAATTCTGGAATTCTGTTATATTCCCAAATATTCAGGAAACTTGAAGGTTTTTCTCAAATTGATTTACTTTAATAAAGTGCAGAAAACCGGATATCGCAGCAGACAAATAGTTTTGGAGAGGTAGGATAAACAAAATACCACAAAAAACATATAAATATAACAAATACAAAAATATCAAAAATATATAATATGTTTTTGAAATTGATTACTAGGGATAAGAAAATATAAAAATAGATATAAGTTCCTACCCAGCATATAGTGCATATAAGAGGATGAAATTACATTAAAACTGCCTGTGGCGGGACCGTTCCCTAACTGTGAATTGCCCTTTTCCTATGTGTGGATGTGACCTCCTGGAATGTGTGGTCCCTCTTGGTAATTTTCTCCCTTTCTATAATTTTTTTACCTTAAATCCTGCAAAGTTCCTTTGAACCACACGGGGGCGCAAGTACCTTTGAACCACCCAGATACTCCATTTAGAATGTTTAGTTAGAATGTTCACACCTCGCTAACAAGGGAACAAGGGAACAAGGGAACAAACAGCGCGTACTTCCCCTGGGTGGCTGCCGATTCGTATCACCGAACGCCCACCAGGGGGAGCATTTGTCTCCCGAACCAGCCTGCGTGCACTGTCTTTGATCCCCATGTTGGGGATCGTCCTACTTGCTCCCCTATACAGCTATAATCACTGTTAACCCCCCCTACCTGGCAGTTGCGAGGCTAGGCCTCGTAGTTGCCCAAGAGAACGCTCTCTCTCCGGCGGATACCCGAGGGGGGCATCCACTGGAGAGAGGGACGCGCGCCAACAGGGAATCTCTGGAGCTGTGAGTCGGTCTCATGGCTGCAGGCTCCCGCTGGTCGCATGGAAGTCCGTGCTGACCAATGGTAGAAGGAGCGCCCATTCAAACTGGGTTCCCGCCATTCTCCTGCTTGGTCGGCACGAGTAAGCGCTGATTGGTCGCTGCGGGGTACCACCGACCAATCAAAGCAAGAGCACCCGTTCAAATGGGGTTTCCCGCCCTTTCATCTGATTGGGCCACAAAGCCCCTCTACTCCTCGAACGCCGATTGGCGCAATCGAGTTTCGCACCCTTTCTTCGGATTGGGCTGCAAAACTCCTTCCTCTCCCAAGCGCTGATTGGCGCGATTTGATTTGAGCCCTTTCAGCCGATTGGCTGTTGCTTGGTTTAGGCACGAAGTTTGAATTCACCGGACTAAACCAAGCAACTCCCGGGAACTAATTTCGGAGATGTACAGAGCCTTGAGCTCCAGACTCTGGATGCTGATATCTCGGGCTCTGTACATCTGATCGCCCCACTTTTTTCAGTGATCACAGCTGGGACCTGGGGCTATTTATCAATATAAGTTTCAACCTTGTAACCCCTTCCTGTCCTGGGGTGCCGAGACCCAAAGTTTACCCCCTGTATGTAATGTGTTTTCATGAGTGTCCCCGTGTCCTGTAAGTATCTCCCAGAGCGAGAGATGGTTATCTGTAACCCAGCCCCCTCGTGCCTGGAATTGTGTTGTGTTGGATGGAGACCCCCTGCGGGGGTCTGTGCATAAAAACCTGTGTGCCCAAATAATCATTGCCAAAGGTTGTACCCTGAAACTGTGTGTCGTCCAGTTACTGGGGGAAATGGGTCTGACCTACTATTAAGGAAGGGAATAACCAGCCGGGTTACCCAGGTCCCGCTACACTGCCATTTCGAAATCCATGTTGAGTCCACTTGGAGACATGGTGTCTAAGTCAAATATCCACCTCATCTCACATTTGTTCAACATGGACTCCAAATCGCCACCCCTCCAGTGTCTCCGTACATTCTGGATACCGAAGAACTGCAAGGCGGTGGGATCACTATTGTGGTGCCTTAAAAAGTGTAGAGACACATTATGTTTCAAAAAATCTCTCTTTATGTTGTAAATATGCTCACGTATCCTTGTTTTCAGGCATCTAGAAGTCTTGCCCACATATTGGAGACCACAAGGACACGTGAGCACATACACAACACATCCTATTTGGAATTTTTCTTGTCCTGAAAATGATTTAAAGCCTTCAATTTTCTTAATTTTAGGTTTCAAATTTTTACAGGCAACACAGTTACCACAATAGTGGAAACCCTTTATCTGTCCTCTGTGTGTACTAATAATATCTGTATTCCCATTATCAATAAAACTCGAGGTTAATATTTGAAAAGGATGAAAATAAAAACTTGAACATTCTTTAAAAAGGCAGATGTGAACAGTTGTATCCACACAGATAGCGGTCACTTCCGCCCCTGGCTAGACAACATCCCAAACGTTACAGATAACCAGAGATAAATTGTAAGGTCCTCCTTGATATATCACATTGTGTGGTGGTGTTTTTTATTGCACATCCTGTATTTTGTACTTGTTTTTGCACTTTATGTAGTGTCCTCTGAGTGATTATTGACACTAGGGTTGCTGCACCTTTCATAATTCAATAGCGCCAATCCATCCATATCCAATTGTTTTTTACTTTTGTTGTGTGAACAAATGAGTATTCTTTAACATGGTCTGTTTAGACATGTGATGTATTTTTGTTTGTTTTTATGACACGTAGATAAGATTTATCTAAAAGTGCACTAACCAACCTAAATACTATATCTCTAGGAAGTAACAGTTGAAACAAGTAACCAAAAGCCTTTAATCAAATAAGATGACCAATCCGCTGCTAGTAAAATGTCTGACAAGGGAGCTACTGCCGTAAAGGCGGACGATGCCGCAGCAAACAGAATGTGCACCAAACGACGGATTAATACGAGCCAGTAATAACAGACATCTTACCCATCGAGACAAAGTGATAACTGGAACTGGGCAATGAGGTTTGACATAAGAAATCAACAATTGCCAATAGGAGGCCGATAGTAAAGTAACCGTAGCCATCATGTAAGTCCGTAGAGTAGTCACCACACAGATTTGGGATTCTGACTGAAAAAATGGATAGAAGAACATCAAAACCGATTTGGTACGACAGTAAACACGGAACCTGACACCTTCCGGAGAAAAGGAGAAAGCATCCACATCAAAAGCGCGAACATCTGAGACCCAAAGAATTGAGACCAGACAGAGGAGGAGGGTAAATTAAGCAGTTAACTGGTGTAGTGATAATCTATTGTTTGTAGGCCAGCCCTTTAAAAATCGAAGAACCTGAGCAATGTCCCATAAGTTTGTATATTTTGGTGCATGTGGTCTTCGGAATCAAATACCACAAAGTAGTCGGCAAACTAAAGAATCCTGAACTATAGGTTTTCCCTGAAGAGGGCCGTGAGCAGCTAAAATTGCTGAACAAACAACATTAATCGAACAATAAGACTTACCGTCCAAAATGAAGGACGACATGAAATTAAAGATAAGGATTCCCCATTGGGTCCCTGAGTAGCATCGGATCGTAAGTTAGGAGCAGAGGGTCCTCGCAAGATAGATCAAGAATGTCCAGGAAACAAGGTTGACTCGTTCAAAGCAGAGTCAAGAGGAGAACTATCACGCTCTGTAATCAGATGTGGTGAAGTACCCTCGCTATCATAGCGAATGGAGGGAAGGCAATGCTCCTTTGAATGGCCAAATCTGTAGAAACTCATCCTGCCTGTCTGTAGAAACGTATCCACCGCAGCCAGCTGTAGAAGTCTGTCGGTTGGTGCATGATGCGAAGAGGTCTATTCAAAATGGATCTCTCTTCATTTTTAAGATCGCAAATATTTGAGGATCTAGTTGCCCATTAGTGTTGATGGGAGAACCAGTCCACAGTGAGATTGGTTTCTTTTGGGAGATGCTTTGCCATCAGTGTTATGTTGCATGGGAGGCAATAGTCGAAGATTTCCTTCATGAGTTCTGCCAATTTTTGGAAATGTGTGCCTCATAGATGATTGATGTATCAAACTGCAGAGACATTGTCCATGCGTAGTAGGATACAGCAATTGGATCTCTCTTTTTCCAAGCTCTGAATGGCAAAGGCACCTGCTAACAGTTCTAACAGTGTTGATGGGAGAACCAGTCCACAGTGAGATTGGTTTCTTTTGGGAGATGCTTTGCCATCAGTGTTATGTTGCACGGGAAGCAATAGTCGAAGATTTCCTTCATGAGTTCTGCCAATTTTTGGAAAAGCGTACCTCAGAGATGATTGATGCATCAAACTGCAGAGACATTGTCCATGCGCAGTAGGATACAGCAATTTGATCTCTCTTTTTCCAAGCTCCGAATGGCAAAGGCACCTGCTAACAGTTCTAGGTAGTTGATATACAGGGCAAGTCATCCATACTTTTCCCATGGATGCCCTTCCATCTGTGCCACTCCAACACTACTGGCTGGCATCTGATTCCAGAACAAAACCCACACGATTGCACAAGATAGCCCAGCCATTTCATGCTTGCATGCATTAGAGCCACCTTTGGAGTTCCTGTTTAACTTTTTCTGTAATCGAGATCGATTGTTTGTAAGTGGGGATTGGTCTGAGAAAATGACCCAGGAGCGGATCCGGGAATATTGCCTGGATGGAGGAGCCTTCAATCCGTGGTAGGTGCCTGAGTAGGATCAAGTACCAACATAAGATCTTGCAAATTTCCTTGCATATCGCAGACACCCTCGTTAAAGGGAGCCACAATGTACAAGACTGTAAGTCTATGTCGGAATCAAGAACTGTACACATTGAGCGGGAACCAGTGCTGATTTTGCTCAGTTTACTATGAAACCCAGATATTCCAACAACTCCACTATGTAATCCGTATGTGACACTAGTTGTGCTTGGACTTGGCAGAAAAGCAGTATGTCATCCAAGTAAATTAAGCATCGAATGTCTTCCCCACAGAGATGGGCTATCACCGGTTTCAGAACCTTCATAAAGCACCATGGTGCTGAACTGGGCCTGAACGGGAGACAAGTGAATTGCCGTGGAATTCCGTTCCATAGAAGGTATGACTGTTTTCGTGCTCCAGGACAGATAGGTAAGCATCCATGAGATCAAGATGGGTGAACCAATTGCTTTCTTGGAGGACATCCCTTAAGAGATGAATTCCCTCCATCTTGAAATGACGATAAATGACATGAACATTTAGCTCCCGCTGGTTGATGTCCGGACAGAATTTTCCTGTCTTTTTGAGCACTAAGAAGATATTGCTGAAAAATACTCTGTGAGACACAGTGGGCTGAATGGCTCCTTTTGTATGTAAGTCTATGGGTCATGAATCTTAAGCCGTGAAGTGCAGCTGGCACAGAGGGTGTGATTTGACTGGAATGATCTCAAATTTAATGCGGTAAACCGCAAAGGTCTGCAGAACCAAGGTATCAGAGAAAGAAATGAGAAAGGTGACTCGCAGTGTGCGCATTGGTCAAAACAGAAGGTAGAACGGTTATAAAACATTGTCTTACCTGTAGTGAAGCTTGCTTGAGCATGTCCCCAGCCTCTGTTTGATCTTCAGGAATACTAAAATGGTTGTTTGCCACCCTCTTCTTAGAAGGGTAGAAGGGTTGAGGACGTGAGTAACGGGGGCATGATGGCCAGAAACGGCTGGTGGCATCAGCCCTGCCAAAAACACTGCTAGGGTTACTGCCTCAGAATACCTTGCGCATTGAGGATTGCACCTTGTGGGGATATTTATGGGATAATAATAGTAAACAGTGAGAATTGCCCACTAATTCAATTCTCAGATCCCAAAGATCGTTATCGTAAGTGAGAAGTATTTCATATAAATAAATTCACAATTTATAAAAATAGATTTATTTATAATAACCAATAATTAACAAATAATATTATGTAACATGCGTGACAATAATCAATGAATATCCAGTATAAAATGATTTGCAATACAATGGAATGGGTATACACATTTCAATGGCTAAACAGCATTTTCTGTCAAGGCTTACACGATTTATGAGGTCTTTCACAGAGAGAAAGCGAAGGGCCATAAAACCCTGGTTAACAGTTAGAATAACCCTTTCAATGCTGGCTAGATCTCCTAGGTAATTAAGATCTATTATTATGTAATTTTAAATAAAATAACATTTAAACCAGTTCATTAGTCATTTCCTGGAACCATCCAATAAGAGAATCTACCATGATTTTTACAAAAGCAGAATTTTAGTTTGACTAAAAAGATATCTTATTTTATATTAGAGCAAATCAATACACCTGGATAAAAACAGCGTTATGCTAACACGTGATAATATCACATCAATACATAATTACTCTTAATTCCACCTGCAGAATGGAATGTTTATAACTATATATTCTTTAGTTAACTAAGATTTCTTAAATATGGAAATCTGACTGTGATTTATCCAGTCATATATCATGCTATTAGTACATTTTAATTAATTTAAATTAATTAAATGAAACCAGTATAATTACCAGTTGAGTAGATATTTCATCCGATTGATAGTCTCAGGAACTTATTTGGATGTCTCTCTGCATGGAGGTATGTAGGAATTTCTGAGTGTCCTAGAGTGGATATCTGTCATAGGCCTCTCTGCATTGCTTCCGACTGCTCACTTCTTTGCTTTCTTTGCATACCCTTGCATCCCTCGTCTACCTCTTCCCCCTCTTTGTCTTAACTTTTTAAAGGGAAAATTCACTAGTTGGTAAACCAATAGCAACACTGGGGGTGTGGTTATCTTCCAGATCGCAATTTAGTTATTTGATCTATAGAGGGCAGTCTTGTCCCACTAAACATACCTATCCAGGAAAGAGTTAACTTTTCTTGGTGGCTATTTTGACGTCATTTTGCGTTATCTTTATAGTAGCCATAACTTAAGTTTTCTGTCAGATCAAACAGTTTCTTTAAGTTTTGTCCAGACTATGTGTCTGGCAAATTCTGAGTTTTGACCCGTAACTTACAATGGGACCTTGTACATATAGAAAGTAAAATTTTATTATTTAATCTCCTCTGTCACAAATGTCTGGGTTTAGAATGCATCTATTCCATTAGCATTTTAGACAGTCTATCCAACCCCCGTTCTCCTTATCACTTGGTTTGTATATACTATGCATTCCTTTAGCTCTGGGAAAGTGGTTAGTTTTACAGATAGGATAGAAATTTCATGTCTCTTTGTTAACTTGAAAATAACAAAATGGAGTCTGGTCTGTTCAGAGTGACTCAGAATATACACTTTTAATTTCTATCATAGCACAAGATGTCTGCCGATATAAATACCCTGACAACCTTGTTAAATGATGTGAAGTCACATGTTTATTAAGCTCCTTCATAAATGGTTCACCAAAAAGCTTGCCATGTACTTGTGGGCCCAGTTCCTTGGCCCCAAGATCCACCAATTTGCCATCTGCACAGCGTCTCTCTGAAGAGAGGGCTACATTAGTTTTGTACAAAAATCAGAAACAGCGTTAGGCCCATTCATGTATGTCGTGCGCCCAGTCTCACACCATATCTGCTGTGAAAGATGCCGTCTATGAATAAGCTTCATCTGCCAAGGTCATCATGTGGGCAAGCGGCCTGACAGCGTCAAGAAGCTTGTTTTGGGCTCCCTTAAAACCCTTTTTGACCCCTTTCTTTGTTACATACAAGCTGGGTTCCCATATCCCATCATCCAAATGGAAAGTCTCTGCCTGCCACTCATTGAGTATGGAGATGGAAGGGGGCACATCTTGCTCCTTGTCTGAGGAGATATCTTGTGTCGGTGGAGGTATGAGACGTATGTGCTTACCCCGCTAAGGGGGCGCCTTTCCATTGTTAGGCCTTGGAGCCTTCACCCTTCCAGTGAAACTCCAAACAACACCTGCACTGACGGGAAAAACCCACAAAGAGAAATGGTTGGTGCAAAAGGAACACTGAATGAAATTAGGTGAATGGTTCCTAAAGAACCAAAATGCCATTTGCGGCAAAAGCCACCACCCTTGAACAGTCTGCCATTTGTGGTCAAACTGACATACCCAAAAGGAACACTAGCCCACCAAATGCAGATGGAATCTTATTCGGTAGATGAATACCTGTAAAAATGAACGGCATCGAACGAAGCATGTGACACACGAATGCCTGAGAGAAGGTTGCACTTCAGCTGTGCCTTACAATGACATGTTACTGAGCGTTCAGTGCTGCAGATAGTGAGCAAAGGTATCCTGATGGCCAGAGCTACCTAGATATAAATGAGGCCCGGTGAAGGGATAAGAGAACCCGTAAGGGAGGGGGAAAGGGGCAAAGGGTACAAAACCAGAACTATTAGCAGAGGCAACCCCAGAGTAGGAGGGAAGCCATCCCAGGTGACAGTGACGGTGGGAACACCAGTAACCATCCCCAATATCCTCAACACAGTATAGAAGCAGTATCAAATGGTTAGCAAACACATATATTAGTACAATAAACAGCCAAGAACACACAAGATAAGCCAGTGTGAAATTTTTAAAATACAATACTATGATCTGACTTGCATTGAAGCAGCAAAGAAAGAGGAAGTAACTCAGTGGGAGGTGCGTGTTATATATAACATGTACCTCCAACTGAGTTATTTCCTCTTTCTTTGCTTACCTCTGATTACCTCTAATTGGTTCTTTGTTTCTATGTTTTTTGCTGCTATGGAGTAAGTAAAGAAAGTTAATGCAAAATATGAAGCCTCCTGTCATGTAATAAAATGATTTGCATTGTTTGCTTATTTGTAGTCAGTCACAGCCAGGACTTACAAATGAAGGATATGTGGATTTCCAAATTTAGACAGTTGCTGTTTTGACTGCAACCAGCAATAAGTTTTTCCAGGTCCTAGTATTTGTTGATGGAACATGCCAAGAGAAAAGTTTTACAGATTAAGAGGAATATCCAGAAGTGGGGTTGATTGGGGTGGATTGCCTCCCCAAAAGCATTGGAATTGGGAAAGACCAAAAAAATGTATGCTGCCATTTTCCATGACACACACCTCCAGCATTTGGAAGCACTATCTTACTATTTTTTGTAGATAACAGAGATATCTTGCATCTTTCCAAAACAGATTGTTATAAAAAAACAACAACAAACAAACAACATCTTACTAGTTTCCTAGTGGTTAAAGAATTTGGTTAATTTCATGTTTCCTGTGTCCAAGGGGAATTGTTTTATTTCTCTTCGCAAGAAAGCATATGTTGAGGTCAGACATTGGTAACATACTAATAGTGGTTTGGAATTGCTATTGCCTGGCAGTAGAGTTTTTTTTTTTGTATTTATGTTGATGTTGCACAGATGTGGGATACCCCATAAATTGGCTAGGATATATATGTCCTACAAGATCTAAAACTGTTTGAATAGACATTCTGTACATGTGGAGAACTGCTAGAAAGTTAGGGTTAGGTGTTAACAGCTGTAGAGAGTTTAGAGGTACTAACTATAAGGGATATATACAGAAATATAGCTAATGTTAAGCCTTAAAATATAACATATTTATTATTAATATTGGTATTTATATAGCGTCAATTAAGTCAGCAGCACTTTACAATATTATGAAAAGGGGGGGTGGGGAGAAATTAACAATAAATGAGACAATTACACAGTGACACAGGAACAATAAGTAGATGAGGACCCTGCTCAAACGAGCTTACAGTCTAGAGGAGGTGGGGTACAAATACACAACAGGGCAGCAAGGGTGGCAGCCACCAAACAAGATGAAAAAGTAGCAGAGCTGGAGGTGAGAGTGTAAGATAGCTCGTTAGAGCAAGAGACAGATTTGGATAAGTATAGATAAATTACTCTGGGAGTCCATAAACATTTGTTTT
>OW240913.1:229067186-229084240 GCA_933207985.1 Pelobates cultripes
GTTAAGAATGTGTAAATATTTAAAAAGTTTTTCAATGCTGGGTCACTTAGCATTACTTAACCGCTGTTGACGTTACTAGATCAATAAATTTATAAGGCCAGTCAATGAATTTGTATGCATGCCAGGGCCTTGCACACACACACATGTTCCTCTGGCATGTGTGTGCCAGATTGGCTGGCTTTTAAATGGATTCCAGTGAGAATATGGCTTGCCAATGACACGTAAGCCTGTGAAACTGGCATAGGTTGATCCCTTTTTAATAGCTTTTGCAACACAAACATTGTACGGAGCCTGGGAAATAAAGTAAAAATGTTTTAAAAATTAAAAAAAATAAAAATCTGCTTAATTTTCTCATGAAATTGGCCGATTGGCTATTGCTTTAATAGTATGTGTATTGGGCAACAATTGTTAGCAGTTTGGAAAGTCATAAAATATATATGTGGATTTTTTTTTTTCTTGTTTTTCTAAAGTTGTTTTAAGGAAAGGTCTCATTAATTTTAAACTTCCTATCATTCCAGTGCCCAAACCACATCTTGCAGGTTTTTTTTGTTTTTTTTTCTGTAAAACACGGAAGAGGGCAGGAACATAAATCATGTCTTCAGCCCTCCGGGAGTGCAGCCAAAAAAAAAAAGTTGTATTTATCGTAGCATAAGGAGACTGAACTGTGTTGCAATAGCTATTTATTATTATTGTAAAGTAACCTAATCAATGCCAGTGGGTCATTTAAGAAATAGGGAAAAAAGTAATAAGGCAAAATGTCACACAGCAACATTACCATTACCTTCCCAAATATCTGCATTCAAAAAGAAAGTGTTCGGAACTTGAATAGCTCTAGGATAACATATAGTATATTGTTTTTGTTTATTTTTATTATTATTATTTTATTTTTTTTGTTCCATTTTTGGTTTGGCCTGGGAATAATGTTTGTAATAATTTTGGGCTTTATTTCCTAAAAATGAGATTGTGAAACTCATATTTGCCAATGTATGCCAACATTACCGATCTACGATGTTTTACAAATTTAATTGAAAATTATTTCAAAAGGACCTCCTTTTTCCCCCATTTTCGCACGGTATATTCTTATTTATTGGCCATCACTCAATGATTTTATGGAAGTGACACAAAACAGACAAACCGGTTGAGAATTACTATTTTATTTTTTTTGCCAAGTGGTCTCCCATTTTCCCCCACGCCCCTGAAATGATCTGTATCACACTCCCCACGTCCTTTCTATTTACATTCTGGTATTTGGAGGTACAGGTTCTAAACCCCTCAGAATGCCCGCTTCAGTTTATTTAGGTGGTTGTGGTGCCTGGGCCCTGTCTCTGCAGACTTTTGTTTGACAGATGTTACAAACTGGCAAGATAAGGATTTAAAGTGGAACTTATAACTCCGCCTCCACGCCCTCTCAGTCAAAGAGCCAGGAAATTAAACTTCACAGTTTGCATACTAACTTATGCCATTAAGATGATATTCACTACTGACATGAAAGGGACTTGCACTTGCAAATCCAAAAATGTCCTCTGTCGCTCTGAATCACAGGTCAGATTTAGTTGAATGGTTTTCAACGTATAACGTTAGGCCATAACTCCGCCTACTGGGTTAAGTTTACGTTGTGATTGGCTAAAGAGTATATGGTGTGACTTAAATTGGTGGTTTTTATAGAGCCCTTAAAATATATAGCTTGTGTAAAATATAACATATGCTGATCCCCTTTCTGTATAAAATTTTTATTGCATTTCTACTTTCTTTCTCGTTTCTGAAATATATATTATTGTACAAATGATGTTTCCCAAGAACTAAGACATTTATTCACTTAACACTGATTTGTATCGAATATAAATTAAAAATTTAAGGCTAAAATAACCCAACAATATTCACTGCTTGTCTTTTTTTTTGCCTAAATCTTGCCATTCAGATTTGAGTTTGATACAAAGTTGAATCCAGTTCTCCTTACTTTTATGATTTTATGTGTGAGACGTGCTAAAGGTCTCTCCCTCCAGAAGGTACGCCCTATAAAATGTAATAATTTATGTGAAATCTCTTCAAATTTACCAACTTGAGTGGATCTTCCTTTTGTCAGTTATATTCAATAACTGTTTAAAGCGGCACTGTCATCTTCTGGGGACTTTGCAGAATTCGCAAAGACCTACAACGGTGACATCGCCGCTGGCTGTCCGGTGGCCGGAGGGATAGATGAGATTTACGTGCCTAAACCTGTCCCTCGCGGGTGTGGCCATTTTCCTCTGGTCAGTCCTCTTTAGCAGGAGCCAGTGTTACTGCTGTGCTCTCGTGCATGTTCAATAATACAGCTTCGAGGTTTATGGCCTTGCGGGATCCTCCATAGACTGAGCCAATTCCCTGCAGCTGTCACTGACGGTTGTTGGGATTGACACTGTAGCTCTGCCCAGTATCTAAGAAACTCTGGCGAAGAAAATATACAGAGGTAAAGAAGTCGCTACTTTGTCTCTGCATATCTCTTGACTGGGTTTGATTGTCGGTCATAATGGGTATTTCATAAAGATTCTATCTTTTGTTTAGATGGACCCCCAGGGGCAAATACATTTCCAGCTCTTAACCTTGTCCGTTAAAGCATTTTGGGCGTTGTAGTTCAGTAAGAACTGTATGCTAACTTTTGATGGCCCCTAATGTATTAGTATAGCATTATTGCTGTCACAAATATTGTACTAAGATTTATAATCACAATGACAGCCTCTTCATTTTAATCCATTTATTCCAACATATGTTTTTTAACAAATACAAAAAAACAAGTCCTGCGCTTAAACTCCCATCACTCCTGGGCAGCGGCAACGACCATAGTACACATCAGACCCAATACATACAGTAAAAACCAAAGAAAAAAGTTACCTGTGCCCTTCCCAAATCCCTATGCATATTTAAGCAAATGGAGGTTATTTATTTTCTCCAATGGCCATGAGAGAGTTTAGCCCACCTGCCATGTCAAGGTCAACCACTTATCAAACATGTCTCATTACTGACCTTAAATGAGGGCAATCTAAGCACCGTAACCAGTACAGCTTGCTCTAGTGGTTATAGTGCCAGGAGTCCCCTGTCACTGACCTATTGTAAGTAATATCACAGGTTTTGAACAGTTCAACACTTACCTGACTCACCTGGGTCGGCCTCTTTTCAGATATCACCAAAGTGGAGGTCCTTACTCAATTCAATTACATCAATGCAACCCATGTTTGGCCAAATTTCATTGGCTGAGAGTTTCATGCTGACACTTAATTCAGCCAATTAATTACCTAAAGAAAGGGTCAACATTGACATATTTAACGCCAAAAGGAAACTACTACTTTTGGTGTATCTGATGAGAAGGCATGACTGCACATGAATTTGAGACCCAAGTAAGTGTCAAATTATTAAGAAATGGCTTGACTACTTACTGGGATGTCTGACGATTACTGCATGCCTCCCAACTGTCCCGCTTTTGGGGTCCTGTTCTGAATTTGTTCCCTGCATCAAGGTACACCGGGGAACAGTCCTCGGTTAGCACAACGTGAGTGCATCATTAGATGTGCTTGTGCTGTGCAGCGGCACTAGGACTCTGCAGAGAGTGATTCACCAGTGCTCTTTGCATGTTCCACTATGTAGTAGCTGGCCAAGAGGCAGACTGTGAGCTTGGCATGCTTGATGCCAGGCTAACATATCACCTTCAGTGGGCAGCTTGCATATTTTCTGGGCAGGCCTGCCCATTGTGGTGGCTCCCCTTAGTAAGGGCTGCAGCACTGTCCCAATTCTGCTAAAGGCCGAGTTGGGAAGTATGCTAAAGGCACCATGACCACTAGAGAAGGCCGTTGTGGTTATAGTGGTTATACTTCCACTTTAATGTCTACATAATGTCTAGAACTACACCAAGCATTATTTTAACCCTTGAATTCTTTGTTTGCGATGTCCTTCTCCCACCACTACTTAGGAAATTGTCACATATTCATCCGCTTATAAAAAGGTGGTTAATGGCATTTACTGTCCACACAGGAAAGGTTGTGCCGAGCAGCAACCAAATGCACAGAAGGATTAATGCTGAGCAGCAATTATTGCAAATGGGAACCTGGTAACTGCCTTTGGGGTCAAAGGCCGGTTACAGCCTATCAGATCTAGAGGAGGGGTATTTAGGCCCAGTTCTCATCCTGCTCAGTGCCCTGTCGTAGTTTCCCTTGTGGTTGTCCGAGAGCGCGTTATTGATATTGGTTATTCTGGTTTTTGACTTTGGCATTGTTTTTTGACTTCCCTGTTTTCTGGCATCCCTTATCGCTGTGTCTCTTTCTGTATCCCTTGACCTCGGCTATTCCTGACTATTCTTTGGTACGTTAGTCTGGCCATTCTAAGGTCCAGTATACGTTACCTATCAGTCCTCTGTGCTACACAATTCTATGTGCTGGATCATTCTGTAATCCTGACAGAAATTATACCAGTTCAGAACCAAGGTTGCCTTTCCTCAGGCACCATGGCTCCTACATACCTTACTTGTGCCCCCTAGTTTAGCTGAGCATATTATGTAGAATCCAGAATGTAATTTCTGGATGTCAAGAGTCGCAAAAACAACTTGTCTCATAAATGTGTCTCTCTGGCTCTCAAGGCGTGGAGATTTTAGTGAGTGCTTGTCTTCTCTTTATCCAGGTTTGGAAAACGTGCTGCACATCTGCATCGCCTCTCCTCTTGTAATTCACTTCTCGGCAGCACAGAGCATCTATCCATGCACCGTTGGCAATCCAGAGTAGCCTGATCATATGTGTTTAACTGGGTTTGATTGCAGAAAATATATACTGCAGGGAAACAGAAGCAGCATTGTTACCCAGCAGAAACCATTTCTAATATGTATTAAAGGACCACTATAGTGCCAGAAAACAAACTTGTTTTCCTGGCACCATAAGGTCTTTGGGTTCCCCTCACCCTCAGGGTCCCCCTCCCGCCGGGCTCAAGAGGGGTTAAGGGGTTAATCACTTACCCTTCTCCAGTGCCGGGCTCCCTCTGCGCTGGGGAAATCTCCCTCTTCTGACGTCAGCGCTGAATGCGCATGCACGGCAAGAGCCACGAGCGCATTCATTCAGTCCATAGGAAAGCATTTCTCAATGCTTTCCTATGGACGCTGGCGTCGTCTCACTATGATTTTCACAGTGAGAAGCACGGAAGCGCCTCTAGCGGCTGTCAGGGAGACAGCCACTAGAGGCTGGATTAAATCTCCGTGAAACATAGCAGTTTCTCTGAAACTGCTATGTTTACAGCTGCAGGGTTCGCGAAGGACCTGGCACCCAGACGACTTCATTGAGATGAAGTGGTCTGGGTGCCTATATTGGTCCTTTAAGGATAAATATTTTTTTTTATTATAAATCTATAAATAGGACTGGTGTCTCCATTCACTAGTTTAAATTTTGAACTGTCATTCGATCTAGAGAGATCATATCTGAACACTCTATATATGATTCTGCAGACTATGAAGGTGATGTGTGTTCTGAAAATGTTGCCAAGATTGACCAGAAAAGTGGGCAATCTCCATGGAAACCAGTGGAAACTCTGGTATATTGTTTGTACCATTTTCAGAACATAGCTCCTTATTTGTCTGAGTTCCCCATGTTCAGGCCTCCATTACAATCTGATGGTTAGCTTGTGGCGGAACGCGTTGTGTACACAAATGTCAGGCTCTTGTACGACACTCCACGTAACTGTTATTGGAGGTCACATGGCTGATTATGCAGTACGATTTAACCCACAATGTACGCAGAGCATTGTTACTTTAAAAAAACAACAACGATGTATTGGCTTTTGGGAGATATTATATTGTGTGTCTGTTTTCCTCTGCAGTACTAGTGATCATGCTTAACAGGGAGTATTTGTGAATTACATATAGCAGTATAATTTCAACTTGCACACCTGCGATCTCCTATGACATAGGAATTCGAAACCCAAAAATGCTTTTGTCCCCATACAAGCTCTGTTAACCTATTTCTGACTCATTGAAAAACTTGTACACATAAATCACATAGAAGAATCATTAAAAGTATCTAGTCACTAAAAAGTGTATTAAGAATGCACCAAGTGGTCATTTGTGGAACTGCAGGTAAAAAAAAAAAAAAAAAAGGAGACATTCTGTTGAATTAGATCAGGGGTGCCCAAAAGGTAGATCCCCAGATGTGTTAAAACTACACCTTCTGTGATGCTTTGCCATTCTAAAGGCATGCAGAGCATATTGGGAGTTGTAGTTCTACAGCATCTGGGTGTCTACCTTTTGGGCACCCCTGAATTACGGCATCCCAAGCAGAAATGTGTGCTTATGTCTTTATCAGCCTATCCTTTTATTATATTTTTTTTCCCCAACGTATAATTATTGTTAAGATTTTAAAATATATACTGTGTTGAAATAAGAAGCAATGAAACATGTTCTGTATAGCAAACCAGGAACATATCTTTAGCAGGAGTGTGCCACAATGAGCTATAAGATTCATTCAAGACCTGCATGAAGAAAGGCACTTTGTATAAAACCAGTCAAAATCCAGCCTGTCCCTTTATAGTGACATTTTGAATTATGTTAAAGGAACACTATAGGGTCAGGATCACAAACATGTATTCCTGACCCTTTAATGTTAAAAATACCTTCTAGACCCCCTGTCTCCCTTGACCCCTAAATATAGTAAAATCTTACCTTTATTCCAGTTTGCTGCTGGCTCTGCCCCGATCTGCCTCCTTCACTGACATCATCTGAAGTGGTGATCTCAGCCAATCACTATGCTTCCTCATAGAATTGTCTGAGACTGTCAATGAGGCAGATCAGGGGGCAGAGCCATCACAACCCAAACAAAGCCCTGACCAATCAGCATCTCCTCATAGAGATCAGTGGATCTCTGTGAGGAAAGTTCAGTGTCTCCATGCAGAGGGCAGAGATACTGAATGTCAGTTACACTGTGCAGCACTGCCCCAGGAAGCACCTCTAGTAGCCATCTGAGGAGTGGTCAGTGGAGGTATCCCTATGCTGCATTTTCTCTTAAAAGACCATGTTTACTGCAAGAAGCCTGAAGGTAATGATTATACTCACCAGAACAAATACAATAGAAACATAGAATGTGACGGCAGATAAGAACCATTCGGCCATCTAGTCTGCCCAATTTTCTAAATACTTTCATTAGTCCCTAGCCTTATCTTATAGATAGGATAACCTTATGCCTATCCCACGCATGCTTAAACTCCTTTACTGTGTTAACCGCTACCACTTCAGCTGGAAGGCGATTCCATGCATCCACTACCCTCTCAGTAAAGTAATACTTCCTGATATTATTTTTAAACCTTTGTCCCTCTAATTTAAGACTATGTCCTCTTGTTGTGATAGTTTTTCTTCTTTTAAATATAGTCTCCTCCTTTACTGTGTTGATTCCCTTTATATATTTAAATGTTTCTATCATATCCCCCCTGTCTCGTCTTTCCTCCAAGCTATACATGTTAAGATCCTTTAACCTTTCCTGGTAAGTTTTATCCCGCAATCCATGAACCAGTTTAGTAGCCCTTCTCTGAACCCTCTCTAAGGTATCAACATCCTTCTGAAGATACGGTCTCCAGTACTGTGTACAATACTCCAAGTGAGGTCTCACCAGTGTTCTGTACAATGGCATGAGCACTTCCCTCTTTCTACTGCTAATACCTCTCCCTATACAATCAAGCATTCTGCTAGCATTTCCTGCTGCTCTATTACATTGTCTGCCTACCTTTAAGTCATCAGAAATAATCACCCCTAAATCCCTTTCCTCATATGTTGAGGTTAGAACTCTATCAAACATTCTGTACTCTGCCCTTGGGTTTTTACGTCCAAGATGCATTATCTTGCACTTATCCACATTAAATGTCAGTTGCCACAATTCTGACCATTTTTCTAGTTTACCTAAATCATTTGCCATTTGGCTTATCCCTCCTGGAACATCAACTAGGGATCGACCGATTATCGGTCTGGCCGATATTATCGGCCGATATTTGGTATTTTCGGCAATATCGGTATCGGCCAATTCAGATACCGATATTGCCGATAATATATAACAGGACCGCCGGGCCCATTAGAAGCCCGGCGGTCCTGTGGGGGCCAGCCGCAAGCGCTGACTTACCTTGCATGCAGCTCCCTGTGTAAATCTCGCGAGACCCGCGGCCGCAGAGCGTTGCCACGGGTTACCATGGCAACGCTCCGCGCGGCACTAAGAGCCGCGAGATTTACACAGGGAGCTGTAGGAGCTGCTTGCAAGGTAAGTCAGTGCTTGCTGCTGCTGAGCCACCACTGTACTTAACAAGCCACTGGACCACCAGGGGATACTATATCCCCCTCCCTGGTAAAAAGCAGGGAGGGGGGACTAAACAAAACAAACCCAAACATTTAAATATTAAAAAAAAATATTAAAATAAAAAATTACACAAATTACATCACTACACACACACACACTGCACACATACTGCATTACATACACACTACACAAACTACACAAACACACACTGGGGGGAGACTAAACAAAAAAAAACCATTTAAATATTAAAAAAAATATTAAAATAAAAAATTACACAAATTACATCACTACACACACACAAACACACACTGCACACATACTGCATTACATACACACTACACAAACACACACTACACAAACACACACTGGGGGGGACTAAACAAAAAAAAAACATTTAAATATTAAAAAAAATATTAAAATAAAAAATTACACAAATTACATCACTACACAAACACACACACACACACTACACAAACACACACTGCACACATACTGCATTACATACACACACACTGCATTACATACACACTACACAGGCACACACACTGCATTACATACACACACTACACAGACAGACACTACACACACACCACAAACACACACTGCACACACTACACTGCACACACACTGCATTACATACACACTACACAAACACAGTACACATACTGCATTACATACACACACACTGCATTACATACACACACTGCATTACATACACACTACACAGACACACACACTGCATTACATACACACTACACAAACACACACTACACAAACACACACTGCATTAAATACATACACACTACACAAACACACACACACTGCATTACATACACACACAAAAACACACTGCATTATACACACACTACGTAAACACACTTCATTATATACACACACTACACACACTGCATTATATACACACTACATTCATTATACACACACTACACAAACACACTCTGCATCCACTACACACACACACACACTACACAAACACACACAGTTCCCCTGTCTAAACACACTTCATCCACTACATGTGGCATGTATATTTTGCGCATTTACCTTTCGAATTAGTTTATTTATTCAAAATAGTAAATGTACAGAATATCGGCAAGATATCGGCTATCGGCCTGAAAGTTCGCAGATTATCGGTATCGGTATCGGCTCTAAAAAATCAATATCGGTCGATCCCTAACATCAACCATGTTACATATCGTAGTATCATCAGCAAAAAGACATACCTTACCATCAAGACCTTCTGCAATATCACTAATAAAAATATTAAAGAGAATGGGTCCAAGTACAGATCCCTGAGGTACCCCACTGGTGACAAGTCCAAGCTTCGAATATATTCCATTAACTACAACCCTCTGTTGCCTGTCACTCAGCCACTGCCTTACCCATTCAACAATATTGGAATCCAAACTTAAAGATTGCAGTTTATTGATAAGCCTTCTATGTGCAACAGTGTCAAAAGCCTTACTGAAATCTAGGTAAGCAATGTCTACTGCACCACCCTGATCTATAATTTTAGTTACCCAAACAAAAAAATCAATAAGATTAGTTTGGCATGATCTCCCTGAAGTAAACCCATGTTGTCTCTGATCTTGAAATCCATGTGTTTTTAGATGTTCATCAATCCTATCCTTTAACATGGTTTCCATCACTTTCCCCACTACTGAAGTAAGGCTTACTGGCCTATAGTTGCCCGACTCCTCCCTATTACCTTTCTTGTAAATGGGCACAACATTCGCTAACTTCCAATCTTCTGGGACTACTCCTGTTAACAATGATTGGTTAAATAAATCTGTTAATGGTTTTGCTAGTACACCACTAAGCTCTTTTAATAGCTTTGGGTGTATTCCATCAGGTCCCATTGACTTATTTGTCTTTACTTTTGACAGTTGAAATAGAACCTCTTCCTCTGTAAACTCACGTGTAATAAATGACTCATTTATCCTTTTTCTTAACTGAGGTCCCTTTTCTTCATTTTCATCTGTAAATACAGAACAAAAATATTCATCGAGGCAGTCCGCTCATTAGCATATTCATTTATGTATCTAAAAAATGTTTTGTGCCCCTTTTTTACTGACTGTGCTATTTTCTCTTCTATGTGTGATTTGGAAGCTCTTATAACTTGCTTAGCCTCTTTCTGCCTAATCTTATAGATCATTTTGTCTTTCTCACTCTGGGTTTTTTTATAATTCCTAAATGCCAGCTTTTTGTTTTTAACTATTTTGGCCACATCTGTGGAGTACCACAGTGGTTTTTCAAATTTTTTGCTTTTACTGACAAGCCTAATGCAATTTTCTGTTGCCTTCAATAGTGCAACTTGTAAATAAGCTGTAGTTGTTCTGGTGATTATAGGGTCCCTTTAGCTTACTGGGCAGGATAGGCTTGTTTATACTAAAAGCATTCATTGGCTGTATTCAAATAATGACTGTACAATACATTTCATGTATTCTCATTATTAGACGGTAATACAATACCAGTCTGTCTTTTAATAGGCAAGTTTAATTCAGTAGCACAATTGAAATTCTATATCAACTATTTTTCTTTTAGATTCTGTTGTTACAAAACTTGACAGTAATTTTATATCTCTCTGACTCTTATTATCAAAGAAAGCTGCAAAATAAGAGATCCAAAGAGGTTCTTATATTGGTTATTGATTTACAGCAAAATAATGCTTTTACTGAACAAATACATGATAGGACAAATTCAAAAATGCATTCCATCTGGTATTTTATTTTTTATTTTCTTTAATTTTGAGAGAAATAACAACATAGTATGTGAGGTGAATATGAACTAGAATGCTACAGTAGGTTAACATACCTCACATAGCAGAACAGACTCCATTTTATATTTTTGTTAGCTAAGGTACCCAGGCTCTCCTACAGCATGTCTGAGTATCTTGTATCTGGGGAGTCGTGGGCATTGGGCTTTATACACCTTGTGGCTCAAGTAAGGCACCTATGTGGTGTTATATAAGCTGTGAGGCCTTCAAAAGCTTTGGGGTAGTGCTGGTAAGGACAAGTGCCTACGTGGAAGGAGTTTGTCATGGGCCGAGCGTGCGTTAGCTGGCTGACAATTAAGAGCGGTGCATTTGCGCTCACTATGTGGGGGTACAGGGTCACCTGTCCAGGTCACCTGTGTTAATAGTACGTTAACGCAACTAATCTAACTAAAACTGTTTAACATATAACAAAGTTGAGGACATATATATCTGCAGCCGCAGAATTCAGGTAGGTTGGGTGGGTGTCTGTAGCCCTCCCGCTCTGGGTACAAATGGGGTGATTCCCACAACAGTCCAGGCTGGACGATCCGGTACCGCAGGGATGCCTAGTAACTTCAAGAAAGTTGATGCTTCTGTGAGGTGCTACATTGTATATGCCTTGCCTGCTTTGTCAGCTATTATTCGTTGGGGGCCTCATTTATAGGGGATGGCATAGTCCCGGAGAAGTTGGGTAACTGGCTTGAGGTACCTTCTCCCCGTCAGGGTGTGCCTAGAAATGCCCCAGTAAAATTCCAGCTGTGCCCCTTCTGCTCCCATAATTACCCCACGGTCAAAGTTTCAGCAGAATGTCTCTTGGGTCGAGTTTGCTTTATTGAGCCTGTAGCAGGAGTCCACTACTAGTTGTTTCACCTGCTTGGGCATTATTAGTGTGGCAAGTAATCTCCGGCAGTAGTGGGGTATTTCGGTTCCCGAGACCGTCTCCGGCACTACCCGTGTTCTCAAGTTACGTGCCCTGGTCTGGTCTTCCATGCTAGCTATCTGTGCTTCTTGGTCAGTGCTTTGTTTCTGTACTGCTCCTATAGCAGCATCAGAAGCGGACAGTGGGAGCTTTGAGCTCTCCATGCATTCCTCCACAGCCTGCATGCGGGTGGTGAGAGTGGACAATGCTTCGCGGACTGGGGCCATGTCCATATTGAACATGGCCTTAATCTCTTTCATTGGAGCTTTGATGTCGGCTTTTGTGCAGTGTCCTCTGACAGTGTTTGTGGCACTGTATGACGCCTGGGTATAGGGCAGAGGTAGGCTGTAATGCTGTCTTCGTCCTAGGATAGTGAAGCATAGGCCTCAGTGGGCGCCATCATGACTGGTTCGAGCTGCGGGGTGGTGCGCAGAAATGTCCCAATATCTTGGGAACCCGAGCCCGAGTCTGGTCGCTGTTTATTATTTTTCTTCCCTATTGCAGCAGGTCCATCTCGTATTTTTGTACCTGTAGTTATTGAACCTACGTCCTCTGGGTCATTCACTAAACTCCATACTGTAGTGATTTGAAATCAGAATAGTAAAATTTGGACAAACATAGCTGATCTGGAAATATGCTCTATTTCCACTATAATAACAGTTTTTAGCCTGAAGATTCCCATTGAGATTTTAATTGACCACAGTTCAGTAATTAGCAAATAACTCTGCCTGTATGTAATAGAAGGTAAATATAAACTGGACCCGTGACTCCTTAAACCGGCATTGTCGCCACCTGTGGACTTTGCAGAATTTACAAAGACCCCCTTGATGGTGACATCGCTGCAGGTGTTCCGGTGGCATGGAAAAGTGAGTTCTACTTACCTGAATCTGTGCCTTCCGGATGTCGTTGTAATTCCCCGGTAGGTCTTCTTCAGGCGACGTAACTACTATACCTCTCTCTCATGCATGAGAGTACAGCATTGAAGTCTAAGGAGGGATCTACCGTGGGATCTTCAATAGACCGACTGTCAGGGTGGCGGTCCGGTGCCGGGGACCCAGACACTGTCCGGGCGGCGGTGCGAGGACCGGGACCCAGTATGCCTGATGTTCAAAGTAGGAGTCAGTGTGGAGGTGGATTAGCAGGGTCTGGTGCAGGGTAACCGCACGCCCCCTGGTGTTGAGCACCAGCGTTTGTGCAGCCACATACCAGAACCCTGATACAGCTTCAGCAGATCCCAGAAACTAGGAGCTTGGAAATAAGCAGACATCCAAGGAGCTGAATATGGAGGCTCTGCAGCAAGAATGTATCCAGTACAGAAACAAGACAAGACTAGATATAGACACCAAACATGAAACCAAGACAAAACTAGGAGAACCCAGAACCGGAGAAGGATAGGAAGCTAAACCCAGAACATGTACACAAGACACGAGGGAAACATGAACATAGCATGGGCATGACTGTACATGGGCTGGGTATACAAACTAAAACAAGACAAGATAGGCAAAACAAGAGGAGAAATAACTAAGCACTATATATGGAAATCATGGGGATTTAGTCACATTATATGATCATACATTGTATAAGCCTGCCAACAACACCAATGTACCCCATATCTGGCAGGTCCTACTCTGTCTGTGTGCTAAAAGAACCATAAGAAACACATACATAGCACTTACCTGCAAGAAAGGGCAGAAGGCTTGAGCAGCTGCCTGCAGGACACTGAAACAAATGGAATGATGGAAAACAAACGGGTGTGGCAACATAAAACAAACATTTAAAGGAAACCTGGACACTGGGAATTCCAGGGACGGATTACAGAAATAAACCCAGAAAAACCCAGCATAAAGAAAACCAGACATGGAAAAAAACCCAGCATAAAGAAAACCAGACATGGAATAGAAAACCAGAAAAACCAAGAAAAACTAAGCAAGAAATGTAAAAAGAGTAATGGATACCAGAAGCCATAGCCAGAATGATCCGCAGCGAGGAACAGGATGTGACACCGACCCAATTCATGCAGCCATCACTGGTGATGACCCGGGGGATTAACACTTCCACCTATATGTTTAGTTTTCTACCTAAATACCCAAACTGAAATGCACTTATCCATCTAAATGCCCCGAGCCAAGACCTAACTACCATCTAAACACCCAATCTGATGTATACGTACTCTAAATACCAGAATCAATCTGTACTTTCTAATCTAAATACCTAAGTCAATAAGTACTTACCTTATCTTAATATGTGTCTGGAATTCAATGTTCATTTTTAAAAAGAAATGTTTACGCTAGAGATATTTCTGGTTGTCCAAAAGTGATGGCTCCGTTTAATCAAAATAACCAGTGTTTGCTATTTAGTCAGTGTCACACATTTTAATGCTGAATTCTGAAAAGTCTGTTAAGCTGACGATGATCAGTAACTCTACCTGTCCTGTTAAAAGAGAAGACCGGTTTTTGGTGACCTAATTTAAAAAAAATCCCTGCCTGTGCTGCAAGCCGTTCCCAGCTTAGCTGCACCTACGTGGATCTTCAAAGTTCAGGCGATTGCCAGTAATAGTGTTCTCTTTATAGATCTGTGTGAAAGGGTCACTTTCTGGCGCCCCCACATAGTACGTGTTATGTATAGGTGAAATTTCATTACACTAGCCTGTGTTAGGCAGTTCCTTTATTAATCTTCCTTTTAAAAAAAAATAAATTCCACAAGAGGACAAAGTCTTCAATTAGAGAAGCAAAGATTTGAAAATAATATCAGGAAGTATTACTTTACTGAGACCGTAGTGGATGCATGGAATAGCCTTCCAGCTGAAGTGGTAGAGGTTAACATAGTAAAGGAGTTTAAGCATGCGTGGGATAGGCATAAGGCTATCCTAACTATAAGATAAGACTAGGGACTAATGAAAGTATTTAGAAAATTGGGCAGACTAGATGGGTCGAATGGTTCTTATCTGCCGTCACATTCTATGTTTCCAGTTCTAATTCTACTCTTTTAGTTTCTCTCTCCCAAGCTGCATTTTCCCATTTTTTGTTGTAAAAGCATTGCTGTCCTGATGACATTTGGGAGTTATAGAAAACAAATAATTAAACTGTGACTTGACGTTCTTGTGTTGGTCCATAAAGCATTACTTATGGGATAAGCTCAGCAGTACTATGGAGGGTAAGCAGAGCATCATGATTGGCTACATTAGTTCCTGGATTGGGCAGGGCTTAGTCTGCAAGCTACATAGCCTAGGGATCTTCAGCAAATGTATGAATGTCACATTTGATTTTATTTATTTTTTTGTACAATTTTTAAGTTATTGTTTTTTTTCATATTTATTTTTTTTTTTTAATGCGTTACATGTATATAATTGATGCCACAATGACCTTAAAGAGAGACTTCGAGCGAGGAGTCAATAATTAAAGTACATCTGTTTTTTGTCAACATGTTTTCAAGAAAAAATGGGGGGATTGCTCAGGACCCTGAGACCACCCCAATGCTAGAGACATCATAATGAGAACGTTTGAAAAGAATGTTAAATGGTGACTCCGCTCGGACACACTAAAAGTGTTGCTAGCAATACAGTTTACAGCTTTTTTGTTTTGCATACAACACTTGCTCACTCTGTACTTTTTTTGTTTTTATTTTTATACGGATAACAAGGAAGTAAACCTCTTCATTATGATATCTCCAGCCAAGGGGTGGGCTTAAATTTCCAACAACTTTCAAAAATGTTGTCAAACCAAGTGAAAAAAAATAAATAAAAAATGGTGAATATCCATAACCATTACAATACTCTTTAGTGATTAGAGTGCTCGGTGTGTCCCTTTACTATGGCATGTTGCCACTCGGTTGTATGAGAACGTTGTAAACCTCCCACTTTCTACTAACAGATCTGATCCTGTTAACAGCACTTTAGTTTATCTCCTAAATAAACTGTTTCCTATCCAGGGCTCGAGTCCTGCAGGAACGCATGGGAACGGCGTTCCTGCACTTTTTCCAAAGCAGGAACGCCGTTCCCGTTACCTGTCCTGCAGGACCGGCCCTGGTCCCTGCACTGAGGGGCCATCACATGCTGTGTTCCTTCTCCAGCTATAACTCTCGCGAGACCTGCGGCTGTTACCATGGCAACGCTCCGCACAGGCGAGTCTCGCGAGAGTTAGAGCTGGAGAGGGAACACTGCGTGTGATGGCCCCTCTGTGCAGCTGCTGGTTCCCTCCAGCATACCACAGGACCACCAGGCGATCTCCCCCCTCCCTGACAAGGTAAGAAGCAGGGAGGGGGGGGATAAAATAAAAAAAAATATAGACACATAAAGTTAAAAAAAATGCTCCCCCCCCCACACACATCATCCAGCACTCACACACCCATCATCCAGCACACACACACACATCATCCAGCACTCACACACCCATCATCCCTTTTACACACACACACACCCATCACATCCAACACTCACACACACACCCATATCCCAGCACTCACACCCATCCAGCACTCACACACCACATCATCCAGCACTCACACACCCATCATGGCACTCCACTCACATCATCCCAGCACTCACTCACACATCATCCAGCACTCACACACATCATCCAGCACTCACACACACACACACATCATCCCCAGCACTCACACACACATCATCCAGCACTCCACACACACATCATCCAGCATCACACAAACACCCATCATCCAGACACACACACACACACACATCATCCAGCACACACACACACACATCATCCATCACTCACACACCCATCATACAGCACACACACACACACATCACATCCAGCACACACACACACCCATCATCCAACACACACACACACACCCATCATCCAGCACACACACACCCATCATCCAGCACTCTCACACCCATCATCCAGCATACACACACACATCATCCAGCACACACACACACATCATCCAGCACTCTCACACCCATCATCCAGCACACACACACACATCATCCAGCACTCACACACATGTCATCCAGCGCGCACACATCATCCAGCAGTCACACTCACATCATCCAGCACACACACACATCATCCAGCACTCACACACCCATCATCCAGCACACACACCCATCATCCAGCAC
>OW240913.1:229084340-229176204 GCA_933207985.1 Pelobates cultripes
CACTCACTACAAACACACTACATTCACTATACACCCTCTGCATTCACTATACACACCTGCATTTATTATGCACATTCTGCACTCACCACTCTGCATTCACTACAAACACACTACATACACTGCATTCATTGTACACACTCTGCACTTACTAAAAACACACTGCATTCATTATACACACTCTGCATTCACTACAAACACACTACATTCATTATACACACCCTGCACTGCACTATATGCATAGGAGTGTAATTTTTTATTTTTTAAAGGGGGGGGGGGGAGGCGGGAATCTTGGGTGAATTCCCACACTTTTTTCCCCAGGACTTGACCCCTGGTTGGTTCCCAAAAATAGCTTTTAGGTAACATATATCCAATTTGTAAACCACCTAGTACTCAGGGAAAAAAATCCCTACATAACTCATTAAGAGGATAAGTTACTATAATGAGACGGATAATACTGCAGGAACCTCCTTAATGATACAAGAGATATATTTCCCCAGGTAAGTACAAAAGACCCTTATATACTTAGTAAAATGTAGCTTGTGAAATTGCTACATTTAAGAACCCGTTAATTGGTATATTGGAGTCTGCAGTATGACACTCACCAGCATCAAAATCTCTAGAACTTCCTCATGACTCAAGGAACGTTATATACAATGCTAGAAAGTTGCTATAACGTTCTAATGAGCTGATGAGCTGTCTGGCGAAATACGCGTGTCATGGGCTCGGGTAGCATTGAAACTATACCAATAAATGTCAGCATGATACTACCGCATACTGAATGGCTGAAACTGACATCTTAGCTATCCTACAGAATACCATCGATTTAGTCTCTTTTATTATATTTTGGTGGACTGGGCAAGGCAGGCTAACAGTGAGAGAGTAGATTTTAGGTAAGGGGTGCCCTCAAAGACACAGTCTGACTCTCTATCCAGATGAGGGCTACCTATACTTTCTCTTTTCCACCACTCTCTAGTGCCTTTACGTTATCCAGTAGTGAACTTAATTATACAGGCCTAGTACTAACGACTACATAAGGCATTAACTGCAGTTATGTCACTGTATTGCCCTTAACAGTGGAAATGATCTTTATTCACACTTACCTTTATATTTGGTTTTAGATGCACTTATTTTACTAAGTACTAAATAAGTTTTTGCATTTGCTTGTTCTCATTTAGATAGTTCAGTTTTTCTATTTGCATCAGACAATTGACAACAAAATTATAAAATATAAAAAATACACACAGAGCCAGGTGTAGAAGTGATTAACCCCTAAATCACCTTGTGGTTTTAGTGCAGCGCTATACAATTATGTTCTATAACTCACCCCCTCGGGTGGTTGAAATCAAACATAAGTATGTTTTGGTCTTTATTTCGCTGTTTTCAATATGTATATATTTAAGTCTAAAAAATTCACTCTGTAATTGTTAAAATCGGCTATTAGGGTTATTCCCCAATTGTTAAAATTTAAAAATGCTAAAAAAAAATAAACTCTCTTTGTGACCTTCCCATATAAAAAAAAAAATAAAAAAATAAAAATATTATTCTGTATAGCCAAAATTATAAAATAGTATGTGGAATAGCACTGCACCTGTCTCAATATATGTAATCTTGAAACAAGCATTGAAAGTCATGTTTCAGTGTTTGCAGATGACAAAAAACTCTGTAGAGTAATACAATGTGAACAAGATATTACTTTGCTGCACTTCGGGGTAAAGAATGCATTATCAACGTATACCCTAAATGTTAGTGAATTAGGGATAGTAACACATGAGAAGAATTTGGGAATTGTTATAGATGCAATGTCAATCAGCAGTGGCCAAGGCCATTAAGGTATTGTCATGTATAAAAAGCGGTCTTAATTCTTAGGATGAAAATATATTTTTGCCTCTTTTTAAATCACTGGTATTGAATATGCTGTGCAAATATGTACACCTGTTCAAAAGAAGGATATTATGGCACTGGAAAGATACAGAGGCGGGCTGCAAATTTAATAAAAGGAATGGAACATTTTAGTTATGGAGAAAGGTTAACAAATGTAAACCTCTTTAGTTTAGAAAAATGGTGCCTCAGTGGGGATATTTATTTATAAAATATTTTACCAGGAAAGATACATTGAGATTTCTCTCGTTTTCAAGTATGTCCTGGGTCCCCAAAACATTGCATTGATACAATAGGGTACAATAAAATACAAAAACAATATTAATACACAATATATACAAAATTTAACATAGAACAGGTAGGAAATATATAATTAATCATGACACGTGCATTCTGTTTTGAGGTATGTAGAGAGGGATCTCTTAAAGGACTTTAGGCTTAGGGAAGATTTGAAAGTGTTCGGGAGGTCGTTCCATAACTGCTGTGCTCTGTAAGAAAAGGAGGATCAGGCTGCTTTCTTTTTGTATTGAGGTAGACTAAATAAAGTGCTGGTACTGGATCAGAGGTTATAGGAGGTGGGAACAGCCGGGGAGAGCATTCTGCTCAGGTAGTGTGGGAGTTTGCCAGAAAAGCTCTTAAACACAAGACTGGAAAGATGAAGGGTGCGTCTGGATTCCAGCGACAACCTGTTCTTTTAGCATGTCACAGTGGTGGGTCCTGTAATTACACTGTAGCACAAATCGGCAGATCGAGTTATACAATGTATTGAGTTTATTAAGGTGGGTTTGCGGTGCAGGTGCATATATTACATCCCCATAATCAATGATTGGCATCAGCATTTGCTGTACAATCTTTTCCTTTACTGTAGGGCTTAGGCAGGATTTGTTTCTGTACAGGGTGCATAGTTTTGAATAAAGTTTAGATGCAAGTTTTTCTACGTGGAGGCCAAAAGGTAGATTGTCGTCTAACAACTTACCCAAGTATTTGAAAGAGTGGACTGCTGTCGGTGTGCTATTTGAATTTGTTTTGATGGATAGGTGGGAATTGTGTAAGTTGTGTAACTGAGGTACTGTTCCTAGAATCATTGTGACAGTTTTGTCAGTGTTTAGGAAGAGTTTGTTTTTTGCGATCCACTTTTCTACCTCTGTAAACTGGTCTTGGAGCACAGTCTCAAACTGCGGTAGATTGGATTTGCTTGCATAAATTACTGTGTCGTCTGCGTACATGTGTACATTTGAGGATTTGTAGACATTAGGCAGATCATTTATAAATAATGTAAATAGTAGGGGGCCAAGAATGGAACCTTGGTGAACACCACAAGTGACTGGGAGAGGTAGTCGCTGTCAGAAATGGACACATATTGTGAGCGATCCGATACATATGATCAAAACCAGGTTAGCGGACAATCACCAATACCTGAGTTTTTGCAGTAGAATGTTGTAGTCTACTGTGTCAAATGCCTTTACAAAATCTATGAAAATAGCTCCAGTTAGGTCTCCTTGTTCCATGCCAGTTTGGATGTCATTGTAAACTTTTAAGAGGGCAGTTGTAGTGCAGTGATTTGGGCAAAAACCTGATTGATTAGGGGTCAGATAGTTAGATTGTTGGTAATACTCACATAGTTGCGTATGGATGCATTTTTCTAAGATTTTTGACAATACTGGGAGCAATGATATTGGGCGATAGTTAGAAACCAATGTAGTGTCAGGCACTACTCTTGCAGTCTTCCAAAGTTTGGGTATGTATCCAGACACCAAGGATTCGTTAATTAGGGTTGTGACAGGTTTAGCAATTGCCGGCGCACTGAACTACAACAGCATTGCTGGGATTTGATCACGTCCTAATTTTTAGATTATTAAGGTGTTTCTTAATGACACTAATAGGTACAGGTCTAAAAATGAACTTGTCTATATTGGGTCTTTGCAAATTTAGTGGGGCCTGATCCACATTTGTAGTTTCAGGATATGTGTCATTTATTAGCTTTGCAATCAGAGTAGATGAGCATCTGACAAAATAATTTTTAAAGGCATTTGCTACATGTAAGGGAAGTTGCAGGGTTTGGTTATCCACTTTGACAGGGGAGGGTTGGGAGTGGATTGGGGGAGTTTGTAATGTATTTACGACTTTCCAAAAGTTTCGAGGGTTTGATAGGTTATTATTCAGATTTTCACAGAAATATTGGGCCTTGGATATGATACATCATACAAATATATAATACAATACAAACCATTGTCTGGAAATCTATTCACAAACAGGACTACACAGGACACAAGGTCATGTGTTTAGAATGGCAGAAAGGAGATTTAGTCTAATGCAAAGGAAAGGTTATATTTTTACAGTAAGAACAATAAGAATGTGGAATTCTCAGCCTGAAGAAGTGGCTTTATCAGAGTGTTTAAATAGCAACTGGATGCATACTAGCAAAAACATAATATTACATGATTTTATTTTTAAATTGTGGGGTAATAGCTTCTTGAATCAAGAATAAATCTGACTGCCATTCTGGGGTCAAGAAGTAATTTTCTCCTAGCTTGTTGCAAAATGGAAGTGCTTCAAACTGTTTTTTTTGCCTTCTTTTGGATCAACTGCAAAAAATAGATGTGAGAAAGACTGAACTTGATGGACACATGTATTTTTTCAGCATCTGTAAATATGTAATATAATAATGCAAAAATCACAGTGCACATCCCTTTGCTGTTTGGAAAGTACCGAACGGATTTTCGTGAATTTTTTATATGTTACTCACATCATCCTCAGCTACATTTTATGTGGTTTTGTTATGCAGAAAGTATATTTCTAAAAATTGTGAAAATTGTTAACTTTTCTGGCTAGCAGATAATTGAGTTTAGTATGTTTCTAAAACTCTATTATCTCGCTGGCTCAGAGGAGGAGTCTGGTGTTGTATAAATTGAATGTCCTTGCTTCCATTAAACCAGTCTTGTTCCAGAATTAAGCTTTGGCTCATGTGTGGATTATTATGCGATACCGGCGATATTTTACCCTGTGGATTTTTGGCGATATTATTTTATGAGAATAAGGGAATACTAGACGGTGATACCTATTCAGACCGTCACATACACTTTTTGACATTTTACACAGGCATATAAAAAAATTATATATATATATATATATATATATATAAAAAAGGATCAAAAGAAAGAAAGGAGCCAGTGCAATATCCGGAGGTCACCTATAAGTGCTAGGTTGCAGTGGATTAAGGCAGGAATAAACATCTCATGGCAAAAATACGCAAAAGTCAAGTTCATATAATATCACCAATTGATTCTACCACATTTTGCATGTGGATGACACTGTGGAGAGGTGATACAAACAAAATGTTGTCGATATTGAAGAAAGCTGCACTAAAAATAGTTTGAATTGGAATCCTGAGTTAGTTGAATTTTTTTTTTCTGGTCCGAAGAATTTAGTTCATTTGGACAGGGCAGAACAGCAGGAAAAATGACTGTGCTTGCATGCAAATATGGCTACAATATTGCCTGGCCTAAATTATATCAGGCAATTTTGAAATGCCAAATCTGATTTGATGAAGTTAGATTTTTATAGATTTGTATTAGAAATCAATAGGAAATTAACTTAGTGTTAAAATGATTGATTGCAATATTTTTCCTTTTGCTATCTTGTAAATGGGGATCAGGAGACATTCAAAGTTCAACATAGGGAAATAAACCAAAAAGTCAGTGGGCATTTTACAACCACCTCACCTTGTCATCCTTGACAAGAACAAATCATTCCCAAACATCCAGTCTGTAGCATCAGTGACAATCCTTCCGTATAGGGGGGTGAAACACAGTGCTATCTGCTTCTCCCAAAAGAGTCTGCAGAGGGAGCAGGCACACGAAAAGTGAACCAAGCAGGGCAAAACCTTTACAAAGGCATTAAAAAAAAAGGGGGTATTTTTTATTGCCGGAAATGTAATTAGAGTTTTATTTATAGTCAGATTTTAGAATACTTTACAAAAGAGAGACATGCATCCATCAAATTCAGCCTCTCACATTTATTTTTGCTAACATGGCAGTCAGATCTCTTTTGGATCAAAAAGCTATTACCACACTAACTAAAAATTATATCCCTGTATATTATGTTTTTGCAAGTATTTATGCAATTCTTGTTTAAACATCTGTAAAGACTCTAACAAAACCACCTCCTCAGGTAGAGAATTCCACATCCTTATTGTTCTTACTGTAAAGAACCCTTACATTTGTCTTAGAGTAAATGCGTGACTTTGTGTCCTATGTATAAGTCCTGTTGATGAATAAATTTCACACAGATACCCACAGGCGCATGCACAAACACAAATACACACTGCCACATACAGTCATGGGAAAAAGAAAGTACACCCTCTTTGAATTCTATGGTTTTACACATCAAGGCATAATAAAAATCATCTGTTCCTTAGCAGATCTTTAAAATTAGGTAAATACAACCTCGTATGAACAACACATGATATATTACACAGTGTCTTTATTTATTTAAAGGGATCCTATAGTGCCGGGAAAACAAAGCCATTTTGCTGGCACTATAGTTTTATAAGGAGCCCCCCTCCCGCTTTGTTGAAGGGGTTAAAACCCCTTTAGCCACTTACCTGAATCCCGTGCCGATGTCCCTCAACGCTGGGTCAGGCTCCGCTCACGCTCCTCCACCACTGATGGCAGCCAGCGGGGAAAATCCAATGCGAAGGCAATATCTGTGCTCGCATTAGGGTTTGCCCATAGGGAAGCATTATTCAATGCTTCTCTATAGGGAAAATCTGGCGCTGGAGGTCCTCATGCAGGTCCGTTTCTATTCCGGAAGCTCTGGTAGACAGCCACTAAGGGCAGACTTAGAGCTGCAATGTAAACAGACAATCATCTGCAAGTGGACCATCTCCAAAAAAAAAAACCAAAACAATATGTTAGCAGTTTACTGGTCTGGAGCATTCAGGCGTGTGTTAACACAATGCCAAGGAGGAAAGACATCAGCAATGATCTTAGAGAAGCAATTGTTGCCAATCAAACTAAGAAGAGTAATAACACCATTGCCAAACCATTTCAGGTCCATCATTCTACAGTGCAAAAGATTATTCAAAAGAGGAAAACATTCAAGATAGTTGCCATTCTTCGCAGGAGTGCACGTCCCAACAAACTCACCCCAAAGTTCACACTGTGCAATGCTCAGAGAAGAGTTAGATCTCGAATCCAACCCTTAATGCAACTTTTAATGCAACCCCCTTTCCCACCCTAATACAACCTCTGTAAGCCCTATATACAGTGTGATTGCAAAAAGAGAGGGAGAGCTCACTCATGCAGCAGCACACAGATTGGGGCTATGCAGCTGGCAGATCCTAACCCATATCCTTCTGCAGGGGGTAAGAACAGAGACCTCCTCAGGGATTTTTCAGACCAAGCTGGAGGCGGCTAATACAATCTTTAAATTAACCTTTACTGTATGATGGTCTATGCGCCACTGGGCATTAAAGTCCAGCACTGCATTCAGATTCAACTTTTGTTATAACAGTCCAACGTACATACAAGGACCATGAAACACAGTTGGTCTCTGAAAAGAAATGCAGCAGCATTTGATGATAAAAACAATATATAAAAAATGTACTTCCAGTGTACAGCTTTTACAATATATACCTAATACCATAATTCCTCTAGTACTCAAGAAATACAATCCTTAATTGATACCAATTTTAAGCCTAATAATATTTTGACACTATAGAATGGTACCACCATCTACAGATTCAATATACAACCTATAACACACACCATACCTGTGCAATAAATACTACCATACAATTAGTACATCATGTGCAAATACCCAATCCTTATCAATATATCTTTATCATGTGACAAAAAATGCTTAATGTGAGCACAAAAGGACACATGAATAAAGTGCAAAGTGTAAGCAGATCGGCCATATACATAAAGCGCAAAAAAAAGAGCACAGATGGTAAGTGCAAAATGTAAGCACATAAAATGTGCAAATACAGAACATGACCACATAAATCATGTGCAAAAAAAAAAAATACATAATGCATATAAAGTGCAAAATGTGAACACAATCAAAACAATCACATCGACCATGTGCATAAGTGCAATGGGAGCACAATAAGTGGAAGATGTGAGCACAATATGTACAAATGTGGCGCAATGGCACATGCATAAAGTGCCAATTATATATTAAACATACAAAAGTACAAGTAAAACCACTGAGTGCAAATTACCAATCAATAAACAAGGACTGTATACTCCTAGCAAATAAAACAGTATAACTAAATATTAATACAATTATAATCCTAGGAAATTATCGCGTATAGATTGAATTCAAAGACTTCACCGCAGAGGGAACAAAACTATTCCCAAACCTACAAGTTAGACAATACAGACTCCAATAAGTTTAACGACTTACCATAGGATGGCAATAGAGGTTGTGTGTAGTAATTATGGTGTATAGCAGTGTTTCCCAATTTGTGTTCTGCGAGAACACAAATGGGGTTCCGCCAAAATTTCGGGAAACAAAATTGCTGCCGCGATTATTGAGGCAGGCAGCGAGGCAGCTGAGCAGGGGAGAGTGCTCCCTCGCCACCCGCCTCAATTATCGCGGTGGGCATTATCGCAGCACCCACAGCTGTAGTGCCGGAGCCGGAATATGACGTCACTCCGGCATCACTAAAAGGCGCCCAAGGGAGCTGAGCAGGAAGATCACCGCTCCCTCGCCGCCCGCACGCCAGCCCAGCAGCCCCACTGGACCCCAGGGACTGCACGCCAGCCGCTCAGCCCAGCAGCCCCACTGGACTTCAGGGACTGCACGCCAGCTGCAAACAAATAAATGGTGTGTGTCTGTTAAGGAGTTTGTATGTGTGTGTCAGTGAGAGTGTATATGTGTTTGTATGTGTGTCTGTCAAAGAGCATGTGTATCTGTCACTGTTTGTATCTGAGTATGTGTGTATTGGTGTGTGTGTGCCAGTGTATATCAGTGTGTTTGTATGCGCCTATGTGTGTGTGTGTGTATCTGAGTGTGTGTCAGTGTCAATGTGTGTATGTGCCAGTGTGTGTATCTGTGGGTGCAAGTGTGTATTTGTGAGTCAAGATGTGTCACTGTGTGCATCTGAGTGTATTTGTGAGTCAAGATGTGTGTGTCACTGTGTCCATCTGAGTGTGTGTTTATTTGTGAGTCAAGATGTGTGTATCAAGGTGTGTGCATGTATCTGTGTGTCAGTGACAGACACACACACAGATACACACTGACAGACAAACCTGTACATACACCTTGACAAACACCGGCACATACAAATGCAGATACACACACTGACACACAGATACATGCACACATACACTGTGTGTATCTTTGTGCCACTATGTACCAGTGTGTAAGTATTTGTGTGTCAGATACATACACACACACACACACAAACACAGATACACACAAAAACCGGTGCAAATTGAAAATAAAATTATTTACGTGGAGGGGGGTTCACGATTTTGATACACTATGTCAAATGGTACCACAGGAAAAATTAATTGGGAACCCCTTGGTGTATAGGGACCTTTAATCGGTCAGGTGCTCAAAATAATGAAAGAAAGCTAACCTGCCCCCCCACCCCCTCCCAAGCTAATCATGCTCTTTCTAAAGAGTGCAACATTTTATTTCTATATTGTACTAACAGTTAAAAAATGATTTAAACATATCAAACTCTATGCCAAGGAATTGACAGGTACAGTAGAAGGCACCTTTCTGCTCTCCACCCATAGCGCATGCACTATGGTTGCTAGGGTAACCACATATAGCAATATGGAGTGACTAATGGCACTTTGTTCAGATGGCGGCAATGAAGCCAGAGTGTCGGCATCAAGGTGGAGCTTTGCCCTGCTTGATGAAGCTTTTCTCAAGCAAAACAAATCTGTGAGAAGTGAGTGTATTACCCATCTCTCTAAAAAAACTGTGGAGGGGGAGCAGAGGGTCCAGTATATGTCTGACAGGTTCACTTTGATATAATAAGTTCTTATTTTAGCTTAAAAATCTCACTTTCCTCCCCCTCAAACCCCCACAGATGGTACACATATTTAATCAGTTAATAATTGAGAGGAAGTGTTGAAATAAAAAAAAAATAAAAAAATTGTTATTGTTTTTCCAGCCAAAAACAGAGCCATTAATTATAGGACATTTTTTGTTTACAATATTTTTGAATATTGATTTATTAACATGGAAAGGTTCCTAAAAAATATATATTTTTTTTTCATAATCAGTGACACTCCGTTTTAGAAACACTTTGCTATTTTATGCAAGCAATATATGCCACTGTATATATTATTCTGTTATCATTACAGTAGTCATTAGAGAATTATTATAATCTGCATTCACTGGGATGATTTTCGTCCTTCGATGATAAAATCTTTAAACATGTCAGTAAACACTGAAAACAATCCATCAGTCATTTAACTGAAGACATATATCCATGAATTAAATAATATTCAGGTTCTTCCATGTGTAAAGGCATTTAGTTTGTTTTTTTCTCTACTGAGTGAAACTCAAGATTTCTGTGTCTCCGGAGGCTGATATTCACCCATTTCAAGTTTTTCTTTGAATTTCAAATAATCTCTTCTTTTGTCAAAGTATTTCAGCTGTTTAAAAAAAAAACAAAAAAAAAACAAAACACAAAATCACAGTTTAGTAATTAAAAACAATATTCCTATACAAAAAATATTTTCAGAATACTTTGCAGAGACCAGGAAGTCAGTTCACTTAATCATTTTTTGTGCATCACTTTTTATTGGAATTTTGATGTATTGAAAACATATAAAAATAAATACATTAGAGAGGCAAAAAACAATTCTCTTCTGCTTTAGATGGCAATTTCAGCCCTATTTGGACACTCTCAGCTAATGAATGCCACTCAAACAGGGACTGAATTAATATCACTGATGTGGAAGAGGATTCTCACTGCACATCCAGACTCCTACCAGGAATCCAACCATTCGGAAATGGCCAGGGACACAAGCTAGAACATGTCAAATGCATAAAAACTTGAAAGTTTAGAACCTGTGTTCATACTTTGATACATGAATCATTCGGGGTTTCTAAACATATTTTTAAACATTTTCTTGTTCCAGTGACAATCCCTCCCATACCCACATACCCATTGCTGTGGACAACGGCTTTCAAAACAATGTCGGAGCGCTTGGCACTTTGTATCATCATCTCTATTACTGTCCAAGCAATGCCAGTACTGGTCTCGTGCATCCCAACATGCCTTTCTTTCCTTTGCTGTTGGAGCTGCCATTTTTTATCACTAGAGAAAAAGCAACAATACATAAAAATCTTATAACAGTTTCAGTTAGATAATCATTCTAGCTAAGTCAACAAATTTAAAACTTCCACAAAATCACACGTCAATATAATGAAAATACACTTGCAGGACCATAGCCATGTTAAAGGGATACTACAGTCACCAGAACATCTGCAGCCTTTTGTATTTGTTCTGTTCTGTATTGTATTTGTTCTGTTTCTAGAGAAAAGGCAGTGTTTACATTACAGTCTAGGGATACCAGCACTTGCCACGCATCAGATGACTACTAGAGGTGCTTCCTAGGGCAGTGCTGCACAGCGTGCAGAACTGACATTCAGTGTCTCCACCCTCTGCATGGAGACACTGAACTTTCCATATAGAGATGCATTGATTAAATGCATCTCTATGAGGAGATGCTGATTGACCAGGGCTATGTTTGACTTGTGCTGGCTCTGACCCTGGTGTGTCTCCTTGACATTCTCAGCCAATCCAGTGCTTTCCTATGGAAAAGCATTGTGATTGGCTCAGATCACCATTTCTGATTATGTCAGCCAAGGAAGCAGATTAGGGGCAGAGCCAGAAGCAGCATACAGGAATAAATGAAATATTTTACTATATTTAGGGGGGCAGGATAATGTTCTTTAACACTATAATACACATTTTAGTAATTGAATTACTAACAAATGAATGAATCAGAAGATATCTTATGATTGTAGATAACCATCTATGAGTACACTAATTTCATACAGACCAGCAATTTGCATGCAAACACACTGCTATAGATCTAATATTCTTTAAAGGAGCACTATAGGGTCAGGAACACAAACATGTATTCCTGACCCTATAGTGTTAAAACCACCATCTAGCCCCCCTGGGCCCCTCATGCCTCCATAAATATAGCAACATCTTACTGAATTCCAGCCAGAATCTGTAGATCTGCATGCTGTGTGCCTCAAAAAACAAACAAAAAACAAGCAGTCTGCTGACATCATCAGAAGTGGTAGCCTGATCCAATCACAATGCTTCCCAATAGGATTGGCTGAGACTGACAAAGAGGCAGATCAGGGGCAGAGCCAGCATGATTCAAACACAGCCCAGGCCAATCAGAATCTCCACAGGAACATAAACATGTATTCCTGACCCTAAAGGGTTAAAACCACTATCTAGCCACCCTGGTTCTCTCATGCTCATCCTAAATCTAGTAAACTCCTACATGTATTCAAGCCTGGAGATGCTGTCTTTGCCACTGTTTGCTTTTGATCTGCCCACTGCCTGCTGAAATCAGCAGAAGTGGTAGCTTGATCCAATCACAATGCTTCCCCACAGGATTGGCTGAGACTGTCAAGGAGGCAGATCAGGGGCAGAGCCAGCACAATTCAAACACAGCCCTGGCCAATCAGCATCTCCTCAGAGATGAATTGAATCAATGAATCTCTATGAGGAAAGTTCAGTGTCTGCATGCAGAGGGAGGAGATACTGAATGTTTGGATGCATTTCAGGCAGCCATGACCCAGGATGGATCTCTAACAGCTATCTGAGGAGTGGCCCGGGAAGTTATCACTAGGGTGTAATGTAAACACTGCATTTTCTCTGAAAAGACAGCAAAAAGCCTGAAGGTAATGATTCTACTCACCAGAACAAATTCAATAAGTTGTAGTTGTTCTGGTGACTATAGTGTCCCTTTGAAGGGAAACTCCAGTGCCAGGAAAACAGATTGTGCAGGTACCCTCTCGCTCCCACCTCCCATCCCAGGTAGCTGAAGGGGTGAAAACACCTTCAGGTCACTTACCTGAGACCACCTCCTCCCAGTAATTATGTCAGCCGGTGGGCGAGACTGATCCCGCCCGCCGGCTGAGGAAACCTAATGCGCATGCGCGGCAATGCCACACACGCGCATTAGGTCTCCTCATAGGAAAGCATTGAAAATAATTTTCAATGCTTTCCTATGGGGAATTGAGCGACGCTGGAGGTCCTCACACAGCGTGAGGACATCCAGTGACACTCTAGCAAAGAAAATCTTTGCTATGAAGCAGGAAGTGCCCTCTAGTGGCTGTCTAGTAGACAGCCACTAGAGGTGGAGTTAACCCTGCAATGTAATTATTGAGTTTAAAAACTGCAATAATTACAGTTGCAGGGTTAAGAATAGTGGGAGTTGGCACCCAGACCACTCCAATGGGCGCCTGGAGTGTCCCTTTAAGTGACACTAACAGTTTTATCTCCTTGGAGTGGTTATAATGCCTGGAGTCCTCACAAAGGTGGAGGTGAAAGAACTGTCTCTGGACTGCTGTCTTTCGAATCTCAGGCTCAACGCGTTTCGTCCCGCGCTTTTCGGGACTTCCTCAGGAGCTGTGAATGCTGTTTCTTTCGCCGGCTTTCTCTCTTTTAAATCCTCAAAGATCTTCTGTCTTCGCGCCAAAACGACATCTTTGCGCATGCGCACACCGACACAGATTTCCGTTCAGCTACGGGTACCCATATAGACCAGTTGCTATCGGGAAATCGTCGGCGCGCATGCACAGTCAATTTTGAACGCACAAAAAAACTTTATTAGCACTGAGTGCTGGACACTATATAACACCACGTTTGTTAAAAGTGACCAAAACACTCATCACAGTTGTGCCTACTTTCAACATAGTGAACGAATCCTTGGAGTTTACCACAAATATAGCAAAAGTGTGAATAAACAATATAAATTATAAATTATAAAATCTAAAAACAATAATATCTAAAAAGGCTGTGGATGTAAAGTGTATTGAATGTACATTACATTTGCGGTAATCCTTACAATCTAAATAAGACAGTAAAGATAGATATCGGAACAATTAGATGGAAGCACTATATTCTATAAATCTCTTGATAATTTTATGAATAAATAAATAAGTAAATTAATTCAAACCCAATCTGTTTGTATAGAAGATTATTGGTCTTAATAAAAAAGAGGATGGAATAATTATTATGGGAATCCGAGAATGGCAATCATAACATTAACCATATATAGGTATTATACAGAAATATAAAGATAAAAAAACCATGAGAAAAAAACCATAAGAAAAAAACCATGAGAAAAAAGGGGGACCAATTTAGTTGACACAATATATTACATAAAAGCCAAAATGTCCAGGTCGGTGTTCAGACCTAGAGGAGTTGAGGACTTCATTTTATAGATCCATTCTGTTTCTTTTCTAGCCAAAGTTTTAGTAGTGTCCCCGCCTCTCCAATGTGGAACAACCAGATCGATACCTATACAAATAAAATTATTCAGAGAGAAGGTAGAACAACCATTACAATGTCGAGGTACACTATGTTTTTCGCTTTTCTTTTTTATACCATTAAAATGCTCTAAAAGTCTCTCATGCAATTTACGAATAGTTCGACCTATATACTGTATTCCGCATACACATTCTAGTAAATATACAACATTTTTACTGCTGCATGTTATAAATTGTTTTATCATGAAACTCTCGTTTGTAACTGTACTTTTAAAAGTTGTCGTTATTCTTTTTTGAAACTTACAAGTGCTACAGTTTCCACATCTGTGGAAACCATTAGATTTCTTTTTTAAAAAAGTATCCTGTTTATCTTCTGACGGTACTTTTGGTAACATACTAGGTGCTAGAATTGTTTTTAAACTATTGGTCTTTTTATACACAATTTTTGGCTTCTTAGGTAATATCTTGTGGAGGTAAGTGTCCTGCAATAGAATCGGCCAGTGTTTTCTAAGGACTTTATCCATTTTGTTTGCTTTATTATTATATTTAGTAATAAATGCCATATCAAAAAAGTTCTTCCCAACATTGCTATTTTTTGGTTTTACTTTTAAGATCTCTTCCCTTTTTTTAATTATTACTTCCTCTTGACTTCTTTCAAGTAATTCTTTAGGGTAATTCCTATCTAAAAATCTTTTATTTAGAACTTGGACCTGACTATTAAAATCCTTTTTGTTTGTACAATTCTTATATAACCTAGTTTGCTGACTTTTAGGAATATTTCGTAACCACACAGGATTATGGCAACTAGAAAATTCGATAAGGCTATTGCAATCTGTGGGTTTAAAAAAAGTTTTACTGCAGATTACATTACTCTCTATAAAGAAAGTTAGATCCAAAAAATTGATCTGTGTATCTCCCATTTCTTGGGTGAAAATCAACCCATAATTGTTAGAATTTACATAGACCATAAAGCCATTAAACAAATGAACATCTCCCTTCCAAATAATAAGAATATCGTCTATGTACCTTCTCCACAGCACCAGGTTTGCCCCAAAAGGATTGTTGTTCCAAATACATCGTTCTTCCCAATTTGCTACAAAGATATTAGCGTAGCTTGGGGCAAACCTGGTGCCCATGGCGCTACCACAGACCTGCAAATAATGAATACCTTCAAACCAAAAAGAATTCTTATGTAGAATAAAATCAATACATTGTAAAATAAATTCACTCTGTCTTTTAGACATTTTATTATCATTATCCAACACCTCTTTTACAGCAGCTATTCCTTTAGTGTGGTCAATGACCGTATATAGTGATGTAACGTCTATCGTGACCCATAGGTAATCTTCCTTCCATTCCATTCCTTCTAGTTCTCTAATAATTTGGGTTGAATCTTTTACATATGAGGCTGCTAGAGTGACATATTTTTGCAGATATATATCTACATATTCAGAAATGTTACTTGTGAGGGAATCAATACCACTAATGATGGGCCTTCCAGGTGGATCTTCCAGGGATTTGTGAATCTTAGGTAATTGATAGAAAACGGCCAATTTAGGGAACTCAATGTAAAGATATTCAAACTCCATTTTTGTGATTATTTTCTGTTCTAATGCTTTAGATAATATGACATGTAACTCCAACTTAAATGTATTAGTTGGATTTTCTTTCAAAATTTTATAGGTTTTTATATCACTAAGAATTCTATTTGATTCTCTCAAATATTTATCTCTATCCATAATTACAATCCCCCCGCCCTTATCGGCTTGTTTGATGACAATTTCTAGTTTTTCTTTTAAATTTTTTTTTTTTTTTTTTTGCTTTTTTCTCATTTGGGGACAAATTTTCTTTCCCTTTTTCACTTTTGAATTTCTCAAAATCATTTAATACCATACTACAAAAAACTGGAATATAGTCTCCTTTATCCCAGTTTGGAAAGAATTTTGATTTTGTTTTTAAATTCAAATTCACTATTACAGGTTCATTTTCAACATTCTCTAATGGTACATTTTCTAAATCAATAATAAAGGAGTTAGATCTCACATTATCTTCAGCTTTTCTTTCAAAAAAGCGTTTTATTGTTAACTTTCGAAAAAATCTCTGAATGTCCATAAATAATTCAAAATGATTGGGATTTTTTTGAGGGGCAAATTTTAAACCCTTTCCCAGTAATTTGATTTCTTCCTTCGTCAGTTTATGTTTTGAAAGATTAAATATGCCTAATTCCTTTTCATTTGAGACCTCTGCTGTTAGCAAAGTGTTTCGTCCTCCTCCCCTTGTTCCCCTATGTCTATTCTTTGTTCCATTAGACGTTTTCTCTTTATCGGAGTTGGTGTTTCTAGAGGTGCAAATCTGTTTCTGTGAACCCATAAATCTAAATTCTTGGGAGGTTGTCTTACTTGGACTGATTTTTTTGGACTTTTTTGTGTGGTTCTCCTTCCTAAAAAAACATTGCTATTAGCGGATCTATCTAGTCCATACTCTGTTCTTTTCTCAGTAGTGGTGTTAGAGTTAACTATTTTATAAGTGTTTTGTACCCTATTTGTTTTTTCTTTTTGATTTCTACTTTGGGTTTGTTTTCCTTGATTGTTAACATAATTATCGTACTGAGATCTTCTGTCATAGCTGTAATCTCCAGATCTCTTTTGTTGGAACTTTTTAAATTGAAATTGAGATGAATTACGATTTCTATTCCATTCATATTGAAATCCTTTTTCAAAATCTTCCTTGTCTCTTTTCAACTTATTGTCCTTCCTAATAATAATCGTTTCTTCAAATTTTTCTATTTTTGTTTTTAATTGTAAATTATATTCTTTTACCGACTCCTCGCTAATTTCCTTATTAATATCAGCCTCCAATATACAGATTTCCTTTTCGATTTCGGCCAAAGCCTTTGATTGATGTTCTACAAGTAGCTCTATTAGCTGCAAAGAGCATTTTTCTAAAATCTCATTCCACCTAGACATGAATCTTTTATCTTCATGTCCATATGCAGGGGACTTATTTATCCTAAGTCCCCTGGGAATGATACCCATCTTTAAATATTGTTGAAAATATTTTACTACTGGGAAAAGAACAGAGTATGGACTAGATAGATCCGCTAATAGCAATGTTTTTTTAGGAAGGAGAACCACACAAAAAAGTCCAAAAAAATCAGTCCAAGTAAGACAACCTCCCAAGAATTTAGATTTATGGGTTCACAGAAACAGATTTGCACCTCTAGAAACACCAACTCCGAATTATTTATGGACATTCAGAGATTTTTTCGAAAGTTAACAATAAAACGCTTTTTTGAAAGAAAAGCTGAAGATAATGTGAGATCTAACTCCTTTATTATTGATTTAGAAAATGTACCATTAGAGAATGTTGAAAATGAACCTGTAATAGTGAATTCGAATTTAAAAACAAAATCTAAATTCTTTCCAAACTGGGATAAAGGAGACTATATTCCAGTTTTTTGTAGTATGGTATTAAATGATTTTGAGAAATTCAAAAGTGAAAAAGGGAAAGAAAATTTGTCCCCAAATGAGAAAAAAGCAATAAAAAAAATAAAAAAATAAAAAATTTAAAAGAAAAACTAGAAATTGTCATCAAACAAGCCGATAAGGGCGGGGGGATTGTAATTATGGATAGAGATAAATATTTGAGAGAATCAAATAGAATTATTAGTGATATAAAAACCTATAAAATTTTGAAAGAAAATCCAACTAATACATTTAAGTTGGAGTTACATGTCATATTATCTAAAGCATTAGAACAGAAAATAATCACAAAAATGGAGTTTGAATATCTTTACATTGAGTTCCCTAAATTGGCCGTTTTCTATCAATTACCTAAGATTCACAAATCCCTGGAAGATCCACCTGGAAGGCCCATCATTAGTGGTATTGATTCCCTCACAAGTAACATTTCTGAATATGTAGATATATATCTGCAAAAATATGTCACTCTAGCAGCCTCATATGTAAAAGATTCAACCCAAATTATTAGAGAACTAGAAGGAATGGAATGGAAGGAAGATTACCTATGGGTCACGATAGACGTTACATCACTATATACGGTCATTGACCACACTAAAGGAATAGCTGCTGTAAAAGAGGTGTTGGATAATGATAATAAAATGTCTAAAAGACAGAGTGAATTTATTTTACAATGTATTGATTTTATTCTACATAAGAATTCTTTTTGGTTTGAAGGTATTCATTATTTGCAGGTCTGTGGTACCGCCATGGGCACCAGGTTTGCCCCAAGCTACGCTAATATCTTTGTAGCAAATTGGGAAGAACGATGTATTTGGAACAACAATCCTTTTGGGGCAAACCTGGTGCTGTGGAGAAGGTACATAGACGATATTCTTATTATTTGGAAAGGAGATGTTCATTTGTTTAATGGCTTTATGGTCTATGTAAATTCTAACAATTATGGGTTGATTTTCACCCAAGAAATGGGAGATACACAGATCAATTTTTTGGATCTAACTTTCTTTATAGAGAGTAATGTAATCTGCAGTAAAACTTTTTTTAAACCCACAGATTGCAATAGCCTTATCGAATTTTCTAGTTGCCATAATCCTGTGTGGTTACGAAATATTCCTAAAAGTCAGCAAACTAGGTTATATAAGAATTGTACAAACAAAAAGGATTTTAATAGTCAGGTCCAAGTTCTAAATAAAAGATTTTTAGATAGGAATTACCCTAAAGAATTACTTGAAAGAAGTCAAGAGGAAGTAATAATTAAAAAAAGGGAAGAGATCTTAAAAGTAAAACCAAAAAATAGCAATGTTGGGAAGAACTTTTTTGATATGGCATTTATTACTAAATATAATAATAAAGCAAACAAAATGGATAAAGTCCTTAGAAAACACTGGCCGATTCTATTGCAGGACACTTACCTCCACAAGATATTACCTAAGAAGCCAAAAATTGTGTATAAAAAGACCAATAGTTTAAAAACAATTCTAGCACCTAGTATGTTACCAAAAGTACCGTCAGAAGATAAACAGGATACTTTTTAAAAAAAGAAATCTAATGGTTTCCACAGATGTGGAAACTGTAGCACTTGTAAGTTTCAAAAAAGAATAACGACAACTTTTAAAAGTACAGTTACAAACGAGAGTTTCATGATAAAACAATTTATAACATGCAGCAGTAAAAATGTTGTATATTTACTAGAATGTGTATGCGGAATACAGTATATAGGTCGAACTATTCGTAAATTGCATGAGAGACTTTTAGAGCATTTTAATGGTATAAAAAAGAAAAGCGAAAAACATAGTGTACCTCGACATTGTAATGGTTGTTCTACCTTCTCTCTGAATAATTTTATTTGTATAGGTATCGATCTGGTTGATCCACATTGGAGAGGCGGGGACACTACTAAAACTTTGGCTAGAAAAGAAACAGAATGGATCTATAAAATGAAGTCCTCAACTCCTCTAGGTCTGAACACCGACCTGGACATTTTGGCTTTTATGTAATATATTGTGTCAACTAAATTGGTCCCCCTTTTTTCTCATGGTTTTTTTCTTATGGTTTTTTTTCTCATGGTTTTTTTATCTTTATATTTCTGTATAATACCTATATATGGTTAATGTTATTATTGCCATTCTTGGATTCCCATAATAATTATTCCATCCTCTTTTTTATTAAGACCAATAATCTTCTATACAAACAGATTGGGTTTGAATTAATTTACTTATTTATTTATTCATGAAATTATCAAGAGATTTATAGAATATAGTGCTTCCATCTAATTGTTCCGATATCTATCTTTACTGTCTTATTTAGATTGTAAGGATTACTGCAAATGTAATGTACATTCAATACACTTTACATCCACAGCCTTTTTAGATATTATTGTTTTTAGATTTTATAATTTATAATTTATATTGTTTATTCACACTTTTGCTATATTTGTGGTAAACTCCAAGGATTCGTTCACTATGTTGAAAGTAGGCACAACTGTGATGAGTGTTTTGGTCACTTTTAACAAACGTGGTGTTATATAGTGTCCAGCACTCAGTGCTAATAAAGTTTTTTTGTGCGTTCAAAATTGACTGCGCATGCGCGCCGACGATTTCCCGATAGCAACTGGTCTATATGGGTACCCGTAGCTGAACGGAAATCTGTGTCGGTGTGCGCATGCGCAAAGATGTCGTTTTGGCGCGAAGACAGAAGATCTTTGAGGATTTAAAAGAGAGAAAGCCGGCGAAAGAAACAGCATTCACAGCTCCTGAGGAAGTCCCGAAAAGCGCGGGACGAAACGCGTTGAGCCTGAGATTCGAAAGACAGCAGTCCAGAGACAGTTCTTTCACCTCCACCTTTGTGTTGAGAGCTGCAAGTATTTCCAGCCCTTAGAGTCGCGACCTAGGGCTATGTGTAGTATCCTTATACTTGCTAGCTAGTGGTTGGTGTTTGTTTATAACTGGTCTTACAATTGCACTGCTTTATTTGTTTTTATATTTTGTATATTAAATTTTGGATTTTCAATTATAAATCCTCTTGTCACTAGTATTTAGCGCCCTCAATAGGGGAGACTTGCACCCTCCCCTTTCTTTTATCTTCCACTTATTATCTATAGGCTTTTTTGGGGTGTGCCTATTTTTGAGTGGCAGCTTTTTACTTGTATGATATTCTTATAGAACCTAGATTCTGGATCTCTTTTTACTTTGTAATGCCTGGAGTCTCCTGGCACTGTTCTTCAGTTCACTGTTAAACCATTTTAACTGCTTGAAAATGGTTTATCACCAAACAGCACCAAGAGATATAACTAATTTAATGAGATGCAATGGTTTTATTGCTTTGAGTGCTTAGCTAGCAAATTACCTACCAAACAGTTGCTGTCCTTATATATTTCATGAGTATAGGGAGGCTATAGCCACCAGAACAACTACAGCTTTTTGTACTTGTTCTGGCGAGTAGAATCATTCCCTTCAGTTTTTTATGCAGTAAACACTGTCTTTTCAGAGAAATTGTAGTGTTTGCCCCTGATCTGCCTCATTGACAGTCTCAGACAATCCTATGGGAAAGCAATGTGATTTGCTCACAGAATCACTTCTGATGAGGTCAGCTGTAAGCAAGCAGATCAGGGGCAGAGGCAGCAGCTGCAGACTTGAATACAAGTAAGATTTTACTATATTTAGGAAGGCAAGGAGGCCCAGATGATTGTTTTAACATTATATGGTCAGGAATACAAGTTTGTGTCTGTAACGGATCACCTAGCACCCCAACTGGGTACCTCTGTTAACAGATGCCGAGGACTACAAGCACCGCACCGGACACCACAACCACCGTAGCTTAACTGGAGTCTTGCTGTCTTCCTTCCACCTTGGATCAACCTCTGACATCCAGGACCGTGTGGGAAAGACCTCTCCTCCAGGAGAGCGTAACAGGAACAGCTCTTAAAAGTGATTAGAGCCCAGGGGAGTATACAAAGTATAGCAATCCCCAGTGTGAATATAGCAGTTCCCTACAAACACGAGACGAGGCTACGTATTAAAGGTTAAGCAGATCTGAGGGTTTAATGTGCCAGGCTGTCCTTTTATGCAACTTTTCCCACAAGGTTACCACCCATGTTGACCTTGTGGGGCACCGAAAAATACATTCAACAGACAATAGTATACATTCACAAAGATAAACACTCCCATTCATTTACAGTATATTCCTCCCCTCTGCTTGGGAGATAATTGAGTTAACAAAGCATCCGTTAACGGCAGTACCCAGTCGGGGTGCCAGGTGATCCGTTACAATGTCCCTAACCCTACAGTGTTCTTTTAAATTTAAATTTGTTTGTGACAGATCCACTTTCATTGAGTCTAAACTACAGCTTATTGTATTTGTTCTGGGGAGTAGAATCATTATTACATTACAGCCTAGGGATAACTCCAGAGGCCACTCCTCATGGTTACTAGAGGTGCTTCCTGGGGCAGCACTGACATTCAGTATCTCCACCCTCTGCATGGAGACACTGAACTTTCCTCATAGAGATGCACTGATTCAGTGCATCTCTATGAGGAGAATCTGATTGGCCAGGCTATGTTTCGCTTGTGCTTGCTCTGCCCCTGATCTGCCTCCTTGACCGTCTCCACTAATCTAATGCTTTCCTATGGGAAAGCATGGTGATTGGCTTTGATCAACACTTATGATGATGCCAACCAAGAAGGAAAATGGGGGCAGAGCCAGCACCAGCAGACTGGAATAAATTTAAGATTTTACTATATTTAAAGCACAAGACATTTTAACACTCTAAGGTCAGGAATACATGTTTGTGTTCCTGACCCTACAGTGTCCCTTTAAAGTCAACTAATTTAATGTGGTCTGGGTGCAGTTTTCCAGTCTTTAAAATTCTGCAAAGCAAAACACTGCAGTTGTTTGGAAAATTAAATGTTTACATTGTAGGGTTATATCCAGCTCTTTTGGTGGTGGAAGATCCCCGTAGGAAAGCAACTTACTCAATGCTTTCCTATAGAGACGTTTGAATGCACGTGTGGCACTTGCCACACATGTGTATTAAGTCCCCAATGCTCCTCTAGAAGGAGCACTGGTTGGATCAGCATGAAGGAGGCCATACCACCTTCATGACATTGCAGAAAGCAGGGAGGTGTGCCAACTTAAACTTTTTTTTTTTTTTAAATGGTAAATGAGTGAAGGGGCTATTTAGACCTAAGGACGGGGACACTATATTAAGAATATAGATTTGTATTCCTAACACTATAGTGCTGCTTTAAATATTTCCCCACTTTGGTGACTGAGGAACTCGCCCCCAAACATTTATAAACAAGTTGACCACCATAAAACTCACAAGTGGACTGAACAAAAATCTAATTAATCGAGGAGAAAGTATAAAGAAGCTGCCATGATTAATAGATTTTATTAAAGGACATGGAGGTTCATATTATGCTTTTCTCTTTCTTTATTCCTCAGAAGCAAAGAAAGGATACTGACATTCATAGAAAAAAAACTTTAACATATACCCTCACAGGGTTAACACATAACAATGCTCTCTGTATCATAAACCCCCATGTGACCAAGCCACTCCCTTTCTTTGCTGCTGCCTCTGATGGAGGTAGGCAGGCTATTCCATAGGAAGGGAGCTGCCCGCGGGAAGTCCTGCAAGTGTGAGTTGGCCGTTCTGGTGTGGACAACGGACAGGAGGTGGTCACAGGCAGAGCGGAGAGACCGAGAAGGGACATACCTATGGATCTGTGAGGAGATCTAAGAGGGGTTAGAGTTGTTCAGTGCTTTATAGGTGTGAATTAGTACCTTGAATTGACTCCTATAGCATACAGGAAGCCAATGTAAGGACTGGCAGAGGGGTGAGGTGCGAAAAACGACTAGAGAGGAAAATCAGTCTGGCAGCAGCGTTCATTACGGACTGTAGCGGTGCAGTACTGCTTTTGGGAAGATCAATCAGGAGAGGGTTACAATAATCCATGCGAGAAATTACTAGAGCAAGGACAAGCTCCTTGGTAGTATCTGGTGCAAGAAAAGGGCGGATGCAGGCTATGTTTTTAAGATGGAATCTACAGGATTTGGAAACATGCTGGATGCTTAATTGGGATTCACTGTCAATTAAGTGGAAGGGGCACTACTACCACCATCTAAGATAAAGACCATCAGGAAGGAAATCCGTCGGACACTGGCACGGCTGGTGCATACTCTGCAACAACTGGCCAGGATCATCGGCCTTCTCTCAGCCTCAATCCAGGCCCACTTCACTACAGAGCCCTTCAGTGTTTAAAGGCAAAATACCTTCATTTAGGGCACTCCTATTCAGACTCTGTTTCAGTCAACTGCAGCACACAGAAGAGCAATCTCCGGGATTTCATAGTGGAGTAGGATGCAAGTATGCTTGGTTAGGGCGCGCGCTGCGGTCATATCTCCACAGGAGGAAAATGGTCCCAGAAGAACACATCAATTGCCTCTAACTCGTGGCAGCTCGTTTGCCATTAGGAGTCTTGTAGGGATTTCAATCAACTGCTCCATCCTTTTACACATGGACAATGTGTCAGCAGTCAGCTACATCAATCATCTCGGGAGCACGAGATCCTTGGTATTGGCGGAACTTGCAAAGGATTTCTGGCAATTCTGCCTAGATGGCAACATCTCAGTTCAGGCAGAATACATTCCCGGGATGTCCAACAGGGTGGCGGACTGGAATTCCAGATACCTGCAGGATACCAGCGATTGGCAACTGAATCGTGCCATTTTCCTCTGACTACGGTCACTTTGGGGTCCACTGGGGATCACGGTTGAACTCCCAACTACTAAAATTCTTCAACTGGAGACCAGATCCAGAAGCTTTGGCATCAGACGCTTTCCTGTAGCCGTGGCTGAGCACGCTGCACTACGCTTTCCCTCCATTCTCCCTGATGGCTTGGACGCTCCTTCATCTCATAAATTTGTACCGATCAGCTATTTCTGAGGGACAGCACGGATTGGATGGCTTCCCAGCTGGTAAACACCTATTGGTGTGCCGGCTCCTTTGGGGCATCAGATTTGCACGTCCACCTCAACCTAGATACTCCTCACTTTGGCATGTGGACCTTGTCCTCCGGCTGTTTGAATACTGGCCAATGAATGAAGACCTCTCACTCAAACAACTCACGGCGAAGCTGGTGATGCTGTTTTGCCTGATCTAATGTAAACGTGTTTTGGATGTGCGTGCCTTAGACATTTCTGCACATGCCTTTACTTCTGAGAGTGTCTCGTTTGATATTTCAAGACGTACAAAAACATCTATCACCCCAGTCTTCTACCCAGCTTTCACTCAATTTAAAACTGTCCGGTGAACTGAATACGAATCTAGGACTTCTCTAAATCGTGAACCAGCGTATCAGGAATTATTCTTGGCACTTCGACAACCTCATCATCCTGTTTCTACAGTCACCTTATCTCGTTAGGACAAATGGATCATGGCGTCAGCTGGCATCAACACTTCAGAGTAAGGGGCACATTCTGCTAGGGGAGCCATGTCATACAAAGCTTTCACCAAGGGATGCAAATTAGAAGATCTCCTATGGGCTGCCGATTGGTCCCACGAATCCACTTTTCGAGAATTTTATTTTCGTCCACTTTCTCATTTTTCTGATGTGGTGCTTTCACAGTTTTAAACTAGCATAATATAAAATTCCCAGATTTTACTAATTTCATTATGTAAAGTCACGATTTTATTAAGGACATGGAGGCGAGTATTATCCCACCCGATGCAGGTATGTTGGCGTCCTCCCTCGTGTGTTTCTTTTATTTGCTAATGGAATTATGATTTTATGGGGTAGGCACTTATTGAGGGTTTTTGTAAGTTACGATTCTGCTTACTTTGGATTTATTACTCTATTTAATGATGTATTATGGATATATTTTGTTGTCCAAAAACATATTTTACCAGTTGTTTCTCTGTTCCTTTCAGCCTCATAAATCGGATTTGGCACCATTGGTACATTGGTTCTTTTCATGTTTTACCGGAGGACCCATCTTACACTGAGTTCCAGTTCATCTACCCAAAGAATTGCTGTTTCGGTCCCACATTGAGAATAGGTTTTATTGAACTGAGTTTTTTGGCAGCTTCAACAAGAAAGAGGAGTGGCTTGGTTTATGACACAGAGAGCATTGTTATTGGATGTATTGTTATGTGTTAACCCTGTGAGGGTATATGTTAAAGTTTTTGCTATGAATATGTCAGCATCCTTTCTTTGCTGCTGAGGAATAAAGAAAGAGATAAGCATAATGAGCCTCTGTTTCTTTAATAAAAGACTTTACGTCATAAAATTAGTAAAATCTGGTAATTTTCTTACTAATATATAGTACAGCGAAGTGCATGAAACAATTGTGGGTTTGGAAATCCCATTTCTAAATCCAATGGGAAAATATTTTTTTTAAAAGTATTAAAATGTTAGCGAACTTAAGTCCCTGCCTTACACCACGGTGCACATTTCATGACAGACAACAGCTAAGAAATGTATTTTTTTTAGATAAAACTATCACCATAGTTATCCATAAAATGATTTACCTTACTTAAAGAACCACTATAGTACCAGGAAAACAAACTTGTTTTCCTGGCACTATAGTGCACCCTCAGGGTCCCACTCCCGCCGGGCTGAAAGGAGAGGAAGGGGGTTAAACACACCTTTCTCCAGTGTCGGGCTCCCTCGGCGCTGGGGACTCTCCTCCTCCTTCCGACTGTATCGGCTGAATGCGCATGCGTGGCAAGAGCCGCGCGCATTCAGCCAGTCCATAGGAAAGCATTCTCAATGCTTTCCTATGGACGCTGGCGTCTTCTCACTGTGAAAATCAGTGAGAAGCGCGGAAGCACCTCTAGCGGCTGTCAATGAGACAGACACTAGAGGCTGGATTAACCCATATGTAAACATAGCAGCAGTTTACAGCAGGCAGGGTTAACCCTAGATGAACCTGGCACCCAGACCACTTCATTGAGCTGAAGTGGTCTGGATGCCTATATTGGTCCTTTAACTAAAGGCCATTGAAATTTTGGAGAGAGAGGTTCACTGCATGTATGTATAAAACACAGATTACGTGTAAACACTACAACAATGTCCTCACACCACAATGCTTCAGTAAGTCAGGCTTACTCATGTGCATGTTTGGACATCTGTTGATAAATGCTATACAAGCACATGTGACAAATTTAAAAATAATTTATTTCCCCCCCCCCCCCAAAAAAAACCCACAAATCCGCCTCTAACTTTTACACATTTGGCACTCCTCATAATGAGGCTTATCAGTGATTTACCAGTTCCCCAAATTTTAACTAATATGATAAGAAATTCTACTTTAAAAAACTTTTTAAAACGCAAAAATGTACATAAAATATTTTCTGGTATTTATCAAACCAAGTGTTCAGCTCGATTGCAGTTATTTAAATAAATACATGTTACCACTGCCGCATCACACAATACAGATTGTGAACAATTATAGGTGTAATGTCTTTGTCCGGCAGAAAAATTAACATTTTCCGGATTTAATTTGATTATAGCTTCGTCGTTTATATAAACAATACACACGCTCACCTTGAAGTAAAACTTGCGGTAGGTTTTTAACACGGTGTTCTATCAAAATCCCCTACTGGCGCAGAACATAAACGTCACATACACAGTCACGCTTCGGTCGCCATCTTACTAACTGGAAACGAGAATGTCTGAATGTGATTGTGGGTTGGCGTGTTTCAGTGATACAAGGCAGCTGTTTGTTTCAGGGCTTGCTAATCGCTGGGTTCACTAAAATGTATGTTTATTAGTATTAGGGAACAACTTTGATGTTTAGTCTTTCTTTAAATCCTTTACTCACGAGTTCCCTCATAACTATGACCTTTCATATATGATCCAAAGTAAATTTGCATGACTTCCGGTGGGTATTATTACGGAGAATACTTAAAGGACCACTATAGGCACCCAGACCACTTCAGCTTAATGAGGTGGTCTGGGTGCCTGGTCCATCTAGGGTTAACCCTTTTTTCTATAAACATAGCAGTTTCAGCGAAACTGCTATGTTTATGTTAGGGTTAATCCAGCCTCTAGTGGCTGTCTCATTGACAGCCGCTAGAGGGCTTCCGCATTTCTCACTGTGAAAATTACAGTGAGAAGACACCAGGGTCCATAGGAAAGCATTGTGAATGCTTTCCTATGGACTGGGTGAATGCGCGCGCGGCTCCTGCCGCGCATTCAGCTGAAGAGGAGGAGAGCTCCCCGCCCGGCGCTGGAGAAAGAGGTAAGTTTAACCCCTACCTCTCCATCCAACCCGGCGGGAGGGGGACCCTGAGGGTGGGTGCACCCTCAGGGCACTATAGTGCCAGGAAAACAAGTATGTTTTCCTGGCACTATAGTGGTCCTTTAAGGTTTACAGAATTATGCAGACTGATGGAAGCAAAGCGTAACTAGCAACCATCGCTGTGCTATCATAATGTCCTACTACGTGACAATTCCCTACTGCTGCACCGGAGGCCGAATCAGCAGGAGGTCGGCCAAACCTTATGGGGCAACTGTGAAGTCATTTTCAACCCCCAGTTTCTCCAAGTGTCTAATTTCCCACCCAGGCCCTTCATGTGTCTTAATCTCTCCCCTCTCCTTGCCCTCATTCTCCCCCACCCATGCTCTCCATGTGTCTTATTCTCTGCCATCCACATGTCTCAATCCCCCCCCCAGGTGTCTAATTTCTTCCCCCCTAGGCCCCCAACGTGAATCATTCTCCAACCCTCATGCCCTCCATGTGTTTCATTCTCCTCTTCCCATGACCTCCATGTGCGTCATTCTCCCACTCCAGTCATACTTCACTCCACGCCCTCCCCCCCCCCAGGCTTCCCATGTGTCTCATTTCCCCCCGCCCCAGACTCCCCATGTGTCTCATTCCCCTCCCTCAGGCTCCTCCATGTGTCTCACTCCCCCTCCCCAAGGCCCCCATGTGTCTCAGTCCCCCAGCTCCTCCATGTGTCTCATTCCCCCTCCTCCAGCTCCTCTATGTGTCTCATTCCATCTCCCCCCAGGCTCCCCAATGTGTCTCATTCTGCCCCCAGTCCCTACACCCTACATGTCTCATCACACCCCCGCTAATCCATGTGTCTCATCCCCCTCCCCTCCTGGCTGAGTGGACCGTGGTACCCAGTCTTACAGGAAGTGCTCATTGTTCTTAGAAAGCTCTTTATTTCAGACTGTGGGTACCCTCGGCAATGCTACATGCAGTGAACAGCAGGAGGAGGAGGAGCAGTGTGCTGTGCGCTCCCCTATTGCTGCTCAAGGCCTTGAGATAGGACTAGTATTTTTTTCATATTTAAACTAAAAAGGTCCTCTGAGTGCCCACTTTCTTGGCATTTTTTAGTTATATATTGGTTCCATTGTGGTTAAGCACTGTGAAATTTGGATATTGTTGATTTAAGGTACTAGCTGCAATTTGGAAATTTTTCTTTGATGTATATTTATGTTCACCAGGCCTTTTCCAGCCTCAATACCTTTATGTCTGCGGTCAGGGTAATAAGGCACTTATTGGGCCTGCTTTGTTTAATAATTATATAGCTAGGTGTTGCAACTGATGGTCTAAATTTATGTCATGCTCAAACTTGGGCCTTTACATGTGGTTAGCATTTATGGTACTGCCTGTTAATATTATGTCTTATTTTACTGTCTGTCACTATTTGCATTGTTTTAAGCCATTTCTGGGCTCTGTTTGTTCTATGGTGATTCGGCCATATACATGACTCTCATCTAGATAACCATATTAAATTGCATGTGGTCTACTCAAACATTTTCACCATTCATTAAACCCCATTTAATGGCTAACAAAAAAAGTATGGAAAAAAAAAGGTACAACTTTTCATGCAAAATATTTCTAAATACAGTGGGTAGACAACGTCTCCAATGAAGTGTGCAAGTAACTTACAGACTTTAGAGCTCGCCTTTGGCTCTATGTATAATACTCAGTAATGGATATGGTGGGCAATCTTCATGTAAGGTGAAATGATGACGTCTCCATGAGAGATGCAGGACATCACACATATACTTTTATATTAGGCCCTCACTTGGCTTTCCATATCAAATGCTTCATACGGCCCTCCGTGGCAACCCACTATGACCACCATTTTAAGACATTTACATGTTGTCATCAGTGGTACCATGTTATTCAAATGCGTTATCATCATTTCTAATTAATAGTCCTACCATTACAGACTTCTCATTGGTATTATTATTATTATTATTATTGCCATTTATATAGTGCCAACAGAATCTGTAGCGCTTTACAATATTATGAGAGGGGGAATTTAAAGGAGCACTATATGGTCAGGAATATAAACACTATAGGGTTAAAACCACTATCTAGCCACCCTGGTTCCCTCATGCTCATCCTAAATCTTGTAAAATCCTACATGTATTCAAGCCTGGAGATGCTGTCTTTGCCACTGTTTCCTTTTGATCTGCCCAGTGCCTGCTGAAATCAGCAGAAGTGGTAGCCTGATCCAATCACAATGCTTCCCCACAGGATTGGCTGAGACTGTCAAGGAGGCAGATCAGGGGCAGAGCCAGCACAATTCAAACACAGCCCTGGCTAATCCGCATCTCCTCATAGAGATGAATTGAATCAATGAATCTCTATGAGGAAAGTTCAGTGTCTGCATACAGAGGGAGGAGATACTGAATGTTTGGATGCATTTCAGGCAGCCATGAACCAGGAAGGATCTCTAACAGCTATCTGAGGAGTGACAAGTGAAGTTATCACTAGGCTGTAATGTAAACACTGCATTTTCTCTGAAAAGAGAAAAAAGCATTTTCAGCAAAAAGCTTGAAGGTAATGATTCTACACATAAGAACAAATTCAATAAGCTGTAGTTGTTCTGGTGACTATAGTGTCCCTTTAACTATAAATAGGACAATTACAAGAAAACTTACATGAACGATAGGTTGAAGAGGACCCTGCTCATGCGAGTTTACAGTCTATAGGAGATGGGGTATAAAACATATTAGGACAGGAAATGGCAGTCAAATAGGAGAGAGTAAAGTGCTGCACTTTAGGAGAGAGCAAGAGACAGGTATGTGAGGTAGAGGTTACTCTGGGAGGCCATAAGCTTTCCTAAAGAGATGGGGTTTAAGGCACTTCTTAACGATGGAAGACTAGGGGAGTCTGATGACGGTAGGCAGGCTATTCCATAGGAAGGGAGCTGCCTGCGAGAAGTCCTGCAAGCGTGAGTTGGCCGTACGCGTGCGAGCAACGGACAGGAGAAGGTCACGGGCAGAGCAGAGAGACCTAGAAGGGGCATACCTAAGGATCTGTGAAGAGATATAAGAGGGGCTAGAATTGTTCAATGCTTTATAGGTATGGGTTAGCACTTTGAATTGACTCCTATAGCATACAGGAAGCCAATGTAAGGACTGGCAGAGGGGTGAGGTGTGAGAAACGACTAGAGAGGAAAATCAGTCTGGCGGCAGCATTCATTACAGACTGTAGCGGGGCAGTATGGCTTTTGGGAAGACCAATTAGGAGATGGTTAAAATAATCCATGCAGGAAATTACTAGAGCGTGGCAAAGCTCCTTGGTAGCATCTTGCGTTAAAAAGGGGCGGATGCTGACTATGTTTTTAAGATGGAATCTACAGGATTTGGCAACATACTGGATGTGAGGCCAGAATCAAGTATGACGCCAAGACAGCGCGCTTGCAAGGATGGAATTATGTGGATACCACTAACATGAAGAAAGAGGAGGATCAGTATTAGGAGGAGGAAAGACAAGGAGCACAGTTTTAGAGAGATTGAATTTCAGAAAGCGGGAGGACATCCAGTCAGAGTTGGAAGAAAGGCAAGCAGTGACACGTTGCAGGACGGCAGGGGAAAGTTCCAGTGGAGGAGAGGTAAAGTTGGTTATATACATGATATGGCGCTGGATCGATGCTCTGCCCCCTCCGACGTCTGGCGGCGATAGGGTGCTAATTAGAGCGAGTTAGACCTCTTCATAGGAAAGCATTGAATCAATCTCCCACCTAGGAAAAATCTGACGCTTTATTTCCTAATGCAGAGCATGAGGGTGTCCAGCATCAGAAACCGGATCAAAGGCCGGTTAGTATGGAGGAAGCGCCTCCAGTGACTGTCTGGGAGACAACAACTGAAGGCATACTTAGTGCTGCATTGTAAACATTGCAATAAATAAAACTGCAATAAATAAAAAAAATACAGGTGTAAGTGAATTTACCTCCTGAATGGGGGGGTAACCCCTAGTGAATGAATTCACTAATAATAACAAATACTAATCTGAAGTGTCAGAATCAGGACATCATATATTGTATTAGTTGGAGCCCTAAGGGCTAAACTAAGATAAAAGGAATGTTTAACATTGCAGCAGGAAGTGCAAAAGGGACACTACACACAGACCACTTCAATGAGCTGACGTTTATTGCAAAAAACTGGCTATCACAAACTAATGCATCGATGCAAGAGCTTATCAGACATATCTCCCAAGTTGGGAAATATGAATCCAATATATCACAGGTACCCCCTCATAAGAGTTGGAGACATGAGGTATGGGAAAGTTGGGCGCTAAAACACCCAACTTGAATGTCAGTCTACCAGGAATAACACACACCGCACCTAAACATAGGGACGCCACCGCAACGCAATGACATCATGGCCAGTGACCCATTGCGAGATATAACTCGGTACGGGCGGAAACCATAGACCATAAACCCCCGCAGGTTCCAGGGGTGGGGGCCGGGGGGAGGACAGTAGGTCCCCCCCTCATTCTTAATTATGACCCCCACCCACCGCTCAGGGTTGGGGACCGGGGGGGAGGACAGTAGGTCCCCCCTCATTCTTATTTAGGGCCCCCACCCACCGCTCAACTCTAAAGAGGACCCCATACTACAGGTGGTCCTCATTTAGCAACCTATCTGTTTTACGACGGCTCACACTTACACCTTATGTGGGAATTCCCTGCTCTGGTGCGCATGTCTATGTTCAGGGAAACTTCCACGAACATAGACAAACGCACAAGAGCAGGGAATCCCTCTAATCTATGTTTGGAAAATTTTTCCAGAGCATAGATAAGAGGGATTCCCTGCTCTGGTGTGTTCGTCTATGTTCGGGAAAGATGTGTTATCATAATAGAATCATGGATTAGAAAAACATCTGGAAAAAATACTCTGCCATCCCTTAAATCGCAACATACATTTTAATTTAACGTTTTTGTTTTTTTATGACCCCATAGATATTTAAAAAATTTATTATATTTTTCCCTTAAGATCTTCCTAGGAACTCTCAAAGGAATTGTCCGCATTAAATATACAAGTTTCGATATTACATGGTCTTTGATTACATAGATTCTGCCCATCCAGGAAATATTCAGTGGTTTCCATTTTATTAAAGACATTTTATTTCTAGAAGAAGAGGGGAGTAGTTATTCAAGATGATTTTGGTTCCATGTAAATCCTAGGTTAATACCTAAATATTTTAAAGTTTACAAAGCACAGCTTAATCCATGTTTTTCTTTGGTTCATATAGATTTGAATGTATAACATAGGATTTACTCATATTTATTTTATAGTTAGACATTATACTAACTTCTCTTATACATTCCAGTGTTGTTGGTATTGAATCCTAAAGGTTAGCAAGAGTGAGGATTACATCATCCGCATTAAGCGAGATTTTGTGTGGTTGATTACCTATACTTTTTCCCTCAATCTTTTTTGATTGCCTGATTATTATGGAGAAGGGTTCCATTGATAGAATGTAAAGAATGGGGGCAAGTGGACAGTCTTGTCTCGTCTTATTTATTCTAAAAAAAAAAATCGAACTCTAACCCACCTCCCTTTACCTTAGCTGTTGGAGTGGAATATAGACTCATTATTCGTTCAGAAATTGGGCCAGCAAACCCGAAGGCTTTTAGGGCCTCCAACAGGTAAAGCCAGCTAACCCTTTCGAAAGCATTTTCCGTGTCAGGAGCAACAAATACTACTGGATTTATGCCACTGTTTACTGCTTGTATCAGATTCATAATTTTATGTATACAGGGAGTGCAGAATTATTAGGTAAGTTGTATTTTTGAGGATTAATTTTATTATTGAACAACAACCATGTTCTCAATGAACCCAAAAAACTCATTAATATCAAAGCTGAATATTTTTGGAAGTAGTTTTTAGTTTGTTTTTAGTTATAGCTATGTTAGGGGGATATCTGTGTGTGCAGGTGACTATTACTGTGCATATTTATTAGGCAACTTAACAAAAAACAAATATATACCCATTTCAATTATTTATTATTACCAGTGAAACCAATATAACATCTCAACATTCACAAATATACATTTCTGACATTCAAAAACAAAACAAAAACAAATCAGTGACCAATATAGCCACCTTTCTTTGCAAGGACACTCAAAAGCCTGCCATCCATGGATTCTGTCAGTGTTTTGATCTGTTCACCATCAACATTGCGTGCAGCAGCAACCACAGCCTCCCAGACACTGTTCAGAGAGGTGTACTGTTTTCCCTCCTTGTAAATCTCACATTTGATGATGGACCACAGGTTCTCAATGGGGTTCAGATCAGGTGAACAAGGAGGCCATGTCATTAGATTTTCTTCTCTTATACCCTTTCTTGCCAGCCACGCTGTGGAGTACTTGGACGCGTGTGATGGAGCATTGTCCTGCATGAAAATCATGTTTTTCTTGAAGGATGCAGACTTCTTCCTGTACCACTGCTTGAAGAAGGTGTCTTCCAGGAACTGGCAGTAGGACTGGGAGTTGAGCTTGACTCCATCCTCAACCCGAAAAGGCCCCACAAGCTCATCTTTGATGATACCAGCCCAAACCAGTACTCCACCTCCACCTTGCTGGCGTCTGAGTCGGACTGGAGCTCTCTGCCCTTTACCAATCCAGCCACGGGCCCATCCATCTGGCCCATCAAGACTCACTCTCATTTCATCAGTCCATAAAACCTTAGAAAAATCAGTCTTGAGATATTTCTTGGCCCAGTCTTGACGTTTCAGCTTGTGTGTCTTGTTCAGTGGTGGTCGTCTTTCAGCCTTTCTTACCTTGGCCATGTCTCTGAGTATTGCACACCTTGTGCTTTTGGGCACTCCAGTGATGTTGCAGCTCTGAAATATGGCCAAACTGGTGGCAAGTGGCATCGTGGCAGCTGCACGCTTGACTTTTCTCAGTTCATGGGCAGTTATTTTGCGCCTTGGTTTTTCCACACGCTTCTTGCGACCCTGTTGACTATTTTGAATGAAACGCTTGATTGTTCGATGATCACGCTTCAGAAGCTTTGCAATTTTAAGAGTGCTGCATCCCTCTGCAAGATATCTCACTATTTTTGACTTTTCTGAGCCTGTCAAGTCCTTCTTTTGACCCATTTTGCCAAAGGAAAGGAAGTTGCCTAATAATTATGCACACCTGATATAGGGTGTTGATGTCATTAGACCACACCCCTTCTCATTACAGAGATGCACATCACCTAATATGCTTAATTGATAGTAGGCTTTCGAGCCTATACAGCTTGGAGTAAGACAACATGCATAAAGAGGATGATGTGGTCAAAATACTCATTTGCCTAATAATTCTGCACTCCCTGTATTGTCACTCCCAGACCTGTTGATAACAAAGCCTGCTTGGTTTGGGTGGATCAGATTGGGTATCACCTTCTTCATTCTTTCTGCTAAAATCTTTGAAAATCGTTTAATGTCAATGTTTATAAGTGTTTGTGATAGATCCATCTGTGTAGACTATGATTGCTGGTTTGTCTGTTTTGCCTTATTCGTGGAATTACCCGTTCGTATGCCCCTGTTCAGTGAATTGACTTTTCCGCCGAACAAAACTAACGAACGGACGGCCACCCAGAAGAGAAGTGTGCTGCTGGTTAACCTCTTGTTCCCAATTAGAACGTTGTGGTTAACCGCAGACACTTCTCAATTAAAACCGAATGCAGGGTGGTTGTCGTTCGTATGTCGACCACGAGGCGGCGGCCATTTTAAACCATGCGAAAGACCAGCTTTTTCTACCGAACACCGCTGAAGCCGCCAACCTCCCTTCTCAATCGACCGAAGGATGTGAACACCGGTCGTTCGGGAGGTTTAAACACACGAATGGACTTACCCCAGATAGCCTTCCCATGGAGTCAATTGCATACCGAAAGACTGTAATAGACGTTGACTCCATGGCGATTGAACTATGCGTATGGGATCTGAGCGCTATTCGCCAATAATATGCACTCAGATCCAGGCTAACTGGGGATATGTGATACGAATGGGTAGCATTCGACAAATGCAAAGTTATATATTTATATATGTTTTTCTGTGTTGAATTTAAAATGGCGATTTGCCTCTGTCCTGGAGATAATTGAATTACTTCTCAATTATCTCCAGTGAAGAGGGGAGGGTATACTAATGCATGCTGGGAATATTCTGTGTCTGTGGGTCCTAACCTGCCATATTGTTACAGTCTCCCATTTGGTCCCCTAGGGGAGTGTCCCCAAGTGGGAGACCTGCATAAATACGGGCAGGTAGCCCACAGTAAAGCCAGTTCTTGTTTTACCCTCAATGCGGAGCTTGGTCTCGTTATTGGGGGGATTTATTACCGACGATTAGAGACTGCTGGATGGAATTATTAACCACTTGGGAGATGTGACAGAACCATCTGTCTGTTTATTTCAGGTGTATTCATCTGTTTCTTTCCTGTTCGTGTGAATGGCTGTTTTCTATAGCCCAGCCATTCGAATGACTGTTTTTTCCCGAACAAACCTGCCGAACGGACGGCCACCCAGGAGAGAAGTGTGCTGCTGGTTAACCTATTGATCTCAATTAGAACGTTGTGGTTAACCGCAGACACTTACACGAATTTAGGGTGGTCGTCGTTCGTATGTCGACCACGAGGCAGCGGCCATTTTAAAACCACGCGAAAGCCCAGCGGTGTTCGGCTCTATTTTCATGGAACTAAAAACGGACACTTTTTCTGCCGAACACCGCTGAAACAACGGAACGCCTGGCTGCCTCCACGAAAGCATATGAATACCAGCCGTTCAGGAGTTTGAAGCAGACGAAAGGACTTAACCCAGATAGCCTCCCCATGGAGTCATTCGTATCACGAAAGACTGTAAGAGCTTTGACTCCATGGCGATTGAACTATGTGTGTGGGATCTGAGCGCTATTCGCCGATAATATGCCCTCAGATCCAGGCTATCTGGGGATATGTGATGCAAATGGGAAATGTTCAGTCTTTGTAAAGTTATGTATTTTTATGTCTTTTCTGTTTTTATATTTAAAATGGCGACTGGCTTTGTCCTGGAGATAATTGAGTTACTTGATAATTATCTCCAGGGCAGAGGGGAGGGAATCATAGTGCATTGTGGGTAAAAACTGTGACTGTGTGTCTGGAATGTCCCCATATCTGTCTGTCATTTAAGTCTCCCATTTGGTCCCCTAGGGGAGTGTCCACCAAGTGGGAGACCTGGATAAATACGGGCAGGTAGCCCACAGTAAAGTCAGATCCTGTTTGACCCTCAATGCAGAGCTTCTGTCTCGTTATTGGGGGGATTTCTTCTTCACGTTTAGAGACTGCTGGATGGAAACTAAAGCCGCTTGGTGGATGTTATTGTTCGGCGGCTAGCAGCAGTTCGTGTATTGCCGTTTGGGAGTTTGGAGCCGTTCACGGATCCCGGTCGGGAGATTGCCGCTTACCCTGCAGTTGGTTCGTGCACTACAGGTTATGCGAACGGAGCTTATTGATATTACAGACGGGGAAGGTCGACTAAACGGCGGTTTTGCTTAAAGACACTGGGGGTGTCTTAACAATTGGTGGCAAGCGACGGGATGAATCCCACAGCACTGGAGGTCAGCTACACATCCCAATTGAGCAAAGGAAATGCAGTATGAGGAGTTAAGACGTGCTACGCTTAAGGATATATTGGAACGCCGAGGACGGTCATCAAGCAACTTAAAGAAACGGGAGATTATTGCTTTGCTGGTAGAAATGGATGCGACACCGGGAATGGAGAGAGCTAATGTGCCCAGTACTTTGGATTTAACACCCGAGGAATTACAATTTAACCGGGCAGTGCAAATAAGGCTGGCACATTTTGGCCCCAACCCCTCAGCAGACATTGTGGAGCGTGTGCAGGCAGCAGTAACGGCACACCAGGCGCTCCGGGAAAGAGGAGCTACAGCAGCAGAGGTACCCAATAACAATTTTGCTAGAAAAAAGGTACCCTTTGCTGCATTTAAAAATTTTGTGGAAACAGAGGGAGAGATTGATGGGTTCCTGGCTGACTTTGAGAGGCAGTGTGCCCTACACCAGGTACCATCCTCTCTGGGAAGTTATCCGGCCGGGCTAGTGAAGCATTTCGGGCCATCCCAGAGGAGGAGATCACCAGCTACCGGGCTGTGAAGGATGCGCTCCTAGCCAGGTATGCGGTGACCCCAGAAGCCTACAGACGGCGATTTAGAGAAACCAACAAGCAGGTTGGTGACTCTTATGTAGAATGGGCCTGCAGGGTTCACCGTACCGCAGCCCACTGGATGGCAGGATGCCAAGCGGTAACTGGGGAGGAGGTGCTACAAGTGTTCCTGCTGGAGCACTGCTTTGATAGACTACCTGCTGGGGTCCGGGAGTGGGTCAGAGATAGAAAACCCTCTACCCTACCCGAGGCTGCCCGTCTGGCGGATGAATATACGGACGCCCGCAAGTTGGATAATACAGCTGCCAAAGTCCCTGCCAGACTGGAGTATCAGCCAGCATTACCTCCAGCTCCTTCAGCCTACCAACCTCCAGTACACCGCACCCCAGCACTACCACAGACGAACAACTACGTACAACCCTCCAGATTCAATGCCCGGGATTATTCACATTCCATCCGGTGCTTTGGGTGCAAACAGTTGGGGCACAAGCGTCCAGAGTGCCCACTGAACAGTGCCAACCAAGCCCAGTCCTGGAGGAGACAAGCCAACGGGAACCAGCGGCCACCTCAGCCTGCTGCTCACTGCATAGAGCAGGAGGAGTTCTGGGGCATTCCACATGAGGCCGACCCAGTACAAGCAGCTCACCAGGATAACCGCCAGCAACATCGGCAGACGGTGAAACTGAATGGCAGGGTGGTGAACGGGAGCCACTATGACACTGCTCCAAAAGAACATGGTCTCGGAGCACCAGCACACTGGGGACACTGTGGCGGTGAGGGTAGCAGGGGGTGCCGTGTTTCGTTTACCTGTTGCCCGGGTTCATTTGGATTGGGGAGTGGGCGCTAGACACGTGGATGTGGGGGTTATGAAAGACTTGCCCGCTGATGTTCTGCTGGGGAATGATTTGGCCCCTTAGGTTTCAGCTTATGCCCCGATGGGCCCTGCGGACGTTAACCCAGTGACTACCCGTGCTCAGACCCGTGCTTCTGGAACTGGCCCACCTGCTGATGAGACCCAGGTAAGATCTCCTTCCCCGACTGGTACTCTAGATCAGGTCCCCTTAAGCTGGGGAGTTTGGGAGGGAAACCCGGGCAGATCCGACCCTCCAAAAGTACAGAGACAGGGCAGATGCTGGAGAGGAAGGAATAGATGGGGAGCGGTATGAGTGGGTGGGGGACAGGTTATATAGGATCCCTAAGCCTTCCCAGAAGAGTGTTGCCCCTCCGCTGAATCGACAGTTAGTGGTACCTGCAAAGTACCGGCAGGAGATTCTGCGGATAGGGCATGATGTTCCGTTAGCTGGACATCTAGGGTCCCGCCGCACAGCCTATAGGATCTCACAGAATTTCTTTTGGCCCAACTTTAACCAGGCTGTGCGGATGTATTGCAGTACGTGTGACACATGTCAACGGGTAGGAAAGTGGGGGGACCACCCTAAGGCTAGGCTATTATCGATGCCTATTAAAGGGAAGCCCTTTGCCCGCATAGCTGTTGACATTGTGGGTCCACTGGCCATGGCTAGTCCATCAGGTAAGAAATACGTTCTTACTGTGGTGGACTATGCCACTCGCTATCCAGAGGCAGTAGCGCTGTCCAATATAGAGGCAGAGACAGTTGCTGATGCCCTGGTTAGAATTTTTACTAGGGTCGGGTTCCCTAAGGAGATCCTCTCCGACCAGGGAATTCAATTCACCGCTGTGCTCACCCAGCAGCTGTGGAAGGTGTGTGGCATTAAGCCGTTACTTAGCTCACCCTACCACCCACAGACTAACGGTCTCTGCGAGCGCTTTAACGGTACCCTCAAACAGATACTGAGGACCTTTACAGATACTTGCAGAGACTGGGAGAGGTTCCTGCCTCATCTGTTATTTTCTTACAGAGAGGTGCCCCAGGGGTTCTCCCCCTTTGAGTTGCTGTATGGGAGAAGGGTCCGCGGACCCCTAGATCTCATTCGGGGCCACTGGGAGGGGGAGACAGAGCAAGAGGGGACCCCCATAGTGCCATATGTTCTGGAACTCCGGGACCGCAATCGAGAAACTGTCCCTGATGGTAAGGGAAAATCTCCAGGCGGCCCAGGGGAGACAGAAGAGATGGTATGATCAGGGTGCCCGACGGCGGGTCTTCCAGGTTGGGCAAAAGGTATTGGTGCTCAAACCTGTGAAGGCCAACAAGATGCAAGCATCTTGGCAGGGCCCGTACAAGATAGTAGCGCAGATCTGCGATACTACTTACTTGATAGCCAGCTGTGCAGATGAGAGGGTTCAGCGATCCTTTCATGTGAACATGCTGAAAGAGTACCAGGAGAGACCTGAGAATATTGCAGCAGTATGTGCCCCAGCTGCAGATGATTCTGAGAATCTACCCCTTCCAGATTTGTTAGAAAGGAATTCCCAGACTGACCTTACTACCCTTGTACAGCTGAGGGATAGGTTGAACCCCACAGAAAGAGTACAGGCACAGCAGTTGTTGTGGGAGAAGCAGGCGACGTTCTCCCAGGAGCCAGGTTATACCACCCTAGCTGTACATAAGGTAGAGACCCCTGTACAGACTCCCTTACGACAGCCCCCCTATCGTATCCCTGAAGCAGTCCGTGAAGGAATGCGGAAGGAGATACAGGAGATGACCCAACTTGGAGTCATTGAGCACTCCGACAGCCCTTGGACCTTGCCTGTAGTCCTGGTGCCCAAGAAAGATGGGACCACCTGGTTCTGTGTGGACTACAGGCGGCTCAACGAGCGGACCACCACTGACGCCTACCCAATGCCCCGGGTAGACGAATTACTGGATCGTATTGCCACGGGACGCTATCTGACCACCATAGACCTGTGTAAGGGCTACTGGCAGATCCCCCTGGCCAAGGATGCTATCCCCAAATTGGCATTTGTCACCCCATTTAGCCTGTACCAATTTAAGGTCATGCCTTTTGGGATGAAAAATGCACCGGCTGCCTTCCAACGGATGGTGGATAGACTCCTGGATGGCTTCCAAGAATTTGCCTGTGCATACTTGGACGACATTGCGATCTACAGTGGGTCCTGGGAGGAACACCTGGTTCATGTAGGGGTGGTACTGGATAAAATTCGGGCCGCTGGCCTGACATTGAAGCCAGAGAAGTGCCATCTAGGTATGGCTGAAGTACAGTATCTGGGTCACAGAGTGGGGTGTGGGAGCCAGAGACCAGAGCCAGCCAAGGTAGAAGCAGTGGCTAACTGGCCCACACCTACCACTAAGACCCAGGTATTGGCCTTTTTGGGGACGGCAGGGTACTACAGACATTTTGTCCCTGACTACAGCACTATTGCTAAGCCCCTGACAGACCTGACAAAGAAGAACTTGCCTAAGCAGGTCCTGTGGTCTCCGGCTTGTGAAGCTGTGTTCCAGGCACTGAAACAGGTCCTTGTGAATGCCCCTGTCTTGGCTGCCCCAGTCCCTAACAAACGTTTTCTCGTCCATACAGATGCGTCCATGTATGGACTCGGGGCTGTGCTGAGCCAAGTTGGGGAAGATGGAGGAGAGCACCCTGTCGCATATCTCAGCAGAAAGTTGTTACTCAGAGAAGTGAGTTATGCGGCAGTGGAGAAGGAGTGCTTGGCCTTGGTCTGGGAATTGAAAAAGTTAAGTCCCTATTTGTATGGGCAAGAGTTTTCCCTGGTGACTGATCACAACCCACTCGTTTGGCTTAACCGGGTCTCAGGAGACAATGGGAGACTGCTGAGATGGAGCTTGGCATTGCAACCCTACAATTTTACAGACCCGGTAAGCTGAACAGGAATGCGGATGGGTTATCTCGGCAAACAGACGTCTCCACCACCTCCTAGTCCGGTCATCCCCAAGTTGACCCGCCACAGGGTCAAGCCGGGTCTGCCGGAGTGTCCCACAAGGAGGGAGCCGTGTGACAGAACCATCTGTCTGTTTATTTCAGGTGTATTCGTCTGTTTCTTTCCTGTTCGTGTGAATGGCTGTTTTCTATAGCCCAGCCATACGAATGACTGTTTTTTCCCGAACAAACCTGCCGAACGGACGGCCACCCAGGAGAGAAGTGTGCTGCTGGTTAACCTATTGATCCCAATTAGAACGTTGTGGTTAACCGCAGACACTTCTCAATTACACGAATTCAGGGTGGTCGTCGTTCGTATGTTGACCACGAGGCAGCGGCCATTTTAAAACCACGCGAAAGCCCAGCGGTGTTCGGCTCTATTTTCATGGAACTAAAAACGGATACTTTTTCTGCCGAACACCGCTGAAACAACGGAACGCCTGGCTGCCTCCACGAAAGCATACGAATACCGGCCGTTCGGGAGTTTGAAGCAGACGAAAGGACTTAACCCAGATAGCCTACCCATGGAGTCATTCGTATCACGAAAGACTGTAAGAGCTTTGACTCCATGGCGATTGAACTATGTGTGTGGGATCTGAGCGCTATTCGCCAATAATATGCCCTCAGATCCAGGCTATCTGGGGATATGTGATGCGAATGGGAAATGTTCAGTCTTTGTAAAGTTATGTATTTTTATGTCTTTTCTGTTTTTATATTTAAAATGGCGACTGACTTTGTCCTGGTGATAATTGAGTTACTTGGTAATTATCTCCAGGGCAGAGGGGAGGGAATCATAGTGCATTGTGGGTAAAAACTGTGACTGTGTGTCTGGAATAGTGATGCACCGAACGGTTCGCTGGCGAACATAGCATGTTCGCGCTCACCACGGCGGGCGAACATATGCGCGGTTCGATCCGCCCCCTATTCGTCATCATTGAGTAGACTTTGACCCTGTACCTCACAGTCAGCAGACACATTCCAGCCAATTAGCAGCACACCCTCCCTAGCAGACCCTCCCACCTACTGGACAGCATGCATTTTAGATTCATTTTTTTCCCCACTATAATAGATTGAATAGCAGTCAGTTGTCTGCAAGTGTCTGTGTGCCAGGCTCGCAGCGTATACTGTGCCCACTTGCCCAGTGCCACCACTCACTCACTGGTGTCACAATAGCGTGCATTTAAAAACCAAAAAACTTTTTTCACTGTTATAGATTGAATAGCAGTTAGTTGTCTGCAAGCGTCTGTGTGTCAGGCTAGCAGCGTATACTGTGCCCACTTGCCCAGTGCCACCACTCACTCACTGGTGTCACAATAGCGTGCATTTAAAAACCAAAAAACTTTTTTCACTGTTATAGATTGAATAGCAGTTAGTTGTCTCCAAGCGTCTGTGTGTCAGGCTCGCAGCATATACTGTGCCCACTTGCCCAGTGCCACCACTCACTCACTGGTGTCACAATAGCGTGCATTTGAAAACCAAAAACTTTTTTCACTGTTATAGATTGAATAGCAGTTAGTTGTCTAAAAGCGTCTGTGTGTCAGGCTCGCAGCGTATACTGTGCCCACTTGCCCAGTGCCACCACTCACTCACTGGTGTCACAATAGCGTGCATTTAAAAACCAAAAAACTTTTTTCACTGTTATAGATTGGATAGCAGTTAGTTGTCTGCAAGCGTCTGTGTGTCAGGCTCGCAGCGTATACTGTGCCCACTTGCCCAGTGCCACCACTCACTCACTGGTGTCACAATAGCGTGCATTTAAAAACCAAAAAACTTTTTTCACTGTTATAGATTGAATAGCAGTTAGTTGTCTGCAAGCGTCTGTGTGTCAGGCTCGCAGCGTATACTGTGCCCACTTGCCCAGTGCCACCACTCACTCACTGGTGTCACAATAGCGTGCATTTAAAAACCAAAAAACTTTTTTCACTGTTATAGATTGAATAGCAGTTAGTTGTCTGCAAGCGTCTGTGTGTCAGGCTTGCAGCGTATACTGTGCCCACTTGCCCAGTGCCACCACTCACTCACCGGTGTCACAATAGCGTGCATTTAAAAACCAAAAAACTTTTTTCACTGATATAGATTGAATAGCAGTTAGTTGTCTGCAAGCGTCTGTGTGTCAGGCTCGCAGCGTATACTGTGCCCACTTGCCCAGTGCCACCACTCACTCACTGGTGTCACAATAGCGTGCATTTAAAAACCCAAAAACTTTTTTCACTGTTATAGATTGAATAGTAGTTAGTTGTCTCCAAGCATCTGTGTGTCAGGCTCGCAGCGTATACTGTGCCCACTTGCCCAGTGCCACCACTCACTCACTGGTGTCACAATAGCGTGCATTTAAAAACCAAAAAACTTTTTTCACTGTTATAGATTGAATAGCAGTTAGTTGTCTCCAAGTGTCTGTGTGTCAGGCTCGCAGTATACTGTGCCCACTTGCCCAGTGCCACCACTCACTCACTGGTGTCACAATAGCTTGCATTTAAAAACAAAAAACTTTTTCACTGTTATAGATTGAATAGCAGTTAGTTGTCTTCAATCGGGTGTGTCAGCCCTACAGCGTGTACTCTACTCTGCCAGTTCACAGTGCCACTCATATCTGGTGTCACAATAGCTTGCATTTAAAAACAAAAAACTTTTTTCACTGTTATAGATTGAATAGCAGTTAGTTGTCTTCAAGCTGGTGTGTCAGGCCTACAGCATGTACTCTGCCAACCTCTGCCAGTTCACAGTGCCACTCATATCTGGTGTCACAGTAGCTTGCACGCATAGTACCACTAATCAAAAAAAAAATGACAGGTAGAGGCAGGCCACCCCTACACTGCGCATTGGGTAAACCTGCTGACGGCTGCCAAGCATGGAATGCGTGGCTCTGCAGAGGAGTTGGTGACACCGCCACAACTTGCAGGCAGGCCTGCTGCCACCTCCTCTACTCCTCCTACTCCATCCTCTTCCATAACCTCCTCGGCTGAGTCCTCTTCTGCTGCTGCGTCTTGCTCCACATCAACGGATAGGGACGTAACAGGATTAAACTGATAGGAATAGTACTACTTAACACACCACTCCTATCTGGTGGCACATTAGATTGCACGCGCAGTGCCCCAAATTTGAAGTAGGAGGACCGACCAAGCATCTTTTTCCATCTCCCGTTCCTAAAATCGATGTTATATACACGTCCCCTGATAGGGGACGTAGCAGGGATTAAACTGATAGGAATAATACTACTTAACACACCTTATAATAACGCAGAGAGAGGCAACGCAGAGAGAGGAGTCTGAAGAAGAGGAGTCAGAGGAGGAAGGTTGCTTTGAGGAGGTGGAAGACCAAACACAGCAGGCGTCCCAGGGGGCTTGTTGTCACCTTTTAGGGACCCTTGGTGTTGTACGTCGCTGGGTGGAGGAAGAGACCTTCAATGACATCAGTGAGGACAAGGAACGGGACATGGCTAGCTTGGTATCCAACCTTGTGCAAATGGGGAGTTTGCGGTTGTGCAAATGGACTGTTTGCGGTGCGTTAAACGGGGAGTTTGGTCTGTCACTGTGAAGCGGGCGTAACCCTTACACTACCTGATTGATACAACATCATACAGTAGGTCCCCCCCTCATTATTTTTATGGCCCCCACCCACCGCTCACGGGTGGGGGCGGACGGGAGGACAGTAGGTCCCCCCCATTGAGATTTATGGCCCCCACCCACCGTGCAGGGGTGGGGACCGGGGGGGAGGCCAGTAGGTCCCCCCTTATCCTTATTTACTGAATATTCCCCTGTATAACAATGTTTGGCATTTAGTGAATATTCCCTATTCTGCTCTGTGTCAGTGTGTATCAGGGGCTCTGAGGACAGGTGTCAATCCATATCTGCCAAGTGACCCTATGTAGGAGGAACAGTCCCTATTCTGCTCTGTGTCGGTGTGTATCAGGGATCCTTAGGACAGGTGTCAATCCATATCTGCCAAGTGACCCTATGTTGGGGTAACATTCCCTATTCTGCTCTGTGTCAGTGTGTATCAGGGGCTCTGAGGACAGGTGTCAATCCATATCTGCCAAGTGACCCTATGTAGGGGGAACAGTCTTTATTCTGCACTGTGTCAGTTTGTATCATGGTCTCTGAGGACAGGTGTCAATCCATATCTGCCAAGTGACCCTATGTAGGAGGAACAGTCTCTATTCTGCTCTGTGTCAGTGTGTATCAGGGGCTCTGAGGACAGGTGTCAATCCATATCTGCCAAGTGACCCTATGTAGGGGAACAGTCTTTATTCTGCTCTGTGTCAGTGTGTATCATGGTCTCTGAGGACTGGTGTCAATCCATATCTGCCAAGTGACCCTATGTAGGAGGAACCGTCTCTATTCTGCTCTGTGTCAGTGTGTATCATGGTCTCTGAGGACAGGTGTCAATCCATATCTGCCAAGTGACCCTATGTAGGGGGAACAGTCTCTATTCTGCTCTGTGTCAGTGTGTATCATGGTCTCTGAGGACGGGTGTCAATCCATATCTGCCAAGTGACCCTATGTAGGGGGAACAGTCTCTATTCTGCTCTGTGTCAGTGTGTATCAGGGGCTCTGAGGACAGGTGTCAATCCATATCTGCCAAGTGACCCTATGTAGGGGGAACAGTCTCTATTCTGCTCTGTGTCAGTGTGTATCATGATCTCTGAGGACAGGTGTCAATCCATATCTGCCAAGTTACCCTATGTAGGGGGAATAGTTAAACGAGGAGTTTGGTCTGTAACTGTGAAGCGGGCATAACCCTTACACTACCTGATCGATACAACATCATACAGTAGGTCCCCCCCCTCATTATTTTTATGGCCCCCACCCACCGCTCATGGGTGGGGGCGGGCGGGAGGACAGTAGGTCCCCCCCCATTGAGTTTTATAGCCCCCACCCACCGTTCAGGGGTGGGGATCGGGGGGGAGGACAGTAGGTCCCCCCTTATCCTTATTTACTGAATATTCCCGTGTATAACAATGTTTGGCATTTAGTGAATATTCCCTATTCTGCTCTGTGTCAGTGTGTATCAGGGTTCCTTAGGATAGGTGTCAATCCATATCTGCCAAGTGACCCTATGTAGGGGGAACATTCCCTATTCTGCTCTGTGTCAGTGTGTATCAGGGATCCTTAGGAAAGGTGTCAATCCATACCTACCAAGTGACCCTATGTAGGAGGAAAAGTCTCTATTCTGCTCTGTGTCAGTGTGTATCAGGGGCTCTGAGGACAGGTGTCAATCCATATCTGCCAAGTGACCCTATGTAGGGGGAACAGTCTTTATTCTGCTCTGTGTCAGTGTGTAGCATGGTCTCTGAGGACAGGTGTCAATCCATATCTGCCAAGTGACCCTATGTAGGGGGAACAGTCCCTATTCTGCTTTGTGTCAGTGTGTATCAGGGTTCCTTAGGACAGGTGTCAATCCATATCTGCCAAGTGACCTATGTAGGGGAAACAGTCTCTATTCTGCTCTGTGTCAGTGTGTATCATGGTCTCTGAGGACAGGTGTCAATCCATATCTGCCAAGTGACCCTATGTAGGAGGAACAGTCCCTATTCTGCTCTGTGTCAGTGTGTATCATGGTCTCTGAGGACAGGTGTCAATCCATATCTGCCAAGTGACCCTATGTAGGGGGAACAGTCTCTATTCTGCTCTGTGTCAGTGTGTATCATGGTCTCTGAGGACAGGTGTCAATCCATATCTGCCAAGTGACCCTATGTAGGAGGAACAGTCTCTATTCTGCTCTGTGTCAGTGTGTATCAGGGATCCTAGGACAGGTGTCAATCCATATCTGCCAAGTGACCCTATGTAGGGGGAACAGTCTCTATTCTGCTCTGTGTCAGTGTGTATCATGGTCTCTGAGGGCAGGTGTCAATCCATATCTGCCAAGTGACCCTATGTAGGAGGAACAGTCTCTATTCTGTTCTGTGTCAGTGTGTATCAGGGGCTCTGAGGACAGGTGTCAATCCATATCTGCCAAGTGACCCTATGTAGGAGGAACAGTCTCTATTCTGCTCTGTGTCAGTGTGTATCATGGTCTCTGAGGACAGGTGTCAATCCATATCTGCCAAGTGACCCTATGTAGGGGGAACATTCCCTATTCTGTTCTGTGTCAGTGTGTATCAGGGGCTCTGAGGACAGGTGTCATTCCATATCTGCCAAGTGACCTTATGTAGGAGAACAGTCTCTATTCTGCTCTGTGTCAGTGTGTATCATGATCTCTGAGGACAGGTGTCAATCCATATCTGCCAAGTGACCCTATGTAGGGGGAACAGTCCCTATTCTGCTCTGTGTCAGTGTGTATCAGGGATCATTAGGATAGGTGTCAATCCATATCTGCCAAGTGACCCTATGTAGGGGGAACAGTCCCTATTCTGCTCTGTGTCAGTGTGTATCAGGGGCTCTGAGGACAGGTGTCAATCATATCTGCCAAGTGACCCTATGTAGGAGAACAGTCTCTATTCTGCTCTGTGTCAGTGTGTATCATGGTCTCTGAGGACAGGTGTCAATCCATATCTGCCAAGTGACCCTATGTAGGAGGAACAGTCTCTATTCTGCTCTGTGTCAGTGTGTATCAGGGGCTCTGAGGACAGGTGTCAATCCATATCTGCCAAGTGACCCTATGTAGGGGGAACATTCCCTATTCTGCTCTGTGTCAGTGTGTCTCAGGGATCCTTAGGATAGGTGTCAATCCATACCTGCCAAATGACCCTATGTAGGAGGAACAGTCTCTATTCTGCTCTGTGTCAGTGTGTATCAGGGGCTCTGAGGACAGGTGTCAATCCAAACTGCCAAGTGACCTATGTAGGGGGAACAGTCCCTAGTCTGCTCTGTGTCAGTGTGTATCAGGGATCATTAGGATAGGTGTCAATCCATATCTGCCAAGTGACCCTATGTAGGGGGAACAGTCCCTATTCTGCTCTGTGTCAGTGTGTATCAGAGATCCTTAGGACAGGTGTCAATCCATATCTGCCAGGTGACCCTATGTAGGGGGAACAGTCTCTATTCTGCTCTGTGTCAGTGTGTATCATGGTCTCTGAGGACAGGTGTCAATCCATACCTGCCAAGTGACGCTATGTAGGAGACCAGTCTCTATTCTGCTCTGTGTCAGTGTGTATCATGGTCTCTGAGGACAGGTGTCAATCCATATCTGCCAAGTGACCCTATGTAGGGGGAACAGTCTCTATTCTGCTCTGTGTCAGTGTGTATCATGGATCTCTGAGGACAGGTGTCAATCCATATCTGCCAAGTGACCCTATGTAGGGGGAACAGTCCCTATTCTGCTCTGTGTCAGTGTGTATCAGGGATCCTGAGGATAGGTGTCAATCCATATCTGCCAAGTGACCCTATGTAGGGGGAACAGTCCCTATTCTGCTCTGTGTCTATATGTCATATGTCAGGTATCAATCCATATCCATTGTGATTTAGGAATGTTAGGTGATTTCTGCCCTTTATGGATTAAAACCAGACTCTGCATCAACTGTATAATTTTCCATGGGAGTTTTGCCATGGATCCCCCTCCGGCATGCCACAGTCCAGGTGTTAGTCCCCTTGAAACAACTTTTCCATCACTATTGTGGCCAGAAAGAGTCCCTGTGTGTTTTAAAATTCGCCTGCCCATTGAAGTCTATGGCGGTTCGCCCGGTTCGCCGGTTCACGAACATTTGCGGAAGTTCGCGTTCCCCGTTCACGAACCGAAAATTTCGGGTTCGCGACATCACTAGTCTGGAATGTCCCCATATCTGTCTGTCATTTAAGTCTCCCATTTGGTCCCCCAGGGGAGTATCCACCAAGTGGGAGACCTGCATAAATACGGGCAGGTAGCCCACAGTAAAGCCAGATCCTGTTTGACCCTCAATGCGGAGCTTCTGTCTCGTTATTGGGGGGATTTCTTCTTCACGTTTAGAGACTGTTGGATGGAAACGAAAGCCACTTGGTGGATGTTATTGTTCGGCGGCTAGCAGCAGTTCGTGTATTGTCGTTCGGGAGTTTGGAGCCGTTCACGGATCCCGGTCGGGAGATTGCCGCTTCCCCTGCAGTTGGTTCGTGCACTACAGGTTATGCGAACGGAGCTTATTGATATTACAGACGGAGAAGGTCGACTAAACGGCGGTTTTGCTTAAAGACACTGGGGGTGTCTTAACAGGAGATATATGCGTTCGGCTGCTATTGGCGATTCATAAGTTTGGAGCTTGTGGAGTGAAGTGCCCGTACGGATCCCGTTCGTGAGTTTGCAGTGTTCCCTTGCTTGCGGTTCGCATGATTGTACTGGATACGCATGCAGCCTATGCTATTGCGAGTGGGGAGGATTCACTAAACGGCGTTTTTTGCATTTGATGCTGAGGGTACCATAACAGTCTTTATAACAGTGATCTGGAGTATTTCTGAAGGGAAATCCATCTGTCTGCTTATCCCGTTGACTAGTTTAAAGAGCGTCCAAGAGATCAAAGATTACAATTTTTTTTAAAAGAGTGCTGTATAGCCATCGGGCCTGAAGCTTTCCCTGATTTTAGATTTTGAACACACCTGGAAATTGTAGAATTAAATTCTACAAGCAATATTTTACCTTATTTTGGCAGTTTAAGCTTGTTTAAAAATGTTGTTAAGGTTGTAGTGGGGAAATGTGTGATAGATTAAACAGAGATTTATAAAAGTCTCCAAAGGCTTTACTTATAGCTTTAAGAGATAATTGCATCTTACTTCCTTGAATTATTTTCCTAATGGGTGTTCAGATTGCCTTAAATTTATGTTTATTAGAAAATGGTTTACCCACCGTATAATCTTCATAATACCAGTGTTGATTACATTTTAAATTTGCATTTGAAGTCTTATGTTCTAATCTCTGTTTAATCTCTCATTGAAGATTCTTTATTTGAGTTGTTATTGTTTCTGGATTAATTTTCTGTTTATTTTCATTTTCTAGTAGTGCCAGGGATATGTATAAATCTTTGAGAGGTTTTACCGTGAACTTCTTATTTCTACTCCACATTTTGATCAAGTCTTTGACTCTTCAACTATTGAATGCACCCCATTATCATTCAAATCTCGAAATTCCCTTACTTGACCTTGTAAAAATCTACAGTTCTCTTCTGATATCAATAAATACTCCATTTAATCTCCAGGCTGTTCTGTTTCCCACATCTGGATCCTCTCCTGTCTCCAATGTTATTGGAGTGTGATCCGACCAGGTAATAATATCGACCTTAGAAATAAAACAGTAACGTAAATTGGCGGAATCACTAATAAAGAGACCTATCTTGAGTATACTTTGTGAACCTTGGGGGAAAAAAAGGAGAAATCTCTATCTCCAGGATGCTGGACCCTCCAAATGTCACTTAAGTTGTGATCAACCAGAACATCCTGAAAATATCTGCTTATTCTTTTCCCTTCTTGTGAATACTCATCAGAGGCCTTATGATATGTTTTATCCAATTTGACACCTGTTATATATATATATATTCTGCTATTAGACGTTTCCCATTCTGAATTTTAGAGACCTTCGAGAATAATTTCTGAAACAATCGGTATGAATAGATATTAGGACCGTATATGTTTACTAGTATATATACAATTTCATTTATCTTGCATATTATGATTAAATACCTGCCTTTTTGCTTTAGGATCAATTCAAATTTCAAACGAGCCGACAACAATATCGCTACTCCCCTCTTCTTTTTGTTTTGTAAACAATAAGTAAAGGTCAATGGATATTTATGAAATATCCACCTATGGGTAGCTACTCCTTTCCAGTTAGTCTTCTGGATAAAACAAATGTCTACGTTTTCTTTTAAGAGAGTTTCATTGAGAAATCCTGTTTTCTGAGGGGTATTAGTCCCTGTGAATTTATTGAGAGCATCTTAATGTTCAAGAAAGATCCATGATGCTATATGTTCTATTTTGCTCCCAATGGGGGCCAAGTCATCCCCCCAACTCATACCCAAAACACACATTTATTCTAAATCCTATCATTCCATTCATCTCACAGTCATAGTCTAAGACTAGGCTAGTCCCTAGCAATAAAGACATTTCTAAGCCACTACGCTAGGGTGTAATTGCTGGACCTGGCAAGGGCGATAGGGGAAGCACTTTTGTTTCCATTTTATCTAAGGTCCAAATATTTTTTTTTGGGAGGATATTAAAAATTTAAATTTAAGTTGATGGAGAAAGTTAACTCAATTGTAAAACTCATCAATGAGTAAATCTATAGTTAGGAGTACAATTGAATAAATACAATATTATTATAGAAGGAAACCAGATACGACATGAAAATTATTAGTATTATATTCAGATAATATTTCTTGCAAAAGTTTCTAAAGAACTATTGTTAGAAGATTTAAGATTACATTTATAAAAACATTTAGGATGCTTCATTAAAATACACTTAATGATTAGAAAATGATCTACATGTGAGTATAAGGGAAAGGGATACCTAAGATTGTCTCTTTGAAAAAGGTTTTTATTATAGTTTAGAATCAAATATAACTTTTTATTAGAATCATACGTGTGATAAAAACCCATTATATATGTAAGGGCAGTGAATTCAATTCAAACAGTTTTCCCTCTCAGTTTTTCATATAGTGATAATCTAAATCGTGGGATCACAATTCCCCCTCTCTCCCCCTTTGTGTGTCCTTGCTTTTTCTTTTCCTTTCTTTCTTTCCATTTCCTTTATATTGGAAGGTTTCCTACTTTTTGATATTACTTTTATTAGTTTTGTTCTTATAATTCAATATCTTATTTCAAACAACCGGTCTCCCCTTTTATAATAACTTTTCCTTTGTTACATAATCAGTCAGAGTATCTTAGGATATGATGCCACTTCTTGATAGGTCTTCTGTGAGATTATTTATCATTATAGTTTTATCAACATGAAGGATCAAAAGCTTAGTGGGGAAGCCTCATTTATAGGGGCTGTTTTTATTTCTTAGAGTTGTGGTCATATCTTTGAATCATTTGTGGCTATTTCTTGTGGTTAAGGATAAATTAGGAAACATCGTGTATTTAGGACATTGAGGTTTTTTGTATTGAGCTCTTCTTATCAGGGCGTCTTTAACTGCACAATTTAGAAAGTGAACGATCATGTCTCTTGCTTCGGTAGCTTTAACATGATCTGGTTTATGGATTTCATTAAATTTTTCATAAAGGGCTGGGCCAATCTCTTGTTGGTCTAGAAATTGAGTAGTATATTAATTTAGAAATTCTTCCATCTTATCTATTTTAATGTCTTCAGATATTCCTTTAAATCTCATATTATTTCTTCTGCATCTATCTTCCATTTTTGTGGTTCTAGTTTCCAAAAGCTTAACCTGAATTTACGAGTTTGGAGAAATTTTACTTCTTGTCAAATGTCCTCCATTATGCCGTCTTGTATTATTACTTTCTGCTTCAATTCTCTAATTTCTGACTTTAAGGCTGCGATGTGTGATTTTAAATGATCGTGAATTTTCTCAAATAATTCATCTAGAGCGGTAATTAAGTTTTCCTGTGAAACCGTCTTACATTTAGTAGACTGGGATTTTTCTAATTAAATGGAAGCAGTGGATATTTCATGATCCGGAGATCATGTTCTTCTCTGTTCTTTTGAGATGAATGGATTTGATTTTGGTGGGAAAAAAAATTGCCAGTGATATTTGTTTTAGATTTCTCTGTGTTTTCAACTTTATCTACCTCACGTGGTCTCTTTTTTTTTAGGACTCATTCCACTTCTCAATTGTATTCTACTTACAAAACTTATTTGCAGTCACGTTCTTCGTTTAGTTGTTGTACCCCCAATGGAGTATGCTATTCAAATATTTGTAAGTTTTTTTTTTCCTTTTTCAGTTTCTTCTTTTTAAAAAACAACCCCCCCCCAAAAACCAACTAAAATAGCTTCTTGATTACTCTTTTAGTACAAGTAGTATCTTCAGCAAAACCTAGTCAAATTCACCAATCTTTATCGGTATATACATTCCAATTCCAAGTGTTTAATGTTATATGTTCAGCAAGCTTCTTAAAAAATTAGGGAAAAGAAGAATTCTTTTAGGACACCAACTTCCACCACATTCAAGTAAATTATTGGATAAGTGGCAAGAGATTCAGTATTTCTTATTCACAGAAAATACCTCACTTTCATAGGTTAAGTAGGGTAGAAAATCAAACCTCAGTGATCTAATTCAGATTTTATAAACCTGTATTTTTTTATCAAATGAAGAAACTTAAGTATGCTTTAACCACAATATATAACAATATAATCTCTGGAGGTTTTGTCATAAATGCATGTATCGAGATATTATATAAAAGAGTGAATAATTGTGTGAAAAACAAGGTTTTTAAAGTGATTGAATTACTTGGATTAAGTAAGCTTTTGTTTGTAAGAAATCTCCCCTTCTCCCTCAGCCAAGACACCAACGTCTGTCTAGTGCTTCACTCCTTTCGAGATTCACCTACTATGGTGAGTATCGGCTCCACTCCACCAATTAATAGTCTCCGTCTGCTATAAGTAGCGCTACCTTCTCGACTGTACATCAGTAGCCTCTTACTGCCCTGTCGAGTCTCTTGGAGGTATGCCAGGTTCCATGAGGTCTTCGGACCCTGACAATCAGCGTCCCTGCCCATTCACACGCAATCACGCTCCACGTCATCACCCGTCACCCTTATAAATGAGATATTAACGGCATAGATTTTTTTCCATATATCTTTTTTATTAGAGAATGTTATCAATGCATATAAAATCAAAACTGTAACATTTTCATATAACAGAGTAAACAATTGCTATACGACAATTTACAACTATTTTTCCTAGATTGACAACAAAGCTTCGCTTAAACGTATAATGCTGTTGTCCTCCGGTAATTGTAGCCTTATTAGCTTCATTAAAACATAAGAATACCATAGAAAGATAACATAGAGGGAGGGGAATACAGAAAGGGAAAAAAGGGGGGTGTGGGGGAGTTAGGTTCACATTGATATTGCTTTTGCAACAGTTCTTGTGACACATACCTTGGCCTTAGAACCCTAGAGCTTGGTCGGACATTCAAGTCACACAAAAGTGGTGCCCTATAAGCTATTTATTCCTATCAGTTTCCTCATTGTTAGCGTTGCTGTCCTGTGCCTTTCCAATATTTGTGGTCCAGCATTCCCAATCTCTCACATACCTACTTACACAACCCTGTGTTTTGCTAACCATTCTCTCGTAAATACTTATCGTATTCATCCTCTGTATGAGAGTATCTAATGAGGGAATCGTCGTGCTCTTCCAGTGGAACGCCAAGTTTATCTTAGCTACCGTCAGAACGATGAGCAATACTGTGTGGTTGGGGTGGTGTATCAGCCCATGGATGATATGCAGAAAATAGCTGGTTGGCTTATTTGGTATTCTATAGAGTGTGGTATCAGAGATAAATTTCCCCACCCGGTCCCAGTATTCTCCCAGGGCCGGACAATTCCAAAATGTGTGTAGCATAGTGCCAATCTGTGTTTTGCATAATGTAAAAGGCCAATAGAGGAATCATATTTTCCCAGATGGCTAAGTGTGTGGTTTTAAATAAACTTCTAATGCTGGATTTCATTACCATCAACAATAATCTTAATTTCATTCCTTACCCTCAACTTTGCACTTACTAGGTTTATTTAAGTTACCTTTAAATAATGTCTAGCACTAATACTTTCTCTAACCCTAACCCTAGCTTTATCATGAAAATTGAACCCTAGCTTGATCATAGCCATACTTGTAGAACTTAAGGTAAGTCATTGCGGTGAAGGTATCAAAACACATTTTCTTAAGCCTATAGCTGCCTAGGTTAAAATAAAGTTTATTTCATACCTTACTTTTACATAGCCTTAGCTTCAAACCTGGCAATGAACAGTGACCTTGCTATTGCCTCTTTTGTGAGTTTTTCCTTTATTCTAGAATTAACCACTAACCCTAAAACTTGCTTTAACTTAGCATTTTCTCTATTCTTATCATTGAATAAAGATATTGAATAGATCAATGTAAAAGGCCAGTAGAGGAACTCTATATTACCAGATGGTTTTTGTGGTTCAAAGTAAGCGTCTAATGGTGAATTTCACTGTAGTCACCAAAACAACTTTAGTTTCATGAAGAAGTTTGATGTATAGATCATGCTCAATGATGTGATTTACACAGCCTGTTATCTCATGTTTACACTTTCTTTACTGCAAATTCTGTTTGATTAAGAATTTCTTTTTTTTTTAATAATAATCTTTTATTGAAAAATGTTTTAGTATATCATATATGACAAAAAAGTAACAATACAAAGAAGTATTCGGTTAATATGTTACAATCAGGCATTTGATATAAAATCTTCTTATTTATACAAAATAAATCAAATACACATAGAAAAACAAAGACAAATACAAAACCAAGACAACACAAGTAAACCTATACACCTATACAGAGCAGGAGTACTTTCTTACTAATATATCAATATTCCCTTCTTTTTCTCTTTTTCTCTTCTCTTTCCCTTCTTCTCTCCCCTTCTTTTCTTTTCTCTTTTTTCTTCCCTTTTTTCCCTTTCTCTTTCCCCTTTCTTTTCTTTCCCTTTTTTTTTCTTTTGTATTTTTTATATATAAATGAGAAAAACGGGAAAAAGGGACCAGAAATATGTTACCATTAAATATTGGAAATTTTTTGAAGCCAATTTGAGTACCATATAGTTTTTTTTTGAAAGAGCAGTGGTATTAGTTATAATATCTTTTTCCATTGTTAACTGAAATATAATTTGATCAATCGAACGGGATTTCTGGAATAAATTAGAAGACTTCCATTGTCTGGCTATATTAATTTTGACAGCAACAAAACAATGTATAACAAAGCAGATATGTTCGTGCGACTTTAATTGCCAATTCAGATGTAAAAGGGCGATAACCGGATTTTGATTACGTTTAATACGTATAGCTGTATAAATGATGTTAAACACCCATATCCACAGCGGTTTGACTAATGGACAGTCCCACCATATATGGATATATGTGCCCAAACACGAGCCACACCTCCAACAGGTGGAATCGTATGTTTCATACATTCTTGTCAATCTTGTTGGAGTAAAATACCATTTGTGTACTACCTTAAAATGGCATTCAGTCAGAGTTAAACAATGTATATAAAGAAGGGGCAGTAAGTGGGGAAAAGTGCAAAATACAGTGCAGGCTAATCACCCCGAAATAGGGATCACTCCCAGTCCCAATAAAATACAAACAAATACGTATAGTTAAAAAACATATACCACCGGGGGTGCCACAATCACAAACATGTGAATATATTTACCATGTATTATTCATGGGTATGCATATAAGGAGATAAAAACAAAAATATATATGGTGAAGTATTTAATAACAAATAGAATAAGATAATAAAAACAAATGCACTCACAAATGTAGTTGCACAACAAGAACATATGTCTTAATTGTGCTAAAAAAGCCTGTCAGCCCTTTCCTGGGCTAAAGTCCCCTCTTGTAGTAGGATCCCGATTTTCAAAAGTTCCAATAACTTCCAGTGATGATCTACTTGAAGCTGGATAAGATCCAAAGTTGCTAGGGACACTGGCAGACTTGTAACTGCTCGACGCGTTTCGTTCGATCGACTTTTTCAAGGGCTGTGTGTCTCTGTTTTTCTTCCGGCTTTTTAAATAATCAAGTTCGCGCATGCTCGCAAAAAAAATAGAGACAAAGAGGATTACAAAAATGGAAAGCAAAGAGAGTGGAAAAAGAAACACTTTAAAAACTATAGATCAAATTATAGAGTGACTTATCCTAATATAGAGAGACAAACATATAAAAATGACGATAGAAGAAAGATTGAAAAACCATCTAGGGTTCAGTGGAATACCTCGATTAAGTCTGGGAGAACGAAATATGAAAATCCCATTGTTAAGAGAAAGGATAAATCAAAATTTATGGAGACCGATAGGACAAAAGATAGTGTAAGAACTACACAGAAAGATTTTTTAGGAAGAGGTCAAAGGAACCAAGTTTTGAGAAGTCCAACAATAAAAAATTATTGGCATCAGAGGAACAGATTTACCCCCCTAAGTTCAGCTCAAACCCCACCCAAAAATACGAAACTCCTAGGAGCCGTAGGAGGATTAGGGGAAATGGAGGAGGGAGAAATGTCAGAATATTGAAAGAGTCAGAAGAGAATAAGAACTATGATAGTCTAGAAGGTATTTTTAATCTTTCTAAATACAAATTGAATAAAGCTGAAGCCAGCATTCTAGACAGAGGACTGAAATTTGCCCCACAAAAAGGCCCTAACCAATTTGAACTATTTACTGATATTCAGAAATTTTTGAGGAAACTGACTATCAAACGTTTCTTTGAGGAAAAGAAAGGAGAGGATGAGGGACTTGGCGATAACAGTGAGAAAGAAAATACAGAATCCATATCCCCACCAATTTTATATTCAGGTCTGAAACATAAATCAAAGTTTTTTCCAACTTGGGAAAAGGGAGATTTCATCCCAGTTTTTAGTGATATGGTTCTAAATGAATTTGAGACAATAACAAAGAATAATGGAAAGGAGAACCTCACTAAAAAAGAAAAAAATGCTTTAAAACAACTTAAAGAAAACCACGAACTTGTCATAAAACAGGCAGATAAAGGGGGAGGTATAGTTATTCTAAATCGTGATGATTATTTGAAAGAATCGTATAGAATTCTAAATGATAGAGACACATACGTTATTTTAAAATCTAATCCTATCGAAACATATAAGAAAGAGCTTTTTAAATTATTGTCAGAAAGTTTTAATAAAGATATTATCAAAAAGGATGAATTTGAATATCTTTTTATTAAATTTCCAAAAATGGCTATATTTTATTATTTGCCAAAGATTCACAAGTCACTTATTGATCCTCCAGGGAGGCCAATAATTAGTGGCATTGGCTCTTTGACTAGTAATGTTTCAGAGTATATAGATCATTTTTTACAGAAATATGTTTCAAAAGCTCCCTCATACATTAAAGATTCAAATCAAATTATTATAGAGGTAGAAGGCATGGTGTGGAAAGATAATTATATCTGGGCCACGGTAGACGTTTCATCTTTGTATACGTCGATTGATCATGAGAAAGGTATTGAGGCCATTAAAGAAATTCTGGGAAAGGATATAAATATGCATGAAGCACAAGCCACTTTTATTTTAGACATCATTCGTTTTATCCTTTTTCACAATTTCTTTTGGTTTGAAGGTACATATTACCTCCAAACTTGAGGAACTACAATGGGCACCAGGTTCGCACCTAGTTATGCAAATATTTTTGTGGCAGATTGGGAAGCGAAGAAAATTTGGAATAATAATCCATATGGTGCGAACCTGGTGCTCTGGAGAAGATATATTGATGACGTCCTTATTATTTGGGAAGGGGATAGGTCTCTTTTAGAAGAATTTTTATTATATATCAATAATAATACTTATGGATTGCGTTTTACGGCTGAAATTCAGACGGAGAGTATTAATTTTTTAGATCTTTCTTTCTTTGTATCATCAGGAGTAGTTTGTAATAAAACTTTTTTTAAACCAACGGATGGGAACAGCTTCATAGAATATTCTAGCTGTCACCACCCTAATTGGCTGAATAATATACCGAAGGGACAACAAACGAGACTCCTTAGAAATTGTACTAACAAAAGTGATTTTAAAGAACAAGTTAGAATGCTAAACAAAAAATTTGAAAAAAGACATTATCCATCTCAACTTTTGATCAATTCAGAAAAACAGATAGAAAACAAAGATAGAAATAAACTTTTAAAAGATAAAAAGATATATAAGAAAAATAAGAAGGATTACAGTATCTCCTTTTTAACTAGATACAATAATAAAGCTCATCTTGTAGAGAAAACTATCAAGAAATTTTGGCCCATTCTAAAACAAGATCAATTTTTAAAGGATATTTTACCAAGTAAACCCCAAATTATCTACAAAAAGACCCAGAATTTTAAATCTATTTTAGCTCCAAGCGCTTTACCCCGTATCAAACCCACTAAAGAAGAAGCTACATCGGGTAATTTCCTTAAAAAAAAACCAAAGGGTTTTTTTAAATGTGGGCAGTGCAGTACATGTAAATTCCAAAAACAGAAAACAACAGAATTTACCTGCACTGCCACTAAAGAAGTTTTTAAAATTATTTTTTTTATAAATTGTCAGACAAAAAATGTAATTTATTTACTTGAATGTAAATGTGGCATACAATATGTGGGTCGTACAATAAGAAAACTCCATATTAGAATCTTGGAACACTTTAATGGGATAAAAAGAGGAAATATAAAACATAGTGTTCCCAAACATTGTATAAATTGCACCCATTTTAGTTTCCAAGATTTTAGATGCATAGGGATAGATACGATAATTCCACATTGGAGAGGGGGTGACACGGAAAAAGCGCTAGCCATGAAAGAAACAGAGTGGATTCATAGACTTAAAACCACTTTTCCAAGAGGATTAAATGTTGATTTGGACCTATTGGTGTTTATGGACTGAATTTTATAAATTATTTATAAATATTTTTGGTTTTTAGAAGTCCCCTTTATTAATTGGTTGTTTTATTATTACATTATATATTTTTCTTGTTTCTATAGAATTGGTATCAACTTGCATCATTTTTATTGATTTTTTAAATTTTTTATTAATAATTTTTTATTGATAATTTTTTATTTATAATTTTTATTAATAATTTTTAATGAATTAATTTTTAATGAAGTGATCTCTCATTGATTTATGAATTATTTTAATAGAATCTAATGATGTCTTCGCCAGGTCTCTCATCCGAATAAAATGATTATCAGTTATTTATACAATTTGTTATATACAAATATCAGTTTTTTTATATAGTTTGTTATATACAAATAAAGTATTGCAACATTGTATAAAACGTAATATTATGTCTCTATTACATATATATTTTTTCTATAGTATGCTTAATTTTCCTTTCTATAGTATGTTTAACTTCTCATTTCTAATAGTAAAATTCTAAAATGTGATGCACTTAAATGCTTTTTATTTTGCTTTTAAAAGATGGTTTGTCAGTATTCTATGTATGAATATTAACTATGTACGATGCATAAAGTTCGAAGTGCCCACATATTATTCCGTAAGACCAAGTGGTCCGGTACGGAAATGTGTCTGCCGGCATAAAGTATCAATAAAGTTGTTCTGCGTTTCAAACTGGATGTGCAAGCATGCGCGGTAAAGTTTTACCATAATGCGCATGCGCACAATACTGAAAGCCGCGCGAACTTGATTATTTAAAAAGCCGGAAGAAGAACAGAGACACACAGCTCTTGAAAAAGTCGATCGGACGAAACGCGTCGAGCAGTTACAAGTCTGCCAGTGTCCCTAGCAACTTTGGATCTTATCCAGCTTCAAGTAGATCATCACTGGAAGTTATTGGAACTTTTGAAAATCGGGATCCTACTACAAGAGGGGACTTTAGCCCAGGAAAGGGCTGACAGGCTTTTTTAGCACAATTAAGACATATGTTCTTGTTGTGAAACTACATTTGTGAGTGCATTTGTTTTTATTATCTTATTCTATTTGTTATTAAATACTTCACCATATATATTTTTGTTTTTATCTCCTTATATGCATACCCATGAATAATACATGGTAAATATATTCACATGTTTGTGATTGTGGCGCCCCCGGTGGTATATGTTTTTTTAACTATACGTATTTGTTTAAACAATGTATATATTTATTTACATTAATTAAAAAAGTTAGCCAGTCATTAAGGGGAATCACTAGATTTAATTCCTTCTCCCAGGTGTTAATCAATTTATGAGGTAATATCCTAGTTTCATCAAGCAAGGAGATAGCAACAGAGGTAACCTTAGAAACCGTTCGATGACTGAATAGAGTTTCCAATTTCTTAGCCAAAGGAAAAGACGTTGGAATAACACATTTCTGTATGAAATGTTTGATTCGAAGATAAGTAAATATCTCTCTGGGAGAAATATGTATATTATCAACAATCTGTTGAAAAGACTGGATGCTATCTCCTTGCATAATGTCTGAAATAGTTAGTGAATCAATGTTTCCCCAGGAAGTCAATGAGAAATCCTCTATAATACACTCCAAAATATTAAGATTACAAGATCTAGGTATTAGTTGTACAATATTCAAAATTTTCTTAATTTCTGCCCAGTCTTCTAGAGTATGAAAAAACGTGGATGGAAACCAACTATTTGACTCTTTCGGAAACTCTTTGAGATCCATCCACATATAATGATATAGTCTAGAAGAGTGGGCAGCTTCTGACTCTAAAATATACCATGGCTCCCTACGAACCTGTGGATCTTGGAGAATGTAAATATGACAGATAATATTAGCAAAATAAGTATATGTAATACTAGGGAAGCCAAGGCCACCTTGGGATAATTTTTTAGATAGAATTTGTTGATTAATTCTAGGTCTTTTGTTCTTCCAAATAAATTTATTGAAATGTGATTGAATCATTGCTAACCAAGGCTTAGGCATTTTTAATGGGACCTTAGAAAAAAGATATAACCACTTAGGTAAGATATAGGAATTTATAATATTAATTCTACCTATCCACGACATTTCCAAATTTTGCCATTTTTTTAATTTAAGGTTCATATCTTTCATTAAGATTAAAATGTTTCTCTCCATTATAGTCAGAACACTTACAGGGATTGTTAGACCCAAATAATTTAATTCATTGTCTGTCCAGATAAATTTATAATTCTGGGATAAATTATCAACCAAGTCTGAAGGCATATTAATGGTTAAGGCTATTGATTTTGAAATATTTAACTTGAAATTAGATATACTGGAGTATCTCTCAATTTCAAACATTAAGGGCCAAAGAGATTTTTCAGGAAAAGACAGGATGGATTAAAGCTTCATCCGCATATAAAGAAATTTTCGCATCACATAATTTTATTTTAACGCCGCTAATTAATAAGTTATTCCTAATATTAATGGCTAAAGGTTCAAGCGATAAGATATAAAGTAAGGGTGAAAGGGGACACCCCTTTCGGGTTCCGTTTTTAATATCAAACCACCCTGCAGTTAAAATCGGACCCACTGTTCTAGCTGAAGGGGAGGATTATAGAGCTAAAATAGCACCATATATCCATCCTGTAAAACCGAATGCCTTCAAGACTTCGCTATTCCCACCGACCCTGTCAAACGCTTTTTCGGCATCTAATGACAGGGCCAGGAGGGGAATATTATGTCTGTTTGACCAGTCAATACTATCAATCAATCTCCGGGAATTATTTGATGCCCATCTTCCAGGGATAAACCCGATCTGGTCAGGATGGATAAGTTTTGATATAATAATTTTAATTCTCTCAGCGATAATGGCTGAATATAACTTCATATCTACATTGATTAACGCAATCAGTCTATAATTGCATGGGTCAGTACTATCCTTATTCTGTTTCAATATGGGAACAAGATTAGATTGTAGCAATTCTTTTGGAATGGTTTTATTTTCAGCTAATTGATTAAAGAATTGAGTAATAGGGTTTAATAAATGTGACTTCATATGTTTATAATATAAATTTGTGAAGCCATCGGGCCCCGGAGTTTTATTTATGGGGAGTCTATCTATTTGGTATTTAACTTCCTCCACAGTAATTTTCTTATTTAAAAGTACCAGTTCTTGTGAAGTAATTTTTGGAATTATTGTATTATGTAAATAATTTTGAATATCCTTTATTTCAGGGTATAAATTTAAATTATATAATTCCTGATAAAATTGATTGAATTTTTGACCTATTAGGGAAGGGGTAGAATAAACTATTTGGTCAATGACCAGTTTTTCTACCCTATTCTTCGCATATTGATTTCGAAGTCTTTTTGTTAAGTTTTTATTAGCTCTATTACCCGTATGATAATTATTTAAATGTAACTTATTTATATTAAACTTAATCTTTTCTTCCTCCTTCAAATTGATTTGTTGTTTTAAATGGTTTAAACGAGTCCTCAACTCAGGAGTAGAGTATTGTTTATTTAAATGGGAGCATGAGTAAAATTCAATATATAAATCCTTTAAATTCTTACCATTCTTTTTCTTATAAATATAACCCATTTTAATTAGATATCCCCTCATAACGGATTTGTGAGTACACCAATTAATCATAGGAGAAGTGTCGGCTGGATTATTTTCAGACCAAAAATATTCTAATAACTTAAACAACTCCTCCCTATTAGATTCATTTTTAATAAGGGAGTCATTTAGTCTCCAAGTGGTGCGATACAATGGTGAATTTTTGCCAAGATCAAATAATAAAAAACTATGATGAGACCAGAGATTATCTGTGAGATCAATAGATTTAATAAGAGGGATTGTATTTGAGTCAACTAGACAATAGTCAATCCTTGAATAGGTACCATGAACACTAGAAAAATGAGAGTAATCTCTTGGGAATGGATGTAATAGTCTCCAAATATCATATAAATTAAATTGTTTACAAATATTCTGTAATTTTTTGGCCTGTTTATTTATTCTTTTATTATTCGTAGTTGAAGATATTGTTAATTTATCCAATTTGGGGTCATTAACACAATTAAAGTCACCAGCAATAATCAAGGAACCCTTAGAGATCTTATCAACTTTATCCATAATTAAAGAGAATTTGGCCATAGGGTCGACATTGGGGAGGTATACATTAACCAAAGTATAGGTCTTATCATTGATTTTACAAACCAAAATAATAAACCTAGCATCCGGATCCATTTCCAAATGTATAACATCAATTTAAAAATCTTTATTAAATACCAATGCTACCCCTCTTTTTTTTTTCTACCAAAGAAGCGTGAATAATTAATGGATAGTTATCTCCACCCCATTTTTGTCTAGAATCTTTAAGCCAATGGGTTTCCTTTAAAAAAGCAAGTTGGATGTTGTGATCTACCAAAGAATTATACAAGCGATTTCTTTTCTTATTAGTATTAAGCCCCTGAGTATTTATAGATAATATCTTCAACATAGAAAAGTGTGAATAATATCAAATAGAAATCTCCTGCTCAGAGTAAGAAACAACACATAAAAATAAAAACAAATTAACATAAAAACGCTTTGATAAGGGAATGTATACCAGTCCATCATCAAGGCACAACAAACAACTATAAGTAAATATAAAACTAATGAATCCATTAATGCCCATGAGGGCATAATGAAAATAATGTAGTATTACTACACCAGAGGGGAGACTCTGTATCGTGACCGCGGAGCCTGTATTCGGAACATTCTCCCGTTAGTATATACCTTAGTTATCTATTTGGAGACTAAATCCATGAACAGATCACAGATGATCAAATAATTCTAAATCCAGACCTAGTATGTCTATCTTCATAGGCTAACAAAATTCCCGAACATTCCTTGACAGTACAAAAGTTGCATGAAAATACCTAGTAGCACAAATAGCCGGAAAAAAAAAAAGATTTTATAATATATACTGTGATACAGTGACATTTTACTTTGTTACATTTATTCTGCCCATTATTGTCACACTTCTATTACTATATCTGTGCCTTATTCACATTATAACCAGAACTTGTGAACATATCTTATATAAATGATCCAACGTGTGGCCCGTCAATAACTTCACTAGTATTGAAATGTGATAAATTTTCCTTAAAGCTTTCTCCAAAATTTCTGATTATCTATATCATAGTGCCCTGTCAAGCACTCAAAAATGAGTTACTTAATTATTTTACATTTCCCTGTAGTACACCAAATTTTATAAATAATTACTTCAACCTAATTTAACTTGTTAGTGTTCCTTAGACACCATCTCAAATATTGAAGACTAGTTATCATCTTATTACAAAACAATAAAATTAAACACATATAAAAATTAAATCTAAATCTTCCAACATATATCTCATCAAATTACTTCACTATTAATCAAATGGAGGAATTTTCCTTATAGTGCATTCTCTAATCAATCTAGTGAGCTTAAGCTTAACATTGTGCGGTGTGTATTATAATTTGTTTAGCTTTTCCCTATAATTCACCAAGAAATTATATAATATCGATTCAAAAAAAAAAAATCTGTTTACCGTATTTTTCGCTCCATAAGACGCACCTCACCATAAGACGCACCTAGTTTTTAGAGGAGGAAACCCAGAAAAAAAAATATTCTGAACAAACTGTTCCATAGTGTTTCTTACCATGGGACAGTTTGTTCAGAATATTTTTTTTTCTCCCCTGTCCCATAATGATCTTTAACCCCCCTTTCCTCTGTCCCATAGTGATTGTTAACCCCTCCTACCCTGTCCCATAGTGATTGTTAACCCCTCCTACCCTGTCCCATAGTGATTGTTAACCCCTCCTACCCTGTCCCATAGTGTTCTTTAACCCCTCCTCCCCTTGTCCATTAGTGTTCTGATCCCATAGTGTCCCCCCCTCCCATTGTCCCATAGTGCACTTTCCCTCCCATAGTGTCCCCCCCTGCCCTTGTCCCATAGTGTCTCCCCCTCCCCTTGTCCCATAGTGTCCCCCCTCCCCTTGTCCCATAGTGTCCCCCCCTCCCCTTGTCCCATAGTGTCCCCCTCCCCTTGTCCCATAGTGTCTCCCCTCCCTTTCTCCCATAGTGTCCCTCTCCCCTTCTCCCATAGTGTCCCATAGTGTCTCCCCCCCTCCCCTTGTCCCATAGTGTCTCCCCCTCCTCTTGTCCCATAATTACTTACCTGTCTTGGAGCGTGGGCCGGCTTCACAGCGCGCTCCGCGGTCCAGGAACTAATATTTCAGGTTCCGGTTTCCGGCGGGACTGAAAGGAAGTGTGTCCATAGTGTCCCCCTCCCCTTGTCCCATAGTGTCTCCTCCCTCCCTTGTCCTATATATTTGAGATTACACATGCTTTCATGTTCAGGAACTATTAGTTTAGTGCTCATAGCCAAGTGGGACTGAAAGGAAGTGTGCACACTCAGTGTGCACACTTCCTTTCAGTCCCGCCGGAAACCGGAACCTGAAATAGAAGTTCCTGGACCGCGGAGCGCGCTGTGAAGCCGGCCCACGCTCCAAGACAGGTAAGTAATTCTTCACATTCGCTCCATAAGACGCACAGACATTTCCCCTCACTTTTGAGGGGAAAAAAAGTGCGTCTTATGGAGCGAAAAATACGGTACATATCTACACCAAAATTTTGTTTCTTTTCAGCCAATCCGTTAATTTCCCATTTGAATCAAACACTTCCCTTTTGCCCTCATACGACAGGCTAAATTTTGAAGGAAAAAGCCACCTATATCTTATATTTTGAGTTCGTAAAATTTGGGTAGCAAAGCCAAACTTTTTACGTTGGGATCTGGTTTCGAAGGATAAGTCCTGAAACACCTTAACATTCTGGAAAGGACCTGAAGAGACCGGATTTAATCTGGCAGCTTTTAAAATCGTTTCCTTGAAATCAAATGCAAAAAAACAAACCATAATATCTCAAAGTAAATCATTCTGAAGTGATTTCGGTTTAAATAGTCTATGACACCTTTCAATTAGTTGTTCTGAAGGATTGTATGTAATCCCCAGGGCTGATATATATTCTATCACAATTTGTTTGGCATTGTCCTGAGTTCCCTTCTCCGGGAGATTTCTAAAACATAGATTTTTCTGCCTCGATCGATCTTCCAAATCACTTACTTTGAGTTTGAGGTCTGAAATTTTACGGAGTGCCAATTGATAGTCGTCATTCAGGTGATTTACTTGGAAGTCCATATCTTTTAGTTTAACCTCTAAACCGTCCAATTTTGTTGTCAAGATATTTATTTCCATTTTTATATCTGCTTTGATTTCTGTAGCCATTACGGCCAATTCAAATTTTATCTCTTCTAAATTGGCTTTTAAACTTGTATGCAACAGAGAAATAGTAATCAATTCCTTATCAGGATTTTTTATACCTTCTGACTCCATACTCTCTGAACTGAGATCCATATCAGTCGTCCTATGCTTTAGAGTCTGGTGTGGCTGAGGAGAAAAGTATGTTGTTAAAGACTTATCCTGTGTCTTTTCTTGTGCTTTATCTTGTAAAGGGTCTTTTTTGTCTTTCCTCGTAGAGGATTTTGTTTCATATGATTTTTTCATGGCCAAATAGTTATCAAGCCCAAATAGTTGAATGACTTTCAAATACACTCAGTGGCCTCAGAACGGCTAACAAGTATGAGCAATTGCAGAGAAAAAGCCAAAAACTAGGCACACTCAAATAATTAGTAGGGCTATAATAACCTAGGCCAATATATAGTATATATAAGTTATCTGTCCACAGCTGTCTTAAGCCTAGTTCCTCAATAGCAACAGTGGCCGCCAGGAGCCATCATGGTGGGTACATCAACCGGGTTCTTTATAACTGCAGCAGCTCGAGATACTGACCGGACCGGAACCGGCAGCAAAATACTCGCAGTACACCGCCAGGTAAGGTAATCTCTTTGCGGGGGTCCGGCACGCCTCAAACGGGTCCTTCCAGGCAAAGCAAGGTCTGGCTAACGGAGAAAAGCCCGTGAAGACTCCGCTCATGCTAGGTCTTGGCGGGTCCCGCCCCCTTCCGTAATCACGGCGCAGGAGCACAAGCGTCAGCACGTGCGCACATCATGACGCCTTGAATCAGCATGTTAATGATTTTTCTGAAATACCCAAGAGAACCATTTGCTTGTGTTGCTTGATTAAGAATTTCAAATCTGGTGCTCTGTTAATAGCTTGCTGGTCCCTGCAGGAGCCTCCTGTATATAATTAAAGTTCAATTTACAAGCAGAAGATAAAAACTTTTAAAGTAAGGTGCATCTGATTGAAAATGAAACCATTTTGTTAATGTATGGCTGCATAAACAGAAAAAATGATTTAACTCCTAAATGACAGAGAATTGAACAGTGAGACTGCAAGGGCATGATCTATACACCAAAATTGCTTCATTAGACTAAATTTGTTTTGATGATTATAATGTATCTTTAACAATAATCTTAATTTCATCCTTCACCCTCCACTTTGCACTGACAGGTTTATTAAAATGATCATTAAATTATGTCTAGCACTAATACTTGCTCTAACCGTAACCGTAGCTCTATCCTAAAAACTGAACCTAGTCTGACCAAGTCCTTAGGCAGGATCGTGCAGCCACCACAGAATATAAGTGGGGCACGGATCCTAAGCCACCGAGCACTAAATAAAAAACACCAAGGAGCAAAGCCAAAAGCAGGTCACACGTAAATAAGGCAGCAAGGTCAGAATCACTGCAAATGAAGAATAGGCAGGAACACTGCAAGCGAACACTGGAACGGGAGACACAGGACCAGGCAGAGATGAGAACGCAGGACCATGAGGACATCGGAACAGGAACTCAGGATACACAGGATTCAAGACACAGGAGCAAGGAGTCAGAATCACGGGAACCAGGAAACAGCAGGTACAGGATAAAGGATGAAGGATTATGATCTGACAGGGAGTGAGGGGAGAAACCAGAATATATAGGTGCTAAACAAGGGCCAGGTGTAGTGCTTAACGATAAGAAATGAGAAACAGTGCCAAACAGAAACAGTGGTGAGTGTGAGTACTGCACGAGGGCATATAAACTAAAGAGTGTCGTGACAGTCAGTGAGTATGTGTGTGTGTGTGTCTGTCTGTCAGTGAGTATGTGTGTGTGTGGCCCACATAAACTTGAACCATGTTTATGTGGCCCGTGCCACACTTTGAGTTTGACATGCTTGTCATAAGAGCAGGCATTCGGCTGCTAGGATACAACCTGCCAAGAATGGGTTACATTGACATGGCAGGCTTATGCAATGCATGATCATATACTGTAAATAGACCTCCATTTTTTTTTGCCTTGGTGAGGTGTTTTTAACCCCTTCCCGACCTCTGATGTACTAGGTACGTCTGACAAAAATCGATTGTTAACGACTGCGGACTTACCTGGTACTTCCCATCCCAAATCTGGACTTATCTGATCGCTGGCGATCCCCTGCCGGCGAACGCGATGTGGGGACTTGCCTGGCATCCCAGGCAGTCCTCCTGCGGCTGCTCCGGCCCCCCTGGGCAATGTGATCGCGGGATCCTCGCGATCACATGGCCGGAATAGCAGGCTTGTGCAGTGCCTGCAGGGAGAGTGCCTGAGTTCTCATGCTGTACCCCTCATGTCTGCACAAAAGTTTAGAAAGTGAATAAAAGTTATTAAAACGTTTAATAAGATTAATAAAAGTACTTAGATCCTATATATGTATATATAGGATCTAAGTACTTTTATATACACATACACAATTCATTATTCTAAGTGTATTTTAATAATTATTAAATATTAAAATACACTTAGAATGACAATAATTTTATAAATATATATAAAAATAAAAAAACAAAATACATTTTGTAAAAATGTATATACCGGTTTAAATTTGTTCTAACTGTATTTTGATATTAATATGCATATATATTTCAATCAAAATACATTTAGAAGGACATTATAAATGCATATAGGTGTATATATATATATATATATATATATATATATATATATATATATATATACACACACACATATATATTTAAATTCTACACATATTTATATATTTTTACATAATTAAGTAATTTTATTAATTACAATTTGAGGAACCTGCCTGACAACCCAGGCAGAAAGTCCAGAGAATTTGGTTCCCAAGCCTTATATTTATCCCTGTAACTTTCCAGGACATAAAACCTGTACATGGGGGGGGGGGGGTATAGTTTTACTCGGGAGACTTCGCTGGACACAAATATTAGTGTTTCAAAACAGTAAAACATTTCACAACGATGATATCATCAGAGTGCCGTTTTTTGCATTTTTCACACACAAACGGACGATATAATTGCTGCGACCTTTGCCATTTTACTGTTTTAAAACACTAATATTTGTGTTCTGTGGCGTCTCGCGAGAAAACCAAACCCCCCCATGTACAAGTGTTATGGTGTTTTCAAAAATTACAGAGTCAAATATAAGGCTTGCATTTCCTTTTTTTTCACATTGAAATTTGCCAAATTGGTAATGTTGCCTTTGAGACCTTATGGTAGCCCAGGAATGAGAATTACCCGCATGATGGCATACCATTTCCAAAAGTAGACAACCTAAGGCATTGCAAATGGCGTATATCCAGTATTTTTTAGTCACAAACACTGGCCTGAAATTAGCGTTCAAATTAGTTTTTTTTGCAATTTTCACACACAAACAAATATAAATGCTAACTTTGGCCAGTGTTTGTGACTAAGTGGCTACTAAAAAAGACTGGACATACCCCATATTGAATACCCTGGGTTGTCTACTTTAAAAAAATATGTACATGTAAGGTGTGATTCAGAAATTTATGGCAGATAACAGTGCTACAATGTCATCATTGATACATTTTAAATATATATATTTTGAAACAGCAATGTCCTACTTGTACTTACAGCACTATAATTTGCAAAAAAAGTTAAGAACATGTTAACATTGGGTATTTCTAAACTCAGGACAAAATGTAGAAACTATTTAGCACAGGTGTTTTTTTAGCGGTTGTAGATGCGTAACAGATTTTGGGGGTCAAAGTTAGAAAATGTGTGTTTTTAAAAAAAATGTTTCAGCATATTTTATAATTTTTTTTTATAGTAAATTATATGATATGATGAAAATAATGGTATCTTTAGAAAGACCATTTAACCCTTGATTGACACAATCGCAGAAATTGTGGGGTTAATCTTCCTGTAGTGTGTCTCCATGTTGGAGGCACACTACTGCGGGCAGTTTCACTGAATCAGCCCATGTGATCGCTCTGACCAGGAGTCAGAGCGATCACACGTGCTGCAGTGAAACCCGATCTGTTTCTCTGCAGCTCCGTGTGAGCTGTGAACTGCAGAGAGACAGAGCGGTGCTTATCTTTCTCTCTGCAACAAAAAAAAGTGTTGGCAATAAAAATATTTCACTGTGATCTGTTTTTTTTCTTTTAACTCCTGAGGGTTTGTTTTGGATCAAAGAAAACTTTGATTATTTGTCTATCTACACCTTCCAAATTGATTAATTAATGCGTGCACGCTTTCCCTAGAAGTAATTCACACCGGAGACAAAGTTTCTGATCAGTGAAAAACCCAGGAATGCTTTTATTCCCCGGAGTGGGGGCTCCTTCTTAAAGCAAAAATACGTCACAGTTTAAACATACAGTATACATTCACCAATTGGTTAACAGAGAAAGGGGGCTCTTGTTTAAACCCCCCTACAGAATGTAGTGTCATCATTACAGACTTTTGGATACACGATGGGAGGGGGAGTGAGTGGTATCTATCAGTTCTAAACCAATGATCCTCCGTTTAGCTATATATGGCATATAGCTGTTAACTGGCACAAAGGTAGTGGGGGAGGGGAGGCTAGCAGGATGTGAGGAATTTACATAGTAAACAGCAGCTGACCACATTGTAGGGGGGGAAGGGAATATTTACTCTAGAAGCCAGTTTTAACATAGTGAACAGAGAATAAATAGACATTAGTAAATAGCCATTTTATTTTAATTCATCTGTCCATAACAGTCCCCCCTTAAAATGGCAATTTTTACTAAAACTACTATCTCTCATTCTAATACTGTCCCTATAGAAAAATAACAAAAGGCTATCTTGCACATCTGTCTGAACAGGCCTCGAACACTTCACTGCGCGGGTACCCCATAGCAGCTTGTCCACTACTTCTCCCGCGGCAGACTTCTGCCCGTAGAGACAGACGCTATCCCTAAATGTCCTTAAGAGGAAGTAGCTGTTGATTTAGTGCGGTGGGACTGTAAGGGTGTATGTGGTGTATCAAGGTCGATGTCGTCAATCTCTTGGTGAAGGAAGGTCGGGGTGGTCTGGTCGATTGTCTGATCAACTGTCTTTTGTAGGCATTTCTTAAGACAGGGTAACACACAACAAACAAGAAGAGCGAGGATGATTATCGTTATTAAAATGGCAACACCTATTTGGGCCAAAGCACCTTGCCATCCAGACATCCATCCAAACCATCTTTCCCATGGATCTGTGGCCCCAGAATTTCGTTTCAGTTCATTGGACAAACTCTTTAACTTTTCTATTGCCAACGTTACCTTACCATTAGGGCCTGTATTATCTGGAATATAGGTACAGCATGTCATGGTGTCTGGGAGTATTTTACATACTCTCCCTTTTTCTGCTAAAATCATTTCCAAGCTTATTCTATTCTGGAAGGTCATCTGAGAGATAGTTTGTAACCGCCCTATCCCACCATATATCCCATAACAAGTATAGTTCCCGGGCTATATAGTAATGCCTTCGTCTGGGTTAATATTTTTAGTAATGATTGGGTATTAAGTTTCCATGACTCGCATGCTGACCGCTTAGGTTTAAATACAGTGTAGAGACTTAAAACGCATACTTCATATCCGGAGGAAGGTTCAGGGATACTGTACCTGGGTGAGGCCTCGCTCCTCTGCAGACATAGCAGTTAGACTTGTTATGTTTAGTAGCATTGTATTTCATCCATTCAAGTCACAAGTTAGTGTCAGAGAAACCTGTCTCTACAGCCCTCTTATCCTCAAATATGGGATGACTACCATGTCTTTTAAAGTCCTAATGTGTGGTTTGAGGGGATTAACAGTCATGTGCGTGGCACCTACCCATTCAGCTGAGTCATACATGTCCTGTAAGAAAAAGGTCTCCTGTTTATTGTATAAACCTCTTCCCTTCCAATTCAGATTTTATTAGCCGTAATGCTTGGGAGAATAGATTCAAACTTAGTTTCTTACCTTAAAATTATTTGGTACCCCCCTTGACACCCCTATGGCATTAATATACATATATATATATATGTGTGGGTAAAACCACCCTTTATAGGGGTACTCCTTTTTGTCCTGAAGCATGAATGAGGTGTGTCAAGAGTACCTTGGGGATTGTCATGTGTTATGTGTATGGACATAATAACCTAGGCTAGGGCACATTTACTTATTCTTAGAAATCTTGTCTCATGCTACCCTAGTACTGGCAGATTCAGATCATTTAAACATTCAATATTAATATCACCACAAACTCAAGATAAGCAGATGATCTTGAAGAAGCTTTGACTGTGCGTATGGCACCTCAGACGTGAGGGCTGCAGGGTAAGGAGTATGTTTGTTTCTCTTTAGTTTCACGAGGTCCCCTTTTGGGGTATTCAGCTTTCCATCGATGGCAGGTGGTCAGGCATTATTATGGCCATCAAAACACCCACTTGTTGATATTTATTTATTTATTTTCAACAAGTATCTTTGTTCTCTAAGAATGGAGTTTCAAAAAGGGTTGTCAAGATCAACAAATGTTACTTCACATGATGCAGAGGCAGGCTTGATTCTGGAATGATGAACCCACGGGGTGATCTCTGTATCTTTCACGGTGCACTACTCAGCATGTGGTCTTGGTTATCACTTTGGTGGCTGGATAGGCCTCTGGCCATCCTGAAAACATGTCTGCTATAATTAGTGCATATTTGAATCAGCCATTCTTTGGCATTCTGGCGACTTGACTCCTCTGGAAGAGATAATGAGGTTTGGCTAGATGCTTGGGGCTTTCATCCATTCTTCTTGAGTTGCCCTTGGCACAAATGGCACAAGATTTACAGTAACTGTTGGTCAGAGAGGCAATTCCTGGTACTTCAGAGTATTTATTGATCAAAAGAGTTCATGAGGGTTCTGGACAGATGCTCCGTAGGCCCACTGGACCACTGCTGAGTATATGTTCTTGGGCAAGTATAACTTGAGATTGTTGAAGTACAGCCTGTCTTTAAGAGTTGCCCCTTTCTGTTTCCAGCTTGTGGTTTGTTTGTTTTTTCTTTCTTTCCAGGGTCAGTAGCTTGCTTGTTATTCCTTCGGGAGCTTGATGTCTGTGGGTAGGATCTTACATGGTGAATATGGGAGTTTCTTCAGCAGACACTTTTCTGTCCACTTCCCTTAGTGCACTTACAACTTTTTGAACAACTTAGTCAGCCAGAGAGCTGCCACATGCTTCCTCTGAGTTCAGTCTTCCTTCAGAGATCTTGCATGGTGTGATGGGAGTCTATAGCTCAGCTTCTTGTGCAGACATTGTTGAGGTGAGATACTTGGTCCACTGTAGTGACAGCAAATCCGGAACAGAACATAAGAAAAAGGCTAAAAAAAAATAATAGTCAGTGTCTTATCATTTCCCCCCTTGGGAAGTGGCAGAAGAGTGGCCAGGTAAATAGAGTATCATCCCTGCAGGGTGACATTATCCTGCACAGAATTCGTCCATCACAAGGAGAGGTGGGATATTGCATGGAAAGTCTCAGGTAACCAGGGCAACATTCGACACCAGAGCCTTAACCTGTTAGGGAATAGTAAGAGCTTGGACAGGCTTTGGGGCCTGTATAATTCAGGTAAAGGTATTGGGGGAACTAGCTAGGACCCTTGCCTCTTGGTCAGGTTTCACTGTGTGGAACAAAATAAATAATAAGGTGATAGGGGCCTGCAAGTGGGGGAAGGACATCTGCACCTAGCAGATTAATTGGACAGGTGAAGGTAACCACAAAGCAAGGCTTAGTTAACAGGCTACTCCAAGGAGAGCCATCTACACTTATGCAGGAGACAACAATGTTAGACAGGAATGAGGAGTCAGGCAGGCCTTGCTTGGTACAAATAGATGTCATGTGGCCTGCTATACAAGGCTGCATATAGTTATTGGGCATGGGCCTTACTATGTACTAAAACTTAAGTTAAAAGAAAATTTGGGACAACCTGAAGTGATGCTTCTCCACAGATGCTAACTCATCGTTGATGACATTGTTAATACAGGTAGCCTGATCAGCCAATTTATCTTAGGCTTAAACAAGTCACACCATGTAGTGAAATGGGTCATTAGGATTCGGGAAATTCTACAGTAAAAGGGCATAGTAAGGATGTACGCGATGTTACTTTAGGAGTAGGCGTGGCTGTCAATAGGGGGAAATCAGCCTTATCCATTCCCATATATTATTCCTTTTGTCTTCAGTATATCCAAACCATGTGTATGTCCAGGCGTTGCAATATACATTAATCCATTATCAGTCATGATATTAAAATCTCATTCTCATGAATTAAATCAAAGATTTTAAATCAACCTCAGAAGCAACAAAGAATAAATCTATTGTTTTTTCTTCTGTAAAATGATTGGAGTTACTATATAATTGCATACACCCAATATAACATTGCATGTTCCTCACTGCTACATTAGTGTATTTCATTCTGCCATATGTGCAAACTTGATTTAAATTTTTATTTTAATTAACCTAATACTTTCTTATAACACATATAAAAACAATGAAAGACAGTACAGACTAACAATTCATTTAAAACAATAAACTGACATAGATCTCTATTCTTGTGCTGTTCTTAATTCTGGAATCAGCCTGTGTACATTTGTTGGGAGACATATCCATGCTCATTCCCTAAACTGATCAAATCTCTTGAAGTTATCTGATTCTTATAACTTTCTGTGTTATGCTGCATTGCTTGTCTGTCCCCTAATTTCCATATATTATTTTATCATTGTCCTGAAATTTTACAAGCGTGGTCAGTCTACATGCCATTTGAGTCGGCAGCCATATTTTAAACAATCTATTCCTTTGTTCGTCATTTAGGCTGTATTTGTCCACATTTGACTCAAACATTCCAGCATTAGTAAATGCATCCACTGACGTGTCATAAACTGGAATACATTTCACAATTTTCATTAATTGTTCATGTATTTTCAAATTAAGTTTTGCAGCTCTGTCTTGAAATTTATATTTCTGCAAATCACTCTGTGAGGATACATTTTCAGTATCTATTGGTTCTGGGATTAGATTCTGTGTCTGTATTTTTCTTGTATTAACACACACTTGCTTAACTTCATTTCTAAACTGGCAACTAAAATCATTTCTTAATTCAACTCTATCCTCTAATTCACAGACTTTTTCTAACAATGTTCTCTCTGTTACATTGTTACACTGTTCATTTAAATCTGATTTGTCTTCTGTTAACCCATTCAAATCTACTTCTTTTTCTGCTGATTCTAAATTGTCTTTACCTGTATTTCGTTTACAAATCAATGCATTGTAAGTACAGACTAGTTTCATAACATTTCTGATCTTTTGTTTTTTTTTTTTCTTATTAACAAACAATTTCTTGTCAATTTCACTATTGGCAATTTCACATTGTGTGTATAAATATTGCCACAAAACAGCATCTGAATAGCAATGTTGTGGTGTGACCTAAACATGAATATTAATCTCTTAATACATAATAATTAAGCAATACGGAACAACATTAATATTTTTATAATTCATGGTATTATGGTCGAATATGTGGATAGAAAATACACAAAACGTTGTAATATTAAATGTATATTTAATATAACTATAACAAATAAACAGATGCTAGCAGAATGTCAATTTACTACAATTATGATACAATACAAAACTACAACATAATACTTACAAAAGGTTGCTACATGTTACACAACATTTTACTTACAAGGCCCCAGCCCTTTGGCTGGGGTTAAGTCAGAGCTGCTACTACATCTTTCAGGTACAGGCAAAAAGAGAAAGAGTTTTCTCCTCCATCTGGTTTTATTCAGTGTAAGTAGGCTGGCCTGTGATGTCACTGCCAGAAGCACATGTCTTCCTACACACTACCCCTAGTGGTGCCCCCAAAGCATTACACTAAATATGCTTTCTTTATGATGTAAAGTCATTAATTAATAAATACCATTACAAACCACCCTTTGACTTATGTCATAAAACAAGCATTTATAAAACCAGTAAATTGTGAATCTTCCCCATTTTAACACTACCTGCCCTACAACAAAACCCACCTTTTGAAGAACGATACCCATTTACCCATTAATTATTACCCATTAACATTTTATTGCTTATATAAATGTTCACCATTGAGCACATGCATTACCAGTTGGGAAATAGGCACATACCCACCCTTATAATAATGAACAACTCAAACCATGTTTTATTAGATTAACCAATGATATTGTGTTCATGTGAGGATGTGTTTTGGAGCTTAATATAGTATTAGACACCACAAACTCATAACACCTATTAATCATGGCACAGACCGACTCGATTTCTGTAGCCTTTGGCTGGTCTGTGTGCCTGGAATTTTCAGAAACATTAGTCCTGGAAACTGGATACTCTATTCTTCGACAGTCTCATAGAACATACGCATGGAGACAGGGATGAATGAAACAGTTCATGTGATCAAGGACTTTTGTGTGTTTGTGGTCACATTGTTTTGATTTTTCTTTCTTTATACCATTAACCACCTTGACGTAACAGTGTCCTGCTCCTGATGCATTTGTTCCGACTCTCACCACTCTTAGCTGCAATATTTTTTCTCCTTACAGCAACAGTTGAGCATAGTGTCCAGTGCTTCTTCTTCTTCTGCTTAAAATATCCTTGCTTGAAAGTTCTTGAATGAAAACACAGGCAATGACGAACACAAACATAAATAATAACTGTGCCAATCTTCACAAGTACCATTTGATTGTGGTGTCTTAACCATATTTTTTCCTATGGCATTTGGATAAATACCTACACACCTCTCTTCACATCCAGCACACTCCTGATTCACAGATAAACACAATATCACTGCTGTATCTACCAATTTAACCCAAACACTCGTTATTACTGCTGCATTTACCAATTTAATCTAAACACTCGTTATCACTGCTGTATTTAACCAATTTAATCTAAACATTAACCAAAACAATTACATTCCTATTTACCACCCTTCTATTTAAACATGTATAGATAACCCAAAATGCCTACTTTCTCTTATCCCTCTTATCATTCTTCCGTATTTTGGTTTTTTTTTTTAACTGCAACCACTCATGCACTTTACACAGACACAAATCAAGCACCTACTGGACAATGGGATTCCCTCGTTAGAGCCCTCCCACCCCAGTTTGGTTTACACAAAAATACCCCCTGGTCCCTATGGGTCAATTCCCCCCTTTCCCAGGCAAGCATACATACAACAATAATACATAAGGGTTTCAATTGCAATACAATCACTAGAAATAAGAGAATAGTATGCACAAAATCATAGCATAGACATGTTAAATGGACAATAAAATAAAACATTCAATAGCTCATCAAAGGTCAACATTTAAACACTGGTCTCCATCTGATATTCTATCTGTGTTCCAATGTCCACCTCTGGTTTCTGCTACATCTGAAAAGGTTAGGAAACAGATCAGGATTACTTTCCTAGTCACTTATAGCGTATACTGCAAATATTTTACTTAGAATATATATATATATATATATATATATATATATATATACACACACAGACATGTAAACACATTCCTTCAGTTTTTCATTTTATAAACAATTTGTTCAACAAGGTAACTTTCTTAATTTTCTACTCGGCTCTTAAAATAAACAATCAGCTAATAGCTGCTTTCTGCATCTTCTCTGCAATTCAGGAAACACATTTCTAGCCAACCTAAACATGTTTAATAACTCTCCACCCTTTGGTTAAATTATAGAGGAGTGAACCACAACACCTCTTCCGCCTCTGAAAGGATATAGGTCAATATGTCTCAAAGTTCAACACTTCTGACAGCTATGAGTGACTCCCTATTAATTTCTAGCCTTTCCACGGACATGCTTGCACCTCGCGGCTAAGGGCCTGCACAACTAACCACCCTGTGATGGCAGTGGCTTTCCGCATGGGGGTGACCGCCCCCGCAAAATTATAGAGGAGCAAACATACAGCAGCCTCTTTTCCGGCTTGATTAAAGGTTCTGGGCCAATATGTCTGCAATTTAACCAGTACACTCACGTATCACTTATTGTATATTTCCTGGTCTCTCAGGAATTTCTATTAAATAGCGTATCCCCTTCCCAGGGCAATATACAACAAAAACTAGTCACCAAGGGTCTCTATGGTCATGATAGGCCACCCTACCACTAGTGTAATACGCCCTTTTTTAAATATATTTCCTGGTCTCTCAGAGATTTTGCCTATCCCTTTCCCAGAGCAATATATATAAACAATTACAAATAAGTTACAAAACGCTACTTATAAGTAATACAGGGTTTCAAATAATAATACAGGATAGAACTGCACAACAACTATTGGGTATGCTCCCCCTTATCCGGACACGTTTAAATACCCCCTAGCTCAGGTTCCCCACCCGCTACTGTAACTAAAATCACAGCCCACGTTATGGAGGTTCACCCGCTAGGCAGATACACCCTAATTCAAAGCATGGAAATATTAAAATCAGTTATAGATGGCTTCTAAAATAATATAAATCTTAATCTGAGCCCCTACACTTACTTTGTTAAAAATGCTAACTTGTTAAAATATTCAGACTAAATAGGACAAAGGAATTATTTTACCATTTTTTCAGTTCATTTGTTACCAGTTCCTGCATATGTCCAGTAATTCCTTAGTCCTGGATAATAAAGCTGAAAAACACTCCACAAATTGATTAGTTTAGGCAATTACATTTACAAAACAATGCAGTTTATTTTTTCTCATACAGGCAAGACTACCCACCCCCAACAAGGACAAATTCTCCCCCAGCTGTAGCTGAAAAGCATGGTCACACAGCTGTTAAAAAGGTGGTCTCTCCTTCATGAGTCAAAATCATATATATATTTATACTAATATTCTGTGTATACGCACACATAAATCTATTATTCACTGAATCTGCTTTACTAAACGTATCTTTTTCTTAACTACTAATTTAATACATTTGTCCAAATCTCTTTTCAACTAGACAAATCCATGAATGCCAAACAAATGTAAATTAGTACACAAACAGGGTCAAATTTAGCAATAAAACCTGGTGAACTAGTTTAGTGAAAAGGTTTTTCCTATGCAAATGGTAGCAAACAATGAAACTAGGCCTCAACTCATTCACACCATGTGGTCAATGGTGGATTAAAATCCACATGGTCAGACAAAAAGTAAAATTGTTTTTTGTTTTATATATAAAAATGACCAAAGGTTGGTAAAACGTAACAAGCAACACAATAATTCATCACTATGTTCTACAACAAGAGATACCTTAAAAAACAAATATCTAATCCCTATCTGCTATCTGCATTCATTCCATTAAAACCAAATCATCATTCATTTATTCATTTGTATACAGACAGACAATTTACAGTATGATTTAAGCAAAATGCATAACATTTATATTTTCCCCAATATTCAAGCATAATCCTGCCGACTACGCCAAATGTTGTGGTGTGACCTAAACATGAATATTAATCTCTTAATACATAATAATTAAGCAATACGGAACAACATTAATATTTTTATAATTCATGGTATTATGGTCGAATATGTGGATAGAAAATACACAAAACGTTGTAATATTAAATGTATATTTAATATAACTATAACAAATAAACAGATGCTAGCAGAATGTCAATTTACTACAATTATGATACAATACAAAACTACAACATAATACTTACAAAAGGTTGCTACATGTTACACAACATTTTACTTACAAGGCCCCAGCCCTTTGGCTGGGGTTAAGTCAGAGCTGCTACTACATCTTTCAGGTACAGGCAAAGAGGCAAAGAGGCAAAGAGACAGAGTTTTCTCCTCCATCTGGTTTTATTCAGTGTAAGTAGGCTGGCCTGTGATGTCACTGCCAGAAGCACATGTCTTCCTACACACTACCCCTAGTGGTGCCCCCAAAGCATTACACTAAATATGCTTTCTTTATGATGTAAAGTCATTAATTAATAAATACCATTACACTGCTATTACATGCAAACTGCAATTTACTTTTCTCTGCGATATCATTTATAAATTCCACAATTCATTTGTTCCAACAAAATCTAACTTTCCTTATTCCAACATGCCAATAACCTCTTGCTTAACAACATATACAAGATTACACAAAGTTCCTAACTAGGTTATTCGTCCAGCAAATATACCTTGTTTCCCTCACATTCCTCACTGAGTTTACAAGCATTTCACCCATTCACCCCACCCCCCTGTAGCCAATACTCATAGCAGTCAGAGCAAGAGAAAGCAACAAAGAAGGAGGGGGGAGGAGGGAGGAAGACTTGCAAGCACAAAGTTTTTTAACCATGTGATTGCCTAAGCACAGCTCTCCTTAGGACAAAAGATAGAATAGGAGAGTAACGATACAAATTGTATAGATTACAATTAACATATATGGTACCCAACAAGACATACACAGACAAAAGCACAAAATACAGATGTAATTAAATCACAAAGTTCTTAAAATAAATGCCGGCTTATAATAAATCAAATCACACACACAGAAACACTCAAGCACATAAACCGCTCCTTTACCGAAGCTTAGCTATTTAAACTCTTGACCGAGTCTTAATAAAACAAACGAACCGCCAGGTTTTTTACCAAACGAGGCCAAAACATCACTCACTAGCTTCTTTACCAAAGCTTAGCTAAAATAATTTATTTATTTATTTATTTTTTTTATTATTTTATTTATTTATTTTTAAACTCTTGACCGAGTCTCGCAATAACTTCTTTACCGAAGCTTAGCAAAAAAAAATATAGAGCCAGGGGTTTTCCACCAAACCCGAACTTGGCTAAACCTGCAAGTGCTTAACCACACTTGGCAGCATTATATAACAGTATTAAGCAAGTAGTAAAACAGATTCTCAAACAGACACTTTCACACATAAAACTCTCACTCAGGACTCAGGCTGTAGATAGACAAGTGACAGGTTCTATATAAAAGGGGACATTCGGGCATATATATATTACCTGTCTGAAGACGTTAAACACCGGAAGCCGAATGTGAAGGCACGGAGAACAAGAGAAATCCAAAGAAAGGAAAATATAGGTAAGTAACTCATTTACCATATGCAGAGGTGATCAGGCTCCGTTTCCAATCTCTGGGAATCCTTTGCTCTCCTGTCTTGGGATCTGACGGCTGCCTTAGTAACGTATCCCTTAAATGCCCGCATTCTCCACCAAATTGTTTTGGATCAAAGAAAACTTTGATTATTTGTCTATCTACACCTTCCAAATTGATTAATTAATGCGTGCACGCTTTCCCTAGAAGTAATTCACACCGGAGACAAAGTTTCTGATCAGTGAAAAACCCAGGAATGCTTTATTCCCCGGAGTGGGGGCTCCTTCTTAAAGCAAAAATACGTCACAGTTTAAACATACAGTATACATTCACCAATTGGTTAACAGAGAAAGGGGGCTCTTGTTTAAACCCCCCTACAGAATGTAGTGTCATCATTACAGACTTTTGGATACACGATGGGAGGGGGAGTGAGTGGTATCTATCAGTTCTAAACCAATGATCCTCCATTTAGCTATATATGGCATATAGCTGTTAACTGGCACAAAGGTAGTGGGGGAGGGGAGGCTAGCAGGATGTGAGGAATTTACATAGTAAACAGCAGCTGACCACATTGTAGGGGGGGAAGGGAATATTTACTCTAGAAGCCAGTTTTAACATAGTGAACAGAGAATAAATAGACATTAGTAAATAGCCATTTTATTTTAATTCATCTGTCCATAACAGGTTAACTTTTATTTTTTTTTTTAAATCCTCAGGGGTGTAATTTATTTAATTAATTTAAATATTGTAAAATATTTATTTAGCTAGGGTGGATGTTAGTGGGGAAATTGGGGAATTTACTGTTAGGCTAGTTAGGGGTTAAAAGTTAAAAAAACAATAAAAAGTGAAAAAAATATTTTTAAAAGTTTAAACAAGGTTTTAAAATAGTAAAATAAGTTGTTAAAAGTTAAATAAAACTTTTTTTTTAAATTGTATTTTAATTGAATTTCATGCAAAGTAGCAGATATTCACACCAGAGTATCAGTTTTTCAAGTTATCAAAATAACAGCAGTGGATAAGACATATTTCAAATAACATGGGATCATATTAGCCTAACTGGCATATGTGTAGATTCTAAGTCTGTGCATTCTGTGTCAGCTAGAGTAAGGTGTTAGTTCAGCGGGTAACTTTTGTCGGGATGTGCCTTCCCTCAGGCTGCCTCCTGGAGATGTATGTCTCACTGTGTGGCCTCGTGGTAAGCTAGTGAGTATGTGAGTATGTGTGTGGGCATTTAAATGGGGTGTTGCTGTAGCACTGGGAAGTTTGCTTGTATCTTAGCTGTCCCGTGCCACTGAGTTGTGTTAGAGTGTGGTTTATCAGCGTTCACAATTTGCGGACTCCTAGTCTGTGTATCTTAGGCACGGTCCGTGGTTTGCCTTCCCCAGTGCTCCGCTTCTCCTCCACGGTGTGGCTGTTCGTGCTCGCTTTGGCCGGTGTGTCTTCCTTTTCTCGGCTCTGGAGCCACATCTCAGGGTCATCGGCTGAGGTAAGTATGGCGGTCGTTTCTCCTTTTGTCACAATCAGTGCTCCGTCTGCTCCCCAACGATACCGCATCGATTTATTAAAAATTGAAAAAACCTGTAATGGCTGTGTCTGAAATGTGCCCCTTCAACGTCCACATATACCTGGCAAAGGTACATACGGGGGTATTGCTGTACTCTTAAAACATAGCTGAGCAACATATAAAGTATTATAAAGCCGTAGCACACATAAGGTTTGCAAAATATACAGTACAAACTCACTGTGTCAAAAAGGCAGAAAAAAATGCTTATTACCACTACACTTGATACAAGCTAACGGAAAAATGATCCCACGCTAAGGTTCAAAATTTGCCTTTTGAAATACCCTCGGGCGTCTTCTTTAAAAAATAGTATGCCTTTTTGGGGTAGTTGGAAAAAGCAGCCTGCTAACATATTTAAAAATAGAATACAGCCCTATTAAAACTCTCCATGTAAATTCACACTTAAAAACCTGAACTTGTCACGTCTCTTTCACAGCACTGTAACTTCACAAAATAGTGTCTAGGTCATACATGGGGCTTATTGTTTTACTCAGAAGAGGTAACTGAGCATACTTAGGGGGAATTTATGAGAGTGGCACTTATTAAATGTAAGAAATACCCAGCGAAAATGCAACATGTATCTAAAAATGTTTTATTTATTTTTCTCACCACAAAATTTGAAATAAATTGGTGATAAAATGGTGGCAAGTTAAGGTATAATACATGCCTAATAAGATACCCTGGAGTGTCTACTTTATGAGAGTGGCACTTATTAAATGTAAGAAATACCCAGCGAAAATGCAACATGTATCTAAAAAATTTTTATTTATTTTTCTCACCACAAAATTTGAAATAAATTGGTGATAAAATGGTGGCAAGTTAAGGTATAATACATGCCTAATAAGATACCCTGGAGTGTCTACTTTCTCAAATGGAAGGCCTTTGTGGGGTTATTTGAACAGTCAAATGCCTATAATGCCACAAAATCAGACATATTACCATCTATGAAAATTCCAACTATAGAAACTGAAATAACATGGTCTCCTATATGGCATTGTAGCTTCACAGAATAGGGGCAAAGGTATACAATGGGGGTATTGTTGTACTCAGCAGATGTAGCTGAACACAATATGGGGTTCTGTACAGGGATAGCACATACTAGGTTAAGAAATACACATTACAAAAACCTTGTTATATGTGTATATGCCAAAATAGAGAAAAAACTATTTTACTCCAATATTTAGCAGATTGGCGGTGAAATGGTCACGTAAAAAGTGTCAAAATAACCTTAGGTAAATAGCCTGTGACATCTACTTCATATAAATATATACTTTTGTGTGGCAATTTTGTTTCCTGTAATTGGTATTTGTCACATCATGACATGTTCTGCGGAGATGTCTGGCTTTGGTTTCTGGTATCCAGTACTCTTTTTACATTTCTTGTTTAGTTTTATGTTGCCACACCCGTTTGTTTTCCATTTTCCTTTTGTTTCAGTCTGGACCTGCAGCAGTGTTTCAAGTCTCTGCCCTTTCTTGCAGGTAAGTGCTATTGTGGTTTGGTATGGTTCTTTTAGCAAACATTAGGCAGTGTAGGATCTGCCGAATATGGGGTACATTGGCGTTGTGGCAGGCTTATGCAATGTATGATTATATAATGTAACTAAATCCCCATACTTTTCATATATAGCGTTTAGTTATGTATCCTCTTGTTTTGCCTATTATATCTTGTCTTGTTTTATTTTGTAATCCCAGTTCATGTACAGTCCTGTCCTGCCCTGTTCTTGTTTTCCTCATGTCTTGTGTACATGTTCTGGGTTCTGCTTTCTGTCCTGCTCTGGTTCTGGGTTCTATTAGTTCTGTCTTGTTTTCATGTTTGGTGAATATCCTAGCCTTGCCTTGTTTCTGTACTGTGTACATGTCTGCTGCAGAGCCCCCCCATCCAGTTCCTGGGAGGTCTGCATATCTTCTAGTTCCTGAGATCCGCTGTAGCTGCATCAGGGTTCTGGTATGTGGCCCTGATAGTCCATTTCCCCGCTGAAGACTCTCACTTCTCATCAGGCACTCAGGGGTCCCGGTTTCTGTACCGCCACCCGTGACAGTATTAAACTTCCAAGACAAACATACCAACTTCTAAAATTGTTTCACATTGAAATTTTATTTTAGACCTTGTAGTTTGTGACCTGTAACTTTCAAAATAAACTGAAATCCTCACATATTATGTACTTTGTAAATCAAGACACATAAATGAATTGATTTTGAATTACTTTTCCTAAACTGAACATATTATGCACACATTATTATTGAGAAAATTTGGGGCGGGGGAAGCATTTTTCTTGTTTTTTTCCCCATTATTTTGCATTTTTTTGTAATAAATGAGAATTTATATATGTATATGTCACATCAAATTAAAGCCCTTTTTGTTGTCTAAAAATCAGTATATAATATGTGTTGGTACAATAAATGAGAGAGATGCAAATTGCAGTTGAACACAAACAGCAAAAAATGCAAAAATTGCTTGTGTCCTTAAGGGTATGTCCAGCTTCTGAAGCTGTGTCCTTAAGGGGTTAATGGCGAGAAAAATGGTATATAATATGGGTACACTAAATCAGTAAGAGGAAAATTACAGCTAAACACAAACACCGCAGAAATGTAAAACAGCCCTGGTCCTTAACGGTAAGAACATTTTAAAACGGTCTGGTCACTAAGGGGTTGAATAAAACTATTACAATCTGTGAGACTTTAACTGGAGATAAGGTGATTGTGCACACATTGGTAGATGATATTCTTGTTTTTAGTGTATGGTCCCTAAGTTCTGTAGGTATAAGAAACCAACATAGGGCAATATGTATTAATACAATATTTACAGTAAAAAACTTGGAACACTCACAATATTTAGAGCCTTTATGAGTTGGCTCTAAACTGTAACAGCAGGTACATCAATCAGATGTGTATATGTAGATATATGGTCTGGTCCCCCAGAAGGTATTAGAAGTCCTCTTTGTGGTAAATCAGGAACCAGGTAAATAAAAGGTAAATGCTTTTTATTTGACAATATAAAATAAAGTAAAAAAGCACAACACTTTTTGACCTTGTAAAATAGGTCTTCCTTAGGTGCATGTAGTGTAGCATGTGAGCAAAAGCTCTTATATATCATACATAATAATTATAGGCAATTAAAACAATTAGCAGGTGATAATTCATTAAGTAGCCCCTTTGCCCCTTTCCCATATATGGTGCGTTTCCGGATCGTTTTCTGGGCGGTTCTGCCTCACCCAACATGGCCGACGAGGTTATGTCTTCTATGAGGATGTGCTCGACCTTCCCAACATGGCAGCGCATCTAAACCATATTGCGAATTGTCACGTGTGCTAGTTACTTCCGGTTGCGTCCGTCATGACTCCGGCGGGCGTGGGCTTATGGCTTATGTTTTTGAATCTGTGTGTGTATTCCTGTGGGCGGTATTTGGAGGCGGACCCAGTGGGCGGTATTTGGAGGTGGGGACCAGACCCTGAGCTGAGTTAGGTGCCCCAAAATTTCAGGTGGCAGCCCTGGGTAAATAAAGAAATCTTTCCCAATAGGACATAAAAAGATTGGCATAGCTGGGGGCAAACCTGGTCCCCATAGCAGTACCTCGAGTCTGAAGGTAAAAATCATCATCAAACCAAAAATAATTATTGATTTAAATTGTCTCTATTCCTTTGATGATAAAATCAATCTGTACATTAATTACATTGTTTTAAATAAAATTCAACTGCTTCCATTCCTTTATGATGTTCTATTACGGTGTACAAACGAGTGACATCACTTTATAATACAGTGCATCTTAATAACAGCACTTTCCTTGTTACCCTATAACTAGATTGGGTGCACTTTAAGTAAAAGATAATAACACTTATTTAAGAATGCCACATCTATCATTACGTATAACTGTATAATAGCAAATATCTACTTCTAGATCTGATTGACGGCTAATCTAATATTTAGATTAGATAGCAAATTCATCATCTTTCACATGTTTTGGTTTGCACCACGATCACTGTGTATCACATTTTAGATGATTGCCGCATCGCCATTACTACGGTGATGTCCTTACGTGACTGCCGCGTGGCCTCACGAGCATGTGCGGTGAGCACATAGACACGCCGGGAGCAACACCATTCACCTGGAGTAAGTCACTTATTCTAATTACCATTGTTATATATTCTGCTACTGTTTTATTAGTATTGTATGATTTGATCCTGAGGAAAGTCCCTGAGTGGACTGAAACGTCAATCTATATGTTTGAATAAAGGAATACTTTTCTAGGGTGAGTGCAGCCCATTTTTTTTATTTTTTATATATATGTTAAAAGGCCATTAGGCCTGAATTTGTGGGAGGAGTTATGGCCCCTACTTAAACTCCCAGCCCGTACTCACCTCTGCCGTCCACGTTGATTGACTCACCTTAGCAACCAGCACTTCCGGTCCGACACCAGCAGAGTCCTGTCGCCAGCAGTATTCTCTGCCTCCGACCTCCGGTCCCACCACCCTGCTTCTCCACAGTCATGGTACTCTGCTTCCGACCACGAGACAGCATGTCCACGTAAGCATCACGTGGGAAATAGCATTTGGCTATTTACCATGTTCGTGCCTAAAAATGTGGGGGTAGGCTCCCTTCACTATACATACCTATTCGTGCATTCTTACCCGTTTGTGCACTTCCGTGGTTCGTGCGGCTAATCAGTCGACCACTGCTGGGTATACTTACGTTCGTTCAGTCATTCGTGCGGTCACCAACCGACCGCAGACATTATGTATGCATGCAGTTCTACCATTTTGTTTATGTTTCAGTCGAATGCTAGCCCGCATGTCTCACTTTTAATCCCCCTTTCGCCTTGCACCATATTGTAACCTACTATACCGTTCTTTCATACGAATGAACTAATGTCTGTATCTATGATTTTTCACTAATTAAGTGTTCTTGCATAGCAAGACCACTTAATGTTATCTCACATATATTTAAGTGTTCTTGCATAGCAAGACCACTTAATGTTATCTCACATATATATTATTAAGTGTTCTTGCATAGCAAGACCACTTAATGTTATCTCACATATATATTATTATTAAGTGTTCTTGCATAGCAAGACCACTTAATGTTATCTCACATATATATTATTAAGTGTTCTTGCATAGCAAGACCACTTAATGTTATCTCACATATATATTATTATTATTATTATTATATTATTATTATTCTTATTATAGCAAAATTTGCCACCCTAACTCCTCCCACAGTTTTTACACTACATAGACAAAAATTTACCAAAACGTGCAGATTGTTCCCGATCGGATTGCTATTACTTTGTGGAACGTTTCGCCGAATGGTTCACGGAATATCGTCGTTCTTGTGGCGAAATTTGTCCCATAGGAATGAATGGCAAAGCTAGAGTGGGAGCTGGCAAAAGCTGAAAAATCAGGACATGATTTCTAAACTGCCACCACTCCCTTATTTTCAGGCCCACCTACACAAATCTTATATCAAAACGTTCAGCTATCCCTGCTGCCACTAAACATGTCAACGGCTAAGCCGTAGTCCTGATAGTTTTCACAATATGACCATTTGTTTGCAACCAACGCCGTCCATTGACATTCATTGAAACTTCACTCTGCAAAGCTCAAATTTGAAGTGCAATTTCTAAACTGCGACTGTGCCTTCAATTTTAATACTTCAGAGACATACTATGCATCAAAATGTAGGTCTGGGTCTTGTGATTCTCACAATATAAAGCTCTTCACTGTAGGAGTTATAGTTTTTAAGATATGACCGTTTGAAGATGGCACCCACCAAAATACTCTGACCTGTGTCAAGCTGCAGCAGCAAGTGATGTCATAGACAAGGCCTTTTGAACACCTGCTAATGTTTTTATAAATGTATGGTTTAATGTAACTGTGTAACAACGTTGCAATTAAATGTGCTATGTAAATGATAACAGTTACTCCGCCCACTCCAGTTGTAGACTACTGGTGGAGGCAAGAACACTTCACACAATTTCCACAGAAATTGTAGCTTTTCTAGTTATTATTATTATTCTTATTCTTATAAAGTGTACTCTACAAATTTAACCTCCCACAGTTTTACACTACATAGACAAAATTTACCAAAACGTGCAGATTGTTCCCCGATCGGATTGCTATTACTTTGTGAACAAGCCATTTTAATGGTTCACGGAATATCATCGTTTTTGTGGCGCAATTTGTCCCATAGGAATGAATGGCAAAGCTAGAGTGGGAGCTGCCAAAAGCTGAAAAATCAGGACATGATTTTTAAACTGCCACCACTCCCTCATTTTCAAGCCCACCTACACAAATCTTATATCAAAACGTTCAGCTATCCCTGCTGCCACTAAACATGTCAACGGTTAAGCCGTAGTCCTGATAGTTTTCACAATATGACCATTTGTTTGCAACCAACGCCGTCCATTGACACTCATTGAAACTTCACTCTGCAAAGCTCAAATTTGAAGTGCAATTTCTAAACTGCGACTGTGCCTTCAGTTTTAATACTTCAGAGACATACTATGCATCAAAATGTAGGTCTGGGTCTTGTGATTCTCACAATATAAAGCTCTTCACTGTAGGAGTTATAGTTTTTAAGATACGACTGCTTGAAGATGGCAACAGCCAAAATACTCTGACCTGTGTCAGGCTGCAGCAGCAAGTGATGTCATAGACAGGGCCTTTTGAACACCTGCTAATGTTTTTATAAATGTATGGTTTAATATAACTGTGCAACAACCTTGCAATTAAATGTGCTAGCAAAGATAACAGTTACTCCTACCACCCAGTTGTAGACTACAGGTGGAGGCAAGAATACTTCACAATTTGAATTGTAACTTTTCGAAGTTATTATTCTTATTATAGCCAAATTTGCCACCCTAACTCCTCCCACAGTTTTTACACTACATAGACAAAAATTACCAAAACGTGCAGATTGTTCCCGATCGGATTGCTATTACTTTGTGGAACATTTCGCCGAATGGTTCCCGGAATATCGTCGTTCTTGTGGCCAAATTTGTCCCATAGGAATGAATGGCAAAGCTAGAGTGGGAGCTGGCAAAAGCTGAAAAATCAGGACATGATTTCTAAACTGCCACCACTCCCTTATTTTCAGGCCCACCTACAAATCTTATATCAAAACGTTCAGCTATCCCTGCTGCCACTAAACATGTCAACGGCTAAGCCATAGTCCTGATAGTTTTCACAATATAATCATTTGTTTGCAACTAACGCAGTCCATTGACATTCATTGAAACTTCACTCTACAAAGCTCAAATTTGAAGTGCAATTTCTAAACTGCGACTGTGCCTTCATTTTTAATACTTCAGAGACATACTATGCATCATCAAATGTAGGTCTGGGTCTTGTGATTCTCACAATATAAAGCTCTTCGCTGTAGGATTTATAGTTTTTAAAATACGACCGTTTGAAGATGGCAACCGCCAAAATACTCTGACCTGTGCCAGGCTGTAGCAGCAAGTGATGTCATAGACAGG
>OW240913.1:229181855-229228864 GCA_933207985.1 Pelobates cultripes
TTTTTATAAATGTATGGTTTAATGTAACTGTGCAACAACGTTGCAATTAAATGTGCTATATAAGTGATAACAGTTACTCCACCCACTCCAGTTGTAGACTACTGGTGGAGGCAAGAACACTTCACACAATTTCCCAAGAAATTGTAGCTTTTCTAGTTATTATTATTATTATTATAGCAAAATTTGCCACCCTAACTCCTCCCACAGTTTTTACACTACATAGACCAAAATTTACCAAAACGTGCAGATTGTTCCCGGTCGGATTGCTATTACTTTGTGGAACGTTTCGCCGAATGGTTCACGGAATATCGTCGTTCTTGTGGCGAAATTTGTCCCATAGGAATGAATGGCAAAGCTAGAGTGGGAGCTGGCAAAAGCTGAAAAATCAGGACATGATTTATGAAGCTACCTACTCCCTTGACTTTTTTCAGGCCCCACCTACACAAATCTTATATCAAAACGTTCAGCTATCCCTCACGCACTAAACATGTCGCCATTTAAACCCTTAGTCCTGATAGTTTTCACAATATAATCAGTTTGTTTTGCAACTAATGCCGTCCGGCTAACTTTCATTTGAAACTTTCACTCTGCAAAGCTCAAATTTGAAGTGCAATTTCTAAACTGTGACTGTGCCTTCAAGGTTTTAATACTTCAGAGACATACTATACATCAAAATGGGTCTGGGTCTTGTGATTCTCCTGATATAAAGCTCTTCACTGTAGTTATAGTTTTTAAAATATGACCGTTTGAAGATGGCAACCACCAAAATACTCTGACCTGTGTCAAGCTGCAGCAGCAAGTGATGTCATAGACAGGGCCTTTTGAGCACCTGCTAATGTTTTTATAAATGTATGGTTTAATGTAACTGTGCAACAACGTTGCAATTAAATGTGCTATGTAAATGATAACAGTTACTCGCCCACTCCAGTTGTAGACTACTGGTGGAGGCAAGAACACTTCACACAATTTCACCAGAAATTGTAGCTTTTCTAGTTATTATTATTATTATTATAGCAAAATTTGCCACCCTAACTCCTCCCACAGTTTTTACACTACATAGACAAAAATTTACCAAAACGTGCAGATTGTTCCCGATCGGATTGCTATTACTTTGTGGAACGTTTCGCCGAATGGTTCACGGAATATCGTCGTTCTTGTGGCGAAATTTGTCCCATAGGAATGAATGGCAAAGCTAGAGTGGGAGCTGGCAAAAGCTGAAAATTCAGGACATGATTTGTAAACTGCCACCACTCCCTTATTTTCAGGCCCACCTACACAAATCTTATATCAAAACGTTCAGCTATCCCTCCTGCCACTAAACATGTCAACGGCTAAGCCGTAGTCCTGATAGTTTTCACAATATGACCATTTGTTTGCAACCAACGCCGTCCATTGACATTCATTGAAACTTCACTCTGCAAAACTCAAATTTGAAGTGCAATTTCTAAACTGCGACTGTGCCTTCAATTTTAATACTTCAGAGACATACTATGCATCAAAATGTAGGTCTGGGTCTTGTGATTCTCACAATATAAAGCTCTTCACTGTAGGAGTTATAGTTTTTAAGATACGACCGTTTGAAGATGGCAACCACCAAAATACTCTGACCTGTGTCAAGCTGCAGCAGCAAGTGATGTCATAGACAGGGCCTTTTGAACACCTGCTAATGTTTTTATAAATGTATGGTGTAATGTAACTGTGCAACAACGTTGCAATTGAATGTGCTAGACTACTGGTTGAGGCAAGAACACTTCACACAATTTCCCCAGAAATTGTAGCTTTTCTAGTTATTATTATTCTTATTATAGCAAAATTTGCCACCCTAACTCCTCCCACAGTTTTTACACTACATAGACAAAAATTTACCAAAACGTGCAGATTGTTCCCGATCGGATTGCTATTACTTTGTGGAACGTTTCGCCGAATGGTTCACGGAATATCGTCGTTCTTGTGGCGAAATTTGTCCCATAGGAATGAATGGCAAAGCTAGAGTGGGAGCTGGCAAAAGCTGAAAAATCAGGACATGATTTCTAAACTGCCACCACTCCCTTATTTTCAGGCCCACCTACACAAATCTTATATCAAAACGTTCAGCTATCCCTGCTGCCACTAAACATGTCAACGGCTAAGCCATAGTCCTGATAGTTTTCACAATATAATCATTTGTTTGCAACTAACGCCGTCCATTGACATTCATTGAAACTTCACTCTACAAAGCTCAAATTGGAAGGGCAATTTCCAAACTGCGACTGTGCCTTCATTTTTAATACTTCAGAGACATACTATGCATCGAAATGTAGGTCTGGGTCTTGTGATTCTCACAATATAAAGCTCTTTGCTGTAGGATTTATAGTTTGTAAAATACGACCATTTGAAGATGGCAACCACCAAAATACTCTGACCTGTCAAGGCTGCAGCAGCAAGTGATGTCATAAACAGGGCCTTTTGAACACCTGCTAATGTTTTTATAAATGTATGGTTTAATGTAACTGTGCAACAACCTTGCAATTAAATGTGCTATATAAATGATAACAGTTACTCCGCCCACTCCAGTTGTAGACTAGTGGTGAAGGCAAGAACACTTCACACAATTTCCCCAGAAATTGTAGCTTTTCTAGATTATTATTATTATTATTATAGCAAAATTTGCCACCCTAACTCCTCCCACAGTTTGTACACTACATAGACAAAAATTTACCAAAACATGCAGATTGTTCCCGATCGGATTGCTATTACTTTGTGGAACGTTTCGCCGAATGGTTCACGGAATATCGTCGTTCTTGTGGCGAAATTTGTCACATAGGAATGAATGGCAAATGGCAGAGTGGGAGCTGGCAAAAGCTGAAAAATCAGGACATGATTTCTAAACTGCCGCCACTCCCTCATTTCCAGGCCCACCTACACAAATCTTATATCAAAACGTTCAGCTATCCCTGCTGCCACTAAACATGTCAACAGCTAAGCCATAGTCCTGATAGTTTTCACAATATAATCATTTGTTTGCTACTAACGCCGTCCATTGACATTCATTGAAACTTCACTCTACAAAGCTCAAATTTGAAGTGCAATTTCTAAACTGCGACTGTGCCTTCATTTTTAATACGTCAGAGACATACTATGCATCAAAACGTAGGTCTTGGTCTTGTGATTCTCACAATTTAAAGCTCTTCGCTGTACGATTTATAGTTTTTAAAATACGACCGTTTGAAGTTGGCAACCGCCAAAATACTCTGACCTGTGTCAGGCTGCAGCAGCAAGTGATGTCATAGACAGGGCCTTTTGAACACCTGCTAATGTTTTTATAAATGTATGGTTTAATGTAACTGTGCAACAACGTTGCAATTAAATGTGCTATATAAATGATAACAGTTTCTCCGCCCACTCCAGTTGTAGACTACTGGTGGAGGCAAGAACGATTCACACAATTTCCCCAGAAATTGTAGCTTTTCTAGTTTACCGTTATTATTTTTTCTTTGGCATTATGCGGCTGCATGATTTCACTTATTTTAGCCTTTTTGTAAGTACAGTTTGTCTCTCACGACTATTTATAATTAATATGTTCCTTATCCAGCAGGTCACTGTACTGACTCTGACATAGTTTTACTTTATATGGGAGGCCATACGTTTATTATTTTCAGTTAAAGTATGCCTTTAGTATAAACTAAGAAAGGCAGAACTGTACAGACTATTGACAGCTCAGGCCAGCGACCCTAGGCCTGGCACTAGCTCACAAGGGCCGTCTACCAGCACCTCCGAAACTACGTAGGAAACCTTGACAGCCATACTGGCCAACCTCCAACCTCTGAATAGTAGACTGTCAAAGGTGGAATCAGCCATTGCCACCCCAGGTGACCTACCAGGCCCTTCAGGTCTTCCCCTGGTAATACCTAATCTGCCGAGTTGCACCTCCCTCCCCCCACCTACCCCATATGTCTCACCTGCTCACTCCGTCCCAGCATCCATCAAAAAAGAAATACTGGATGGAAAGGAAGTGAACTTAGTTTCCCTCCTCATAGCCTCGCAGGATGTTCTATAAAACCGAGCATATAACAATGGGGACATCTCTATGGTATAAAAAACTAGAGACCCACATCTAAACAAAAAGCTATCTATACCGCAATTTGTTATAGCTTTCAGGATATATAGAGATCTCATTTGTTCTGTGTATCAGCATAGGAGGGACGAGCTTGATTTTTACATGCAGTGGTGGACCTAGGCATCAAGTACGGGGGGTCGTCTTTTTACGATTACCACAAGTCCATGTCGGCCAAGGCAACAACTCATCTGGCCCAATTTAATATCAGAATTGACTGGTGCCAGATGGACACGGAGGTGTTCTGCTGACACTTTGCCAGATTGAGGCCCCCTTCCTGTGCCGCCTGTAGCTCTACTTCCCACTCAACAGATTTGTGCCCTTGTAAGGCAGACCCTTCCTCTTCTCACAACTCCTTCACCCAACACACTAGGCAATAAGGGCAGAGGGACACGCTGGGCAGACCCATTGTGTTTCTGGGCAAGGCGCAAGTGTGCAACAATTTTAACGCTGGAGCATGCAGTTTCAGCACATGCAGGTTGTTGCACGTCAGCTCCATTTGTTTCAGCGTGCATACCAAGACCATGTGCCCAGCCAGACTTTCCACTAAAAAATGACTGACCGAGGTCAACATAGATGCCGTGGCCTACTACCTCCGTTCCCACCCACCCAGGCATTTGGTGGAATTTTTGGTGGTGGGTTTTTCACATGGTTTTCACATGGGCCTCATTGCCATTCCCACAGGCACTCTTGAATGCCCAAACCTGCTGTCAGCATCTAACTCAGGCTCTCTCATACCCGCTGAGGCGTTTTTATTACAATACGCAAAAATTGACGACGCTATGCAAGTCATTATTGTAGCAGGCAGCAAGGCATGGCTAAGCAAAACCGACATTACCAATGCCTTCAAGCTCTTATCCATTCACCCCTCACTATGGCACTTACACAGTGTTACATGGCGGGACAGGTACTATTTTTCTACCTGGCTCACTTTTGGGTCTAGGAGCAGCCCTAAGCTGTTTGATATATTTGCGGAAACACTCTGCTGGCTGCTCTTGAACATAGACATGTGTCCGTCCGTGATTCACTACTTAGATGATTTTTTTGTTGGTAGAACCTGACTCCCATGCACCTAGTAGCATTTACAGCACCACAGCCCTGTTCACTACACTCGGGGTGCCCCTGTCACCAAGCAAAACACTCGGGCCCTCCACTAAGATAGTATTTCTGGGCATCTTTTTGGACACAGAGCCTTTACAAGCCAGCCTACCACCAGAGAAATTGACCCGCATTAGGGACAAAATCAGTCTGTTCATGCGGAGTGATACTTGCACCAGAAAGTATCACTCACTTAACTTTGCAATGAGGATCATTCCACAGGGCAGATCATTCATCTCTAGGCTACCGTGGCTACTCCATGGGGTGCCTGACTCTTGCCCATTTATCTTAGATGATCCACCCAGGGCAGATTTGCACATGTGGAGGAACTTTTTCTTTTGGTATTTCCTCTTTTTTTGGTTTTATAGTTTTCATGATTTTTTTCCTCTGGGTTTTTTCGAGATGTGTGGCTGCACAGTACGACATGGCAACAAGGGGGCCAGACAGTCAGCACAGCTTGCAAATACAGGGGACACTTTAGGCCACCCAGGCACAGGGGCAAAATATCCGAGGGTACTGATGTCTCCAATGTAAAATACAGTACATTTTTTATATATTTTTTTATTTAAGAGACCCCTGAAGCACTTTAGCTTGCTGAAATGCTTTATTTGTGAAGGATGTGTCCTCTTTTTTTCATTTTACAAAAAGTTCAGATTTTAATAGGAATTAACAGCTTTTCTTGTTCTTTCCTGGTTTGGTTAATGAAGCCTAGAGCACCTGTCTCACAAACACTTCTAAATGAGATGCATTGATAGAAAGTCTGTGTTGGAAAAGAAAATGAGGGCTTGCAAAGGCTGCAGACAAGGGAACTGTGGCTTTTGCAAACTTTTTTTAGATATACCTTCAATGAAAATATGCATTATTAAATTTTTTTCATTTGGGGTATCTCTACTAAAAAGTGATTTTACAGTGATAAAATAAAAATGTTTCATGCTACACCAGGGTTTAATTTTTCCCATGGAACCCATCGCCACCCACCCCTGCCCCAAGGTAAAAATGTTTTTTTAATTGCGCCATTTTTTTTTTTTTAAACGTGTGTGTCAAGGTATGTAAATCTGTGCTTGTATATTCCAGTTTTATATCTGACACACAGATACACACACAGTGTGTGTGTGTGTATCTATCTGTGTGTCAAAGTGTGTGTGTGTGGTCAAAATTGACGTTCAAATTAGTTTTTTGCATTTTCAAATATTAACACTAATTTTGGCCAGTGTTTGTGACCAAGTGGCTACTAAAAAAGACTGGGCATACCCCATTTGCAATACCTTGGGTTGTCTACTTTTGCAAATGGTATGCTATCATGGGGACAATTCTTATTCCTGGGCTACCATACGGTCTCAAAGGCAATGTAACCAATCTGGCGAATTTCAATGTGAAGAAACTGAAAAATGTAACATGCTATATTTGACCCTGTAACTTCCCAAAACACCATAAAACCTGTACATAGGGGGTACTGTTTTACATGTGAGACATCACTGAATACAAATATGTGTATTTTATTACAGTAAAATCAAACAGTATTATGACATTCAGAGTTAGAATGTCACGTAGAACTAAACATTTTTTAAAAATTCGTATTTTCTCCTTTTTTTTTATATTTTATTCATATTAAATTATGTTTTATACCTAAATATTTGATGTTAAATGAAAGCCCTGTTTCCCCTGAATAAAATTATATATAATAAGTGTGGGTGCACATAAAATTAAAGAGTTGAATTACGCCTGAACAGACATATAGCGCAAATTAAAGTTTTTGTTTATGTTTTGTTTTGGGGCTCAGTCCTTAACCCCTTAACGACAAGTGACGGGCGAGGTCCGTCACTCAGAGGATTGCCATAACGACGAGTGCGTTAAAATTAGCCCCAGATCATGGCGATCGTGGGGTTAATGGTGCTCAGGTCTGCCTCTGTATTAGAGGCAGACCGGGAGCACCCGATCAGGCTGCCCCAGCACATATGCTCGCTCCGACAGTCTGTCAGAGCAAGCACATGTGCTCAGTATACTTACCTTCCGCCTCCCTGCACTTCATGGTTCTGTGTGAAGTGCAGGAAGCTGGAACAGTGATGATCCTGCCCCCTGTGTAAAAAATAAATAAAGTTTATTTAAAATCCCACCCCCATTTACCCATTTTAATTAAAAAAATTAACCCCTTCCCTGCCAATTGATCACTGACTACAGTGATCAATTGGCAGGGATTACATTTGATTTTTTTTAACCCCTAAGGGTTAATGTTTTATTTGTTTTAACCCTCAGGGGTTAAATTTATTTGATTAATTAATTTAAATATTTTAAAATTATATATTTAGCTAGCTGGGGTGGGTGGAAGTTAGTGGGGAATTGGGGGATTTGGTGTTAGGCTAACTAGGGGTTAACGTTAAAAAATGTTTTAAAATAAACTTTAAAAAGTTACAAATTAAGCTAAAAAAAGTTTTAATAACGTTTAAGTAAAAAATAAAAAAAACACCCCCCTTTACCCAGTCCAAATAAAAATTAACCCCTTCCCTGCCAGTCGATCACTGCCTACAGTGATCAAAATACAGATCACATTATTATACTGTGATCTAATTTTTTTAACCCCTGAGGATTAACTTTTATTTATTTTTTAACCCTCGGGGGTTCAATTTATTTAATTAATTTAAATATTTTATAATTATATATTTTGGTGGGGTGGGTGGGAGTTATGGGAAAATGGGGAATTTACTGTTAGTGCTGCTTGCTGCTAGTTAGGGGTTAACAGTAAATAAAAAAGCTTAGAAAAATGTTAAATCTGTAAAAAAAAGTTTTAAGAAAGTTTAGGAAAGTTTAAAAAAAATTAATAAGCAAAACAAAAAAATCACTTCACACAGCTCACTACAGAAATCTCACTAAATACAAGCTTACCCACAGACATTCAAGCTCACAATAGAAATAATCACTACACACCGCTCAATACGACGCACACCAAGCTCACATTAGAAAGCTCATTGATATATTCAAGCTCCAAACAAATATTTTTACTACACACGGTCACACAGCTCACTGACAAACACACAAGCTCACTACAGAAAACTAACTGACACACGGAGATACAAGTTCACTGACACATACACAAGCTCACTACACACAAGCTCACTGACATATACAAACACAAGCTCACACAGCTCATTACAGACAGCTCACTCACATGCAGACAATGTCACTACACACAAGCTCATTGATGCATTTACAAGTTCACTAAACACAAGCTCTTTAACACACACACACAATCTCACTACACACAAGCTCACTAACACACTCACACATTAACTAAACACAAGCTCTTTGACACATACACACAAGCTCACTACACAAACGCTCAATGATACACACTCACAAGTTTACTAAACACAAGCTCTTTGACACACACAAGCTCACTGACACAAACATACACAAGCTCATTAAACACAAGCTTACTAAACAAATTCTTTGACACACACAAAAACTCACTGACACACACAAGCTCACTAAACACAAGCTCTTTGACACACAAAAGCTCACTACACACACACACACACAGAAGTTCACTAAACACTAGCTCACTGAAACACACACAAGCTCACCAAACACACACCCAGGCTCTAAGCGCACACACACACAAGCTCACTAAACACAGACTCACTGACACACACACACCCACACACACACACAAGCTCACTACACACATTCTCACTGATACACTCACAAGTTCACCAAACACAAGCTCTTTGACACACTCACAAGTTCACTAAACACACGCTCTTTGACACACACACACAAGCTCACTGACACACTCAAAAGCTCACTAAACACAAGATATTTGACACACACACGCTTACTAAACACAGGCTCACTACATTCACACAGAAGATCACTAGCACACAAGATCACACTATCCCTATCCATTTGCTGCTGTGGATGGAGAGCTGGAAGCCTGGAACACAGGATGTTCCTTACAGCATGGCCGGGTTGGAGCTTAGGTGCTGCTGGCCACTGCAAAGGGGCCCATAAGGGTTTACCTTTGACTCCACAGTTGGGAGGGGCTGAGGGAAGTGGAATTCCCCCTCCACCTTCTACAAACATAGAGCTCTCACACTGGAGAAGTTTATCAGAGACCAGGTAAGGATAGCTTCCTGTTGGTCTCACACTACATTGCCTTATTTGACTCTGGGCTGGATGGGGAGCTCCTGACTGCACCTGACCGATGTGCCCGAGTGATCAGTCCGCCCCTGTCCTGAGGTGCTTGACAACACAGGACAAGATCCTAATCATGCCAGCAGTGAAAGGCAAAGCTCCACTGGCTTTTGAGGATTCCAACCTCACTTTTTTTTCAAGACCTCTCCAGAAATGGGTGCATCTTTGGCGCAAATAGTTTGGCCCTGTTACCAGTCAGTTTTGGGTGGCAGGCATGGCTTATATTTTGGGACTAATGGCTCTCTTGCAATGCAACTACCTATGTTCTTACCTCCATGGCTGAGGCAACCACCTTTATGGACAAAATTGGCCTGGATACCACGTCTGAAGACATGGATATCGCACCCATTACAGAGACATGGGATTCCGCTACTGTCATCCCCTTTGTCCCAGCGACCTGACTGCAGGAGGCAACGGCCTGGCTCAAACCTCCACACACACATGCTGCTGCCTATTTGTAGTTTAGATGTAGATTTTCAACATTTAGATTGCTTTACCCACACTGTTTTCCTTTAAAGAATGTTGGCAATACGGCTTCTTACTGTCATGTCACCCATGAACTCCTAGTTCACCCTTTACATGGGTACCACATTGTTTGACCTCGGGTGTCACATACCAGACTGCACATGCATTACTTGGGTGCCTGGTTAGGTGAAATTTTCTCAAGATGCACACGTGTCTGTATTGGTTTTTATGTTTTTTGTTTTGTTGTTATTCTTTATTTGAGCCTGTACTTACCCAAGCTGACCATGCATCCCACCCCCACACTTTAAGTATGGTCTTAACCCTTAATTGTCAGGACAGATGAATGTGCTTTTTCACTAGACCTGTGCAATTAGTTTCGTTCCGAATGTACATTCGGACGAATTTTGTGCAATTCGGACATTTGGATGCTTACAACTATCCGAAGTGCCGAACCAAACCGAATTGCCGAATTTCTAAAGTGCTTCGGATTTCTAAATAGTGACAAAACAAGAGAAAGGGAGGGAAAATTACGTGAATGATGACAGGAATCTTGACCAATAAGATAATTCCTGGCACTGGGATCCCTCCCAGTGCTCCGACTGTCACCACAACCACTTACACATCTATAGGGCTCCTAGTGCCCAGACTGCCACCACAACCACTTACATATCTATAAGGCTCCCAGTGCCCACACTACCACCACAACCACTTACACATCTATAGGGCTTCTGCCTCCCAGTGCCCAAACTGCCACCACAACCACTTACACATCTATAGGGCTCCTAGTGCCCAGACTGCCACCACAACAGAATTGCCAAAGTTGGTAGTTTGGAAGTGCCAAACTGAACCGAATGCCATTGGTCTGAATTGCCAAAGCAGATTATTTTTTTTACTTACCCGAATTTCCGTACTGAACCAAATTTATTGCCCATGCACATCCCTAATTTTCACTCCTTGTATGTCTCATCCTGCTTAGTCTGTTCCGTGATAGGTAAAGCTTTAAATCTTAAACAAAAACAGTGTTCTATAATTATTATTATTGGTATGTATATAGCGCCAATTAATTCCGCAGCACTTTACAATATATTTCCTGATATGGCTATACTTTTTTTGGATTGTCAAACCTATTTTGACATGTCTATGTATTCTTGATTGCCATGCAAAACACTACAAAAATAAATAAATAAATAAATAAAAAAGTTCCTTCACATAGCCTCCTGATATCAGAATGGGCCTCACAATCCATATAGAACCATTTTTTCCATTTGATTATACTGCCATCACATGGCCAAAATAAGGAACTACCCCTATACACTTTTTTTTTTTTTACCACTGTGTGGTAAATTTGGCAGACTTATGCATTGCATGATCATATAGTGTAACTAAAACCCCATTACTTTTGTAAGTAAATACAAAAAAACTATAAAATTTTGTGAGCTTTGAAGTGAGTGCACTGGATCCTGTATGATATATACACTGATCAGCAACAACACTAAAATCACTTGTAGTAGATGACCTAACCTCGGATATGAGCTGACGTGTCTCTCGGGTGCTCCCGGCGGATCGCCTAAATAAACAGCTATCAACCATGAAATAAACAACCATAGGCAATAAAAAAATGCCCCAATGCCGCTCATGAACCCCAGGACCCGAACCCAATAAAAAATCTGGGGAGTTGGATAAGTATTTCTGCAACAAATTCAGAATCCTGGCCTTGGAGGCCAAAGACAGTTCTCAGGCACCATCTTTGCAATGTGATTCACTGCCTCTGAGCCCGGCATTCTTGGACCCCTCAACGAGCAGCAGGACCCAGATCTACACGCAATTCACAAAAACCTACCATCCAAAGCAGACATAGCACTGATGCAAGCAAAACTCGAAACTTCAGTCCAGGATCAAGTCTCCACATTGACGAACGAGTCCAGACAGGTGGGCCACATGGTCAGTGACTTGGAGGACGAAAGAGAAACAATACAAGCAGGGCCGGAATGGGAGAAAAATTCGGCCCGGGCATTTTTTTAACACAGCGGCCCACTAAAAAGGGGGCGGGGCAGAGGAGGTGTGTTTTGTCATCACCAATGCCAAACACGCCTCCTCTCAAAGTGAGCATGTTGGTTCAATGCTCTTCCAGGGCAGACCATGCGCAGAGCTCTGCTGAAGAGCTCTAGCATGAGAAAAAAGTCCTGTATTTGTTCTGCACAGTGCAAGCAAATTTAATAACATGCTTGCACTGTGTTTTCTTGCAACTTGTCTCTGGTGTCTCTATAAATGGATACCAGGAGACAAAAGGGCCAGGAAAGAGTATTGTGCATGTGTTTGGAGCCTGCTTGTGGTATTGCGTGTGTGTAGAGTGAGCTGGTCGTGGTGTGATATTGTGTAATAAGGTCGGTTTTAGTCGTGTTGTGTTTGTGGTGTAATGTGATGCATATGTGGCTATGGGCTGTAGAGAATGTGTGTATTGGGGATATAGCAAGTGTGTGCATACAGGCTATAGTGTGTGTGTGTGTGTTTAGGGGTGTAGTATGTTTTTGCTTACAAGGAATCTAGTGTGTGTATAGGGGATCCAGAGTGTGTATGTTAAATGACCACTATAGTGCCAGGAAAACATACTCGTTTTCCTGGCACTATAGTGCCCTGAGGGTGCCCCTCCCGCCCGGCTCTGGAAAGGGGAAAGGGGTTAAAACTTACCTTTTTCCAGTGCCGGGCGAGGAGCTCTCCTCCTCTGATCCGCCCCGTCGGCTGAATGCGCACGCGCGGCAAGAGCTGCGCGCGCATACAGCCGGTCGCATAGGAAAGCATTTATAATGCTTTCCTATGGACGCTTGTGTGCTCTCACTGTGATTTTCACAGTGAAAAGCAAGCAAGTGCCTCTAGCGGCTGTCAATGAGACAGCCGCTAGAGGCTTTGGGGGAAGGCTTAACCCATTGATAAACATAGCAGTTTCTCTGAAACTGCTAAGTTTATAAAACAATGGGTTAACCCTAGAAGGACTTGGCACCCAGACCACTTCATTAAGCTGAAGTGGTCTGGGTGCCTAGAGTTGTCCTTTAAGAGTGTACTGTGTGTGTGTGTGTGTGTATATATATATATATATATATATATATATATATATATATATACATATTTATTTATTTGGAAGTATTGTGTATGTGTGTTGTGCAGTGTGTTGGGGGGTTCTGTGTGTATGTGAGGGGTGCAGTATGTGTGTGTGTGAGGAGTGCGGTGTGTGTGTGAGAGTGCCGTGTGTGTGAGAGTGCCGTGTGTGTGTGATGTGTGTGGGAGTGCCATGTGTGAGTGATGGGTGTGAGAGTGATGGGTGTGAGAGTGCTGTGTGAGAGTGCTGTGTGTGATGGGTGTGAGAGTGCTGTGTGAGAGTGTTGTGTGTGAGTGCTGTGAGAGAGTGCTGTGTGTGAGAGAGTGCTGTGTGTGTGAAAGTGCTTTGTGTGATGGGTGTGAGAGTGCTGTGTGAGAGAGTGCTGTGTGTGTGTGAGAGTGCTCTGTGAGAGAGTGCTGTGAGTGTGAGAGTGATGGGTGTGAGAGTGTGATGGGTGTGAGAGTGCTGTGTGAGAGAGTGCTGTGTGTGATGGGTGTGAGAGTGCTGTGTGTGATGGGTGTGAGAGTGCTGTGTGTGATGGGTGTGAGAGTGCTTTTTTAAATGTTATTGTGTGTGTGTAGGGGGGTAAATTAACAAAAAACAGGCATTATTCCCCTTCTTACCTTTAGCCTGGGAGGAGGGGGACCGGCACACTGGTGACTGGGAGGCGGTGTTCCCTGGTGGTCCTCGTGAGTGAGTGAACTCTAGCCTGAGGAACCCGGCGGAGCTGCAAGTTAGAGTTCCGCTGGGTCCTCTCTCCTGGCGGCTGTCTGTCTCCCTCCCTCCCCGCCAGCGGCCACATTTGGGCCGGTGAGGGAGATCTTTGATCTCCCCACCGGCCCGTCGTGGCAAACAGCGGGGCCGGTGCTAGGAGAGTGCCGGCCCTGCATAGACCGGCAGGGGAGAGCCTGAGACCGATGGCCAGTCCGGGCCTGAATACAAGCTAGCCTGCACAACATAGAGCAATGCCAGATCTCCACAAATGAACGCATTAGTAATATTTTGAGCATATTCTGAACTGCATTTTCACACCACTGGTTGTTTACGTTATAATCATCTGCACATATAGCCGACCCACAGGTCCGCTCCCTAAGAGCAGTGCACCCTTAACTACACTACCACCTACTTACTTACTATGAGTCGACAAATTGGGTGGCAAATCCAGAGGAGTGGCAATCTTGATAGGCTCTCACGTCCCATTCACATATTCTAACAAATTCATAGACGAATCTGGTTGATTCATTCTCCTGATAGGTCACATCGGTTTGACCTCAATCACACTAGTAAATATATACTCACCGAATAAACACCAATGCGCCTCACTCAGGAAAACATTGGCACTAGTAAAAAAACATGCTAAAGGGGAACTTGTAATAATATATCACTAGATGCTGGGATAACATTACAGCCCCGAACCCGTCACATCTATCAGTGGAAAGAACATGGATTCACAACCTCCTATCCCAGCACCAACTGGTGGATTGCTGACGTATCCTCCACCCATCAGTGAGGGATTATACCTACTTTTCAAAACTCAACAATACATATACAAGAATAGACATGTTGTTTACATTGCACCACACACTCAGTTTACTGCAAACAGCTGACATTGGCAGCATTACAAAATACTGGAGACTAAACCCCCAGATATTGCAAAACAATAACACCAGATGACTCATTTCCCATCACACAATACTTTGCTGAAAATGACACACCTGACACAAACCCATTTATGCAATGGGAAGCTCATAAATCGGTAATAAGGGGGGGAGCTTATTAAATATGGATCCCACCTTTAAAAAGAAAGGGATACCAAAGGAAAAAAAATTACTTGATAAATTAAAATAAATAGAAACCCAAATCCTACCAATCAGAGGTAGATTACAACACGCTATTAGCATTAAGGTCAGACTTGAAGATATTGCTTAACTATGAATCAAAAAATCCCTACTATGGACCAAACAAACATTTTTCAAATGCGTACAAATGCTGTCCAATGCACTTAACCCCTTAAGGTCTGAGCCAAATGTACACGTTGTGAACCAAACAAAATGTAAACAAAACCTGGCATTTGTGCTACATGTCTGTCCAACCGTAATACACCTCTTTCATATTAAATGTACCCACCCTTATTATATATCATTTTATTCAGGGGAAACAGGGCTTTCATTTAATATCAAATATTTAGCTTTGAAACATAATTTAATATGAAAAAAATTGGAGAAAATAAGATTTGTTTTGATTTTTTTAGTTCTACATGACATTTTAACTGTCAATGTCTTAATACTGTTTGCTTTTACGGCAATAAAATACACATATTTGTATTCAGCAAAGTCTCACGTGTAAAACAGTACCCCCTATGTACAGGTTTTATGGCGTTTTGGAAAGTTACAGGGTCAAATATAGCACGTTACATTTGAAATTGAAATTCGCCATATTGGTTACGTTGCCTTTGGGACATTATAGTAGCCCAAGAATTAAATTTACACCCATAATGGCATACCATTTGCAATAGTAGACAACCCAAGGTATTGCAAATGGGGTATGTCCAGTCTTTTTTAGTAGCCATTTGGTCACAAACACTGGCCAAAATTAGTGTTAGTATTTGTTTGTGTGAAAAATGCAAAAAACGCCAATTTTGGCCAGTGTTTGTGACTAAGTGGCTACTAAAAAAGACTGGACATACCCCGTTTGCAATACCTTGGGTTGTCTACTATTGCAAATGGTATGCCATCATAGGGGTAATTTTCATTCTTGGGCTACCATAGGGTCTCAAAGGCACCGTAACCAATCTGGCTAATTTTAATGTGAAAAAAATGAAACGCAAGCCTTATATTTGACGCTGTAACTTTTGAAAACACCATAAAACCTGTACATGAGGGGTACTGTTGTACTCGGGAGACTTCGCTGAACACAAATATTTGTGTTTCAAAACAGTAAAAGTATCACAGCAATAATATTGTCCGTGTAATGCTGTTTGTGCGTGAAAAATGCAAAAAACTTCACTTTTACTGGCGATATCATCGTTGTAATACATTTTACTGTTTTGAAACACTAATATTTGTGTTCAGCTAAGTCTCCCGAGTAAAACAGTACCCCCCATGTACAGGTTTTATGGTGTCTTGGAAAGTTATAGGGTTAAATATAGTGCTAGCAAATTAAATTCCCTTTACTTTCGGCATGGGTTGTCAGGCAGGTCCCACTAATTGTAATTAATTAAGATACCTAATTATGTAAAAATATTACATAAATATATATGTAGAATTAATATATGTATATATATATATACGTAGGTGAATCTATATGTGTATATATATAATTTTTTAAAAATATTTTTATTTATATATAGTGATATATACATATATATTTATGTATGTAGATATATATATTATTTCGTTCTACGTGTATTTTGATATAAATATATATATATATATATATTAATATCACAATACAGTTAGAACTAAATAACACACATCTATATATTTTTTAATAATTTTTTAAAATAATTTTTTAATTTTATTTTTTAACGTATTTACATATTTAATTTTTTTATATTATATATATATATATATATATATATATATATATAACAATAATTATATATATATTTAATCAGTATCAGTCTACGTGTAATTTGATATTAATAGATATATATAATTATATATATATTAATAGTAAAATACACCTAGACAGTGTATGTGTGTGTATGTATATGTGTATATATATACTTAGATCATAATATTAGATATATGATCTAAGTATATATATATTTTTTTACACTTTTTAATTTTATTACTGTCCCTGTTGAACACACACACTGATCAGGGTACCGCATTGGGTTTCAGCCGCAACACCCTTCGGTACAATGCTCCCTGAGGTCCAAGCACTGCTGGTCCCCAGCGCCGTCACCCGCATTTCCTCCACCGCTGGCTTCAATGCTCTACACCCCTGCAGGTCCCTGGGTAAGTATGTGGGTGTACAGATTCTCCCAGAACCGCTCCGACAGATGATCAAACTTCCATAACATGGGATCCAGAGGAGAAGGGCGCAGTGAGAGGCCATCAGCAGCCACAGGCCCAGGAGTGGCAGCCATCTTAGAAGGTTTAGAAGGTAGGCCTCGACCCTCTGAGTCGATTGAGATTTCGGTGTGTCACTGAGGAGGGCACCAGGGCATACTAGTGGGGTCCAGAATATCCCCCACCGGTCCAGAGGGGGGGAAACAGGGCCCAGACACAAGGCTATCACTACTCCAGGACAGAGGATTGGCCGCCTCCCCGTCTCCAGGACAACAGCAGGCCACAGGAACATGTACCACGATTTAAGCTCACAGAAACCAAACACAAGCTAGTCCAACAATGAGCAGAGTGTTCCTTCAGAGGTTAGGCAAATTTTGCACCAAAATTGAACCTTATAAATCATTTATTTGGCTTAACAGCCAAAAGGAGCTCCAGCTTGGTCGGTTGTCAGGCCCCGCCCCCTCTAGATCTCTTTTCATTTCCCGAAGACACTGTCAGCTAGAGGACATTGGGGATTAATCTGTGACAAATGCTCTTTTGCACGGACGTTTGCCACAAACTCCTGGAGGAGTGTGGGAGCTGGCTTCCTGTCAGGTCTTAGACCCCGTTCGGGAGTCACCCTGCCCAGCCGCCATTAGCAACTTTCCCTCGGTGCCCCTGGTTCGGCACTTTCCCTTCTCACAAATGGAACTGAATGCTAGCTCCCTGGTGGCCGCATGAACAAATCCACGAATGGTCCTCAGCGGTACTTAGCCGTGACCACTATGGAACTAATTTTGGCATGAGGATTTAGTGATTCCCGGTCACCTCAGCGGTACCTAGCCACGGATGTTATGGAACTGTTATTGGCTAGGTGACCTTGCGATTCCCAGACAATTTGGTCCAGGGATTTAAACCACTTTGCGACCCACCAGGAGAGTGCTTTTTGGAGGGAAGGTGCCTGAGACTAAGGAGAACAAATGCTCCCTGAGAGCCAGACGGAGCACCCCGTATTTTGGATGCCAGAGCTCCCGAAATTTGACTGGCAAAAGTACCAAACGTTCTGGAACTATTTTGAGCTAGGACCACATGTGAGGCCAGTCAGAGCTTTCTCTCTGAGGCATTTTTCCTACACACATAGATCTGAGCGCTATTTCAACAACTTGAGGGCTCAGATCAGGACATGTAGGATGTAGGGTTATTAAATGTTTTTATGGGAGATAATTAGCTTACTGTTTTTTAACTGAATTATCTCCCAGGCCCAGAGATTCTTGGGAGGGGCTAGTATTGTAATGTTTGGAGACCCCCTGCTGGGGTCTGTGTAAAAAAGGCAGAGTTTGGCTCATTAAAATCAGTTCTACTCCCAAAACTATGTGTCGTCTAGTTACTGGAAGGGGAAAAAGCTATTCACTACTCAGCATCTTGTTCCAGCTCATGGAGGATTCAGCAGGGAAAGTCCTTGTAAGGACTATAGCTCCCAGGGTTGAGTGTCATTCAGTCACTGGGAGGAAATAGAGGACCCCAGTGTAGACACAGTGACTGGGGCAGAAGCACTGAGGTTTACCCGGCTCCAGCTAGGAAGCGATCCTTGGCAGAGATACCCAGCTGGGGTACAGGGAGCTTCACTACACCATCTGCCTATGGGTCTACAAACTCATGGCGTCTGCTACCTGGGTAGCATTACACTGGCTGTCACGGGTTTGGGGTGAATGGGCTCAGTATGCAGAAATTTGGGCAAACACAGTCACTAAACTTAAAGTCTTTATTGATAAGGCAAAATGGTATAACTGAAAAGTCTCAGTACAAGATCAAAGAATGCTAAATCAGGACTAGCAAGTCTTTAATGGGTAAAGCAAATAAACAAGGTTTTTACCAGATAGTCCAGCAATGGATAAGTCAAGAATTAACCGTAACTGGTTCTGGATTCACCAGGCAGAGGCAGGTGCTTAAAGGTTGACTAAGGCAGAAACAGGCATAAAAGGGTTAACCAAAGCAGGAACAGCCTTGAAAGTGTTAACCAATGTAGGAACAAGCTTGAAAAGATTATGACCTCGAGAAATTTGACAAAACAACTGAGCACAGAACCCAGAGTAGTCTGTGCTTAAATAGGCCTTTATAACTGGATGAGTAGATGTCCATGCCCCCTATGTGGACGGAATGCTATGTCCATTTGTTCATTTACCTTGGCATTCCCCATGCTGCTCCCATATTTGCTGAGCTGGATCCCCTAGCTCAGCAAATGTTCTATCTCCAGAGGGGATCCTGGAGCAGCATGGGGGACATACAACATAAACATGCCCACCGGAGGACGTGCCTCACCCTATGTGGAGCAGCAACAGGGGCCGGCGGGCAAGGAGAGAGTGCGGCACGTCTTGCACTTGTGCCATGCTGCTGAAGAGCTGATGTTTCAGCTGTCAGCCAGGAAAAAAGCTTGATGCTTCCCCCACTCCTGGTACACCGAAGTCCACATGCCATCTGGTAAGTGAGCGTGGCGTACCAGACTCTCCTAGCTCCACCGTGACACTAGCCTTATACCCCACTAGCACTTTTCCCAGCAGTAGAACCCAAAATAAAAGAAGTATTGGTGTTGATACAGGAAAGGGTGATTCTGCTGATTGAACGGTTAGATCAGGCACCAATGAGAGGTTTTCAAGAGGCTTTTTTTCCCCAACTATGGTGCCGTTTTCCTAATATTTCAAGCTTAATCTATTTACAGTTACTGGATAAAGATTTCAATGCAAGTGGTGATTCTATACTTTAACTGCAGAAAAAGAGCAAATACATGCTGTAGCCCTTCAAAATCATATGGCTATTAATTTCTTCCTTGCTCTATCAGTAGGGGTATGTGGCAAAATTGGAGCAATGTTGTTTGTACATAATGAATGAGACTCGTGCTATTCAACATGATGTGTATGTATTACATGAAGTACAGGCTAGATTATGTGAGGAAAGTGATGGTTTCCATTTTGCAGGTTGGATTTATTGGGTTAGTTTTTAATTTGTTCTGTTATAGCTTCTTAATCCAAGCATAAATCTGACTGTCATTCTGGGGTCAATAAGGATTTTATTCCTAGTTTGTTGCAAAATTGGAACTGCTTAAAATTGTTTTTTTTGCCCTCTTTTGAAACAACAGCAAAATCAGATGTGAGAAAGGCTGAACTTGATGGACACGTCTCTTTTCTCTCCATAACTATGAATCTATTTGGGGACTTTTGACCTTTGGCATAGGGCTTGGGAATTTGGGGAGAAAAAATGTTTGGTATACTCCTATACTCCTTAACCCCTTAAGGACCAAACTTCTGGAATAAAAGGGAATCATGACATGTCACACATGTCATGTGTCCTTAAGGGGTTAAAATGCATATGTGTGCTTGCTATCTTTTTCAAATGTATTTTTCTTCTAATACCTATATCATACAAAGAGATAACAATACACCATAAAGAACCTTACCATGTGTACATAAATAAAATCAAGAAAATCAGATGTATATGCTAATATTGTCACTTCCCCTACTCCTGCGCTCTCTGTAGAAATCATTTTTCCCCCTCTCCTTAAACTGTTATTCTTATAGAATAAAAGAAGGGACTTTTAGAACACAATTATGTAACCAATTAGATTACAGAATAGACAAATATGCGCAAAAAGGGCGTATGAGTCAAAAGATGGAAATCCCTCCAATAAATAAAAATAATGGTAGAACTTTATTAGAATATGCAACAATTAGAAAAATTAGAGTAAGAGACAGTATATATGCACATTAAAAAGACACGAGGCTGTGGTTAAACACCGGGTTTTATTAAAGAAGGTACATATAAACCAACCATTTCACAGAAGGAGCAATTTACCAGGTTCTTAGACAGGGATATCCCCTGGTGCCACAAAGAGCCAGACAATAGGTCTCACAAAAATGGATTTTACAATTGTTTGAAAAAAACTACCACTAGAGACTGAGTTTTTTTCAAACAAGTTTAAAATTTAATTTGAATTGAATTGAATTATTGTGGTTTACCCCCACTAGGAACCTCTCAAGCACTGTTATTTGGTCCCTAGTGGCACCTTTTTGTTATTTAATTATATAACCAACCCACCATTTTATATTTAGCATCCATTTTCTGGTTGCTGCTTAAATAATCATTTATATAAAGACAGTATGAAATACTTTGTACCATAAACAAAACCGCAATTCGGGCAAGCTAACCCTCATATTTGATAACTTGCTTTCTTCTTATAAATGCCAACGTAATAATGATTTAACTTTTGAAAAAGGTCCTAAATATTTGCTATTTTAGTATAATGTGTAGTAAATCTGATAAAATATCTATATAATCTGAATGTTATACCAATAAATCTCAGAATCGATTTTCAACTTTATTGGGTGTCTTTCAATTATCTGAGTGCTCATAGATGTGATGTGCTGATTGGATTGCCAAGTACAGACTGCGGCCATTAAGATTTCCTGGAAAAGAATTGAAGCCTGATAAATCTGACAGCCTATATGTTCTATTTGGGATTTTCACCTATGATTGCTGAGTATATGTACCAAAACTTTAATTAATTAAAGGAACACTATAGGGTCAAACATGTATTTCTGACCTTATAGTGTTAAAACCACCATTTAGTTGGCTTACCAACTTACTTTTCTCTGAAAAGGCAGTGTTTACATAAAAAAAATGTGTGCAGGGATTGACTATTCTCACCAGGACAACTACATTAAGCTGTAGTTGTTCTAGTTACTATAGTGTCCTTTTAAAGTAGGATATGTTAGTACCAATTCCCAATCAAATCATTTGGAAATTTTTTAATTTTTTTTTTAAAATAGACAAATGGATGTGATATAGAATATAGAATGTAATAAAGGAAGACATGTTTCATAATATGCAAATATTTTAAGGAATATGCATATTATATGTAGTTCTACAATGAGACAGAAAAAAAAAAAAGAGTGTACAAAAATAAGTTTATTAACCCATAATACTGGTCTCTACTTTGAACTAAAGCTGTAGATGGTTTAATATTAGCTTGGATGTTTCTATACTCCTCCTTGTTAGTAAAAGCACACACAGACTTTACTCTGTGCTGTGTCAGCTAGTCTGTGATTCTTATACTTCAATTCCATTGAATTGGTAGACTAATACTGTGACTCAGTGAAAGAACTAGTGCTTCAAAACATGGATAATACCGTCAATCAGAAAATTGCTATTGTTGGAGGTGGACTGGTAAGATAAATATTTAACATTTTATTACATTTGTAAATGTCATTGTAATAGTCTAATGATATAATATGCTGTTGTTGATGAACAATTGTATTACTGAAATAGGTGCATTTTTGTCATTATTTTCTTCTCCTGAGGATTACAGCAGATGAACACATAGATGTTTATCGCTCATTCATACAAAAATAATATGTATTTGATTCTGTATTAGGAAGTGGTGGGTGTGCAATATTTTATCCCCTGGATATGTAACCTTATTTAATGCACAAATTGTATGCTTTGTTTTCAGTTTGCTTTTTTTATTCAAAGGTATATAAAAAAAAATATATAAAGCATTATTGAAGCATGCTGAATACGTTGGCACTATACAAATACCAATACAATATTAATGAGAAAAGTAAGAGTAATCATTACATGGACTACACAAGTAGGCATGTAGAAATTTAAATAAGAATTTTTTTTTTTAACAAGGATTATAACTCCCACCAAAGAATTACTAGAAAGTAAATTGCCTATTTTCTTTTGTATTTCTCCCTCCTAATTACAAGTATTTTCCAAGGATATAATATTGTATTTCTCTTTATTTCACTGACATTGGTACAGAAAGTGTTTTCCTTCCAAATAAGGATGTTCCCATTTTGTAAACCTGATGTGCAGTAGAGCAACCCCACCCCCAAAATGTGTCTGTAGATTTGCATATTTTTGTTATGTTACAGGGCATGCCAGTTTAGTTTTCGTTCTTGGAATTTTATGGTGCCCATGTCATATCAGAGAATGTCACTAGAACATATACAACTTTCAAAAGTGGGAATTATTTATTTACAGCACTTTTCAGCTAGCCAATTTTACACTAATTTCTGTCCTATTTTGTTGTAATATTTTTCGTGCATTTTAGCACCAAAGATACAATATAGATATATTTGAGTTCAGTTACATTCCCTGAGTACGCAAGTCCCTTGTGTTTTTATGGAGTTACATATATGTATAGAAATAAAATCTGAGTAGCTGACTGTAGTCCCTGAAAATGGAAAACGGTTTCACTTATTCTGCGAACTATATTCTTAACACTCTAGCAGGTAAGTTGTTAGGGCAGAAATTCTTCCCCAGGGATTTTTCACGGCTGCCTACCCCCACAGCACAGCACCCCTATCCCTCACACAGCACAGCACCCCTACCCCCCACAGACATCACCCCTACAACTCCACACACAGCACCCCTACCCGCCCACACACAGCACCCCTACTATACACACAGCACCCCTACCTGCCCACACACACAGCACCCCTACCCGCCACACACACAGCACCCCTACCCCGCACACACAACACCCCCACACACACAACACCCCCACACACACTGCACCCCCACACACACTGCACCCACACACACACTGCACCCACACACACACTGCACCCCCCCCCCACACACACACACTGCACCCCACACACACACAGCACCCCTCAGACAGACACACACAGCACCCCTCAGACACATGCACAGCACTCCACACCCTTACACACAAACACATACACTGCACCCCTCAATGCAGTGTGTGTGTGTGTGTGTGTATTTAGAAGTCGTGTGTGTATGTATTCAGCAGTCCGTGTGTGTACTCAGCAGTGTGTCTATTCAGCAGTCTGTGTGTACTCAGCAGTCTTTGTGGGTGCATTCAGCAGTTTGTGTGTGTGTATTCAGAAGTCTGTGTGTGTATTCAGCAGTCCGTGTGTGTACTCAGCAGTGTGTCTATTCAGCAGTCTGTGTGTACTCAGCAGTCTTTGTGGGTGCATTCAGCAGTTTGTGTGTGTGTATTCAGAAGTCTGTGTGTGTATTCAGCAGTCTGTGTGTGTGTGTACTCAGCAGTCTGTGTGTATTCAGCAGTCTGTGTGTGTGTGTATGTATTCAGCAGTCTGTGTGTACTCAACAGTGTGTGTATTCAGCAGTCTGTGTGTGTGTGTGTATATATTCAGTAGTCTGTGTGTATGTATTTAGCAGTCTGTGTGTATGTATTCAGCAGACTGTATTTATGTACTCGGCAGTCTGTGTGTGTACTCTATCCCCACAGCACCCCTACCCCCACAGCACAGCACCCCTATCCCCACAGCACCACTACCCCACAGCACAGCACCCCTATCCCCACAGCACCCCTACCCCCACAGAGCACCCCTACCCCCACAGCACAGCACCCCTACCCCTACAGCACCCCTACCCCCACAGCACAGCACCCCTAACCCCACTGCACCTCTACCCACACAGCACAGCACCCCTATCCCCACAGCACACTTACCCCTACACAGCACCCCTACCCCTACCCCTAAACAGCACCCCTACCCCCACACAGCACCCCTACCCCCACAGCACCCTTACCCCTACACGGCACCCGTACCCCCACACAGCACCCCTACACCCACAGCACAGCACCCCAACCCCACAAAGCACCCCTACACCCCACACAGCTGGGGTTATGGTGGGGGGTAGAGAAAGTATTGGGGGGGCAGCATGCCAGCATTGTGGGCACCTGGGGTTATGATGGGGGGTGTTGGGCAGCAATGTGGGGGACTTGGATTATGGTCGGGGGTAGGACAGTATTGGGGGAAGCAGGGCAGCATTGTGGGGGGCTGGTGTTATGGTGGGGTGTAGGACCAGTACTGGGGGGAAGCATTGTGGGGGGTAAAGACAGTATTGGGAGCAGCAGGGTAGCATTGTGGGGGACTGGGGCTTTTTTGAGATGAGGACAGGGTCTGTATGTGGGAGATTAATTCTTTAGTGTTGGGGATAGGGGCATTAGTGGTAGTGTTAGCAACAGTATTTTGGATAGTGGGGCTTTAATGTGTTGAGATAGGGGCAGTATAGTGTGGTTAGGTGCATTAGTGGGGGTAGAGGCAGTATTGTGGGGAACTGGGGCTATGGTGGGGTGAATAGGAACAGTATTGTGGGGGACTGGGACTATTGTGGAGGATAAGTATAGTATTAAGAGGACAGGGGCAGCATAGTGGGGAGGTAGGGCAGCATTGTGGGGGACTTGGGCTATGTTGGGGGGTATGGAAAGTAATAGGGGCAACAGGGCAGCATTGTGGGGACTGGGGTTATGATGGGGGGTAGGGAAAGCATTGGGGTGGGCAGCAGGGCAGCATTGTGGGCACCTGGGGTTATGATGGGGGGTAGGAACAGTATTGAGGGCAGTAGGGCAGCAATGTGGGGACTTGGATTATGGTGGGGGTAGGGACAGTATTGGGGAAAGCAGGGCAGCATTGTGGGGGACTGGTGTTATGGTGGGGTATAGGAACAGTACTGGGGGAACCATTGTGGGGGGTAAAGACAGTATTGGGAGCAGCAGGGCAGCATTGTGGGGGATTGGGTTTATGGTGGGAGGATAGGGGCAGTATTTGGGGCAGCAGGGCAGCATTGTGATGGGTAGGGACAGTATTGGGGGGCAACACAACAGCATTGTGGCGGACTGGGATTATGGTGGGGTATAGGAACAGTACTAGGGGCAGCATTGTGGGGGGTAGGGACAGTATTGGGAGCAGCAGGGCAGCATTGTGGGGGACAGGGATTATGGTGGGGGTAGGGACAGTATTGGGGGCATCAGCAGTCTGGAGGACTGGGGCTATGGTGGGAGGGGACAGTGTTGTGGAGGAGTTGAGCTCCCTCTCTTTACTGTCTGTTGTACTGGGTTCCAGTGGGCTGCCTCTGAGGGAGCTCTGCTCTATGTCCGCATTTCCTCTATGTCTGCTTTGCGTGCCCCACAGTGGTGCCTGGGAGTCAGAATATGGCGTCACATTCCGGCTCTGAGGACCTCTACAGGGCGCGCCAGGGAGCTATACAAGAAATGCGGACATAGAGCAGAGCTCCCTCGCTGATGCCCATCTCCTGCACTAGGCAGCTGAGGTACTGGCGCTCGGCCACGCTACAGGAAATTACTGGGTGGAGAGGAGCACTGAGGGCCTCCCTCTTGCCGGTCATCCGGATATTTGCCCTCTAAGGCGGCTGCCTCTGCTGCGTTATGGTAGCTCCAGCCCTGTGTAGGGGTAGCAGTAGGCCTATAGGTAAAAAAAAACAAAAAACCTCTACATAAGTAAAACTAAATAAGAATATGGGACTGTGCTTCCTATCATATGATCCAAACCACACCCTTAAGTTGAATAGTAGCAAAGTCCTTCATGATTTGAAAAAATTAAATATATATATATTAGAAATTTATCAGCAATCCAGGGATTCTTGGAAAAAAAAAAGACTCCCTGGAGTGCGGATAAATTTCTACTTTGTATACATTTCTATTGCCATCAAGCACCGGGTGTTAAAGACTGTGAGTAGGAGTGCAAGCTTTTTTCTGCTTTTTATATATACATTGAACAAAATTATAAATGCAACACTTCTGTTTTTGCCCCCATTTTTCATGAGCTGAACTCAAAGATCTAAGACTTTTTCTATGTACACAAAATCCAGCCTACACACTATCCTGGCCTATTTCTCTCAAATATTGTTCACAAATCTGTCTAAATCTGTGTTAGTGAGCACTTCTCCTTTGCCAAGATAATCCATCTATCTCACAGGTGTGGCATATCAAGATGCTGATTAAACAGCATGATTATCGCACAGGTGTGCCTTAGGCTGGCCACAATAAAAGGCCACTCTAAAATTTGCACTTTTACTGTATTGGGGGAAACCGGGGAGGGGGGGGGGTCTGAAATCCAGTCAGTATCTGGTATGACCACCATTTGCCTCACGCAGTACAACACATCTCCTTCACACAGAGTTGATCAGGTTGTTGATTGTGGCCTGTAGAATGTTGGTCCACTTCTCTTCAATGGCTGTGCAAAGTTGCTGGATATTGGCAGGACCTGGAACACGCTGTCATATACGCCGATCCAGAGCATCCCAAACATGCTCAATGGGTGACATGTCCGGTAAGTATGCTGGCCATGCAAGAACTGGGATGTTTTCAGCTTCCAGGAATTGTGTACAGATTCTTGCAACATGGGGCCATGCATTATCATGCTGCAACATGAAGTGATGGTCGTGGATGAATGGCACAACAATGGGCCTCAGGATCTCGTCATGGTATCTCTGTGCATTCAAAATGCCATCAATAAAATGCACCTGTGTTCATTGTCCAAAACATACGCCTAACCATACCATAACCCCACCACCACCATGGGCCACTCAATCCACAATGTTGACATCAGCAAACCGCTCAACCACACAACACCATACACGCTGTCTGCCATTTGCCCTGTACAGTGAAAAACGGGATTCACCTGTGAAGAGAACTCCTTTCCAAAGTTCCAGACGCCATCGAATGTGACCATTTGCCCACTCAAGTCAGTTATGACGACGAACTGCAGTCATGTCGAGACCCTGATGAGGACGATGAGCATGCAGATGAGCTTCCCTGAGTTTGTGCAGAAATTCTTTGGTTATGCAAACCGATTGTTGCAGCAGCTGTCCGGGTGGCTGGTTTCAGACGATCTTGGAGGTGAAGATGCTGTATCCTGGGTTGTTGTGGTTACACGTGGTTTGTGAGGCTGGATAGATGTACTGCCAAATTATCTGAAATGCCTTTGGAGACGGCTTATGGTAGAGAAATGAACATTCAATTCACGGGCAACAGCTCTGGTGGACGTTGCTGTAGTCAGCATGCCAATTGCACGCTCCTTTAAAACTTGCAACATCTGTGGCATTGTGCTGTGTGATAAAACTGAACCTTTTAGAGTGGCCTTTTATTGTGGCCAGCCTAAGGCACACCTGTGCAATAATCATGTTGTCGAATCAGCATCTTAAAATGCCGCAACTGTGAGGTGGAGGGATTATCTCGGCAAAGGAGAAGTGCTCACTAACAGATTTAGACAGATTTATGAACAATATTTAAGAGAAATAGGCCTTTTGTGTACATAGAAAAAGTCTTAGATCTTTGAGTTCAGCTCATGAAAAATGGGGGCAAAAACAGATGTGTTGCGTTTATAATTTTGTTCATAGTCAATACAATGTTAACCAAAAATCTGCACACCAGTCAAGCCATAAGACTTGCTTTTCCCACAGAAATCACAAATTTGCAGCCCAGGTAGCAGGTCCATAGTAATTAATAATTTGCTGGGGTGGCCATTCATCATCTTCCCAATTACCTATATTTAATGGTTCTCGCTTCTTCCTATGATTTACATCATAGACCTTAATGTTGTATAATTCTTCTCTCACCACCAATACTTCCAATTGGTATCCTTTTGAGAGAAATCCACTCTGCGTTGTGTATTAATAGTGAATGTAATATCCCTGTCACATATTCCAACCTGTCACATATTCCAAGAACTAACATATATCTTTATCCCCTTGTCCAGATAAATATATGACTAGAACTACTATGGTATTCTACCCGATATTATAAATAAACAGCCAACACCATAGTTCTTACCAGAGAGAAATCTTTACTTAGAATCTGCCCAGTTAAATATTACAAAAGAAGAATGTTACAGTTATAGTATAACAGAGTTACAATACATTTATAACACTCACACATTCCATCTAAAATATAATAATATCTGCTACATTGTGTATGTGCTGTGAGATGTTATGTGCGGCATGTGTCTTACCAAATTTAATCTAATGTGATGTCAGTATCTTCTATTTTTAAAGCAATTGGTTCCCATGTTGTAAATAGCAAATTCCTGAGCTCAATTGATATGTAAATGTGATTTACTTTCCCAAGGCCCAAAGTGTTGTCTATCCTGTTATTTTATTTAAGTCTTAACTCTCCTAGCTATCCCTTTGCCTCTAACCTAAGGTGTGTTTTACTCCTTTGAAGACTAGCTGATATGTAAATGTGATCTTTTTCCAACTATCTAAACAGAAACTCCCTTTGAAGATAATTCCTGATCTCCCATACACACAGACTTAATCAAGCACATATTAAACAGATATATATATAATCATAATATTTTCCCCAACACTCCCCCACTTGAATAAGATCTAATAAGGAGATTATTCACATACAACCCCGCCACCCACTCTGATTTCTGTATATAAAAAAAAAAAAAAAAAATCAAGGTAAGACATGAACCCACACATATATTTTATATCCCTAAAATGGATGTGAGCTCTAATTTTTTCCTGCTTTGTATGGATTTTTTTTTCATTATTTCCTCCAAAAGCAATATAAAATGAATAGAGAGGAGAGTAAAACAAATTGTAGACAAACAAATACTACAGAAGCAGTTCTTAATCCTGGGTGTGTGTAAGTATTGTAGGGTATGCTCCACCAGGGCTCTTGAAAACTATTTGTTAAATCATTAAGGCTTGCTACATTTTCCTTCACCAGCTCTTGCAATTGCACAACCCTTCGATTATTTCTTTTACACAATTTATCCAAATCTTCATTAAGTGGTGGGATTTTCTTAAAAAGTGAGGGAGAACCATTTTATTCCAATTTCCTAGATCTTCCTGTACCACGTCCATAGGTCTTTGTGTGAGTTGGATATTGGCTCTTATAACCTCCTTGCTCACTTTCATGGAGCCATATGTAATATTAACACACCATCCTGTTGGGGGTACCCTACATTGTATAGTTTGCTGCCACAGAACTGAAGATACTCCCAGTGCGCAGATCGTGGGACCCTGTCCGTGCACCACTCTTTTCCAACCATTTATGGGTTTGTGAAGGTGAACAGGGCAGCTCCCTGAGTTTTCCACCATGCACCCATCTGCCTGGACTAGTGGTTCTAGTACACAGGAATAAAGCCAAGCATTACCACGTCTGTCACAGCAACTGGGGTTGGTAACTTTCCAGAACTGGTCTTCTTTTATTACTAAGCGAGTTTGTGGAAGGAATTGCTTTAAAACATTAGTGCGATTAGCCACTTCCAACTCACCAAACATAGTCATCTTATAAACAGGTACAGGCTGTCCTGTCCAAACTAGAATGTCAATTATTAATGGAATTAGCTTTTTTCCTAATTTGCACTTATTGCACCAACTCTGCAGACCTTTAATTTTGGAAAGGACTACATTCTGACAATATATGCCATATTCCCTAACCAGATCAAAGACTAGGGTAGAATTGATTATTCTGGGCCATTCCCCTCGTTTTATTTCTTGGAGGTCTACATTTAGATGTTCGTCTAGTAAATTTCCAACTATACCACATACCATAGCTTTAGATACATTATTGTTATTAACTGATTCTCTGAGAGCATTCACAGATATATTAATCCACTGCAAATCTGCAGCAACTGTGTGAATGTTCTGTATCGCGACATCAGTTTCAGCTGGAGTGTTAAAATCCATTCGTCCCTCTTTAAGCAGAATTTGCTGCAACCCATTAACATAATTTTGCTCTCATGAGTTAAGACTCTCTATGTCTGCCCTATTCCAGACTGATGTTCCCAAACTGAATCCTGAGATTATATCAGTACCCAGATCCCTTTTTTCTCTCTCTCTAAACTTGAGCCCCTGTGTTGCATCCCAGAATAGATTAATATGTGCTTGAAATACATTTTTAAACCATTCTTTCATCATCTCTGGGCAACTCTCTGGTATATTAAATAATGAAAAATTTAACAATAATGGTAATGTTACATTAGATACATCAGTATACACAACAGTTTGTGTTAGTTGTAAGAAAAGGCCATGCTCTGGCCACAGGGTGGTAGTTGGACACTCCTGAGAATTTATAATTCTTATGTTAATTGCTGGTCAACTGTATTACGTAATCCGTAAAATTTCTTTCGAGCAGCATCTTTATCCTCCCTTCCTTTGTGGTATTGGCCCAAAATATACTTGTACTCTTATGTAAGTCACTTCCTCCTGGATATTTCCAAACTGCAAATTCAGAGGGAAGGTTAGTTTTAGGCATTGAAATATTACATTGTACCACTATCCACCCCCCCCTAAAGGCCCAACCACTGCAAGATTATCTTTACATGTAACTTCAGGTGATTGTTCCTTTACTTTTAATGTTACTATGTGTTACGGTACCCTCAGCATGAAATGCACAAACTGCCGTTTAGTGAATCCTCCCCTCTCGCAATAGCATAGGCTGCATGCATATCCAGTACACTCATGCGAACCGCAAGCAAGGGAACACTGCAAACTCACGAACGGGATCCATACGGGCACTTCACTCCACGAGCTCCAAACTCACGAATCACCAATAGCAGCCTAACGCATATATCTCCCAAGTGGCTAATAATTCCATCCAGCAGTCTCTAGTTGTCGGTAATAAATCCCCCCAATAACAAGACCAAGCTCCGCATTGAGGGTAAAACAAGAACTGGCTTTACTGTGGGCTACCTGCCCGTATTTATGCACGTCTCCCACTTGGTGGACACTCCCCTAGGGGACCAAATGGGAGACTGTAACAATAGACAGACATATGGCAGGTTAGGACCCACAGACACAGAATATTCCCAGCATGCATTACTATTCCCTCCCCTCTGCCCTGGAGATAATTGAGAAGTAATTCAATTATCTCCAGGACAGAGGCAAATCGCCATTTTAAATTCAACTCAGAAAAACATATAAAAATATATAACTTTGCATTTGTCGAATGCTACCCATTCGTATCACATATCTCCAGATAGCCTGGATCTGAGTGCATATTATTGGCGAATAGCGCTCAGATCCCATACGCATAGTTCAATCGCCATGGAGTCAAAGTCTATTACAGTCTTTCGGTATGCGATTGACTCCATGGGAAGGCTATCTGGGGTAAGTCCATTCGTGTGTTTAAACCTCCCGAATGGCCGGTGTTCGCATCCTTCTGTCGATTGAGAAGGGAGGTCGGCGGCTTCAGCGGTGTTAGGCAGAAAAAGTGTCCGTTTTCAGTTCCATGAAATCAATACCGAGCACCGCTGGTCTTTCGCATGGTTTAAAATGGCCACTGCCTTGTGGTCGACATACGAACGACGACCACCCTGCATTCGGTTTTAATTGAGATGTGTCTGCGGTTAACCACAACATTCTAATTGGGATCAAGAGGTTAACCAGCAGCACACTTCTCTTCTGGGTGGCCGTCCATTCGGTAGTTTTGTTTGTCGAAAAAGTAAATTCACTGAACAGGGGCATACGAACGGGTAATTCCACGAATAAGGCAAAACAGACGAACCAGCAATCTTAGTCTATACAGATGGATCTGTCACACTATGATATTCTCTGAATCTTCCAAACTCCTTTTCTCCCTATGATAACCCTCTACTGGAGTACTCTGATGTACCATTTTATTATTATTCTTCATCATGACATTCCCTTTTTCTAAGCTATACAGTATATACATAAAAAACGATACACATAACCACTACGTCACAACTGCTGTTTTCTTGCACTTCATATTCCTTCTGTGGGCTGCTCTTCCAGGGATCCACTCCATCTCCTATTATCTGTAAATGAGAACTAAGAGACTATTTTAACATTTACATTAACTTGGCATAAAGTTCTCATCTCCCACATCTAACAAATAGAGTTACAATACATTCATAACACTCACACGTTCCATCTATAATATAATAATATATGCTACATCGTGTATGTGCTGTGAGATGTTATGTGCAGCATGTGTTTCTTACCAAACCTAATCTAATGTGATGTCAGTATCTTTTTTCTATCTATTTTCTATTTTTAAAGGAATTGGTTCCCATGATGTAAATAGCAAATTCCTCAGCTCAATTGATATGTAAATGTGATTTACTTTCCCAAGGCCCAAAGTGTTGTCTATCCTGTTATTTTATTTAAGTGTTAACTCTCCTAGCCATCCCTTTGCCTCTAACCTAAGGTGTGTTTTACTCCTTTGAAGAGTAGCTGTAAATGTGATTAACTTTGCGGTGCCGTTCAGGTGCTGTATTTTTCCAACTATCTAAACAGAAACTCCCTTTGAAGATAATTTCTGATCTCCCATACACACAGACTTAATCAAGCACATATTAAACAGATAACACTTAACTCCCAAGGTCTCTCCTGTTTTGGCTTGGTAACAAAAAGAAGGATGGTTTGAGCATACTTAGCACACATGCCCCCTCCCAATCTTGTGGTAATTCTGAATATGCCTTCTTACCACAAATCCAGTATAAATTTACTGGGGCTCTCCAGTTAGATGTAGCCGATAGATCAAACCATACCTCTCTTAAATTGGTGTAATTAACAAAAGGATTGGTAGGCTCTGAGACATTTGAAGCTGACCACCAGGTAGTATTATGGCTACTAGCATTATATGCTTTCTACCCTAGACAACTTAACTCGCCTACAGGTGTGTTATACATTGGGCCTCACCCAGCTAAGCATATATGACCTATTATGGATGTTTTTAGTTGCCATTATGATTCCTTCCATATGGTTGCTTGATTACTGGAGTGGGAAGGCATCTGTTGCTCATTTGTCTCAGAACCAGGGTACCATACTTCTCTCGCTTCCCATGGCCATTGGTCTCCCATAGTTGTACCTCCACATACAAAGCAGTTAGTTATATTAAGACTACTTACAATACTCTCAGCCAGATCGATGAACAGGTTCTTAACCGTGTGGGGAACTTTATCTTCAACACTCATCTCCTCATAAATGTAATGGAATACCTGATCAGTTTGGGCATTCAGGGTCTTGGTTTCAAGGCCTATATATAGGATGGCTCCGAAAAGATTCCCAAACTTACAGTGGATTAGATATTGTCATGTGTACAGGATTACATTCCATTGATTTACAGTAGTAGGTAACCTCTGAATTATCAGATCTTGGTCTACTGTTTTTCCCCAGGTCACCCAACCTACACATGACCAATATGGGAAAAAGCTGAAGTCCCTATTTGGACAATCAGGGTCAGTAGATCTACTAGGGCATAGATATTTATCATTAAACCTGTAGGTTCATTCCCATTAAGATTACCACATATGTTCCAAGGTTTTCCACTACCAGAAATTGCTTTGCATGCATCGAATAGTAGGATGCCTAAGGAAGAACTTAACAAAGTTTGATTTATCAATGCCCCCTGAGAGTAGGTATTTCGAAGAACCAGCCAGATTGGACAAGGTTGGAATTGGGGATTAAAGCACTTGGGTTCACCTGACACTGGCTGACACACACTATAATCAGTGTCTAAGTATCTGCATTTAGATGCAGATCCTTTACGTTCATATTGCGAGTGCCAAACAAGAGTTTGGGATATCTGGTTACCTGTTTTTGTAGTCTTAATACAACTATCACAGCCTTGTATGTAATCACCTTTACATTCCATATATATTATAAAAACACTAAAACACACAAAGAAATACATTATGATGGAAGTCTTCATCCACATTTTCAACCGTGTGACGGCACCTCAGCTTCCCGCTTGTGAGGGCTGCGTGGAATGTTGTTCATCTGATCCTCTCTTCCCTTCACAGAGGTCCCTGCGAGACACTCTGGCTATGAAACCTTGGTCAGGCTTTATTATGGCCATCAAAAAACCTACTTGCTGCTCTCTGATATCTTTCTCAACCACGGTTTTTGAAAATCGTCTCGTACTTCCTTATGTCACTTTAATCAAACTTCAGGGACTGCTTCTTTTCCAGTAGCTCATTTTACACTGACAGTCTTTCCAGAACGTCTGGCCCACTGAGTCGGATGCCTTGTCGGCCTTTGGAGAGACCTCTACTTTGTTGGAGATCTACCCTTTCGTGGTGGCCTCCCTCACTCTGGGTCATCTTTGGACCGGCAAGGCAGTGAAATGCTGCTCTGACGACTCCGCAGCCTGCGATTTCATTAGCAAGGGCGGTCATACTCACCGCCACTGTGGCTGATTCGGCAGACAGCAACCCCTCAGCTCTTTCTAGGTGGAGCTACATCATGGCTTCCTTCGCTGGCCTCTCTGTCACAAAGCCCTGCATCAGCAGCTTCAAGCTCTTACACCCCAGTCTACATCACTAAGTGTCGGGGCCACGGGCAATCCTCAGCGCAGTTACATATATATCTCAATCAGAGTAAAAGCTCCTCACAAGCTTTCAGTACCCATGCTGTATAAACTTGCATAAAGTGTGTTTTCTTTGAATCCTCTTTTGCCCTCTTTTACAGGCCTACTCGTACGTTGGTTTCGGCACTCCTCAACCAACTTTGCTTCTTCTTCTACATCCCATTACATATTAGATAAATTCCAAGCACAAGTTGGAAGGACATTTGGCCTGAATTTGTGGGAGGAGTTATGAGCCTATATCCTATATAAACCCTACCCCCCCTAGTTACCTTTGTCGTGCAAACTGTTTGTCCCCACCCACCTACACCCATCTATATTTACAATTCACCTTTGTGGGCCCTCTTTTACAGGCCTACTCGTACGTTGGTTTCGGCACACCTCAACCAACTTTGCTTCTTCTTCTACATCCTATTACATATTAGATAAATTCCGAGCACAAATATATTCATAGTGGGCCGCAAGTTTGACATGCTTGACTTATAGTGTCTTTTCAAGTGTTTATTAAAATGACCGTCTGACAGTATCAATCAGTATTTCTGCCATGCAGTTATTTTTTCTCACTATAATGGTATCTTTATACATCATGGAAGTACTGTATATTGTATTTTATTCATTTGAGTATGGGTTGAGGTTGGCACTCACATACAGGTGTATTCACTAAAGTGAAAATTCAAAGAGAATTTCTTTTTTTAATGCCAGAGTATATTTATTAGCATATTAGTAGTTTATCTGTCTTAGAGAATTTTTCCAGCTTGACCATTTTTATTTTGAACTCACTTTGAATTCTCACTCTAGTAAATTAACAAGTGGCCCTATTTCATGTAGCTAAGACAATTACATATTTTTTTTCCAAACTTGACAAATAAAACAGAAATATGTGATTCTTATATATTTTCTTTTATATTACGGTTCCATCATTTTCAAATTGTGTTGTTATTTTTTTTTTCCTTCTATGCAGGTTGGTAGCTTAAATGCATGTTTCTTTGCCAAGAAAGGGTTCCATGTGGACCTATATGAAGCAAGAGAAGGTATGTTTTTCGAAGTATATTTTAAAATCTGAATAGATAAATTACTGTTGTTCATCACCTGCGGATCTCAAGTTATACTTTGGAAAGTTCACCTTGGGCACAGAAAAATAAAAAAATAATTTTCTGCAAGTATCCCAGCTTGCCATGCAAATGAGCTTCATACTTCAATCTGAATTTTTTCAGGTACCCTTATCAATGGACGCTGCTTTAACCCCTCAAGGACTGAGCCAATTGTACAAGTTGTGATCAGTGTGTGTGTGTATGGACTCAGCAGTCTCTGTGTGTGTGTGTATGGACTCAGCAGTGTGTGTGTGTGTGTGTGTGTGTATGGATTCAGCAGTCTGTGTGTGTGTGTGTGTATGGACTCAGCAGTCTCTGTGTGTGTGTATGGACTCAGCAGTGTGTGTGTGTGTGTGTGTATGGACTCAGCAGTCTCTGTGTGTGTATGGACTCAGCAGTCTGTGCGTGTATGTGTATGGACTTAGCAGTGTGTGTGTGTGTGTATGGACTCAGCAGTCTGTGTGTGTGTGTGGACTCAGCAGTCTGTGTGTGTATGGACTCAGCAGTCTCTGTGTGTGTATGGACTCAGCAGTCTCTGTGTGTGTAAGGACTCAGCAGTGTGTGTGTGTATGCACTCAGCAGTCTGTGTGTGTGTGTATGGACTCAGCAGTCTGTGTGTGTGTGGACTCAGCAGTCTGTGTGTGTGTGTGGACTCAGCAGTCTGTGTATGGACTCAGCAGTCTGTGTGTGTGTGTGTGTATGGACTCAGCAGTCTGTGTGTGTGTGTGTGGACTCAGCAGTCTGTGTGTGTATGGACTCAGCAGCCTCTGTGTGTGTGTGTATGTACTCAGCAGTCTGTATGTGTGCATGGACTCAGCAGTCTGTCTGTGTGCATGGACTCAGCAGTCTGTGTGTATGGACTCAGCAGTCTGTGTGTGTATGGACTCAGCAGTCTGTGTGTGTATATGGACTCAGCAGTCTCTGTGTGTATGGAATCAGCAGTGTGTGTGTGTGTGTTTGTGTGTGTATGGACTCAGCAGTCTGTGTGTGTGTATGGACTCAGCAGTCTGTGTATGTGTGTGTATGGACTCCGCAGTCTTTATGTGTGTGTGTGTGTGTGTGTATGGACTCGGTAGTCTGTGTGTGTGTGTGTGTATGGATTCAGCAGTCTGTGTGTGTGTGTGTGTGTATGGACTCAGCAGTCTGTGTCTGTGTGTGTGTATGAACACAGCAGTCTGTCTGTATGTCTGTGTGTGTCTGTCTATGGACTCAGCAGTCTGTATGTGTGTATGGACTCAGCAGTCTGTATGTGTGTATGGACTCAGCAGTGTGTGTGTTTGGACTCAGCAGTCTGTATGTGTGTGAGTGTTTGTGTGTATGGACTCAGCAGTCTATCTGTGTGTATGGACTCAGCAGTCTGTGTGTGTCTGTCTATGGATTCAGCAGTCTGTGTGTATGGACTCAGCAGTCTGTGTGTGTGTATGGACTCAGCAGTCTGTGTGTGTGTGTGTGTGGAGTCAGCACTCTCTGTGTGTATGGACTCAGCAGTCTCTGTGTGTGTGTATGGACTCAGCAGTCTGTGTGGGTAAGGACTCAGCAGTATGTGTGTGTGTGTGGACTCAGCAGTGTGTGTGTGTGTACTCAGCAGCCTCTGTGTGTGTGTATGGACTCAGCAGCCTGTATGTGTGTGTGTGTGTATGGACTCAGTAGTCTGTGTGTGTGTATGGATTCAGCAGTCTGTGTGTGTGTGTGTATGGATTCAGCAGTCTGTGTGTGTGTGTATGTCTGTGTGTATGTATGAACTCAGCAGTCTGTCTGTGTGTCTGTGTATGGGCTCAGCAGTCTGTGTGTGTCTGTCTATGGACTCAGCAGTCTGTGTCTGTCTATGGACTCAGCAGTCTGTATGTGTGTATGGACTCAGCAGTGTGTGTGTTTGGACTCAGCAGTCTGTGTGTGTGTGTGTGTTTGTGTGTATGGACTCAGCAGTCTGTCTGTGTGTATGGATTCAGCAGTCTGTGTGTGTGTATGGATTCAGCAGTCTGTGTGTGTATGGACTTAGCAGTCTGTCTGTGTGTGTGTATGGACTCAGCAGTCTGTGTGTGTATGGACTCAGCAGCCTCTGTGTGTGTATGGACTCAGCAGCCTCTGTGTGTGTGTGTATGGACTCAGCAGTCTGCGTGTATGGACTCAGCAGTGTGTGTGTGTGTATGGATTCAGCAGTCTGTGTGTGTATGGACTCAACAGTCTGTGTTTGTGTGTGTGTGTGTGTGTGTGTATGGATTCAGCAGTCTGTGTGTGTGTGTGTATGGACTCAGCAGTCTCTGTGTGTGTGTGTATGGACTCAGCAGTCTGTGTGTATGGACTCAACAGTCTGTGTTTGTGTCTGTGTGTGTATGGACTCAGCAGTCTGTGTGTGTGTGTGTATGGACTCAGCAGTCTGTGTGTGTGTGTTTGTACAGACTCAGCAGTCTCTCTGTGTCTGTGTGTATGGACTCAGCAGTCTGTGTGTATCTGGACTCAGCAGTGTGTGTATGGAATCAGCAGTGTGTGTGTGTGTGTGTGTGTGTATGGATTCAGCAGTCTGTGTGTGTGTGTGTATGGACTCAGCAGTCTCTGTGTGTGTGTGTATGGACTCAGCAGTCTGTGTGTATGGACTCAACAGTCTGTGTTTGTGTCTGTGTGTGTATGGACTCAGCAGTCTGTGTGTGTGTGTGTGTGTATGGACTCAGCAGTCTGTGTGTGTGTGTTTGTACAGACTCAGCAGTCTCTCTGTGTCTGTGTGTATGGACTCAGCAGTCTGTGTGTATCTGGACTCAGCAGTGTGTGTATGGACTCAGCAGTGTGTGTGTGTGTGTGTGTGTGTGTGTGTTTGGACTCAGCAGTGTGTGTGTGTGTGTGTGTGTGTGTGGACTCAGCAGTCTGTGTGTGTATGTACTCAGCAGTCGGTGTGTCTGTGTGTGTGTGTGTGTGTGTGTGTGTGTGTGTGAATTGCCTGTGTGTGTAAGGACTGCTGTGCCTGGTGTGTGTGTGTGTGTGTAAGGACAAAGCAGTCTGTGTGTGTATGGACTCAGCAGCCTGTGTGTATGGACTCAGCAGTGTGTGTGTGTACTGCTGTGTGTGTGTGTATGGACTCAGCAGTCTGTATGTGTGTACGGACTCAGCAGCCTGTCTGTGTGCATGGACTCAGCAGTCTGTATGTGTGTATGGACTCAGCAGTCTGTATGTGTGTACGGACTCAGCAGCCTGTCTGTGTGCATGGACTCAGCAGTCTCTGTGTGTATGGAATCAGCAGTGTGTGTGTGTGTGTATGGACTCAGCAGTCTGTGTGGCTGTATGGACTGCACAATCTGTGTGTGTGTGTGTGTGTATGGACTCAGCAGTCTGTGTGTGTGTTTGTACAGACTCAGCAGTCTCTCTGTGTCTGTGTGTATGGACTCAGCAGTCTATGTGTATGGAATCACCAGTGTGTGTGTGTGTGCGTGTGTGTATGGATTCAGCAGTAGGTGTGTGTGTGTGTGGATTCAGCAGTCTGTGTGTGTGTGTGTGTGTATGGACTCAGCAGTCTGTGTGTGTGTGTGTGTATGGACTCAGTAGTCTGTGTGTGTGTGTGTGTGTGTATATGGATTCAGCAGTGTGTGTATGGACTCAGCAGTGTGTGTGTGTATGGACTCAGCAGTGTGTGTGTGTGTGTGTGTTTGGACTCAGCAGTCTGTGTGTGTGTGTTTGGACTCAGAAGTCTGTGTGTGTGTTTGGACTCAGAAGTCTGTTTGTGTGTTTGGACTCAGCAGTCTGTGTGTGTGTGTTTGGACTGAGCCGTCTGTGTTTGTGTCTGTGTGTGTATGGACTCAGCAGTCTCTGTCTGTGTGTGTATGGACTCAGCAGTCTGTGTGTGTATGGACTCAGCACTGTGTATGTGTGTATGGACTCAGCACTGTGTATGTGTGTATGAACTCAGAACTGTAAGTGTGTATGGACTCAGCAGTCTGTATGTGTGTATGGACTCAGCAGTCTGTATGTGTGTATGGACTCAGCAGTATGTGTGTATGGAATCACCAGTGTGTGTGTGTGTGTGTATGGATTCAGCAATATGTGTGTGTGTGTGGATTCAGCAGTCTGTGTGTGTGTGTGTATGGACTCAGCAGTCTGTGTGTGTGTGTGTGTGTGTGTATGGACTCAGTAGTCTGTGTGTGTGTGTGTGTGTGTGTATGGACTCAGCAGTCTGTGTGTGTATGGACTCAGTACTGTGTATGTGTGTATGAACTCAGCAGTCTGTATGTGTGTATGGACTCAGCAGTGTGTATGTGTTTATGGACTCAGAACTGTGTGTGTGTATGGCCTCAGCAGTCTGAGTCCAGCAGTGTGTGTGTATGGACTCAGCAGTGTGTATGTGTTTATGGACTCAGAACTGTGTGTGTTTATGGCCTCAGCAGTCTGAGTCCAGCAGTGTGTGTGTATTGACTCAGCAGTCTGTGTGTATGGAATCAGCAGTCTGTGTTTGTATGTGTGTGTGTGTGTATGGATTCAGCAGTCTGTGTGTGTGTGCGTGTGTGTGTATGGATTCAGCAGTCTGTGTGTGTGTGTTTATTTACTCAGCAGTCTGTGTGTGTGTGTGTTTGGACTCAGAAGTCTGTGTGTGTGTTTGGACTCAGCAGTCTGTGTGTGTTTGTTTGGACTGAGCAGTCTGTGTTTGTGTCTGTGTGTGTATGGACTCAGCAGTCTCTGTCTGTGTGTATGGACTCAGCAGTCTGTGTGTGTATGGACTCAGCACTGTGTATGTGTGTATGGACTCAGGACTGTGTATGTGTGTATGGACTCAGAAATGTATGTGTGTATGGACTCAGCAGTCTGTATGTGTGTATGGACTCAGCAGTGTGTATGTGTGTATGGACTCAGAACTGTGTGTGTGTATGGTCTCAGCAGTCTGTATGTGTGTATGGACTCAGCAGTCTGTATGTGTGTATGGACTCAGCAGTGTGTATGTGTTTATGGACTCAGAACTGTGTGTGTGTATGACCTCAGCAGTCTGAGTCCAGCAGTGTGTGTGTATGGACTCAGCAGTGTGTATGTGTTTATGGACTCAGAACTGTGTGTGTTTATGGCCTCAGCAGTCTGAGTCCAGCAGTGTGTGTGTATTGACTCAGCAGTCTGTGTGTATGGAATCAGCAGTCTGTGTGTGTATGTGTGTGTGTGTGTATGGATTCAGCAGTCTGTGTGTGTGTGCGTGTGTGTGTATGGATTCAGCAGTCTGTGTGTGTGTGTTTATTTACTCAGCAGTCTGTGTGTGTGTGTGTTTGGACTCAGAAGTCTGTGTGTGTGTTTGGACTCAGCAGTCTGTGTGTGTTTGTTTGGACTGAGCAGTCTGTGTTTGTGTCTGTGTGTGTATGGACTCAGCAGTCTCTGTCTGTGTGTATGGACTCAGCAGTCTGTGTGTGTATGGACTCAGCACTGTGTATGTGTGTATGGACTCAGGACTGTGTATGTGTGTATGGACTCAGAAATGTATGTGTGTATGGACTCAGCAGTCTGTATGTGTGTATGGACTCAGCAGTGTGTATGTGTGTATGGACTCAGAACTGTGTGTGTGTATGGTCTCAGCAGTCTGTATGTGTGTATGGACTCAGCAGTCTGAGTCCAGCAGTGTGGGTGTATTGACTCAGCAGTCTGTATGTGTGTATGGACTCAGCAGTCTGAGTCCAGCAGTGTGGGTGTATTGACTCAGCAGTCTGTGTGTATGGAATCAGCAGTCTGTGTGTGTGTGTGTGTGTATGGACTCAGCAGTCTGTGTGTGTGTATGTATTCAGCAGTCTGTGTGTGTGTATGGATTCAGCAGTCTCTGTGTGTGTGTGTGTGTGTGTGTGTGTGTGTATGGACTCAGCAGTGTGTGTGTGTGTGTATGAACTCAGCAGTCTGTCTGTGTGTCTGTGTATGGACTCAGCAGTCTGTGTGTGTCTGTCTATGAACTCAGCAGTCTGTGTCTGTCTATGGACTCAGCAGTCTGTGTCTGTGTCTGTGTATGGACTCAGCAGCCTGTGTGTGTGTGTTTGGACTCAGAAGTCTGTGTGTGTGTTTGGACTCAGCGGTCTCTGTGTGTGTGTTTGGACTGAGCAGTCTGTGTTTGTGTCTGTGTGTGTACGGACTCAGCAGTCTCTGTCTGTGTGTATGGACTCAGCAGTCTGTGTGTGTATGGACTCAGTACTGTGTATGTGTGTATGGATTCAGCACTGTGTATGTGTGTATGTACTCAGGACTGTGTATGTGTGTATGGACTCAGAACTGTATGTGTGTATGGACTCAGCAGTCTGTATGTGTGTATGGACTCAGCAGTGTGTATGTGTGTATGGACTCAGAACTGTATGTGTGTATGGTCTCAGCAGTCTGTATGTGTGTATGGACTCAGCAGTCTGAGTCCAGCAGTGTGTGTGTATTGACTCAGCAGTATGTGTGTATGGAATCAGCAGTCTGTGTGTGTGTGTGTGTGTGTGTATGGATTCAGCAGTCTGTGTGTGTGTATGTGTGTGTGTGTGTGTGTGTGTGGATTCAGCAGTCTGTGTGTGTATGTGTGTGTGTGTGTATGGACTCAGCAGTCTGTGTGTGTGTGTGTGTATGGACTCAGCAGTCTGTGTGTGTAAATGGACTCAGCAGTCTGTGTGTGTGTATGGACTCAGCAGTCTGTGTGTGTGTATGAACTCAGCAGTCTGTATGTGCGTGTATGGACTCAGCAGTCTGTGTGTGTATGGACTCAGCAGTCTGTGTGTGTATGGACTCAGCAGTCTGTGTATGTGTGTGTGTATGGACTCAGCAGTTTGTGTGTGTGTGTGTGTGTATGTATTCAGCAGTCTGTGTGTGTGTGTGTATGGATTCAGAAGTCTCTCTGTGTGTGTGTGTGTGTGTGTATGGACTCAGCAGTGTGTGTGTGTATGAACTCAGCAGTCTGTCTGTGTGTCTGTGTATGGACTCAGCAGTCTGTGTGTGTCTGTCTATGGACTCAGCCGTCTGTGTCTGTCTATGGACTCAGCAGTCTGTGTCTGTGTCTGTGTATGGACTCAGAAGCCTGTGTCTGTGTATGGACTCAGCAGCCTGTGTGTGTGTGTGTTTGGACTCAGCAGTGTGTGTGTGTATGGACTCAGCGGTCTCTGTGTGTATGGACTCAGCAGTCTCTGTGTGTGTGTGTATGGACTCAGCAGTCTCTGTGTGTGTGTGTATGGACTGTATCAAGGGAAATGTGTGTGTTGTTTTAATAATCCTTGGTGGAAAATAATGAATTCTCCGCCAGGGATTATTAAAAAAAAAAAACACATTGTGTTGGTGGCGGGGCTTAACATGCAACAGGGGCGGGCTCAAACTGCAGTGAGGGCGGGGTTAATTGTGCCCCCCTACTTTAGTCCCTGGCCCACCATGTGCCCCCCCTAAAAATGAATCCTAGCCACTGCCTCTGAATCATTCATATGTTCATTGGCAAACTTCAGACGGGCCTGTGCATGTGCTTTCTTGAGCAGGGGAACCTTGCGGGTTCTGCAGATTTCAATCATTCATGGCGTTGTGTGTTACCAATTTTTTTCTTGGTGACTATGGTCCCAGCTGCCTTGAGATCACTAACAAGACCCTACCGTGTAGTTCTGGTCTGATTCCTCACCATTCTCATGATCATTGTTGAGATCTCCATGAGATCTTGCATGGAGCACCAGACCGAGGGAGGCTGACAGTTATTTTGTGTTTCTTCCATTAGTGAATAATCACACCAACTGTTGTCACCAAGCTGCTTGGCAATGGTCTTGTAGCCCATTCCAGCCTTGTGAGGTCTACAATCTTGTCCCTGACATCCTTTGACAGCTTCTTGGTCTTGGCCATGATGGAGAGTTTGGAATCTGATTGATTGCTTCTGGACTCAGCAGTGTGTGTGTGTGTGTGTTTGGACTCAGCAGTCTGTGTGTGTGTATGTACTCAGCAGTCTGTGTGTGTGTGTGGACTCAGCAGTCTGTGTGTGTATGGACTCATCAGTCTCTGTGTGTGTGTGTGTGTGTGTAAGGACTCAGCAGTCTGTGTGTGTGTGTGTGTGTGTGTGTATGGACTCAGCAGTCTGTGTGTGTGTGTGTATGGACTCAGCAGTTTGTGTGTGTGTGTGTATGGACTCAGCAGTCTGTGTGTGTGTGTGTGTATGGACTCGGCAGTCTGTGTGTGCATGGACTCAGCAGTCTGTGTGTGTGTGTTTATATGTGTGTATGGACTCAGCAGTCTGTGTGTGTGTATAGACTCAGCAGTCTGTGTGTGTGTGTATGGACTCAGCAGAGTCTGTGTGTGTGTATGGACTCAGCAGTCTGTGTGTGTGTATGGACTCAGCAGTATGTGTGTGTGTGTATGGACTCAGCAATCTGTGTGTGTGTATGGACTCAGCAGTGTGTGTGTGTGTGTGTGTGTGTGTATGGACTCAGCAGTGTGTGTGTGTGTGTATGGACTCAGCAGTGTGTGTGTGTGTATGGACTCCGCAGTCTATCAATAATTAAAATTCCTGTGAGTTGTTGTGTAGGAAGGGCCCCAGTGTATTGCTTTGCCCAGGGGCCATTAACTCTGTTAAAATGGTACTGCTTGTGTGTGTCACTGAGCTTCTATTTAGTGAGCATGTGTGTGTCAGTGAGCTTCTATTTAGTGAGCATGTGTGTGTCAGTGAGCTTGTCTTTAGTGAGCTTGTGTGTGTGTCCCTGAACTTCTTTGTAGTGAGCCTTCTGTTTATACAAGTGAGTGTCTGTAGTAAGCTTGTGTGTGAGTCAGAGAGTTTTGTCTGTCAGTAAGCCTATTTGCGCATGTCAGTGAGCTTGTGTGCTTACTGTACTATATATATATATATATATATATATATATATATATTGACTTGTAGGAATGGCATACGTTTTTTTTCCAGGGCTGCTTTGGATTCCCAGGGATTCCCAGTTTGGCTCTGCCAGCGAGTGCACTTTACCGCTGAATAATCTGTGTGAGCTGCCGCACACTTTAGCCCTGTTACACGCGTCTGGGAGCTGCTGTTGACAGGTACTAGTAGTCTAGAGATTGGGGTATATGCTCAGCTATCTGTATAATACAGATCTGTGTGTATAAAATATCCCGGGATAGTCAGTGCTTCCTGTATAGTGCTGCTCTCTGTCTTGGGATATTATACACAAACAGACCTGTATTATACAGAGAGCAGCACTATACAGGGAGCACTGAGTGTCCCAATTTATTATACACACAACCCTGTATTATACAGAGAGCACTGACTGTCCAGGGATATTATAACCAGACAGTAATTGATAGCTGTACTGCAAAATGTCCTTGGAAATTTTTTTTCAAATGTTGGCAACTATGGCACTGTATCAAGGATAATGTGTTTGTTTTTTTAATAATCCCTGGTGGAAAAAAATGAATCCTCCACCAGGTATTTAAAAAAAAAAAAAAACACATTGTGTCAGGGGCGTGGCTTAACATGCAACAGGGGTGGGGTCAAACTGCGGCGAGGGCGGGGTTAAATGTGCCCCCCTACTTTTGTCACTGGCCCTCCATGTGCCCCCCCGAAAAATGAATCCTAGAGACGCCACTGCGTATAATCAATAATCAGCTTCTGTCTGTTATCTGGGGCAATATTTAGCAGCCCCAGACTGATGGATGAGCTGCATACAGTTTTCTAAGTGAGTGCAGCATTTAGCCCTTTTAACCCATTTAAACATGCTTCAATCACTGTAATACCTAGCTTTTCCAAGACCCCTGTTCACCATTCTGACACGCTGCTCATGCCCATCTTGTTATGATTGTTTGCACTGATGTCTGATTGGCGCAACACCTAATGGCCTTTCTGCAGAACTTTGGGTATTTCGTCAATTTGCTGAATTTGTTTTTTTTGGCACTCACTTATTACTCTGACCAATTACTTGCAGACATGGGTTTTATATTTCCTGGGCTTTCTAGTCCAAATTGCCCTGTTGTGGTTCATGTTCAGCCTAATAGTATGTATTGAATTCTGTAGTATTCCTGTTGCTGATCTTCGCTTGTTACTTGTTTATTCTGCTCTCCATGTACCTGATTTTTGGCTTGTCTACCATTTACCCGATTTCTGCTTCCCTTGATCTCAGCTCTATCTTTGACTATGCTGTATGTTAATAACATCAACTCTAAGGCCCAGTAATACGACTTCTATGCCTTCGTTATATTTGAGTGTTTGTGTGTGGGGGTTCCTTTATACCTATCATGACAATCAGATAGTACAGAGGTGCCCCTAATTTTAAGACCCTCTGAACAAAATTTTTTACAAAGACTAAGTCAAACAAATTATCCACCTTGTCTAACGTTAAAGGCTTTTTTAAATGCAGAAAATGTATTGTCTGTAAAACCACCCAAATGTCAGTCCCAAACAAAACCACAACATTTAAATCCAACATCACTAACAAAAATTATAACATTAAACAGTTTATTACATGCTGTACTAAAAATGTCATATACCTACTGGAGTGCCCTTGTGGTCTCCAGTATGTGGGTATGACGTCAAGATGCCTAAAAATTAGGATATCAGAACACTGTCGAAACATTAAGAATGGATTTGAAAATCACACAGTGTCTAAACATTTCCTAACTAACACACCACCAAAAAAAACCCAACGTTCTCAAGTTTACCCTTATCCAAGTGTGCAAGCTTCCATGGAGAGGTGGCGATATAAGAAACATTTTGGGAAAAGCCGAAATGGAATGGGTCTTTAACCTTAAGACACTAACCCCAGAAGGCTTAAATGCAGAATTTGATCTCTTTAATTTCCTATGATATTTTATAACAAGTGTATTTTTTTGAAAATATTAATATTAGCATTTTTTCCCATATTTAACAATATGCACTGTTATTGTTCCATTACTCATGTTTTACTCTTATCTTTATTTTAATTCATTCTGCTGT
>OW240913.1:229228964-229318082 GCA_933207985.1 Pelobates cultripes
GTGTGTGTATGGACTCAGCAGTCTGTATGTGTGTGTATGGACTCAGCAGTCTGTGTGTGTATGGACTCAGCAGTCTGTGTGTGTATGGACTCAGCAGTCTGTGTATGTGGATGGACTCAGCAGTCTGTGTGTGTGTGTATGGACTCAGTAGTCTGTGTGTGTGTATGTATTCAGCAGTCTGTGTGTGTGTATGGATTCAGCCGTCTCTGTGTGTGTGTGTGTGTGTATGGACTCAGCAGTGTGTGTGTGTGTGTGTGTGTATGAACTCAGCAGTCTGTCTGTGTGTCTGTGTATGGACTCAGCAGTCTGTGTGTGTCTGTCTATGGACTCAGCAGTCTGTGTCTGTGTATGGGCTCAGAAGCCTGTGTCTGTGTATGGACTCAACAGCCTGTGTGCGTGTGTGTTTGGACTCAGCAGTGTGTGTGTGTGTATGGACTCAGCAGTCTTTTTGTGTATGGACTCAGCAGTCTCTGTGTGTGTGTGTGTGTGTGTATGGACTCAGCAGTCTCTGTGTGTGTGTGTATGGACTGTATCAAGGGAAATGTGTGTGTTTTTTTAATAATTCTTGGTGGAAAATAATGAATTCTCCGCCAGGGATTATAAAAAAAAAAAAAAAACACATTGTGTTGGTGGCGGGGCTTAACATGCAACAGGGGCGGGCTCAAACTGCAGTGAGGGCGGGGTTAATTGTGCCCCCCTACTTTAGTCCCTGGCCCACCATGTGCCCCCCCTAAAAATGAATCCTAGAGACGCCACTGCCTCTGAATCATTCATATGTTCATTGGCAAACTTCAGACGGGCCTGTGCATGTGCTTTCTTGAGCAGGGGAACCTTGCGGGTGCTGCAGGATTTCAATCATTCATGGCGTTGTGTGTTACCAATTTTTTTCTTGGTGACTATGGTCCCAGCTGCCTTGAGATCACTAACAAGATCCTATCGTGTAGTTCTGGTCTGATTCCTCACCATTCTCATGATCATTGTTGAGATCTCCATGAGATCTTGCATGGAGCACCAGACCGAGGGAGGCTGACAGTTATTTTGTGTTTCTTCCATTAGTGAATAATCACACCAACTGTTGTCACCTTCTCACCAAGCTGCTGGGCAATGGTCTTGTAGCCCATTCCAGCCTTGTGAGGTCTACAATCTTGTCCCTGACATCCTTTGACAGCTTTTTGGTCTTGGCCATGATGGAGAGTTTGGAATCTGATTGATTGCTTCTGTGGACAGGTGTAATTTATAGAGGTAACGAGCTGAGGTAAGGAGCACACCCTTTAAGAGAGTGCTCCTAATCTCAGCTTGTTTCCTGTACATGGGGGCCAGAAATCTTACTGGTTGATAGGGGATCAAATACTTATTTCACTTATTGACATGCAAATCAATTTATAACATTTGTGACATGCGTTTTTCTGGATTTTTTGGGAGGTGACTATCGTCCCAGCTGCCTTGAGATCATTCAAAAGATCCTCCCATGTAGTTCTGGGCTGATTCCTCACCATTCTCATGATCATTGAAACTCCACAAGGTGAGATCTTGCATGGAGTACCAGACCGAGGGAAACCATGTTGGAGAGTTTGGAATCTAATGGATTGATTGATTGCTTCTGTGGACATGTGTCTTTTATACAGGTAACGAGCTGAGATTAGGAGCACCTTTAAGAGCTTGCACATGCCTAAGGCTGGCCCTGATGGCAATAGATTGTTAAAAGTAGAAAAATGTAATATTAAAAAAAATATGGGGGACAGGCCTGACTACTGATCAAGCAGGACGCATGCTGAAAGAGTCCTCTGCATATTCTGTGAAAATGGCCCATAACAAATAACTTGCTGAATTAGAACCCTGATTTGACTAGAGAGCCTGGGCAACTTCTGGAGCTAAGCTATTTTTACGGCTCTGCTGAGAGTTTTGTGGGCCCTGACGTTTATTGCGGCCTGCTATCTCCCGCCTTGTCAGCATATCAACTACAGTGTGGGCCACGTTTCCCCTCTCTGGGTTATGCTGGCCCACAGTTCTTGCACCATTCTACCCCTGACAGGTCGAGCCACGCGTGATGTCTGTCACATATGTTCAGACACTGGAGGGCCTGGTGCCTCATCAACCAAAACAACCTGGCTTACCTTAGTCATCACTGGCTAAACTGAATGCAATCTTCAAGTTCTTGTGGGTGAGACTGGAAGGAACGCTCGGGGATGGCAGCATCAGCATCCCAGCTACTGAACGGGTATCAGAGGTTTAATGGAGAGAGAGCAAGCAGTCACTATGGCTCTTATAGCCCTTCTTGATGGTGTTCAGCTTCACTAGCTGAGATCTCCCTGAGTTGAAAGACCGTGAGTGCAGCTGACTACAAACTCTACTCTAAATATATATACCAATATATATATACATTGGTATTTATATAGCACCAACAAATTCCATAGCGCTTTACAATATTACAGGAGGGGGAGATTTAACAATAAATGAGACAATTACAAAAACTTAAAAACTTACAAGAACAATAGGTTGAAGAGGACCCTGCTCAAACCAGCTTACAGTCTAGAGGAAGTGGAGTATAAAACACAATAGGACAGGAGATAGCAATCAAGCACAGATTATGTGAGGTAGAGGTTACTCTGGGAGGCCGTAAGGTTTCCTAAAGAGATGTATGTTAAGGCTCTTTTTAAACAATGGAAGAGCAGGAGAGAGTCTGAGGGTGGTAGGCAGGCTATTCCAAAGGAAGGAAGCCAACCTTGAGAAGTCCTGCAAGCAGTGGTGTATCCTGGTTTTGTGCTGCCCTAGGTAGGACAAAACTCAGAAACCCCCTCCCCCCCGTGCCACCCCCACCCAACCTTCTAAAATACACACACACACACATGACAGATACGCATACACTAGCTAACAGAAACACACAAACACACACACACTAACAGATACTGACACACACACACTCACTAACAGACACACTCACTCATTAACAGACATACACACAGACACACTAACAGACACACACACACACACACACACACACACAGCGAACACACACTAACAGACACAAACTCACACACTAACAGACACACACTCACTAACACACACACACACACACACACTCACACACTAACAGATACACACTCACACACTAACAGATACACACACACTCACTAACAGACACACACACTAATAGACACACACACTAACAGACAAACACACACACTAACAGACACACACACACACACACACTAATAGACACACACACACACACTAATAGACACACACACTAACAGACACACACACACTAACAGACACACAAACTCACACACTAACAGACACACACACACACTCACACCAACAGACACACACACTCACACACTAACAGATACACACTCACACACACTCACACACCAATAGACACACACACTAACAGACACACAAACCACACACTAACAGACACACACACACACACACACACTCACTAACAGACACACACACACAACTCACACTAACAGATACACACTCACACACTAACAGATACACACACACTCACTAACAGATACACACACACACTCACTAACAGACACACACTCACTAACAGACACACTCACTAACACACACACACACACTAATAGACACACACACACTAATAGACACACACACTAACAGACACACACACACACTAATAGACACACACACTAACAGACACACACACACAGACACACACACTAACAGACACACACACACTAACAGACACACACACACAAACAGACACACACACACTAACAGACTAACAGACATATACACACACTCACTCACATTAACATATTTTTTTATTTATTTAACCCCCCCCCTCTCTTCCTGGGGGTCCAGTGGCTGCTGGGCGGGTGGCTGGCGAGGGAGCACTTCCTCTGAGCTGTCTGCTCAGCTCCCTCACACGCCGCAGAGCGAGGCTGGGAGACGGAATATGACTTTTTTTTGCCGCCCCCTGGAAAATGCCGCCCAAGGCAAATGCCTTGTTTGCCTCGCGGCTAAAACGCCCCTGTCTGCAAGCGTGAGTTGGCCAGGTGTGCGAGCAGCAGATAAGAGAAAGTTCTGGACAAAGCAGAGAGACAGAGAAGTGAAGAGATCAGTGAAGAGATATAAGATGGGCTAGAATTGTTCAATGCTTTATAGGTATGGATTAGTACTTTGAATTGATTCCTATAGGATACAGGAAGCCAATGTAAGGACTGACAGAGGTGTGAGAGGAGCGACTGGAGAGGAAAATCAGTCTGGCGGCAGCATTCATTACAGGCTATAGTGGGGCAATATGGCTTCTGGGAAGACCAATTATGAGAGGGTTAAAATGACCCATGCAAGAGATTACTAGAGCATATATATATATATATATATATATATATATATATATTATTGGCATTTATATTATTATCTATATATAAATACCAATGTGTATATATATATTGGTATATATATATATTGGTATATATATTTAGAGTAGAGTTTGTAGTCAGCTGCACTCACGGTCTTTCAACTCAGGGAGATCCCAGCTGAACACCATCAAGAAGGGCTATAAGCAAGAACACATCTTGCTTAAGAAAGGGCGGATGCTGGCAATGCTTTTAAGGTGGAATCAACAGGATTTGGTGACAAAAGAAGGGGGAAGAGTCAGCGCTAGATAGCAAACTAAAGGGCAGAAACCCAAAACCCTTGTAAAAATATATTGGAGACAGAAAAGAAAAAAATATGTGCCTGTAGACATTTACTGGCTTGCTCTCAAATCCTATATTGCTCTCTCCCTTGAATAGTTCCAAGTGGCAATAATATATTGTTTTGCTACTTTGTTCTGATTACCTAAGTAAGAGTGTATTTAGACAGCGCTACAAGTGTATTTATACTGACACCATTGTTTTTAACACTATAGCCTTCTCTATGTATTTGAGCCATATCACAGGATAGTCTCTTCTCTCCCAGTGTTTTTAGCTACACTTGTTTTTATTATTTATTTTTATATTTATCTAATAAAAGTTATATTTTATGTTCCAATTCTTTTATATACTCCATGTAGGTAGAACAACACTTTTTTCTTTTTTGTTTATTCCTATTGATATCCCATGTAAAAACAGGATAAAAGATGCAAAGGGGGTAAGGGCTGCGCCCAAAAGTCTTGTTAGGTGAAACGAATTAATTGGTTTTTAATTGTGTATTTTAGCAATACAAGTTTTTTTAGTTACTTTTTTATTTGTACCAATTCTCTTTTTATTGTGTTTTACATGCACTTTTTATTATGACGCTCCCTGGCATTTTTATTGTATCCTGTACTCAAGTAATCCGAGGTGGGGATTATTCCACCAATGCTGTGTGAATAGAGCAGTATCTTCTGCTCTATACTTGTGAGTATATTTTACAAATCATCTTTTACAAATTGAAAGCACTATTGCTGTTTTTCATATATATATATATATACTGGAGCATTGAAAATTCAAACCGGATTGATGGACACACCTCTCCACTATATCCTCTAGCGGGGATTATACCGCTAAATACCCTTCACTCCAGAGCTGGTTAGAACTCTCACAAATGTGAGTTTATTACCTTCTTTTATCAATTTTTACCATTGGAATTTTACTTTATTACACTATCGGCTGTTTGTCGTATTTCCTCTTTGTCTCTCCACATATACAGATATTTTAACCATCCGGATGGATCAACTCATGAAGATTGTACCCCTACCTTATACTGATATATTTGTGAGACTTTTATATTTTATTATCCAGATGGATCAACTCCTGAGGATTACACCCCTATTTTATTCTGTTGTCCTAGTGAGACTTTTTATTCTTTACCATTTTCCTTATTTGCATAGGCCTGCTTGTTGTTGTATCACTATTTAGACCATTTGGTCTGTTTTTCATTGTTGTATATTATTGTTATTAGCCCTGGGCGCAGCCCTTACCCCCTTTGCAGGGTTTGGTGACAGACTGGATGTAAAGGCTCAAAAGGTAAGGCCAGAGTCCAGTATAACGCCAAGACAGCGCACTTGCAAGGATGGACTGATGTGTGTACCACTAACTTGAAAGGAGAGCGAAAGAGGAGGATCAGTATTAGGAGGAGGAAAGACAAGGAGCTCAGTGTTAGAGAGAGTACGTTTCAGAAAGCCGGAGGACATCCAGTCAGAGATGGAAGAAAGGCAATTGGTGACGTGTAGGGGAGAGGTCAGGGGAGGAGAGATATATCTGGGTGTCATCAATGTACAGGTGGTAGCGGAATCCCAGTGAATTAATGAGTTTTCCAAAAGAGGCAGTATAGAGAGAGAACAAAAGGGACCAAGAACCAAACCTTGAGGGACTCGGACTGAGACAGGATGAGGGGAGGAGGTGTCACTAGAAAAGGAGAACTGAATGAACATTGGACGAGATAAGAGGAGAAACATGAGAGGGATGTGTCACAGAAACCAAGAAATTGTAGAGTTTGGAGAAGTGGAGGGGTCAAGAAGTTTTAGTATGGTGTAGTGACCTTTGGATTTAGCTGCAATTAAATAATTTGTAACTTTAATCAGTGCAGTCTCTGTGGAGTGGGGGAGCGGAATCCAGACTGAAGAGGGTGAAGGAGAGAGTTGTAATTGAGGAAGAAAATCAGAATGGTAAAGACAAGTCTTTCCAGATGCTTTGAGGAAAAAGGGAGCAGGGATATGATAGTTTAAAGGGGAAGCTGGGTCAAGACATGGCTTTTTTAGGATGGGTACAACAGTAGCATGCGTAAGGGGAGCAGGGACAACACCAGAAGAAAGAGAGCAGTTGAAGATGTGCGGTAAGGATGGCACAAGACAAGGGGCAAGAAATCTGATTATGTGAGATGGGATGGGATCAAGCGCTCATGTGGTGGGTCGAGAGGAAAGGAGAAGTGCAGCCACCTCCTGTTCAGTAGCTGGAGAGAAGGTGTGGAGGGTAAGGATAGTGCGTTGAGAATTAATTCCTTATCCGTTTAATCTTGTCATTAATATTAACATGCAAAGTTATTAGCTTTAAGATTAGTTTGGGAGGTGTCCACAGCTGGGTGAAGAAGAAAGTTAAAGGTATTAAACAGATGCTTGGAATTGGAACTAATGAGAGAGGAAAAGTAAGACTGTTAAGCAAGGGTGAGGGCTGCGCTGTATGAATGCAAGACACATTTATAATGGAGAAAGTCTGACAAGGTGCAAGACTTTCTCAAGCAGCATTCATCTGAATGGGTGCATCTTTGCAGTTAGCGGGTTGACTTAGTGTGCCACGGTTGGAGGCATGTCCTCCTTGAGGTGCATGCTTGGAGTGGGACTGCAGCGTCTAGGGCAAAGGTGAGGGTAGCATTATATGAGGAGATAGCCAGAGAAGGACAGGAGAAGGTAGTGATGGATGTGAGTTCAGAATGGATATCAACTGAGAGCTGCTGGAAGTCAAGATAATTCAGGTTCCTCCTTTTGAGGGGGGTTAGACTGAGAATTTTGGGTGTGGGGGCACTCAAGAACACTACCAGGAGGTGGTGGTCTGATAGAGAAAATGGAGTGTTACATAGAGCATCCGTTTAAAAAAATAAGATTTAGGGTATTGACAGCTACATGTATGGGAGAATTAGAAGTTTTGAAGTGGGTTCATGGGAATGTTGAAATCCTCAAAAATTAGGGATGGAATATTGCTTGAAAGGAAATAAGAAAGCCAGGCAGCAAAATGGTCAAGGAAGAAATAAGGGAAACCAGGGGGCCAACATATAACTGCAATGCTAGCGGATATGGGTTAGAACAAGCCAATTTAGTTAATTTCAAAGGAGGAGAAAGAAAGGGAAGGGGGTGGGTAGAGGCTTGAAAAAGCAGTAAAGTGAAAGCAGAAACCCTACACCGCCACCCTTACTGTCAGACTGTCTTGGGTTGCGAGTAAACTGTAGACCGCCAAATGATAATGAGGCAGGGGTAGCTGTGTCAGAGGGAGAGAGTTTCAATTAAAGCAAGTAAGTTTAGAGAGCTTGAGATGAATAAGTCATGGATAGAAGTAGATTTAGTTATGTTGCACACAGAGCATGCATTCCAGAGGGCACAATGGAAGGAGGGCTTAAAAGGAGAGTTTCATGGGATAGATATATGGGATGGTTTCTGAAGTGGACACAATGTAGGTAGGGAAAGGAGGGCCCAGGATTTGGAGAGACATCGCCAGCTGTCAGGAGCAGAAGCATGGAAAGTAAGAGAAGGTGGGAGTACGATTAAAATATTGTGGTTGAAAGTTTGTATTTGGAGAATTTAGAATGAGCTGGTGGAGAAAGGGTGGATAGGTATGAGTATAGTGCATGAACAGAGAGAGGAGAGAAGTAAAGCAGGAGCAATGAAGATGGTATCAGCAGGGACAGGTAAGCAGGCAAATAGAGAGATGAGGGTGAAAGTGACAAATAGTAGGGAGGACATTATTAAGAAAGTAGTGTTTGTAGGCTCTAGTGTACACGATCACATATGCATCTTATTTTTCATTATGGCCGCAAGTCACATGACCCACATTATATTTGATTTTTACAGTGTTTAAAGCTTTGTTTTGTAATATTATTTTCACCATAGGTTCCTACTATTATGTAATTACTTGTTGTATTACTTAATTAATAATGTATTATAATAAAATTATGTTTAAACCACAATCCTTTGCTATGGGTATCTGCAGAAATGCAGTATGAAGTCTAAAACATGATGCCTGTTTTTACTTATTTGCCTGTCAAGCTGGGTACGCCGATATAGTTGTGGAAACATGATTTCTTGAGTTTCAATGCTCCTCAAAGTCCAACTTGAGATATATGCAGGTGATGCATAACTGTAATATATGTATCACTTCTCTTGTATTTCTTTTTAGCCTCTAATATAGATTATCTAGCATCTCTGAGTAATATATGGTATATTGTACATAGTTTTAAAAGCTTTTCCAGACTCAAGGGCCCTACTTTATAATTATACTATTACATTGCTACTTTTTTAATTTAGATATTCGCTCTGCTAAAACAGTAAGTGGAAGAAGCATAAATCTGGCACTTTCATACAGAGGATTACAAGCTCTCAAAGCAGTGGGTGTGGAAGAAAAGGTAAATCTAATTTCCATCATTTTCAGTATTTGGTAAACATGATCTGTATCAATAATAAATATACAATATAAAAACCACACAAAACAAATATAGCTGTATGGTACATGTATTGTAACACTACACTTTTTAAAAGCATCCACATTCAACAGGATAAAGCCATTTTACAACACAGTGACATTTTCTCTAACAAAAAGTTTTTTAAAAATGAATTAAATAACTTAATATTTATAAAAACACTCCAAGTATCATAACCATTGCAGTGCATGGTTTCCCCATCAACAAAAGCCATCTAGCTCTGCTGCCTGTCTGCTTTCATTAGTATGGGAAAACCAAATTTGCCTAAGGGAATCTTGCTACCAGCATCAAATTGCTGGTTTTGAATAAACCTAGAATGAAATATATCTTATCTAAAATTACACTCATTTGAATCCAGAAAAATATTGTTTTATAATTAAGACATTAACTATTTGAAGTCCAAAGAAGTTGAAAAATTTACATAAAAGAATGTGACAGACAAGTAGTTGCAGTCAGCATTTATATAAGGTAGTATAATAAATAGTAGATAATCCACCTGAAAACCAAGGGGCACAATTATCTGTGCCCACTAGTTTTAATACTATTTTTTTTGTAATTCTTGATAAAAAAAAAATGTTTCACTTTATTAAATTCCTTTCATGTTATAACTTGAGATATATGCAGGTGATGCATAACTGTAATACAAGTATCTCTTCTTTTCTTTTCAAATCAGTTCTGTCATTTTTCTCTTTCAAGATTAATAAAGTAGAAAGAAAATGGCTAGTTTCTATAAAATAATCTGATGATTATGTTCTAGTGATGTGTCCTTCCAGGCAAGTGCTATCTTATCCATGATCATCAGTAAGTGCTTTGTAAACCTGTTCAAAGGTTAGGAAAACAAACTAACCTGTCTTCCTCAGCCTCTTAGTATGAAAACCTCTCAAAGTGGATTTAACCCTGCAATGTAAACATTGCAGTTTCTAAATAAATTGCATTTTAAAGGCATGGGCTTGTCTGGGAATTGAACCAAGAATCTCTTGCACCCACAGCAGGAATCATACCCCTACTCTTCTAACTGCAATGGTCTATATTACGTGGCCAGAATGGCATGACCAATGGGCCCAGGGCCAGCGCAGCCATTAGTCGAACTAGGGCACAACGGCTCAGAGAGTGCATTGCACAGATCTCCCCTCCTGACGGTCACTGCATGTAGCGGTAGAGGATTTTCTGTATCCCAGTGAACATTTCTTGTCAGACTGAGTAGAGGATACAGAAGATTCTCCTCCGTGATCTACTCAGCAATGATAAAAGAAGGTAAGCTGGCCCTGTAGAAGAGGGAAGACACCACAAAGACGGAAAGGACAGAAAAAAAGACACACGGGCTGAAGGGAGCAAAGAGACACACGGGGCAGGGTGGCAAAGAGAAACATAAAGGCTGAGGGACAATGATAAATGCAGAAGGGCTGGGGGACAAAGAGACACACAGGAAGCTGAGGGTTGCAAAGAGACATACAGGTGGCTGGGGGGACAAAGAGGCACACCGGAGGAATGGGGGGGAGAAAAGCTAGTGGAATTAAGAGACACACAGAGGCGCTGGGGGACAAAGAGAATGAGATGCACAGGGGCTTTGGGGAACACATGGGCTGGTGGATAGAGACACACAGAGGGGCTTGGGAGGACAAACAGACACACAGGGTGTCTGGGTGGAACAACATTTTTTTTGTTTTTTTGGAGTGGGGTGTAAGTAGCTGGTCTTGCCCAGGTCTAGCACTGGTCCTGAGTGCATCCTGACAACTTCATTCAGTCTGGGTGACATTAGTGGTCCTTTAAGATTTAAATCTACTGTTGTCATATTGTATTCTGCAACACATCTACAATAATAACTGCATACTTTATTGTAGGTTCATTGTAAAATAAAGGAAAAACTGTTTTGCTATTTCCAGATTGTAGCTATGGGCATTCCAATGCTTGCTCGGATGATCCATTCACTATCAGGAAAAAAAAACTCAATTCCTTATGGGAAGAACCATCAGGTATTTGTTACCCTATTCATCCTAATTTTATGAAACTAATTATGTGCATTATGTATTAAAATGTTTTAGTTTAAAACAAATTGTTACTAATAAACTAGTAATTTTTCTTCAGTTATTTTTTTATTTAGTTATTTTTTACTGAAATGTAATACATTTTTTTTTGGTTTTTAAACAAACTGGTTACCATAGTGCAAAATGTATTTAGCATACTGAAGTAATATGTGTATTTTTCATAATACCTACGTGTTCGACACTGTTGAATAGCTCCTCTTCACAGGTCGTGGTGCCGAATGCAACTTTTGGGTGTGCAGCCTACCTTCCCATGGAAATCTGGACATGAGGAGGCTAATGCTAATAGACTTACCCATTCGACGATGTCGAGTCACTACTCTTCTCAGGTCGCTCAGGCCACATGCACTGCCCGTCCTTGCAGCCTACCTTCTCACAGAAATCTGGACACTGCCCACTCAATTAGTGCATTCTCTTATGAATTGCATTAGCAAAACATCACATTCATTTCTAAAGTGTCCACAATTACATGATTTTGCTATTTCATGACGAAAAGTCATGATTTTATGAACGATACGGAGGCGAGTATGGCTTAACCCTTTCTTTACTGTCCACCAATAGCAGCAATGAATACAAACAGTAAGAAAAAATGGTAACCATAGTGATAGACCACTCCCATACTAAGTCCCAGTATAATAGTCAGCACCCCTCCCACACAATTCCTCTTTCTTTGGAGATGCAACACCAAACCTGCAAACGGGAACCGAAGAACAGTCCAGGACATAGTAGAACAAACCATCCCGAAATCCAGCTGGATACCGATCAGGAACCATCTGCAAACTGGGACTAAACCGTCAACCAAAGAAGAAGCGTTAACGACAAGGAGACCATCACAGCACCATCCATAGATCTCCAGCCAACGTGGGGATCTCTATACCACACCAACAGCGCAGAATCAACCTGTGAAAACATAAATAAACAGGAGCCCAACTGTTAAATCGGTACCTAAACCAATTGCGCATGCCAAGACATAATGTATTGATGTACTGAAAACACAGTGCCCATAATGACAGACAAAGAGAACAAACCACCAGACAGACATAACATTAACAGTACGGATGTAAATAATAGGCAATACAATGCTGAGCTCAGTGCAGTACTTACCAACCTGAGATATAAAAACAACTGGGAGGGGAAAATTACAGTGATAGAAGAATAATAGGGTGGGATAATACTCGCCTCCGTGTCTTTCATAAAATCATGACTTTTTGTCATGAAATAGCAAAATCATGTAATTTTATGTCACGACACGGAGGCTCATATTGCAAGTTTAAAGCTGATCAATAACAGAAGAGAAAACATGTGGCAGAGGCCAAAAGTTAAATTCTCTGAAGGTGGATTCGTGGGACCAGTCCGCCCTCCTCATCAGGTCTTCCAGACATGCACCTGAAGTCACGATAGACGTGGCTGATGCCCCTCGTGAGGAGTGGGTGCTAAAGACAGATGTATCCATGCCAGCCAGTGACATCACCCATTTCACCCAACGAGCCAAGGTAGTGCTGGATACCGGGGCGAAGGGTCGACGAATCGAGAGAAAAAGCTGAGGGGACGAGACTGAACGAAGAGCACTCGTCCAAAGCTCGTATTCCCTCAAACAGGTCACTGGACATAATGCTGGGGTAGCTGGAAAACTCGGATACGAGACCGAATGTATAGCTGTCTTAGTGCATCTGGAGATGTTAAATGTCACTCCGACCAGAGTGAAAGACCTAGCATAGTAGTCCAGGGCCCGTACATCCGAAACCCGTTGGCACGAAATGAGGCAGAACAGGGAAACCAACTTAGCTGACAGCTGTCGCAGGGTGAGGTCCAAATTAAGAGGCCAGGAAGTAAACAGTGAAAAGACGCAGGAAATGTCCCATGTAGCCGAATATCGAGGCCTGGGGGAACGCGACAGGCGTGAACCCAAAGGGTGTTGGCCTGCAGGACAGCCGTTGAAACCTTGGTGAGCTGAAGAGATGGCTGATCTATACAGGTTAAACGTGCGATTGTCAGGGATCTTACCTTGAGAGTGGAGTCAATACGCAGAGTTAAAGCACCCTTTGCAATTATACACAGACCAAAGGGACTCAATATGCTTGGAGCCAAGGATAAGGTATATGGCTGGGATGCAGGTTCGAACCCAACCAGGACCACACACACAATAAATGTGTAAGGGACGATGACAGTCGTGACAGTACCCCCTCCTCAAAGTCGCCATAAGGCGAAAAAGAGGCAAGACTTCCTCACTTTTTCTTAGACTTTCTGGTCTTGGAGTTACCAGCTGGAGCAGGTTCCATAGCAAGCAGTGCCAATTCAAAGACCCACAAATCTTCTGTACAAACTAGAGTCCCATTGGAAGCGTACGTATAGCCAGGAGGTGGTTCCTTACCAACAGGGCCATCAGATGTCGTGGTAACTGTCATTTTAGAAGTCGATTCCACCACAGTAGTAGGAGGATCTGCTTTCTCCTTGACAGTTTGCAAGACCTCGGGAATCACAGCCTTAGGAGGGTGTGGAGTGGTCAGGGTTGCCAAACACGGACATGTAGCAGAATGGTATACAGGCCCCGCAGGATGTGAATGGGTAGTATCCAGTCCGAGAACTTGAGGTCTGGATGGGCGAACAGGACAAAAAGAAATATAATGCTCCAAGCGGTCCCATATGATCGTCTAGTGCTGGGAGCCCATGCATCAGCCAGTAGGTGTCGAGTTGCGTCCGAAACTCCTTGGATTTCCCAGGGACTCTGAAAATCCTCCATGCGAGTAGCAGCAAAAAACCCTCCATCAGGAGAGGGTGTCGTTGGCTCAACTGTCCCAGAAAAAGATCCTGGTAGGATGGCAGAAGTCTGGGTACATCTATCGCCAGTTCCAGGAGCTGTGGGATCCATGACTGGGTCTCCCAGAATGGGGTCAGCAGGATCAAGTCAGCCATCTGGCGTCGTACTTGGAGTAGAACCCAAGGAATCGAGGCAAATGGAGGGAAGGCGTAAAGGGGTAAGCCGGTCCAGTCTTGCGGGAAGCCATCCACTGCCTCCGCGGCTGGGTCTGGGTGCCAGCTGTAGAACCGAGGTAGCTGGTCCTTGAGCCAGGAAGCGAAGAGGTCGATGGCAAAAGGTCTCCAGAGAGATGAGATAGTGGAGAACACCTCCACATCCAATTTCCAATCGCTGCTGTCTGACAGATAGCGTGAGCTCCAATCCACATGGGTGTTGTAGAGACCGGGGAGGTATTGATTGTGATTGACATAGCGAACTGCTGAGATGTTGTCCATGCGCAGTCGGATGCATGCACAAGTGGTCCCGTTTGCAAAGCTCCGGATCGCAAAGGAGCCGGCCAGGAGTTCCAGGGCATTGATGTGGAGACGGGATTCATCCTCCGACCAGTGTCCCCCATCATTGCAGTGGGCACCCCAACCGTGGAGACTTGTGTCTGAATCCACCGTGAATTCTGGTTGGGAACTGAAGAGTGCCTTGCTATTCCAAGCTGATAGGTTGTGAATCCACCTGGTCAGTTCGTCCCGGGTTTCCGTATCCAGGGAAACCATGTCTGCATAGGATGCTCCGTTGCGAAAATGTGCGATCTTCAGACACTGGAGGGCACGATAATGGAGAGGGGCTGGAAACACCGCCTGGATTAAGGAGGCCAGAAGGCCGATGATTCATGCCAGATAACGCAGCGACAGCTGGGGGCACGCTAGGGCGCGGCGTAGTTCCTAGCGGATGGAGTGTATCTTGGCCGGAGGGAGGCTGAGAGATTCCGCATCATATACCATTAGAAATCAGGATCCCCAGGCAGAAAGAGAAAGTAACCTACTGCACCCCTTGTTTTTTCTGGTATTTAATATGTTGTAACATTTGGACTAAATAACATTTAATAGGGACCTATGGTCCTCCCCCCTGGCCCCCACCCCTGAGCGACAGGTGGGGGCTCTCAATAAAAATGTTACCCCCTACCTGATTAGGGATCTCCAAACCCCTAGTCACCCCTCTCCCAAAACAAATTAATAAACCCCTACCTACCCCCTCACCCTAAAAATAGTGAGGGGGAACAATAACTAAGTACCTGTAAAAAAAGAAATAAAACTTACCATTTGATGTATTTTTTTTTCTAAATTCTTCTTTTTTCAGCCCCAATAAAAGGATTTCAAGACAACCAATCAGAGTGCTGTGACAGGTAAATGTTTAGACTTACCTGTCAGTCTCTTCATTTACCTGTCAGAGCACTCTGATTGATTGGCTTAAACCAACCACAGTGCTCTGGGCCTAATAGCTGGGCAGGGCAAGGCTTTATAAGCCTTCCCCTGCCCTGCGGAGCTCAGTCTGCGCGGTGCCCTCCATGGGTGAAGATGGATTACTTTATTGATTAAATATATATAATTATCATTCCGAATGTCCGAATTGCCCGAAATTTGTCCGAATTGACATTTGGAACGAAACTAATTGCACATTTTCTAACTTTTAATATTTTAATACTGCAAATTAAGAAGGTCTTGTTTTCAAGAAGAGTTTTACAAACATCTACAGAAATGCTTTTAATTTTTTTACAATAATTATAAAGTGCTATAAATGCAAAGTAAAAATTATTATACCTTAAAGTATATATGAGAAGTTTATGTAAGCACTTATGCCATCAGTGAAAAACCGACATGAGAAAAAAGAAAATAATCATAAATTGTTATGTGATTAGACAATATGAACTAATCTCAAACTAATTTTGTTTAATTGCAATTTTAGTACATCCTATCTGTTGACAGAGCAAATTTAAACAAGGAGCTACTAAATGGTAAGTTATAATAAACATTTAACACGTTTCTAATAAAACAATTTATGTTTATGAAATATCTATAGGAATATCCATCAGGACTGTGACCATTTTCCATTATAATGTGTGGTTCTGCTTCAAGACATCCCCAATTACTATTTTTAGACTATTACATAGTGACCTAAAACACACAAAGTAGATATTAACCATACAAAGCAGATCCACCTTATTTAAATATTTAGCATAATGTCAATACAATACTAATTCTGAAAACACAGAAACATGGGAAAGACTTAGTGTGACAAGCGCCCTGTTGTCTGGTCATTTGCCACAAGCTCCTAGAGGAGTCTGCTAGCCAGCCTCCTGCCCCAGAATTATGGGCCATACAAAATACCCTGCAAACTACTCTGTTCGTGTGATTTGGGATTATGTTGTTCAGGAACCGAACAACTGCACCAACCAGAGACCACCCGGGAGCTTGTAAAGCCAAATTGTCACCTTGTTACTAGTTCCACCACATTGTTCTAATTGTTCGTTTGGGTGGCCTCATTTTGTATGAATGACCACGAGGTGGTGGCCATCTTGTTCCTGCGAACACAGGCAGCAGTGTTTCTGCATTAATCTCCTGGAACTAAAATCGGACATGGAAACTCCCAAACACCGCAGGACTTCCATCATCTCCTGTGTTCGGTTCTATACGACTTAGAAGGGCACTGTTCGGTGGAAACCTTCCCCCCAAGCAAGGTGAACAAGCTCCAGGGTAGAACTATGGATTCTGTTCGGTAGTTATAAGTTTTTAAACTACAGAACTTGACCGACCGTTAGCTCTAATTTCATGGAACTGTTTTGGGCATAGGACCATGTGCACGGTCAGTCAAAATTATGACTTCCGTGGAAATCCCAAACCCTTGAACCGATCTGGGTGATTTTTGGATATGTTGGTCACCCAGAGCGGGGCTACCAGGGGATGTAACTTTTGTGGGGTTTTTATGTGTTTGGGGGTATTTCTGGGTTTTGTTATATTGCCTGTTTCTGTACTGAGAGATAATTAAATTTTATGTTTGTGTGCTCAGGTAATTATCTCTCAGGCACAGGGGAGAAGTATCTTATATGTTTCCTTGTACCTAGTCTCCTCTCAGGTCCAGGTGGAAGGATTATCCTGTTTTGTGCAGGAGTGTTATGGGTGTGTTTACTGTGTCCTTGTATGGTATAAAAGCAGGCCATTGAGCATGGATTAAAGGACCACTATAGTGCCAGGAAAACATACTCGTTTTCCTGGCACTATAGTGCCCTGAGGGTGCCCCCACCCTCAGGGACCCCCTCCCGCCCGGCTCTGGAAGGGGGAAAGGGGTTTAAAGTTACCTTTTTCCAGCGCTGGGCGGGGAGCTCTCCTCCTTCTCTCCTTCTCCGTTCCTCCTCCTGGGCTGAATGCGCACGCGCGGCAAGAGCTGCGCGTGCATTCAGCCGGTCGCATAGGAAAGCATTTACAATGCTTTCCTATGGACGCTTGCGTGCTCTCACTGTGAAAATCACAGTGAGAAGCACGCAAGCGCCTCTAGCGGCTGTCAATGAGACAGCCACTAGAGGCTTTGGAGGAAGGCTTAACCCATTGATAAACATAGCAGTTTCTCTGAAACTGCTATGTTTATAAAAAAAATGGGTTAACCCTAGCTGGACCTGGCACCCAGACCACTTCATTAAGCTGAAGTGGTCTGGGTGCCTAGTGTGGTCCTTTAAACACAGTTTTACCCTTCATCAAGTCTAGGCTGATGTTTGGGGAACTTGGGCTATAATCACTGTAACGGATCACCTGGCACCCCGACTGGGTACCTCCATTGAAGGATGCTCCTAGCGCTTCCTGAGGACTCCAAGCACTGCAGCAGACACCAAAACCACCGAACCGTAGGAGCATATGAATGCTCTCAAGCATATGAATGTTGTATACAGCCGAATAGGAAAAACCATGAGAATAGGTTTACACTCCTAGCAGTCAAACTGGAACAGCATACAATGAATCCTCCCCCAATAATGAGACGACACTTCACTTTGAGGGTTAAGCAGGAACTGACTGGACTGGAACAGCATACAATGAATCCTCCCCCAATAATGAGACGACACTTCACTTTGAGGGTTAAGCAGGTACTGACTGGACTGGCACATACAGCCTCTTTTATTCACAATCCACAAATATAGTACTGCCCACATGGTTTTGAAACACAGCCAATCAATCCGTACAATACACACAGACACTCCCACACAAAATCCTCCTCTCTGCCTGTGATATGATTACTGAACACAATGGTTAATCTCATTATCACAGACAGGGAAATACAGTATTATAAAACACATCACAGGGACCCCAAAACATGCAATAACCCCATAAAACCGGGGGATCTGGGTGAACCACATATCCAAAATTCACCCAGATCCGTTCAGTACATTGGAAGATACAGTTTAATGCAGATTCCACAGAACATATACAGATTATATAAAAAATAATTACTGTATAATGTGCCCCCTGTTGTATAGTTTAAAACTACTGCACAATGTCTCTGTGCACCAATTACCGGCAAGATGGCACCGCGTAGAAAAGTCCACACAGTGTCTGTGAGTTAAAATGGCCGCCATCCATTGTTCTCACCATGTGCTTCATCCATTGTTCTCACCATGTGCCTCTGATACATGAAATGGTGGCCACCCAGTAACTCCACAGTATGTCCCCAGATGGTTCTTAAAGGGCCAGCAGCAGCATAATAAAATACAATATTCCCAAATAATGTCTTTAAAGGGCAATACATCCCAGGGCCCATAGTAACATGGCAGGAGGCTGGCAATCAGTCTTCTCCAATGCCCAGTGGCAAGGTCAGTTTCGCCACAATCACTACTGCGCTTGGGACTCAGGAGATTCATAACTGATATACTCAGCCGGAGTATAGGGGATCTGTTACACTTAGCTTATCAAGTGAATATACATTTAATTTTCTCGTAGCTAAAATAATCATATAACACAGATATATCCACTACACAACTATTAAATCAAACAATTTACTGTTGCAATGGGTGACTGATAAAACATAAATTGAGGCATCATTACTGATGTCACTGAGTTACCTTAGTGAAAGCAATGTTTGCTCAGTGATGAATTGTTACTGCTCCTACGTTCTGCAATATGTATCATTTCTGGACCTGTTGGATGAAAAGTGGGAATTATTATTTCACCATTAAATCAATTTTTGATGCTATTAAGGGCTTTGATAATATAACAAGCTTGCCCCCTTCTTATAAATAAGCAAAGGTGGGCAACTTCTTTTAGTACCTTGGGAGACCTCACGATCACATGGACGGCATAACATTATATATACTTAGATCATATATATATATATTTATTATATATATGCTCTAAGTGTGTATACACATATACATACATACATACATACACATAAATATACATACACTAAGTGTATTTTAATATTAATATTTATATATATATATATTAAAATAAAAGTACACGTGGAATATTGATTATATATAAATACCGGATATACTCGAGTATAAGTCGACCCGAATATAAGTCGAGACCTCTAATTTTACCCCAGAAAACTGGGAAAACTTATTGACTTGAGTATAAGACTAGAGTGGGAAATGCAGCAGCTACTGGTAAATTTCTAAATAAAATTAGATCCCCCCAAAAATTATATTAATGGAATATTTATTTACAGTGTGTGTATATAATCAATGCAGTGTGTGTGTGTGTGTGTGAATGCAGTGTGTGTATATGAATGCAGTGTGTGTGTGTATGAGTGCAGTGTGTGTGTGTGTGTGTGTGTGTGTGTATGAGTGCAGTGTGTGTGGGTATGAATGCAGTGTGTGTGTATGAGTGCAGTGTGTGTGTATGAGTGCAATGTGTGTGTATATGAGTGCAGTGTGTGTGTATGAATGCAGTGTGTGTGTGTGTATGTGATGCAGAGCCTTGGTGGGGGGTGGGCATTTTTATATAATTTTTTATATTATTATTATTATTTTAATATTTTTTTTTATATTATTAATATTTTTATGTTATGTTATTTTTTTCGTCCCCCCTCCCTGCTTAATACTTGGCCAGGGAGTGGGGCTCTCATTCCCTGGTGGTCCAGTGGTGTGCACTGTGTAGGAGGGGGCTGGCAGGAAGCACTTACTTACCTTTCCTGCAGCTCCTGTCAGCTCCCTTCTCTCTCTTCCGGTCCGGTCAGCTCCCCTGTCAGCTCCACTGTAAGTCTCGCGATGTGACTGCTGCGCGGCGCGTTGCCACGGCTCTGACCCTGCGGCTCTCGCAAGACTTACAGTGGAGCTGACAGGGGAGCTGACCGGACCGGAGGAGAGAGAAGGGAGCTGACAGGAGCTGCAGGAAAGGTAAGTTACAGCTCTCTGCAAGCCCCCAACAGGACCACCGGGCTTGTAATGAGCCCGGCAGTCCTTGTCTTTATGCCATAATACAAGACACTCACTCAAGTATAAGACGAGTGGGGGTTTTTCAGCACAAAAAATGTGCCGAAAAACTCCTCTTATACTTGAATATTACGGTATATATAATTATCATTATATATATATATTTATATATAATATAAAATAAATATGTAAATACGTTAAAAAATAAAATTTAAAAATAATACATCTTTTTTAAAAATTATATACATGTGTAATTTCATTCTAATAATATTTTAAAATGAATATATATATATAGATATCAAAATACATGTTGAACAAAATAATATATATATCTATATACATAAGTATATACGTATATATCACTATATATATATATATATATATACACCTATATATAAATAAAACTTATATACATATATATATATATATATATATATATACATATATATATATATATACATAAATATACACACATATATATATATATATATATAATAATTCTACGTATATATTTATGTAATAATTTTATATAATTAGGTCATTTTGTTAATTACAATTTGTGGGACCTGCCTGACAAATATTAGTGTTTCAAAACAGTAAAATGAATTACAACGATGATATCGTCGGTAAAAGTTACATTTTATGCATTTTTCACACACAAATGGCACTTACACAGACAATATAATTGTTGTGATACGTTTTACTGTTCTGAAACACTAATATTTTTGTTCAGCAAAGTCTTCCGAGTATAACAGTACCCCTCATGTACAGGTTTTATGGTGTTTTCAAAAGTTACAGAGTCAAATATAAGGCTTGCGTTTCAGTTTTTTAACATTGAAATTCGCCAGATTGGTTATGTTGCCTTTGAGACCGTACGGTAGCCCAGGAATGAAAATTACCCCCGTGATGGCATACCATTTGCAATAGTAGACAACCCAAGGTATTGCAAATGGGGTATATCCAGTCTTTTTTTTAGTAGCCACTTGTCACAAACACTGGCCAAAATTGGCGTTCAAATGAGTTTTTTGCATTTTTCACAAACAAACAAATATTAACACTAACTTTGGCCAATGTTTGTGACCAAGTGGCTTCTAAAAAAGACTGGACATGAAAAATGTAACATGCTATATTTGACCCTGTAACTTCCCAAAACATCATAAAACATCATAAAACCTGTACATAGGGGGTACTGTTTTACACGTGAGACATTGTTGAATACAAATATGTGTATTTTATTGTAGTAAAAGCAAACAGTAGTATGACATTCACAGTGAGAATGTCACGTAGAAGTAATTTTTTTTTTTAATTTTTTTTTTCTCCCATTTTTATATATTTTATTTATATTAGATTATGTTTCATACCTAAATATTTGATGTTAAATGAAAGCCTGAATAAAATGATATATAATAAGTGTGGGTGCACATAATATGAAATAGGTGAATTACGCCTGAACAGACATATAGCTCAAATTCAAGTTTTTGTTTACATTTTGTTTGGATCACAATGTGTACATTTGGCTCAGTCCTTAAGGGGTTAATAAGTCATCTAAAATGAAAACAGAACCACCCCGGCCACGCCCTCAGTCAAACGCCTAAAAATTCAAATTTTGTCTATTTGAAATGTTGTGTGATATAGGTGCACCAACAATCACATCATTTTCAGAGCACTTTTTGTGGAGAAGGGGACAGACAGATTCATAATTTTATGTTCATGTATTGCCCTGACCTCCCTGAGTGCATGGGCCACCCGGTGCAACTCTTTAGAGTGCAGAGCCCCCGTTGCATCGGCAAAAAAAAAGAAAGAAGAAATCATTGAGGACAATGCGGCCCACGATGCAGCTTCCTTGGGCCCCACAGGAGTAACAGGGCCCGTTTGCCCCGCGTTAAAGACAGCCCTGCCTATATCTATTGTCCTTTCACTTCACTGATGGATTTAAACTAATTAAAAAAAATGTACAAAACTTTTTTTTATAAATAAATGACTTTTTACTGTTGTGTAACATGAGATAACAATAAAAGTGAAGTGTACAAAGCTGTTGATAAATTGGTTACTAGTAATGTAAAAATTGGTAGCATAAATACTGTAAAGATTATTTTGTCATTCTGATATTACTATGCATTAAGCAGCATGTTTTATGGAATGTGTGTGAATTAAATATTATTACACATATATACTTATATTAATTAATAATTTTATACACTGATTTTCATTTAACATTTTTTTTTTACAAAACCTAATACTAGCTGCAGAAAAGTTTCCAAATGTCAAACTGCACTTTGAGCACAAGTTAAACAACTGCAACATCGATTCTGGATCAATGACATTTATTCGGTAAGCACAGAAAAGTTTACTTCTTAAGTAAAATGCTCTTTGGTTTAATGGCTAACGTAATTTCAAATATTGAAAGAGCAGCATTATTTGTTCCCTGGTTTATCATTTACTGCATAGAGTTAGAGTTTATCTATTAATGAAGAAGACACACTGCAGTTATCTGAAAACGCTAACTTAACCCATTATCTGTCTTGATAGATTTAAAACAGAAAATAAACTGTAAAATGAATTCATCTATATGATCCAAATACTGTTCAAAATCATTTAGTGGATATATTGTTTGTAGAATGTATGTTTTCAATGGTGCAGTAATATGGTTGTTTTAGTTTTTTGTTTATTGTGTAGTGTTTTATATATATTTTTTTGTTACTGCAAAATCTTGGAAACCAATCTTCAGTGACTTCAGTTAAACTAAATCTGTACTGTATAATAAGGGAATATAACCCCTAAACCTATTTTTACATTAAAACCAATAAGGGCATGTCATTTTTTCAATAAAGAGCATTAAAGATTTTGAATGTATTGCCATAGTGGTTTGAATTCATTGTTGTTGTGGTTGCTTCCACTGAGCACATTTCCAAATAGTGGCAAAATAGTTTCTTATGTTCTTGGGCTTTGCTAGAGGCTGGGTCTAGGCAACACATAAAGTACAAGTGACTTATAATAGTATTAAGTGTAGGTCCAATAATGCTAGGAGCCTAAATAACATAAAGGGGAAACTACAGGCAATAACATAAACTAAGCAATATTACATAATAGGCATAACAGAAACATGATGGGATTAGACACATGACTGGGCAGTTAACATAACAATTACACATTATTTAGGAAGGATAGAAAAAACAGGAAAGTTTTGTATGTCAACCATGAGTTAAAGCAAAATCTTAAGCAAGTGGAATGAGCTGAGAACATTTTTAAAGCTTTATGGGTAGAGATCTCCTTCGGGCAAAATAAGGTAGGAAAAACAGGAAGGTTTTGAATGTCAGTTTTTTATGTCTGCTTGGGGTAAAATATTTTGTATGTCAGTTTTGTATGTCTGCTTGGGGCAAAATAAGGTAGAAAAAACAGGAAAGTTTTGTATGTCAACCGTGAGTTAAAGCAAAATCTTAAGTAAGTGGAATGTGCTGAGAAAAATTATAGAAGCTTTATGGGTAGAGATACAGATATAACGTTACCAGGAGATATGTTCAATTGAAACAAAACAAAACATGACATGACATTACTGATGTCACGGCCCACCAAAATCATTCAATTCAAACTTTTTGGGGGCATGACTACAGAATTAAAGTGCCAGATTATAAATTGTTTGCTACGGATTGAGACCTTGCCCAGTTGCGGTTCTATTTACGTTCCCAGTCGCATATTATTATCCTCTCATTGTATATCAGGTTTTGATCTTTGCATTTACTGACTGCGCTATTTTCTATATCCCTTAACTCAACTTCTGTACCTCGCTATTCCTCATTTATGGCTTTCCTGACTCCAGCTTGTCCCTCACTATTCTCTGAAAAAAAAGATTCAAATGTGTAACACAATGGCGCTAAATATGTTGCTTCCAAAAACCCAATAATAGGAATAAGTCACCCAATTCTTCAAGCATACAGTAATACCACAACAAAAACTGGGTGGCGCACTCAGCATGCAAATAGAAGGTGCAAATGCAGGATAAGTATTTTTAATGAATATATACCAGTATTGTCAATTAAAGAAAAAGGATACAAGAAAACCTGGTGGGTACAATAAATCTAAGTAGCACACCTCCAGGTTTCTAGTGTAATTACAGCAACCCATAACCCAATAAAATATAACTTTTAATAATCAATTATTAAAAATAAAAAATAAAAACAAAAGCACAATCGCTATATAGAAAAAATATCTAGAAGAAGTAGTAAATAGAAAGCATAATAGGGATATAGGTCAGAAGGTGTCACATTTATCAAATAGTGGCACAGGTGATTCAGGGATAGTGGGGCTAAAGCATGGTCTGTGCAGAGTAGCCCAGCGTTCCCACCCCACTCCTATCATCCAGTAACACCGTGGTGACAGAATATCCCCAGCTCCTCAATACTAAACTAATAAGTCTGACTTGAAATTAGAATACTAACTAAACGTCTAAAAATCAATATGGATAAAAAAAAATAGAGGGTGGCTATATAGATGCAAAGAAATCACTGCTGCAGCATCGTCCCTGTCTCACTCCTCCACCCTCCACTAAACTAGTCCCGACGCGCGTTTCGTTACCAGTATTGTATTTTCTTGGTGATAGGCTGTGAAAAGATGAACTTGACATAGAGCAGTATAGTTCAAGAACATATGAACAAGTTGCATGTATATCTGTAAAATATATGTTCACATCCCACTCACATTTATTTGTGCCTGTAGATATACTGGCTCAGGTAAATAAGTTTTGGTTTAAAGTGGTGATGGTTGTTCAGGGTTCACTTTCAGCCAAGGGCCTCTCTCCCAATAAATAGAAATGGAGGAATACCAAATTAGGTATATACAATGATTTATTATACAAAAAATAGTAAAATCTTACATTTAGGTTAGTAGTCTTCAGCTTGGAAATGCTATATAAACACAACGCGTTTCGACCTCTCATTGGGTCTTCATCAGGTGTAATGAGGTAGAAACTATTCCCTGGGTGAATATATACCCCCACAATAAACATAAAATACATACACATGGGGCAGGGGCCCTCACCTTTCTGTCCTTATCGGATGTGCCTTCTGCCCCATCCAATATGGCCCAACTTCCGGTTCCGCCACTGTCACATGACCGGGCTTCCTATTATAGAACCTATAGTGCAAGTGAATGTCTCACAGTCTCTGCTTAGGTGGTTTCGCCGGTAAGCAAGATGGCGTTGTGATGACTTCCGGTGACGTATTTCTGGTCGGCATTTTCCCATCTTCTGTTCGATCATGCCATCCTGGCGAAAAAAGTTCTTTAAGTGTCCATGCTTCAAATATTGCCATGGCAACTAGTGTTTCTCTATTTATTGTGTACATGAAAACAAACAGATAATAGGTGGTATTAAATCTGTCCCAGGTATATAAGGTATGGATATACAGCCTATGGGCTGACTGTATATCCTTAACGTGAAAAAATACATATAAAAAGACATAACTAATCAAAAAATATCCACTTATATGTGTGAACTAGATAACACAATGAAAAATACCTTATGTGTATATGTATAAATGGAGACCATATTTAATAAAATCTTTAAGTACTATAGAGAATAAACAGAGAACATTTTTTCTATATGTAAAAAAACAATAAATAAGAACTTATAAAATTATAGGGAATACAAGAAATATTTTTCCAGTGTTTAAAAGATATAAATCCAGAAAATGTATTTCCTCCCAATATTTTAAAATGATAAAAAAGGGGGAAATTTTATTCGGGACACAGAAAGTGGTACAGGTGAGGGTTATATATAACCACAAAGCTCATAATCTATATTTAGACCAGACTCTAGGGTTAGAGTGTCCATTTCAAAAATCCATCGCATTTCGCTTTTTTTAATTTATCAATATGGTTACCACCCCTCCAATCTTTTTCCACTTTTTTTATTTCAATAAAGTGCATATGTTTGGGATCCCCATTGTGGATTTGTGCAAAGTGAGCAGACACAGAGTGGTTGTGCATCTTCTTTTTGATATTGCGGACATGTTCATAAATTCTAGTTTTTAGGCATCTGGTGGTCCTACCTATATACTGTAAGCCACAATCGCACATTAATAAATATATCACATTCTTAGTGTCACAGGAAATGAACATATCTATCTTATAGGCCTTATTGGTGGTCCTCGACCTAAACTCTTTGGTTCTCGTATTTTTAAATCATCGTTTCTTTACAACTTTTGCATCGGCCACAATTATAAAATTCTATGAGTTCCTCTCCCAAAAGGTCCCTATCATTCTCCTTTTTATTATTAGTTATACAGCTTTTGGTCAGAATTTGTTTGAGATTCCTAGCCCATCTGTAACTGATCCTACGCTTATCTCCAATATATTTATTGTCTCATTTTGAGTTAAAATAGACCAATGTTTATTTAAGATTTAAAAAAAGAAAAATATATATTATTTTGAGAGCTGTAATTACAAATAAATGGTACTTGTTCCTGTGTTACAGAGTCTCTCTTTTTACAAGTAAAACAAATTGCTCCTAGGTTGTTTTTTAACCTCCTCAAACTGTATTTCAACTTCTTGTTTGCCGTATCCCTTAGCATAAAACTGATCCTTTAGTACCTGAGATTGTTTAATAAATTCGCTGTCATCTTTGTAATTTTGCTTTAGTCTAATGAATTGACCTTTCGGTATATTCCTTAGCCAAGGTAAAAAATTACAGCTTTTTATGCCTATGTAATTGTGACGGACCCTCCATCAATCGATGCTCCTAGTGCTTACCAGACACCATAAGCACTGCAGACCCCACGAACCGCCGCAGCTTGGTTGGGGTCCCACCGTCTCCTACCCACCCTGGACCTACGACAAGTCTCCAGGCTCCAGTGGGTGAACCTCTCTTCCTTCAGAGAGTGAAGCAGGAACAGCTCTTAGAAGAGTTAGTGATTAGGGGAGTATCCAGAGTATAGCAATCCCCACAGTGTGATTATAGCAGTTCCCTACAACATGATACGAGGCTGCGAGTTGAGGGTAAGAAGGTCTGATCATTGATCCTCTCCAAAAACCAGTGGCGAAGTTGCTTTCGTCACACATCTTCCCTTTTTGGGGGAGACTAACCAGGTACCTGACCTTCTGTCGGTCGGTGCCTAAGTTAGTCGAGCAACCCACCCACAACAAGCAAGTACTGGACCTAGTGACACCTGTAGCCCATCTCTGTCCAGTATGTCCCCAACAATCAACGGAGCATCTGGTCCCTCTTGCACTCCCAGGCATGGAGCTGTAGGTCCTTGGTGGGCAGAGGCCAACTGCGCTCTGCCCTAGTGCCAGCACTTCTGCTGGGGGAACGGGTACATAGTCCTGCCATGTAACAAGAGGAAAGTTAGGGCAGAGGCCCGCAGCGCTCTGCCCTGAGGCCAGATCTTCTGCTGGAAGTGAGCCAGTGGGGTTTTCAGTCTCATTTACTGACAACCCACTGCCTGGTTTGGAGTTGGCTGTGGAGGGGAGAAATCGTTTACCCCCTTCTCCTGGTACTCCGGCGTGGTGAGTTGGGGCTCTGAACTGACCGTCCAGCATCCCTGTAGCTCTGGTGTAGAGACCGTGGTCCCATCTGCACCATTGAGATTAGGCGTGCTGTCCCCCTGTAGCTGGGGAGAGGGACCAGCTGTCTCCTCTTCTGGTATATCTGGCTGCAGCTGGGGAGGGAGACCAGCTGTCTCCACTCCCTGTGTTGCACACTGCCGCTGGGGAGAGAGACTGGTTGTCTCCTCTCCCTGTGAGATGCACTGCTGCTGGGAAGAGAGACCGGTTGTCTCCTCTCCTTGTAGGATACACTGCCACTGGGGAAAGAGACCGGTTGTCTCCTCTCTCTGTGAGATGCACTGCCACTGGTGAGAGAGGCCAGTTGCCTCCTCTCCCTGCAAGGTAAACTGCCGCTGGGGAGGAAGGACGACCCCTTTGGCTCCCTGGGATGCACACTGCTGCTGGGGAGGGAGACCGCTTGTCTCCACTCCCTGTAACTCACTCTGCCACTGGGGAGAGAGACCAGTTGTCTCCTCTCCCTGTAACTCCAACTGTAGCTGGGGATCTGGGTTGGCTGCCCAGCATCCCTGTAGAGAGACCTCGGTCCCATCTCTGCCTGCCATTTGGGGGTCCTTCCAGGACCAGTCCATGAGGTCCCCTACCTCGGGTACCTCCGGTTGCTGTTAGGGGGGGGGAAACCAGTTGTCTCTTCTCCCAATAACATATTCGGCCGCTGGGGAGGGAGACCAACTGTCTCCTCTCCCGTTAAGATAGGTTGCCGCTGGGGAGTAGGACCGACTGTCCCTGCTCCCAGTAACTCTGGCTGTAGTTGGGGATCTGTGCCAGCTGCCCAGCATCCTTGTAGGGTCAGTGGAGAGACCATGGTCCCATCTCCACCAACCATCTGGGGGTCTTCCCAAGACCAGTCTATGATGTCCTCCCAGCTGAAGGGACAGGGCCATCGTAATCCTTGCCCTCAGGTTTTTCGTAATTGCCCATCTCGGCTGGGCCGTGTACCACCGTAGTGTCTGGTACGTGTCTCCTGGTACAGTTCCCTCCACACTAGTATCTCTAGTGTCTTCACCCACTCCCCCTGGTGCTGCTCACAAAGAAGAGACATGCTCATTGCTACTCGGGCCTGTAGTTGCTGTGTTCCACAGCTCCTTTCTGACCTTGTCTCTGTAGTCCAACATGGCCGCCTCTGTTACCGGCCCATCCTGTCTGTCCAAGAGGTTCTGCACCCTCCAGTAAAACTTCTCCTCCAATTTGAGTGCTGTTCAGGGACTAGCTGACTCCATATCACTGTAGGTAGGGATTCTGCACAGTGGAGGGCTCTATCCCTCCATATGAATCTGTATCTGATGGTGTCTCCAGGATGCTGTTCCTCTGACTAGGAAGCCATCCCACCACTGCCACCAAATGTGATGGACCCTCCATCAATCAATGTTCCTAGTGCTTACCAAGGACCATCAGCACTGCACCAGACACCATAAGCACTGCAGACCCCACAAACCACTGCAGCTTGATTGGGGTTTAGCAGTCTTCTACCCACCCTGGACCTACGACAAGGCTCCAGGATCCAGTGGGTGAACCTCTCTTCCATCAGAGAGCGAAGCAGGAACATCCCTTACAAGAGCTAGTGATTAGAACCCAGGGGAGTATACAGAGTATAGCAATCCCCTGTGTGATTATAGCAGAGACGACCAATAATTTTTTTTGGTTTGAAGAAGATTTTTATCTTCAAACAAGAGGCACGGCTATGGGGACCAAGTTCGCCCCCAGCTATGCTAATTTATTTATGTCCTTTTGGGAAGAATCTTTTATATACACAGAGCAACAGAGCATGGCTGGATGGCGAACTTGGTCCTATACAGGATGTACATAGACGATATTTTCTTTATATGGAAAGGAGACTGTGCCTCTCTGGATACTTTTTTAGTGTTTTTAAATACCTGGGGTATTAAGCTAACCCAGGAAGTAAGTCAGTCTGAAATACATTTTTGTGCCATAAAAATCTTGTGGAAAACAACCTATTGAAAACGTGTACCTTTTGGTAAAAAAAAAATGATGTTAATAATTACATAGACATGAAAAGCTGTCATTTTTTGCCTAGGCTAAGGAATATACCGAAAGGTCAATTCATTAGACTAAAGTGAAATTGCAAAGATAACAGCGAATTTATTAAACAATCTCAGGTACTAAAGGATCAGTTTTATGCTAAGGGATACGGCAAACAAGAAGTTGAAATACAGTTTGAGGAGGTTAAAAAACAACCTAGGAGCAATTTGTTTTACGTTATTTGTAATTACAGCTCTCAAAATAATATTTAAAAAAAAATCTTAAATAAACATTGGTCTATTTTAACTCAAAATGAGACAATAAGCAAATATATTGGAGATAAGCCTAGGATCATTTACAGAAGGGCTAGGAATTTCAAACAAATTCTGACCAAAAGCTGTATAACTAATTATAAAAAGGAGAATAATAGGGACCTTTTGGGAGAGGAACTCATAGGATTTTATAATTGTGGCCGATGCAAAGGTTGTAAAGAAACGATGATTAAAAATAAGAGAACCAAAGAGTTTAGGTCGAGGACCACCAATAAGGCCTATAAGACAGATACGTACATTTCCTGTGACACTAAGAATGTGATATATTTATTAATGTGCGATTGTGGCTTACAGTATATAGGTAGGACCACCAGATGCCTAAAAACTAGAATTTATGAACATGTCCACAATATCAAAAAGAAGATGCACAACCACTCTGTGTCTGCTCACTTTGCACAAATCCACAATGTGGATCCCAAACATATGCACTTTATTGAAATAAAAAAAGTGGAAAAAGATTGGAGGGGTGGTAACCATATTGATAAATTAAAAAAAGCGAGATGTGATGGATTTTTGAAATGGACACTCTAACCCTAGAGTCTGGTCTAAATATAGATTATGAGCTTTGTGGTTATATGTAACCCTCACCTGTACCTCTTTTTGTGTCTCGAATAAAATATCCCCCTTTTTTATCATTTTAAAATATTGTGAGGAAATACATTTTCTGGTTTTATATCTTTTAACCACTGGAAAAATATTTATTGTATTCCCTATAATTTTAGAAGTTCTTATTTATTGTTTTTTTACATATAGAAAAAATGTTCTCTGTTTATTCTCTATAGTACTTAAAGATTTTATTAAATATGGTCTCTATTTATACATATACACATAAGGTATTTTTCATTGTGTTATCTAGTTCACACATATAAGTGGATATTTTTTGATTAGTTATGACTTTTTATATGTATTTTTTCACGTTAAGGATATACAGTCAGCCCATAGGCTTTATATCCATACCTTATATACCTGGGTCAGATTTAATACCACCTATTATCTGTTTGTTTTCATGTACACAATAAACGGAGAAACACTAGTTGCCATGGCAACATTTGAGGCATGGACACTTAAAGAACTTTTTTCACCAGGATGGCATGATCGAACAGAAGATGGGAAAATGCCGACCAGAAATACGTCACCGGAAGTCATCACAACGCCATCTTGCTTACCGGCGAAACCACCTATGCAGAGACCGTGGGACATTCACTTGCATTATAGGTTCTATAATAGGAAGCCCGGTCATGTGACAGTGGCGGAACCGGAAGTTGGGCCATATTGGATGGGGCAGAAGGCACATCCGATAAGGACAGAAAGGTGAGGGCCCCAGCCCCATGTGTATGTATTTTATGTTTATTGTGGGGGTATATATTCACCCAGGGAATAGTTTCTACCTCATTACACCTGATGAAGACCCAATGAGAGGTCAAAACGCGTTGTGTTTATATAGCATTTCCAAGCTGAAGACTACTAACCTAAATGTAAGATTTTACTATTTTTTGTATAATAAATCATTGTATATACCTAATTTGGTATTCCTCCATTTCTATTTATTGGGAGAGAGGCCCTTGGCTGAAAGTGAACCCTGAACAACCATCACCACTTTAAACGAAAACGTATTTACCTGAGCCAGTATATCTACAGGCACAAATAAATGTGAGTGCGATGTGAACATATATTTTACAGATATACATGTAACTTGTTCATATGTTCTTGAACTATACTGCTCTATGTCAAGTTCATCTTTTCACAGCCTATCACCAAGAATATATAATACTGGTATATCTTCCGTTATGTTCTCAGTAAACTGTGTCAATAATATAATTTATCTTATTCTAAGTCTTTTGTTCAGGAAATAATACTCAGACTCTCCACTCTCTCCATCTGATATTTAATTAACTCCATATTATTTTTTGACATGAACATTAAAGCTTCCATCCTTAGTTGGTATAGAATTTGTATTTTTAATTGTTCAAATTCAAAATTCTCGGAACACTTCCATTTTCATGCAATAATTAATTTGGCTGCAGCCACAAAGTGTACATATATATATTTATATATATATATATATCTCCTTAAATTGTAATGTTTGTAGGTTGAGTTGTAGTAAAATATTCTGTGGACCTCTAGGAATATTTTTCCCTATTATTCTCTCTAATCCACTAAGGACCAATAATCAGAACTCTTTCACTTTCTCACAATCCCACCATATAAGCATTAAAGATCCTTCGTCCCTGTTACATCTCCAACAAATCGTCGAACTAGAGTTATAAATTTTTTCCATTTGGGATGGGACCATATACCAGCGGTTCAACACTTTAAATACTACTTGTAAGATATTTAGACAGTGAATAATTTTACTAGTTTGTAATAGCACTTGACACCAATCTGCATTTAAGATTTTAACTTTCAATTCTTTCTCCCATTTTGGAGCATTTATATTTTTAATAGGAGATTCTATTTTTACCAATGCATTGCTAGCTTTTGATGCAATTTGTCCTACCATTTCATTGTTTAATAATATGCTTAGCATTTCTATATCCTCTGTAGGGTTATAAAGAAGATACTGTTTAATAAAAAAAATTATCCTCAAATAATTAAACCACTCTTTCTGAGATAAATGAAATTCCTGAGTTAACAACTCAAAAGATTGGATTTTATCATTTATCAATATTTGATTAATATATTTTATACCCTTTCTTGGCCATTCTGCTATGTCCAGGCCCATCCTCCATGATGTAATAACGGATAGTTTAAAGTTGCTTAGAATTTTATTGCCCAAGCCACTACTATGTTTCAACCTGTTCCATTCATACAGTATTGATCCTAAACACATATTCGAGGCACCTGCTTTCTTAACACTCTCATCTCCTTTGTCCATCCAAACCAACTGGCTCAGATTTGCTATCTTGCTCCTTTCTGTTTCGAGTATAAACCATCCCTCTTCTTTAGAGCTAAGTAGTTGAGTTTTGTATAGATGAAAAAACATATTCGAAAGATGTGTGTGATTCACATTTGGGAAGTTTATTCCTCCCTCTCGATTTTTCTGCATCAGTTGTTTTTTATTGATTCTCTGTCTTTTTCCTTTCCATATAAAACTCACAATATCTCTCTGTATCATATCTAGCCATGGTTGGGACATTTTTAGGGGGATCATACGGAAAAAATAAGACCATTTGGGAAGCATTTAAGCATTGATCAAATTGATTCTCCCCCACCATGTCTCCATTTCTTCAAGGAATCATGGGTTAATCTAAAAGTATTTAAAAAATGTATTTGCATAATATATTGGATTTTCCGTAATTATAATGCCTAAGTGTGGTAAGTTATTTTTACACCAATTAAATTTATAACGTTCCTCTAGATAAGGTCTGCTATTTCTTGCTATGTTAATGACCAGAGCAGTTGATTTGTGCACATTCATTTTATAATTTGAAATTAAGCTATAATCTTTCACCTCTTTCAAAAGTGCTTTTAATGGTTTGACAGGATCAGTTAGGGTCAAAATCAAATCATCTGCATACGAATATAGCTTATATTCTTTACTTTTAAAACAGAATTCTTTTATTAATGGATTATTTCTGATGTTATTTGCAAAAATTTCCATTGTCATAATGTACAGGATGGAGATAATGGGCAACCCTGCCTGGTCCCATTATGCAATGTAAACCAGTCCGCATATATGTTTGGGGCCACAGTTCTTTCCGCAGGACCACCGTATAGCGCTAGGAATGCCCATAACTTCAATCCCCGAATACCACATTTCTCCAGGGTCTTTCTCAAGAACTCCCAACCGACCCTGTCAAATGCTTTCTCTATATCGACCGCTAGAAGAAGCAAAGGGGTTTCATTTTTTTTGGCAGCATCCAGTATGTCTATTAAGCGTCTAGGGTTATCAACTGCTGCCCACCCAGGGACAAAACCTATTTGGTCCTTGTTTATGATGCTATTTAGAACCTCTTTAAGTCTGTTTGCTAGAATTGTCAAAAATATTTACATGTTTGTCATATGAGTACTAATCAAGTTTACAAAAGATTTATAAAACTGATTTGAAAAGCAATCAGGCCCTGGGGTTTTCTTTAAGTTTGAGGATTTCTATCTCTACTTCTTGTACAGTAATAGGGCCATCCAAGACATTACTTTGTCCAATCGATAGATTAGGAGTTTCATTATTTACCAAATACTCATCAACTATATTTTTAGGAGTTGGGAGATTATACAGATTTCCATAATACAAATTAAACCATTCTCCAATCTCCTTAGGGTTTAAATATTCCCCTTCCTCATCTACCAGTTTCACTATTCTGCTTGCCGCCATCTTATCTCTTAGTTTTTTTTGTCAATAACCTGTCTGCACGATGTCTTTTACTATAATACTTGCATTTTAATTTTCCCAAGAGTTTAAGATTAAGTGGATTCCGTAACTTTTGCATAATATCTTCGTTTTCTCTAGTAGTCGATTGTTTATTTTTATTAGAAGCTTTTACAAATTCCGATTGTAGGGATACCATTGATGCTTTGTTTTCTAAATTCACTTTTGCCTGCAGACTGATTAAATTCCCTCTCATAGTGGATTTAAAAGCACTCCAATTATTTGAATGTGATGTGTCTTTGGGATAATTTTCTATAAAAAAAATCTCTGATTTGCTGCTTAAATATTTCAAGATAAGTCTTATTCCGTAACAAATAATCATTACTACGCCAGGAATCTCTATTAATTTTATCCCATTGACCACATATTAATACTGTGGTCAGACCAAGAGTTGTCTAAGATCTTAATTTCTATTAAGTTTTCCAAAGCGGCTAAATTACCCCAGATCATATCAATTCGAGAATACGACAGATGAACTCTATATAAAAACGTAAAATCAGACAACCCAGAATGTGAAGTTCTCCAAAAATCAAAAAAATCGTACTTGTTCATATTACTCCTCAAGTCTATCATATGCCGGTTCTATCTTGGAATTTTTTAAAATCAATTTTTGGATCCAGTACACAATTGAAATCTCCTGCAATCAGACATATTCCTGTTTTCATTGTTTCAACCAATTCCAAGATTTTTTTCAAAGTTAAGACTGGAGATTCATTTGTGAGATATATGTTAATTAAAGTATATATTATCTTATTTATTTTACAATTAACAATTATGTATCTACCCTGCGGATCTTTGATACAATATATCCACCTTTAATGTTGGAGAGAAGATAATTGCTACCCCTCGTTTTTTTTATCTTTAGCTGAAGCTTGAACCAAAGTGGGAAATCTGGTACCTCCCCATTTAACATTATCTATTTCCCTCCAATGTGTTTCTTGGAAGAAACCCACCTCCACGTTATTTGTAAACATATAATTATATTTTAAGGATTTCATATTTGGAGAGTTTAAGCCCTGAACATTAACCGACATCATTTTAACCATTATCACATGTGGGATAAATCTTCCACTGCTCCAAAGGTGTATACAAAGTTAATGACATAACATACAAATAAGATACAACAGTTACAAAGCTTGGCCTTGTGGTCAATTTCAACCAGTCTGGCCAGGGTTGGCCTTGCTTTCGAAATAATAGGGAGTTCCTGGCATCTTATAATTATGTAGAAACCGTTATCGCCATTCTCAGACACCCCGACCCCTTCTTTCCGAGAGCGAGACAATCCTACGTGGTGCAGATGGAGTACCATCCTCACCTCGGTATTTGTGTCTACACTTGACACCCGGGGGAGGGTGAAATTTGTTGCAAGGCTTGGTTTTCTCCTATATATAGCACATCATTGTTATTTGAAAAAGGGGGCGAGGGGGGAGGGGAAAAAAAAGATTCTTACTTTTTTCATTTTATTCCATCTTTGAATTAAAAGTACAAACCCATTCCTTTTTTATTGTCTTCCTTTTCTTAACCCGTTATATATTATTAGACTATTTTTACTTAATCTTATGTTTTTATATACTTTTATACACTGGACTTTATACAGCTTTAATCTCTTATATCTGTGCCTCAAGTGCCGACATGTATATTGTGATAATATTTGTTTGACATTCTAATTTATTTCTTCCCATCCTTTTTCTAGAATTGTGATTGTGAACTATTCCTTAAACTTATATTTATTATTATTGTTACTTTTGTATTGTGAAATATTTCTTATGTGTTCCCATTTTTAGTCTATTCCCCCTCACCATCATACTAGAATGTGATTATGGACTAATTTTTTAAATTATGTTTTAAGTGTTATTACTTGTGACTAAAACCAATTTATCTCTCCTTAATGTCTTGTGCTCTTTTAGTTAGCGTACAAAAGTTTCCCTTTATTTTAGGTTCGATGTCCAGATATATAATACTTTTCCATCCATTTGGCCAATAATTTAGGAGTTTCAAATTTTTAAATCGTCTCCTTCTAATACACTCTGAGAATAGTAGGAAAACCCCAGACATACTTCACATTCCTACTTCTCAGAATATTCAAGTGTTGGCTAAATCCTCTGCCCCATCTTCTTGTGTAGAAGGATAAGTCCGGAAATATCAATGTCTTTAAATTTTTTTTCTAGTTCTGGTTTTCTTCTTAATGATGACATAATTTTAGACTTAATATAATAGGATTGAAATTTAACCATGACATCTCGTGGAAGAGACTCAGAAATGTTTTGAGTTCTTGATAACGTGTGAAATCGTTCCATCACGGAGTCGTTTAATCTTTCTTCAGATATTAATCTTCCAAAAAATTCCACTAGGAAAGCTTACAATGTTTTATCAGAAATAGTTTCTGGAATATTACGAATCCTTATATTTGATCTTCTTGAGCGATCTTTGATATCATTAATCTTGCCTTCTAGTTGGTCCAGTTTTGTCTTCATATCTGAGACTGTCATTTGTAGCTGGTTATATTTTAGTTCCATCTGTACAAAATTTAACTCTATTGAAGACAGCTTTCCCTGCATGTGTTGCATTTCTTGTTTTAATTCAGCAGAACTACTCATAAAATCTTCTTTTATAATCTTTGAAACTTTATCCAAATAGTCTATCAATATCTCTTCAGTTAAAGGGTTATAACTCTGTGCTTCTTGAGGGGGATTATGTTTTGGGGGAGTTGATATTCACCAATTTCTGTATACACTTGAGATTTATTTTGAGCAGGAGAAAAAAAAGCCAGATAATCTTTTCTCTGGTAGGATTTCTTTTTTATCTCTTTTCCTCTTGTCCTCTTGTAGTTTTTTAGTCACCATCGTTCCTTTACTTAACACAGCTTAGGTATTTATGTTTGCTTAGGTATAATTGCTGCAAATCTGTCTGAGATAGTGTTATTTTTTTTTTTTCTTCTCTCAGTGGCTTATTCTCTTAATATGCTTCTTTATAACTAGCCACCTTTTCTCTCTTTCTCTATTTTGGTGCAGTTTTCACCTGGTATTTTATACCTGCAAATGTAGATACTTTTTTCTGGCTTGTTGCAGGCTTATCAGAGCGCCTAGATTTTTCCCCTATTTTCCTCTTGCTCCATCTTAATCCATGTTTCTCTTTTATTTTCCTCCTTCAATTATCGCTCTCTTTTAATACAGCCCATAAGAATGATTGTACACAGGTTTTTAGAGTATAAAATAATAATAAATTTGACTTATCTTTCCTTGCTCTTGGCAATAAGCTCTCTTGACCCGCTTAATTCCTTTTCTTTACGTCTCTCCACCTTTAATTCCCCTCTCGCTTTTAAGTTTGGATAGTCTCTGTGTAAGCTTCCGTTCTGCTTCGTTCTGCTAGTTCCATCAGATACCGCTTAGCATCGGACTTGGAATCAGTAACCTGGTCCTCTCCGAGATGTTTGCAGTTGTCGGTGTCCTCCTTGTGTACCGCCGCAGCAACTATTATCCTCGCCGCCTCCTATTCCTGGTTGCTTTAATAGCAGAGTTCTTTGCTATTTTATCCATCTTTATTTTTTTATGCATTTTATTTACAATGCATGTGAAAAGATATACCTACATATCCCTTTATGGCAGGTGTCATGAACAATTTCAACTGCCTCTAATGCAGATCATGTCATCCAGGAAGTGTCTGCAATCGCACAGCAAATTCCTAGTCTTCTACCAATTCCCATGGCAGAATTATTGAAAATGTGCACTTTGTATGCACAATACAGCCACTAGTGGGAGCTCATTCACCAATGGAACCCTAGTCACTCCAGCAAGTATTCTGACTATTCTCTGGTACGTTAAGACCGGCCAATCTAAGGCCCGGTAAGACGTTACATGTTAGTCCTAGATGTGATACAGTGCTATGTGCTGGATCAACTTGTAATCCTGACAGGGGAAAAAGGGGGGTGGCAGTATTTAGGTAGATGGGCTGGGAGACGAGTCTACCCTTACACCGATGTAGATATAATTTAATGATTTTTCCCTCTATATATACATCTCTCCCCTGTTTGGAATTCAAGATCTGTTTGTGCCTATTCCCTAGGTTTATTATTGAGATATTAAGTGATATAATAGCACAACATCTAACAATAATCTGCTGATTATTCTTTCTGCCCAGTATCCAATGATGGCTTTCTAATATCTAATGGTTTTCTTGATAGGGTTTAATTAATTAGTACCAGCTTGATATTATCCTAGATTTGATTAAATACATTACTCCATATGGATAAAGGGCAACCTTAATTGCCAAATGCCATAAGAGTGGTGGACTACGTTCTTTCTTATTTATTTGTAGGACAATTTAATGTTAACCACAGGAGTCAATTTCCTTTGCTCTCTTGGCTATTCAAATCTAGTTTTCGCTCCTCTAATGGTTTAATCCTTCCTTAATATACCTATACATTTAGTGCCATATTGGATAAATCTAATCTCTGACACTTGTACAGGTGATACTCGAAAAATACGAATATCGTGCAAAAGTTCATTTATTTAAGTAATGCAACGTAAAAGGGGAAACTAATTTATGAGATAGACGCATTATATGCAAAGCAACATAGGTCAAGCCGTGATTTGTCATAAGTGCGATGATTATGACTTACAGCTCTTGAAAACCCCACATCCACAATCTCAGTAAATTAGAATATTACATGCAATCAATAAAACAAGGAGTGTACATAGAACAATATTGGACCTCTGAAAAGTATAAGCATGCATATGGACTCAGTACTTGGTTTGGGCCCCTTTTGCAGCAATTACTGCCTCAATGTGGCGTGGCATGGAAGCTATCAGCCTGTGGCACTGCTGAGGTGTTATGGAAGACCAGGATGCTTCACTAGCGGCCTTCAGCTTTTCTGCATTGTTCGGTCTCATATCTCTCATCTTTCTCTTGGCAATGCCCCATGGATGCTCTATGGGGTCCAGGTCAGGTCATATATTAGTTTTCCCTTTTGCGTTGCATTACTGAAATAAATGAACTTTTGCACGATATTCTAATTTTTTAAGTATCATCTGTATTTCGTTGTAGTAACGGACCGTTTTGCCCAAAAGAGGTTAAAAACCGTTTAGGTGATATTCCCCTTTTCCAGCTGCACCGACAGCTACTGCAAGCACCAATCTACTGAACTGCAAACCCAGGGAATACTCGAAACTCCCGAACTGGGGACACACGAATAGCTGCTAGCAGACGAACAGGAAAAACCCCCAAGCGGCTTACACTCCTGGCAATCAGTCTCTAACAGCATTCAGTAAATCCTGCCCCAATAATGAGACGACACTTCACTTTGAGGGTTAAGCAGGAACTGATTTACTGGGGCTAACTGCCCGGCTTTTATGCAGGTCTCCCACCTGGTGGACACTCCCCTAGGGGACCAAATGGGGGACTGGGACTCAAAGGGTAAAAGGACCAATCACAGACTTACACATTTCAACCATCCCACAATGCATCACAATCCCTCCTCTCTGCCCTGGAGATAATTGGGAAGTAATTCAATTATCTCCAAAGACAGAGGCAAAACTCCATTAACCACATGGCAGAAAACAAACAGTAAAAGACATAAAATTACTTACAGTTACATTCAGTACATAAAACATATACATTCTAAATATCCCCAGATAGCTCAGATCTGAGCGCACATTATTAAGCGAATGGTGCTCAGACCACACGAATACAGTTTAATCAGTTTAAAGACATGGGATTCCTATCTGGGGCACAACACACTCAAACAAAACTACCGAACACCGGGCCGTTCGTGCGCTTTCCCCCGAACAAGAAGGGAGGTCGGTGGCTTCAGCGATGTTCGCGCAAAACTGTGTCCGATTTCAGTTCCATGAATTAAGCATCGAACACCACTGTGCATTCGCATGTTTAAAATGGCCGCGACCTCGTGTTCGTGATACGAATGGCGGCCACCCAGCATTCGCCAATTAAGCTGCGGTTAACCGCAGCTTCAGGAAGGTTAATTGACGGCACACTCCAGCTCCCAGGTGGTCTATTCATTCGTGCGGTTGTTCGGTAGATTGAATCTACTGAACACCCGGCAGAAAATCACGAATAAGTCTTTTCTGCAGGGAAAAAAATATGTCTTTTAACATGGGGCCATAGTCCAAAGGCAGCAGGCGAGCAACCAGGCTTCTCCAGTGTACAGTGGCGAGGTTGGTTTCGCCACAGTTGTTTATGTGTGTTGGCTTTTTTATGATGAATAAAGATTATTACCTAATAATGATGTTTTAATTGGAGGTAATTCCAGTGGGGTGCAGTTTTCCTCCTGTTTCAGGTGGAATTCTGACCTCATTAGTTCTCTTTTCTCTAGACAAATACACTACACACCCTGTACCTATAATGGGCACAGAGTGACTAAAACATAGGAAGAATCTGGGGACCTCCATAAAATGTCCATCTTCAGCCATGGGATTCCTATCTGGGGCACAACACACTCAAACAAAACTACCGAACACCGGGCCATTCGTGCGCTTTCCCCCGAACAAGAAGGGAGGTCGGTGGCTTCAGCGATGTTCGCGCAAAACTGTGTCCGATTTCAGTTCCATGAATTAAGCATCGAACACCACTGTGCATTCGCATGTTTAAAATGGCCGCGACCTCGTGTTCGTGATACGAATGGCGGCCACCCAGCATTCGCCAATTAAGCTGCGGTTAACCGCAGCTTCAGGAAGGTTAATTGACGGCACACTCCAGCTCCCAGGTGGTCTATTCATTCGTGCGGTTGTTCGGTAGATTGAATCTACTGAACACCCGGCAGAAAATCACGAATAAGTCTTTTCTGCAGGGAAAAAAATATGTCTTTTAACATGGGGCCATAGTCCAAAGGCAGCAGGCGAGCAACCAGGCTTCTCCAGTGTACAGTGGCGAGGTTGGTTTCGCCACAGTTGTTTATGTGTGTTGGCTTTTTTATGATGAATAAAGATTATTACCTAATAATGATGTTTTAATTGGAGGTAATTCCAGTGGGGTGCAGTTTTCCTCCTGTTTCAGGTGGAATTCTGACCTCATTAGTTCTCTTTTCTCTAGACAAATACACTACACACCCTGTACCTATAATGGGCACAGAGTGACTAAAACATAGGAAGAATCTGGGGACCTCCATAAAATGTCCATCTTCAGCCATGGGATTCCTATCTGGGGCACAACACACTCAAACAAAACTACCGAACACCGGGCCATTCGTGCGCTTTCCCCCGAACAAGAAGGGAGGTCGGTGGCTTCAGCGATGTTCGCGCAAAACTGTGTCCGATTTCAGTTCCATGAATTAAGCATCGAACACCACTGTGCATTCGCATGTTTAAAATGGCCGCGACCTCGTGTTCGTGATACGAATGGCGGCCACCCAGCATTCGCCAATTAAGCTGCGGTTAACCGCAGCTTCAGGAAGGTTAATTGACGGCACACTCCAGCTCCCAGGTGGTCTATTCATTCGTGCGGTTGTTCGGTAGATTGAATCTACTGAACACCCGGCAGAAAATCACGAATAAGTCTTTTCTGCAGGGAAAAAAATATGTCTTTTAACATGGGGCCATAGTCCAAAGGCAGCAGGCGAGCAACCAGGCTTCTCCAGTGTACAGTGGCGAGGTTGGTTTCGCCACAGTTGTTTATGTGTGTTGGCTTTTTTATGATGAATAAAGATTATTACCTAATAATGATGTTTTAATTGGAGGTAATTCCAGTGGGGTGCAGTTTTCCTCCTGTTTCAGGTGGAATTCTGACCTCATTAGTTCTCTTTTCTCTAGACAAATACACTACACACCCTGTACCTATAATGGGCACAGAGTGACTAAAACATAGGAAGAATCTGGGGACCTCCATAAAATGTCCATCTTCAGCCATGGGATTCCTATCTGGGGCACAACACACTCAAACAAAACTACCGAACACCGGGCCATTCGTGCGCTTTCCCCCGAACAAGAAGGGAGGTCGGTGGCTTCAGCGATGTTCGCGCAAAACTGTGTCCGATTTCAGTTCCATGAATTAAGCATCGAACACCACTGTGCATTCGCATGTTTAAAATGGCCGCGACCTCGTGTTCGTGATACGAATGGCGGCCACCCAGCATTCGTCAATTAAGCTGCGGTTAACCGCAGCTTCAGGGAGGTTAATTGCTGGCACACTCCAGCTCCCAGGTGGTCTATTCATTCGTGCGGTTGTTCGGTAGATTGAATCTACTGAACACCCGGCAGAAAATCACGAATAAGTCTTTTCTGCAGGGAAAAAAATATGTCTTTTAACATGGGGCCATAGTCCAAAGGCAGCAGGCGAGCAACCAGGCTTCTCCAGTGTACAGTGGCGAGGTTGGTTTCGCCACAGTTGTTTATGTGTGTTGGCTTTTTTATGATGAATAAAGATTATTACCTAATAATGATGTTTTAATTGGAGGTAATTCCAGTGGGGTGCAGTTTTCCTCCTGTTTCAGGTGGAATTCTGACCTCATTAGTTCTCTTTTCTCTAGACAAATACACTACACACCCTGTACCTATAATGGGCACAGAGTGACTAAAACATAGGAAGAATCTGGGGACCTCCATAAAATGTCCATCTTCAGCCCCCAGTGATGGTGACTAACGTCATAATATATTTCTAAAACATTTCCAAGCTAATTGTCTTTAGGATCATTCTAGGTTTCCACTGGCTGCTACATTGTGTAATACTATTAACAGTTAAATGACCTGATGGTGTATGAATTGAAAAATATACATAATTAAATATAAATGCAGTACTCCCAGTCAGAAAACAATCTGGCAAAAGAGTACAGAGAGGGTTATAGTGGTACTAAAAGGGCTTAACCCTAAAACATACAGAAGATACAAAAGATAAAGAGATGAGGGAGGAGCATCCCTAAACGGGTAGCAAGTCCCATCAAAACCAGTACTCCTATAGAACACTATATATAGAGACTTGCAAAAACTGTGTCTCAGACAAGGTACAAAAATAATAAAGTTTTATTGATAATAAGAATCAGCGTTAAAAGACTAAGCACCAAGTGTCAAAAAATACACCAGACTGCTAACCTATAGAAAAATGGAAAAATACTGAGAAAAAATCCAGCTCAATTTAACACCAACTAGTAACAGAGTTATGTTATAAATTGGATACTTCATAAATAGTTCACTCAAAGTAACAGAGTGACTAGTGAAGAACGTAGTAACATGAATAACAAAAGTAGCAAAAAGTCTTTACTCATAGTATAATTAGAAATAGCTGTAAAGATCCCAAATCGCTGCCTCAAAAGGGCATATGAGAGCCCTTGAAACTGAAAGGAAATAACTTTTCTGTGACCACCCTGTTAATAGAGATCCAAAAAATATGGGAAATATTTGGATGATTGCTACATACGATACAGGATGGTCTGAGGTGAGAAAGGGCCTCGATAGATTTTGGCCAATTCTTTTGAATGATGTACATCTAAAAAAGGTTCTAGGTCCACGTATTAATATTACTGCTAGAAGAGGGCGCAATATTCGCAACCTTTTAGTGCCCAGCCATTTGTCTGTTAAATCACATTTGAAGGACACATGGTTGGGCAATCCACCTATTGACTCCTATGGCTGTGGCAGGTGCGTGGCCTGTAAGTATATTCTTAAAGAATCAAAAATGGTGAGTGACAGCACAGGCCAAGGCTCAATAAAAATCAGAAACTTCTTTAATTGTAACACAAAGGGCCTGGTATATCTGCTGTCATGCTCATGCGGACAAAAATACATAGGTAAGACATTTAGAGCCTTCAAAGAAAGGATTATGGATCATGTAAGGTCTCCTAAGAATCGCTTTGAGACACCCATTTCAAGACACCTCAAGGAACACCATCAGGGTGATCCTAGTAATTTAAAGTTTTGTGGCTTTGAGTGGGTTAAGAGACATACGAGATGTGGAGATTATGATTGATTTCTAAAACAGAGGGAATCTAGATGGATTTTTAGGCTTAAAACATTACATCCCTTAAGTCTCAATGAGGGTTCTCTTTTGCCCCTTTCATTTAATTTATTTTTATCTTAATCGAGGGGGCCTTTCTTTCTAATTTACTTTATAGTGATCTCATAATTACACTTATCTGTATTTTTTTATGGTCATCCTATTTATTTTATTATTTTTTCTATTTACTTTATACATATATACACAGTATAACAAAATGTTTTCTGTCCTCTAGACATATGGGATTTTTTGATATATACAGTACTATTTTGGTCACTACCAATGTGTCTTTGAACGTTACAAGACCATTGGGTTTACATTGTTATGATCTTGTTGATCCACGATTGATATATTTTAAATTTTAATATATTTTTAATTTTAATCTTATTTGCCTGTTAATTATAATTTTTTACGGTTGAGTATTTATGTCCCTTTCCTCCCCCTCTTCATTATTTTTCCAGTCTACTCTCTAATACATAACTCCTATTGGGTCATTTGATAAAAGTATGCTTTAATGAATTTAAGACATTGTGAGTTAATGTGATAGAGTGCTTCAACAGTTCTTCAACAGTTTGCCTTTAGGGGGCGCCTGGTGATACTAATGAGGATGTAGGCACACTGCCGTTTGAAGTGTGCTGAGCGCATGTGCGGCAAGACTGTTACACGCATGCGTGTCCTCTTCCGGGATCTGTCTGAACGCTGACCTCTGGCACCTCCCACCGCCGATATGTATTGGCGGTTGGAATAGAGATACAGCCCACTAATTTAAAAGTGGGTTTTGGTGCCAGGTCTATATATGGGGATGGGGGGTAAGTGGATCTCTCTTGCTTATTTGTGCCCTTGAGAAAGGCGATCATTATCGCCGTAACGCGCGTCGGGCTGTGGGTGTTTTGTCATGTTTTTCAGACTGCTTTATATGTAGCTTGTTATACTGTAACACGCTACACCTATTTAGGGACTCCCCTTCTTTTTGCCGGTTGAGTCTCTATATCTTGTACACTAGTTTTGGAGCTGTGAGAACCCTCTATACCACTTCTTACTTTATTTTCATTTATCTTTTTCTTCCTGTCCTTTCAATTCACTCATCTTTTTTTATATATACAGTGCTATTTTAGCAAGAGCGAATGTATCATTTAGTAGGTCAGTAGGATTTGTAATTACTTTGTACATAGATAGTGGATATACAAGAGGGAATACTGCTCTGTTTGGCCATAACTCCATTAATTTGGATCAATCTGGGATCTTTACAGCTATTTCTCATTATACTATGAGTAAAGACTTTTTGCTACTTTTGTTATTCATGTTGCTACATTCTTCACTAGTCACTCTGTTACTTTGAGTGAACTATTTACGAAGTATCCAATTTATAACATAACTCTGTTACTAGTTGGTGTTAAATTGAGCTGGATTTTTTCTCAGTATTTTTCCATTTTTCTATTGGTTAGCAGTCTGGTGTATTTTTTGACACTTGGTGCTTAGTCTTTTAACATCTTTTTTTATTATCAATAAAACTTTATTATTTTTGTACCTTGTCTGAGACACATTTTTTTGCAAGTCTCTATATATAGTGTTCTATAGAGGGTACTGGTTTTGATGGGACTTGCTTCCCATTTTGGGATGCTCCTCCCTCATCTCCTTATCTTTTGTATCTTCTGAAAAATATACCTGCCTGAAGACAGCTTAGTTCTCAACAAGGTATCTAAAAATGGATGTCGTGGCTATGCTGCTGCACCTCCTCTGAATGATGGGCTTTACATATTGTAGTTCCTAACATTTTGGTGGCTAGTAGTTAAAGGACCACTATAGTGCCAGGAAAACAAACTCATTTTCCTGGCACTATAGTGCCCTGAGGGTGCCCCCAGCCTCAGGGTCCTACTCCCGCTGGGCTGAAGGGGGAGGAAGGGGGTTAAACACTCTCCTCCTTCGGTCGTCATCGGCTGAATGCGAATGCGCGGCAAGAGCCGCATGCGCATTCAGCCAGTCCATAGGAAAGCATTCTCAATGCTTTCCTATGGATGCTGGCATCTTCTCACTGTGAAAATCACTGTGAGAAGCGCGGAAGCGCCTCTTGCGGCTGCCAATGAGACAGCCACTAGAGGCTGGATTAACCCATATGTAAACATAGCAGTTTCTCTGAAACTGCTATGTTTACATCAGGCAGGGTTAATCCTAGATGGACCTGGCACCCAGACCACTTCGTTAACCTGAAGTGGTCTGGGTGCCTATAGTGGTCCTTTAAGTCGACCAACAACAATGAATAAAAGTTTAAATAAATTCTACACAATATTTTACATGCACCATGAGACCTGCTACTCAGTATGTGTCGTTTAGAGAAATGACTTCTTATACTTTGGTTTTGTTTCCCCAGGAAAACTGGAGATGTGATACAAGAAAATTCCGATGTAATAGTTGGCTGTGATGGAGCTTTTTCTGTTGTAAGAAAGCAATTAATGCGACGGCCACGCTTCAATTACAGTCATGTTTATATTCCTCACGGTTACAAGGAATTGACAATTCCACCAAAGAATGGGGAGGTAATATGCAAATTCAAATATTCACACATAATTTATAAATGTAATTGAGACAGCTAGAGTGCATGAAAAAATGTTCATGTTTTCGTTAATTCGGTAAGACCAAAGTTCGGTCTTATCTCTAGTCAACTGATATTCTGTGGACGCCATTATTGATTTTTTTTTTTTTGGCAGACACTATTATTGTTTTTTTATTAATATTATTATTATTATTATTATTTTATTACAATGAGAAGCCACTGGCTTCTCACTGCTTTGCATACATGTCTCCACACACAACATATTATGTCTGTTAAACAAAGAGCAGTCAGCCCATGGTTGTTTTCTTCAATGTCCTAATGGCGCTGACGGAAGTTCAGTCAGCAAGCCATTCGATCATACATCTTTATTGATGTATTTGCATTTAAATGCTGACTAAATGAACAAAAACAGTTTTACTAGATTTGGCATCTTTCCTGATATGATTTCACAAGTCTACATATTGAAAACAGAATAACCCAATTAAGATTAATATACCTAAGTGGGACTGTATTAATTGATACAATGAGAAACTGAAAACCATGCGATTTTTGTCTCCTTATTTGCTTTATCAAATTACAAAACTTTTTTGAAAATGTTTTCTGTATTCAGAAATAATGACATTTAAAATATAGTATTCTTTAATCAGATTTATCTGATAACCCCTTTGTTATGACTGCCATGTCTTTTATGTCTTCATCACTTATTCATTTGGTGATGATCAGCATAAAGGCTATGATGACAGTCTTAGCCAGATTTCTCATAATGTTGCAAAGGCCATCTGATCAGGGTTGCCACTGCTGGCAGCCTTGGTCACTGGTGGTACTCCTTTTTGCCTGACACCTGTGGTGGCAAGTCCTCTCTTCCAGGCATGCAGCCGGACAATTTAAAGGAGAGCTGTCATCTGCTTCATAGTCCTGCATGACCTTCTGTTCTCTCTTCTACTTCAAGTAACTGAAGAGGAATAATACAAAGTAACAAGTGATTGATGGGGCAGATTAGAGAGGAACAAGTGATGGATGGAGGAAGAAAAGAGAACAATTGAGTGAAGCAGGGGGAGAGAAAAGAGAAACAAGTGAGGGATGCAGAGAGAAGAGGGGAGCAAGTGAGGAATGGAGGGGAAGAAGAGGGGAACAAGTGAGGTAAGGTAGAATGAGAAAAGCGGAAAAATTAGAAAATGGGAGGTTATGGTGAAAGGAGATAAGGAACACATGTGAGGAAGAGATAAATAAATGGAGGGGGTTGAGTGAGTTGCAAAGTAGCAGATGGGAATTGGAAAAACTCAACTGCATACATGCACATTCACACAAACACACTCCTGCTTGCACAAAATGGCACTCTACAAAATTGCACCACAAAGTCACAGACTAGCACTTCTAAATAATACACCCGTCATTCACATGTACTCGCTAACACTCCTTACATATATGATCCTACTTTTACGTGATAGTCACACATTGCCATTCAGCCATCTAATCAAATTTTTATTTATTTATTTATAAAATATTTGACCAGGAAGTGCATCAACCTTACATATATGATGTGCTGGGGGCATTGCGGAAACTGTCATTAAGGCAGTTTTCTAATTCTCCAAATAATGGATCTTGTCAATCAGATGAGATGGTGATAATCAGATCACTGTTGTTGATTTTACATGGAACGCCTGGTGCATGCTGATTGTGGCATGTACCAGGTAACTCACATGACTGCACATCCCATTTTGGTATGTATAGATATATTGTAAACAAAAAAAGTCCTATCTGTCCTTTAAAACAGCATGTATTGTATATAAGTGCACCAAAAACATAACACAAGTGCCAAAGAGTCCTGGACATTAATACATATAATTTTGTAAAAGCATCTGTCATGAAGGAAATATTATTTGTATCAGGAATATTTTTTTAATTGTCTGTATTAAAGGGGTTGGTGTCATTTATTTGTTTCGTTACATACAGTGAGGATGATCCCCTGCTGATTTTGAACGTTTGCCCACTGACAAAGAAATGATCAGTCTATAATTTTAATGGTAGGTGTATTTTAACAGTGAGGGACAGAATAACAAAAAAGAAATCCACCTCCTGTTTCAGCCGATGCCCATGCTCTCACACCACACAAGGCAACCGATCAAAACATACAAAAAAATCACTGACAGTGCATTTGTTGAATGCCGCAAAGACCTGATACTCACTATGTGGAAACAGAGGGGTGTGCCGACCTTCCAGCAGTGGGTGGCTGAGGTGGAGAGGATCAATGCCATGGAGACACTGACCGCAGCCCTGAGAGGCACGGCTGATAAATGTGCTCTGTTGTGGGCCCCGTGGTAGGAATTTGCATCGTAGCAGGACGGGACACCTTAACTGACAGAGCCAGATGACCCATACCGGTACTCATGGTTCAGGCTCCAATGTAGGTACCAACTAATATGGAACCAAGATCCCTTCCCACCCCCCCATCCCCCTTTTTTAAATGTATTTATTTTTTATTTTTTATCCTTTCCTGCTTCACTCCCTTTCCATTTTGCACTCTCCCCTTTCCCCTCTCCCATCCACCCATCACCTGTGTGCTCTCTCTTCTTAATTGTCTATCCCACTCTGGGATTCAGGAATACCTTAAGCTATGCAGGCTTATTAGCCATGTCCTCTCAAGCGAATATAAGCTAAATGGATTATTGAACACACATATCACACTGCACCTCCCACGAACCCCTCCCATCCCTAACAGAATACACCACCACTGAGCAGATGCTAGACAAAGTAGCAGAGGGCATACCTGATGAGACGATATATAAGTGGAGGAGTGGGAAGTGGGCGGTGTTAGGCTAGGAAAAGCTAATTAATAATGACCATCAGATATATGGACAACGAATCCGTGCAGCTCGATATATAAAAAAAATCACTTCATCCTATAAATCACTTGTTCTTCAGTGGTGGCACTGGCGGATGCGGGGGGGGGGGGCAACGGGGTAATTTCCCCCCATGAGGCTCTCCCCTGCTGACTAATGCAGGGCTGGCCCCCCAAACACACAATGCCCCACACACACATACACTGCCCACCCATGCACACAATACCCCGCCCACACACAGCCCCCATACACACACACATACATAGCCCCCCATACACACATTGCCCCACACACACACTGCCCCATACACACATTGCTCCACACACCCTACACATTCACACACACTGCACCACTCACACATTGCACCACTCTCACACACCACTGCTCCTATGCCATACTACAGCCCCATATCCCAGGAGACCCCAGGTAAGTTGTCAAACTGTCCTTAAACGGTTTGACTACTTACTCTGTGAGGGAGTCCCGGCACTCCTGGCACCATAACTACTACACAGAGCTGTAGTGGTTATTGTGCATAGATTATTTATTTAAATCATCTACAAATGCCCCTCCCAAGATCAGACTCTGGATCCGACACTGAGTGTTGGTGAGACCCTTAACGAAATATCAATAAAGCTTAACAAACAAGAAAAAGGAATGGGGAAGCAAAGATAGGGGAAGAGTGATGTGGAGTGATTATGAAAGGTAACTGTTACGATGCATGTCTACACTAAAAATATGACTGCTAAACTGTCAACTGGAACTAGCTCCTTAATGTCGATTCATATTGTTTTTGTTAAAAACATTCCTGCATGTATGTGCATAAACACACCCGTTTTGTTTGTACTGAAAATAAAGAAAATAAAGATTGTCAAAAGAAAAAGTGAAATAAGTATTTGATCCCCTATCAGTCAGCAAGATTTCTGGCTCTCTGGTGTCTTTCATACGGGTAACGAGCTGAGATTAGGAGCACTCTCTTAAAGGGAGTGCTCCTAATCTCAGCTCGTTACCTGTATAGAACACACCTATCCACAGAAGCAATCAATCAGATTCCAAACTCTCCACCATGGCCAAGACCAAAGAGCTGTCCAAGGATCAAGGACAAGATTGTGCTACAAGACCATTGCCAAGCAGCTTGTTGAGAAGGTGACAACAGTTGGTGCGATTATTCGCAAATGGAAGAAACACAAAATAACTGTCAGTCTCCCTCGGTCTGATGCTCCATGCAAGATCTCACCTCGTGGAGTTTCAATGATCTTGAGAACGGTGAGGAATGAGCCCAGAACACATGGGAGTATCTTGTTAATGGTTTCAAGGCAGCTGGTACCATAGTCACCAAGAAATCAATTGGAAACACACTACACCGTGAAGGACCTCAAGTTCCCCCTGTTTAAGAGGCACATGTACAGGCACGTCTAAAGATTGCCAATGAACATCTGAATGATTCAGAGGAGAAAGTGAAAGTGTTGTGGTCAGATGAGACCAAAATCAAGCTCACCATCCAAGAACACCATCCCCACCGTGAAACATGGAGGTGGAAACTTTATGCTTTGGGGGTGTTTTCTGCGAAGGGGAAAGGACAACTGCACCACATCAAAAGGACGATGGACGGGGCCACGTACTGTCAAATCTTGGATGAGAACCTCCTTTCCTCAGCCAGGGCATTGAAAATGGTTGTGGATGTGTATTCCAGCATGACAATGTGTTTTTCTGTTTGTTTGTTTGTTTTTGTTATTCTGTCTCTCACTGTTAAAATTCATCTACCATTAAAGATATAGATTGATCATTTCTTTGTCAGTGGGCAAACGTTCAAAATCAGCAGGGAATCAAATACTTTTTTTCCCTCACTGTAGGGCCCTTGAAAAGAATAACTTAAATTATGGTGGAACAAACCTGTAGGTCAAATTCAAGGTTATGTTTTTGTTCACAATGTAGACAAATGCCTCCATCCTTAAGAGGTTAAAGTAACTTGGTAAGTTTGTAGAGATGGATATATTACTAAAATAGTTTAGAAGAGAGAAAAAAGGAAGTGTTTGACTACTTCAGAAATGCTGAATGTTTATTATGTCTCAAAAAAGAAATGTTAGATACAAATCTTTTAACCATTTGTTAAAAAAGCAAATGTTTTAAACATGATCAGCTTATTGATAATGATCAACAGCAGCACTTTCAAAAGGAATACACATTTTGCAACTCATTTCATTTTAATTCTTTAAAGTTTGCCATGGAACCAAACTATCTTCATATCTGGCCACGAAACACATTTATGATGATTGCCCTTCCTAATCTGGTAAGTGTAATAGATCTTTATGAGGATAAGTGTGTATATATGTGATAGAACTTGACTCAGAGTTGAATTATTTTAGTTCAACAGTATGAAAAGCTGAACTTGAGTTCAATATTACTGTTGACTTACCAATATTACTATGTACTTGTGGCATTCTTGGAGAGTTGCCTCTTGTGGGGAATGTTTTTTTTTTTTTTTAAATATGCCTGTGGATAGACATGACTGCACAGGTGTTTTCTATATGCATGATCCTCCTGTAAGGTCCTGGTCCAATATTTGATGTATCTGTGCGTAAGTCTGGTAGTAATAGTTCCTATTCCATTACTGACACACCCGTATCAAAATCAGGAGATAATCAACATTCTAGATATCTTCTTCATAATACAAGGACACTTACCAACGAAAGCGTACTAAAGTTATCTGGCGCTCAGCAGACTAGGCATTCCTGTCAAAGTCAGAACAGTCGCTAAAATTGACACATCTGCGTCAGATTCAGGCTAAACTGTTTAATTCATGTGCAGCACCATTAGCACTAGATTGCAGTAGTGTAATTCTGGTCATCATCCATTCTAAAACAATGTGATCTTTGAGCCTTTTATTTTATTTAGTTGGCTATCTGCATGGCACAATGTGCATTTGCAAAACTGTTGCAATTATGATGGAAGTCCCTAGCCCTATATACACTAGTTTTGACTTCTAGACAGTGTCCTTTCATGGTCTCTAGATCATTAAATGTTTTTTCCTGACCCTGATTGCTATTCCAGTGTTCAGTGTCCGTGCTTATCCCTGACTCTGATTTTGCGTTGCACCATTTTTCTATGTTCCTGACTCACGCTGCATTGCTCTTTGTGTTCCAGACTCTGCTTATATCTGACTCTGATTATGCCTTGCACCACTATTGTTCCAGTTTTTGTTATATACCAACCGGGCACACATTTGCTTTGTTCTGTCCAACATGACCTCATTAGTTGTTTAATATTAGATCTTTCCTATTCCCGCCTAGCTTAAAATCTGGCCATTTTAAGGTCTGGTAGTATGCCAATAACTTTTCCCATCTTTGTCTTTGCTTAGAATGCTGATTTATACCTTTAAAAAAAAAAAAAAAAAAAAAGATATGTTTATGTTAATATGTGCAGTGTGAGAAATAATTTTGTAAGGGGGGTTTAATGAAAACATACTTGAATAGCCAAAATGTGCTGACACAAGTCATGTTTTATTCTATCTATTTATTTAAAGTGGTAATTATTAACAATGTGATTTGACATAAAGGATAACATAATACTGAGCAGTGACCTGACCTCTGGGGTCTATTGATAAATGCTACTGCACAGAAAGGGTTTAAAAGTTACATGTACCGCACTATTAGCAAATTCCTCAAATCATCTGTAAATCTGAGAACAATTCCAGAGTCTAATGACATATGTGATCACCACAGTGGTACTTTAGGATTCCAAATTATAAATTAGATTGTGCAAGTGAAGAAATCTAAAATGCTATAGTGCAAAAATAAATAAATAAGTATATTAATATTTTTTTAAATGTTCCCCGTTTCTTCAGAATAAAGTTTAAACCACCCAGAGTGGATGTTGTATATAATAACTGGATCTTCAGTATGTGATAGTCACCTTTCATTCTCACTTTAAGGCAGACATTCTAGAATTAAAGTCAACCCTATTTCCCCATAATAAAAATACATATAATATAATCAATAAAAAATATATATATATAAATATGTATATATATATATATATCTATATATATATATATCTACATATATATATATATATATATATATATATATATATATATATATATATATATATATATATATATATATATATATATATATATATATATATATATATAGCCAGAAAGTCTATATACACAAAGCTACATGGATTTTAGTTGCAATAACAACATACACTTTACAAAGTCATTCTGGCATTAGGTGTGAAGATAACACTTGTTATTTTACTTACCTAGCTAGTGGTTCTTATGTTTAGCTTAGCATATTATTCCTAGCCTGTATATGTTAGCGTATTTAATAGAGAGTATTTATTTTGTAAAAAAAAAATAATACAAATATTTTTTAAATGGTGCAGTACTCCCCCACATATATGTTTTTTTATTATGTATGCTTTTGTTTTATCTAATACACCCTTTTTTGGCTACTGAATGTGTGTTATGCTGGCACCAAAATAAAAATATGATTGACAGAAAACAAACAAACATATTCTTACACCTCAGTATGTGAATATCAAAATTATGTAGAAGAAAAACGACTACAGGTATAAGTAGTTAAATGATTTGACTCCTCACATTTAGCGGTTGCCAGGGCACTCCTGCTACCATAACTACTAGTGTTTATGATAATTGGTGTGTTGATTTAACAGTTGTCGGTGTATACATTTTGTATACATTCTGATGTAGAATACTTGCACAAAAAAAGATCCAGCTAATTACACATTTTATGTATTTTCGTTGTAATTGTATTTATTCCTTTTAAATTCTCACAATGGAGGTTTAGACTGATTACATTTTGAATTAATCCAAAAGAAACATTTTACAAATTGCAAAGTTTATATGACTTTTGAAGTTTGTGTATTCCTACAGGATAAATCTTTTACATGCACTTTGTTCATGCCGTTTGAAGACTTTGAAAAGTTAAGCACAGGGGAAGATGTAATGGATTTCTTCAAAACATTTTTTCCAGACTCAATTGGTTTAATTGGAGAGTATGTATCCTTTGATTTCTCGATGTGCATATATATTTTTAATAATCTAATTATGTTATATGTTTTTTTTTATTTATTTTTGTTGCGCAGATAATATACAAAAGAAGCTTGCATCGCCACGACAGCGGAGCAAACAATGCATTTTCGAACATGTTATGACAGTGGCATGGCATTTATATTATGTGCAAAAACTTTTGTTTTTTGTTGAGTAAATCATGCTAGTCAGGTATGTCTAGAATAAATATCAAATTACGTGTAACCGTTCTGGAAGCAAAACTAGACAAAGGTACTAAAAAGAAAAAAAGTTTATAAAAGTAACTAATGAAAACTTTTGATACCAAGTTATGTCTATTGTGAGAACATTGAAGTGCTACTTAACACCCTTGCTGAACAGGAATTATGAGCAGTAAGTGCCATGAGGCCCATGCACAGCTTTAATGCATATAAGATAAATGCGATCGATGAGTAGTTAAACTATGATTGGTGCTTTGACTCGCTTATACTAAGACTAGAATGAAAAATAAACAGTAGCTGTACATCTTAGCTACGGATTTCCTTGAGGCCTTCCTCCGAGTTCATACTTCATAAAATAATAGGTAAGGCAAAACATAATAAAAATGCAAACAGTGCACATAGGTAGGAGCTAACTGTATGGCAACTAGTAGTGGGCTCAGGATGATTAGTCCAGTTTCAGCTGACGCCCTGTTTCATCAGTTGTGGGTGACAGCCTGGATGCTCTGTGAAACAGGAGTTGAGTGTGGGGTCCCCCCAGCCCCAGGCCGGTACCGAGGTCTGCATCATGGATCCTTCGCCTTTAATGGTCCGGGCAGCAGCTCAGGATCTCTTCCCTGCATATCAAGCGTGTCCCAGAGGAAATTCGTCCCGAGAGTGTGGACTGAGGCCCAGATAAGTGTTAGTGGGCGGCAATGTGTCTGCTTGGTTGTTGGAGCTTCCTTAGTTTCTTCCCTCTTGGCCTCCATGTCTCCCAGATAGCTGCATGACGTATTTGAGGTCCCAGTCTAGGGGTATGTTTAGTAGTAGCCCGTTGGATGTTGGATTTTGCTGCTTGTTCACACACTTTTACTGCAGGTGATGTCGCAGTAGTGCCTCCGAAAGCCAACCGTAGCGTTTTAGTTAGTTTTTTTTTAAATTTATTTTTGTTGCGCAGATAATATACAAGAGAAGCTTGCATCGCCACGACAGCGGAGCAAACAATGCATTTTCGAACATGTTATGACAGTGGCATGGCATTTATATTATGTGCAAAAACTTTTGTTTTTTGTTGAGTAAATCATGCTAGTCAGGTATGTCAGGTATGGACAGGGAGCTTTCAGGTATGCTAGTCAGGTATGGACAGGGAGCTTTTGGTCAAGCTTGAGCCCTCTGTGCGTGATTGCACTTTGGCCCAGAGCTGTAACCAGATTCGCTCAAAGGCCTAATTAATTCTCTCTGCATGGTATAGGCTTCGGTGGCGAGACCACTGGATTATCCGAGTCTTTTAGTTGGATTCGGTGCTGCTCTCCAAATGGGGGACCGGGATAACTCCCACCGGTCCGGGGGGGGGGGGGGGGGTAAAAGGGCAGTCGCTTTAAATGTTGTCGGCGTTAGCAGGTTCAGGCCTGGGAAATCGCCTGTTTCTCCCTTCCAAGGGTCACTACAGGCTTAGGCTTCGATACACTTCAAGCCATGAGTTGTGAGATAAGGCTCCAGACAGGCATGAGACAGCCCCACCGCATGCAGGGACAGTTGCTTAGTCTCTTAGATACCGTCTGAGGGTATATTCCCCTTGTTGGGGCTAGTTTTGTTAGAGTTTCATGAGGCCAGTCAGGCCTCGCCCCTATGTTATATGTTTTATACACATATATTTAATATTTCAGTAGAGAATGAAAATATACACTATAAATAAGTTTAATAACAAAGTTTGTTCCAGAATAAAGGACAAGTAACCAAATACAACTCAAATAGAATCAATATCCCTCTTTGAGAACAATAATTTTTTTAAATTTTTTTTCGAAAAACAGTGCTACAGAGCATGTATTTTGCATAGTTATACATGGGATAAACAATAATGGGAAAGTCTTAACATTAAGGGTGGACAGATATCCTGTCAGGTAGTTGTGTGGGAGATGAAGCAGTGAGGATGGATGGCCTGACAAATGCATTTTTTATGCTGAGTGAATTCAGTACCAGAAATCCCATGGTAATGGTTGTCAGTCATAGTAGTGAGAACAGAAACTTTGGGGATTAACAAATCTAAGTTCTGTTATGCGGGGGGGGGAAGGGTGGGGGAGTGAGTTAGGAGTTGGTTTTCTGTTAGTCTAGTCAGCTTTTAGGAAGTGTAGCCAGGGGCCCCAGGTACGTTTATTTGTACTATAGGAGTGCGACCTGGAGTAGTGTATTTCCTCTAAAAGGCGTATGGAGTCAACTTTATTGATCCATGCTCGGATAGTAGGTGCCTCTGTTTTTTTCCAGTGGCTAGGGATGAGAGCGTTTGCAGCTGTGAGTAGGTGTGTGGTTAAGGATCTCATACTCTTGGGGACCGATGATGGGAGGTGGAGGAAGAGTGCACTTTCTGGAGATTGAGGCAGTTGAATGTTGGTGATGGTATGAATCATCTTAATGATTTTGGACCAGTAGGTACACATGACTGGACAAGACCACCATATGTGGCTTGGGGTTCCCCAAGGGTGGGGACATCTCCAACACTGCGCAGAGGCGTTTGGGAAGATTGTGTTTATTTTGGACGGGGTGAGGTGCCACCTGGATAGCCGTTTAAAGTTCCCTTCCTGTGTGTGCGTGCTCATGCTTGTCTTGTGTACGTTGGAAAATATGTGTTTCCAGTCTGTTTGCGTTAGGGAGAGGTTGAGCTCGGATTCCCAGGATTTTGTGTATTTGGGTAGGGCGGGCGATATTTCCGTTTGCATTAGTTTGTATAGGAGGGAGAGGTGCTTCGTTTTGATATTTCTGAAAGCACAGCGTTGTTCAAATGAGGTAAGTGGCCAGTGCCCCTGGAGAATGTTGGGGGTGGTTGATAGGAAGTGGGTGAGTTGAGAGTGACGGAATTGTTGTAGGGTCGAGGGTTGTGTATCTCCCCAATTTGCATTGGGTGGTTATCTTGGTCATCTAGTAGGGTTCGCAGTTGGAGGTAGTAGGTGTGTGGGAACGCAGTAAAGGAGGAAGGGGAGAGGCCCGGAGGGAATTGAGGGTTGTAAGTCAATGGGTTGTAAGTCAATGAGGGTTGTAAGTCAATGGGTATAGGGGAGACGGGTGAGGGGATATGCCCAGTTTACTTCTTATTTGCGACCACACTTTAAGGGTGGGTATGATTGTGGGGTGCTTTGCGTGGGCTTGCAAGAGTGAGGCTTTTCCTGTTTGTTGCCACAGGATAGTGAAGAGGGGATGTTGAAAGGCAGATTTCTCAAGGAGCACACGGTGTTTGGGATTGTTGGGAATGGTCCATTCATAGACCCTATGGAGCATAGTAGCCTTATAGTACAGTTCTACATCCGGGAGGCCCAGGTCACCTTGGAGTTTGTGGTTTGTAAGGGTGTTGTAGCCTAGGAGGGGAGTGCGACCATATAAAGCGGGTAAAGGTCTTCTTAATGTCGGTAAAGAAGGATGCCGATAGTGTAATGGGGAGGGTTTGTAGAAGGTAGAGAAGTTTGGGGAGGACATTCATTTTGATAATATTGATGCGGCATAGCCAACCGAAGTGTAGTTTGTGCCATTTGGTCAGATCATGAGAGATAGTCTGTACCAGGGGTGGGAAGTTTAGATCATATAAGTCTGTGAGGTGCATTGGTAGATGTACTCCCAGGTATTTGACATGCCTGGGCACCCAGAGGAAAGGAAATGAGTTTCTAAGGGAGGTTTTGGCGGTACTGGTGAGGACCAGGGGGAGGATTTCGCTTTTCGAGTAATTGACTTTGAAGTTAGAGACCCTATGATACGAGGTGATTTCCTGCAGGATTTGTGGCATAGAGGTCGTCAGTTGTGTGACCGTGAACAACAGGTCATCTGCGAAGGCCACTATTTTATATTCGTGGTCTTGCACCTTAAAACCGTGAATGGCCGGGTTGTCCCTAATCCCTTGAAGGAAGGGTTCCATGATAAGTACAAATAGAAGTGGTGACAGCGGCACCCCTGTCTCGTGCCACTGGTGATTGGGAATGGGTCGGATAGTTGGCCATTTACTCTAAAGCGTGCTTGCGTCTTGGAGTATATGGAGCGTAGCCATTGTAGCCAGTGGGGGCCGAAACCAGTGGCCTCTAGAGTGGCAAATATGAGGGACCAGTCCACCCTGTCAAACGCTTTTTCAGCATCAATTGCTAGTAACAGACTTTGTGTGTTCGATCTGTGGGCTAGGTGTATGAGGTTGAGTAGCTTAGTGGTGTTGTTTTTAGCTTCACGTGCAGGCACACATCCCTTGAAGGAAGGGTTCCATGATAAGTACAAATAGAAGTGGTGACAGCGGGCACCCCTGTCTCGTGCCACTGGTGATTGGGAATGGGTCGGATAGCTGGCCATTTACTCTAATGCGTGCTTGCGTCTTGGAGTATATGGAGCGTAGCCATTGTAGCCAGTGGGGGCCGAAACCAGTGGCCTCTAGAGTGTCAAACGCTTTTTCAGCATCAATTGCTAGTAACAGACTTTGTGTGTTCGATCTGTGGGCTAGGTGTATGAGGTTGAGTAGCTTAGTGGTGTTGTTTTTAGCTTCACGTGCAGGCACAAATCCCTTGAAGGAAGGGTTCCATGATAAGTACAAATAGAAGTGGTGACAGCGGGCACCCCTGTCTCGTGCCACTGGTGATTGGGAATGGGTCGGATAGTCAGGGTGGACTAGTCCCTGCAGGAGGGGGCGGAGACGGTTGGCAAGAATCTTGGCAAAACGTTTGAGGTCGTTGTTAATGAGGGAAATTGGACGGTAGCTTCCGTATAGGGAGGTGTCTTTCCCGGGTTTTGAGATGAGGGTAATGTGTGCCTCGAGTGTGGAGTTTGGTAGGATTGGGGATGTGACCAGAGAATTATATGCTGTCACAAAGGGAGTGGCAAGCAGGTCTGAAAATGTCCTATAGTATTTGGTGGTAAAGCCATCTGGGCCGGGGCTCTTCCCTAGAGGAGAGGTGCGTACAGTTTGGAAGTATTCATCTACATGTATCGGTGCCTCTACGTGTTGTATAAGGTTGCTGGGCACTGTCTGCTTGATTCGGGAGGCAAGGTATTGCTCTAGTTCGAGGCGGGATGGTGGGGTTTTACGTATGTTATAGAGGTCGGTATAGAACTCTTGGAAGGCTTTAAGTATATCCGGGAGTTTATGGGATGTGTCCCCCGATGGTGTTTTAATTTTGGATATTAAGGTGGATTGTTTCGTATCTCGAAGTGCGTTGGCTAGAAGGTGACCGCATTTGCCGCCTTGGGAGTAATATGAGTGTTTAGTAAAAAGCGTCTGCCGTTTGATTCTGGCGTGCATAATTTGTTGGAGTTCTGACCTTTTCTCAGTGAGTAATTTGTACGTGTCTAATGTGTTGTTGCGTTTGTGGGAGTTTTTCAGGGTTCTAATTTCCGTTAGTAATAAGGTGGCTTTTTCGTTACGTTGTCTTTTGAGTTTGGAGGCCACCGCTATGAGGTGGCCCCGCAGGACACATTTATGTGCCTCCCAAAGGGTGGTGGGTGATGTAGAGGGTTGAGCATTTTCTTGGAAGTAGTGCTTGATAGCGGTGCGGGCATTATCAGTGGCTTCAGTATTGTTTAGCAGTAGGTCGTTCAGTTTCCAATGAAAGGATTGAGGTGGTAGGCTAGGGATTTGAATGGCAAGAGACAGGGGCGCGTGATCCGACCAATTGATGGGACCATATTCACATGATTGTACCAAGTGAAGAAACTGATGTTGTGTGAATAGCATGTCAATGCGTGAGTATGTTTTAGTTGCATGTGAGTAGAATGAGTAGTCTCTGGCATTGGGGTGTGTGGTGCGCCAGATGTCGAATAGGCATGTGTTATCTAGAAGTGAAGTGATATTTGGTATATTTGGTGCACAGAAACATCGTGCAGTGGTTTTGGACTATACAGCAGGGGACACATTATACAGTGATTCTTTTTCATTTAGCCTGTATATGTTCTGCAGAATCTGCATTAAACTGTATTTTCCAAAGTACTGAACGGTTCCAAGGATATACTTTTTATGGGGTTATTGCATGTTTTGGGGTCCCTGTGTGTTTTATGAAACTGTATTATTTCTGGCCAGCAGATAATTGAGCTTTGTGTATTGCAGAAACTCAATTATCTAGCCTGGCCCAGAGGAGGAGTTTTGTGTTGCATAAATTGTGAGTTCTGTGTGCCAGTAAATCAGTCTTGTTCCAGCATTAAGCCTTGGCTCATGTTTGGGGGATTGGAGAAATACACTCTGGGGATTGCTATAATCACTATACTCCCCAGGGTATGATCACTAAGTTCTGCTAAGAGCTTGTTCCTGTTCCTGCTCTCTGGGGAAAGAGAGGTTCACCCACTGGAAGCTGGATCCTGGCCTTGGGTCCAGGGTGGTTGGAGACAGCAGAGACCCCGGCGCAGTTGCATCGCTGGAAGTGGGGTCTGCAGTGCTGATGGTGTCGGTTGGAGTGCTTGGAGTCCTCGGCAAGCTCTAGGAGCATCGATTGGCGGAGGTACTCAGTCGGAGTGCCAGCGTTCCGTCACAAATACCCTCTGTGAATTTCTCCACCATGTGAAGATATTTGTTAAGTGATTTGCCCTGTCTTCTATTAGGGAGGTACAGATTGACTAGTGTGATCATGTTGTTACCGATTTGTCCTTTGAGCATAAGTAGTCACCCAGAGGTTGTGGATTCATGCATTTTATAGATAAATGGGGTGTTGGCTGCTATTATTATGGCCACCCCTCTTGTTTTTGAGTCTGAGTAGTTGCTGAAGTAGCCTGTGGGGTAGCGCTTGTTTCGAAGTGTGGGTGCCGCGCCCTCCTTAAAGTGGGTTTCTTGAAGAAACGCTATGTCTGCGCGCTGGGCCTGGAGTTCTGATAGTACCTGAGTGCGCTTCTCAGGGAGATTAAGGCCCCTTGCGTTAAGAGAGACCACTCGTAGAGTGGCCATGCCGTGGATGGGGGTATGGGGGTGGAAGGTCTGTGTACTCGGACCGTGGGGGAAGGGGGTTAAATACAAACTATTTACAGTCAAGGGAACACTTGTTTAGTGGGCCCTTATAAAGTTAGAAGTTTCCAGGACAACTGGTAGTGATGGCAATGGCCGAGGATTATTGTAGTTGCCTCTCTACTGGATTTGGCTTCCAGTATAGATTACACAGTTGTCGAGAAAGTACCCAATGTCGCGGGGGGGGAGGGGGGGAGTAGGTGGAGGGGGGTTACGTATGTGGGTAGAGTGGAGTTTGGGGGGGCGGTAGATGGGATCTCTGTGGTTAAAGTGAGAGATTCGTCTGGGAGATAGGGGAGGGGGAATCCTCTGTGGTATGGAAAGTAGTCATAGGTGGGCTGAGGATTGTGGACAGTTAGACATCGCTTGGAAAGGTGAAGTGCGACTCAGGGTGGTGAGGGTCGAAGTGGGTGTCCCTCTTTGCGGCCTGTAATGCTGTATAGCGGTCTGTGAATGGGTCGATTCATCAGATCAAGATGGGGGGGGGGCGTTGGTTCTGGTAGGACCCGTCAGCTGAGCTAGGGGTTGCATGGGGTCGGAGGGGTGATATTCTTGTGGCATGCTGGCCTGCCTTGATCAGTCAGGATGGGTGTTTGGCGCTACCCTTAGGCCCCTTCAAACATTATTAAATAAGAATTGTAATCACTTTGCCGAGCCTTCCTCCACGCCTCAGGGATAGGGGGAAAAGGGAGCGATGCCTTTTCATATGTGATTGGTGTTGGAGGCTTCGTACCTGCCTCGGGCTTGACTCTGCGAGTGAGAGCAGCCTGGTGTGAGACATGTGGGAAGGCTCCAATTGGCGACAATAAAAAATGTGTTGCTGAGGACAAGAAGTGCATTAATGAGTACAGTGGGTCTTCCAAGGTCTATGTGGGGTACACTGTTTTAGGTAGTAAACATTCAATATTGCGTAAGGGTAGTAGGGAGACTAGTACATAAGCAACAGTAGCCTTGCTGGTTACAGTTAAGAGTGCCACTTAGTCAGAAATGCCTATAACACAGTACAATATGCGAAGGTGTTTCAATAAATCATTAAACATATAGAGGGTGGAGGATGCAGAATCTGGAGCAATGTGGGTATGAAAATGAACAGAAGAGATTAAATTGGGACGGGTTATGGAGCATCTTACGTGTCCCTGGTCGTGGTAGTGGATCATATAGACAGTCACAGGATCCGTTTGGATAAAGGCCTGGTATCAGAGAGGCAGGTTGAGAGGGTTATTAATCAGTCCCGTCTCAGAGTTTGCATGAAGTTTGTCGGTAAGAGAGGGCACCTGTGGAGGTGTCGAGGTGGGTGAGGTTGTGTCACAGATAATCCTCATGTGTAGAAAGTTTGCACGGGGAGATAGAGTTGGTTCGGCGGTGTCGGTCCACAATCTAGGAGGGTTGAAGGGCCTTAGTAGCGGTCCTGTGCACCTTTAGGTGAGCTGGAGCCTGGTGAGTTATCAGTCTGGTCGTTTCTTCTCTTGCTAGCTGGGGTTTGTCATCTTTGCCTTTGTTGTAGTGGGGCCGATGGTGCTGTTTGCATGACACCGTACCAGTCGGGCACCTGGATGTCTGGAAGGTCTAGAGCTCGAGTAAATATCCGGATGTCTTGTGCCGATGCCAGGGAGTGCGTTTTGCCGTTATGTGTGGCAATGAGAGCTAGGGGGAAGCCCCATCTGTATCGGATATTCCTGGCCCTTCTGTGAGCGGGCGCAGCGTGCGGCGTGCTTGTAGTGTGTGCCAGGAGAGGTCCGGGAAGATTTGGATGGGGTCATTCCAGTACAGTTGTGAGGTCTGTCGCAGGGCTCTGAGTATGTCTTCTTTTATGGAGAAGTAGTGTACCCTGCCTACCACGTCATGTGGCTGGTCTCTCTGGGCTCCGCTAGGCTTTAAGGCCCTGTGCGCCCTGTCTATTAGGATCGGTGTGTCCACTGTGTGACCCAGGATATGGTTGAACATGTCGGATAATGTGGCAGGGAGATCTGCTTGGTCTTTTTTGGGCAGCCCTTTGATTCTAAGGTTATTCCTGCGCCCTCGGTTGTCGATCTCATGTATTACCCTATGCATGGCTGATAAGTGCGTTGTGTGTGATTGAATTGTTTCCTGCATGTGTTGCATTTGTGTGGTCAGTAGGTCCTTGTCAATTTCTAGGGTGTTTACCTTCTTTTTCACTTGGCGGATATCAGATCCCAAGGATTCCAGTTTGGTCTGGAATGAGACCTCCAGTCTGCCTAGCATAGCTTTGGAGGGCAGGTTACGTAGCAACTCCTTCAGGTCCCCATCTGCCTGGCACTGGGAGGCATCTGAGCCCTCCGGGCTCGACAGAGCAGAGCCGTCGTGAGGGGATTCCGGCGCCATGTTGGGACCTAGCGCGCCGGTTTGGTGATCCGCATTATCGCGGAAAAATTTGGTGAGTGCCCCAGATTTGGCCACCGGGTACTTAGAGGTGGTGTGCTGGGCAGTGGAGGCCCTTTTTGGGTGGCCCATCTTGTAAATTGAGCCCGATGTTATTGGATTCTCTTTCGTCTCAGATGGAGCTCACTTAGAACGCGTCCATGCGGTATTGCGGTTAGCTCCGCCCCCTGAGAACAATAATTTATATGATAAACTTGTAGAAGATAATCAGATTACCCGATTAAACATGTATAACTTAATTATCATATAAAACAAGAAACTGCAGTATTGGTACTTAATGGTGCAGTCCTTTTTAGGATTTTTATTCAAGGAGTGACATGAAATTTGATAAACAGAGCAGTATAAAACAAAAATATGTTTGTAAAAACTTATTTACTAATTAAAGGGATACTCTAAGCAATAACATAACTATAGCTTATGTTTCTTTAAGGTTTACCATAGAAAGTAAAACATTTTAGGCCCCCCTCTGCCTCATGAACCTATTGTCCAAAATACTAAACTTGCATATACTTTCAGATAATGCTACACATTTAAAAATAGTCATATAGTATTATCTTATTTTATGCCGCTTTGCTAATACAGCACTTTTCAGTTATATTCAGGTTAGGAGTCTCCACTATTTGAAGTTAATATATTTTGGCTTGCACTATTGCAGACTTAATTTAAACATAATGTCATCATTTAAACATAATTGCTATAAGGTTTTATATATAAAAAACTTATAGCAATTTTACATTATCATACATTATGTTTAAATTAAGTGCGCAATAGTGCCAGACATATCTATAGTTACGAAACAAAGATACTTTAGGCATGATTTGAGTGAACCCTTACATTCCTAAACCATGTCCCCAGCCACATAATTCACAGAATATGAATTTAATGGTTTAAACATTATTTATATGAGCATGTTACATATATTTACAGAGAACTATAATCATTCTCAGGAAAGTAAGATGCCATTTGCATATGTTAACATTGTATAGAGTGCGGCCAGAAATTAAGCTGCACCTAGTACATTTTTACAAATATTTTCAACCATGGCTTAACAATATAGATATGTTTATAGGAATTAGCAACCAATCATATTGAATAAATGTACAAACAATATATATATTTTGTTACAAAGTAGACAACCATGGTCATCAGGATAAACAGTGTTTCTCTTTTCTCTGCTTGATGTTGTGCATGTGTTTTTATATAGGAATAAACTAAAAGAAGATTTCTTCTTTCTCCCACCACAAGCCTTGATTTCGGTAAAGTGCTCACCTTTTTCTATAGACAACAAGTGCGTTCTAATGGGAGATGCAGCTCACGCAGTTGTGCCCTTCTATGGACAAGGAATGAATGCTGTGAGTTATTAACAATTTAAGCCAAATATATATTTTAAAAATATCTCAGGCTTAGTATATATTCATTTTTCTCTTCATCAACAGAGATCAACAATCCCCCTCTTTCAAATGGCAGTCTGATGCATAGATAGTTTCTGTGAATGGCATAACGTTAAATTCTAAATATGAGAGCAAATTGAAAAAAACATGTTTTAGATTCACTTAACTTATAGCCATTAGAATTTTAGTTATTTGAATTTTATCTTCTAGTAGCATCACATTTTGTGTCCCTTTGATGTGCAGATTTTTAACTAAAGTATGGAGCATTGATTCAATTCATCTATATGAGGAGATGCTGAATGGCCAGCATGGCATTTGGCTCCGTGCCCTACCCTGCCTCCTTAGCTGAGATAATCAGAATTGACAATCTCAGACAATCCAATGCTTCCCTATGGAAAAAGCATTGGATTGGATTAGATAGTCAATTCTGATGATCTCAGCCAAGGAGGCGGATCGGGAAATGAGTTGAATTTTCTACTTATTTATGGAGGCCAAATTAGTGTTTTAACAATATAGGTTAAGGAATAAATGTTTGTATGCCTGGCCATATATTGTTCCTTTAATATACATTTAAAAGAAAATGGGGCACCACATGAAAAATTTAACATAACTTACAGGTGACTTTCAGTGATGGCATCATTTCCAGATAAATTATGGTTCTCTTTAATCCACAAAATATATAGCTATAGCTATATAAAAGCTACCGCATCTATAATATTCCTTAATTACTTATCTTATAGGGTGAGGCTACACTTTCAATCATGTATGCACTAACTAAGCCAATCCTAAATTCATTGGGCAAAGCTTTTTTTTAGTTTTTTTGTTAGTATAGCAATACATATCTTTTCATGATTGCTGAACTAAATTATAGGTTATCCACAAAACTACAAACAATTGGTTAACTGGGACTGACTGAGAAATCTCACTCAGTCATAGGTCTTTTTAATACACAAGGGATATTCAATGGCATATAGTTCTGTTAAGGGGTACTCAAAGCACCACATTACTCACTGCTCAAATTATGGTACGCAGAATTCTATTGTCAATGTGTCACATTTCAGGGTGGCTTATAAGTACAGGGAGTGCAGAATTATTAGGCAAGTTGTATTTTTGAGGATTAATTTTATTATTGAACAACATCCATGTTCTCAATGAACCCAAAAAACTCATTAATATCAAAGCTGAATATTTTTGGAAGTAGTTTTTAGTTTGTTTTTAGTTTTAGCTATGTTAGGGGATATCTGTGTGTGCAGGTGACTATTACTGTGCATAATTATTAGGCAACTTAACAAAAAACAAATATATACCCATTTCAATTATTTATTATTACCAGTGAAACCAATATAACATCTCAACATTCACAAATATACATTTCTGACATTCAAAAACAAAACAAAAACAAATCAGTGACCAATATAGCCACCTTTCTTTGCAAGGACACTCAAAAGCCTGCCATCCATGGATTCTGTCAGTGTTTTGATCTGTTCACCATCAACATTGCATGCAGCAGCAACCACAGCCTCCCAGACACTGTTCAGAGAGGTGTACTGTTTTCCCTCCTTGTAAATCTCACATTTGATGATGGACCACAGGTTCTCAATGGGGTTCAGATCAGGTGAACAAGGAGGCCATGTCATTAGATTTTCTTCTTTTATACCCTTTCTTGCCAGCCACGCTGTGGAGTACTTGGACGCGTGTGATGGAGCATTGTCCTGCATGAAAATCATGTTTTTCTTGAAGGATGCAGACTTCTTCCTGTACCACTGCTTGAAGAAGGTGTCTTCCAGGAACTGGCAGTAGGACTGGGAGTTGAGCTTGACTCCATCCTCAACCCGAAAAGGCCCCACAAGCTCATCTTTGATGATACCAGCCCAAACCAGTACTCCACCTCCACCTTGCTGGCGTCTGAGTCGGACTGGAGCTCTCTGCCCTTTACCAATCCAGCCACGGGCCCATCCATCTGGCCCATCAAGACTCACTCTCATTTCATCAGTCCATAAAACCTTAGAAAAATCAGTCTTGAGATATTTCTTGGCCCAGTCTTGACGTTTCAGCTTGTGTGTCTTGTTCAGTGGTGGTCGTCTTTCAGCCTTTCTTACCTTGGCCATGTCTCTGAGTATTGCACACCTTGTGCTTTTGGGCACTCCAGTGATATTGCAGCTCTAAAATATGGCCAAACTGGTGGCAAGTGGCATCTGCACGCTTGACTTTTCTCAGTTCATGGGCAGTTATTTTGCGCCTTGGTTTTTCCACACGCTTCTTGCGACCCTGTTGACTATTTTGAATGAAACGCTTGATTGTTCGATGATCACACTTCAGAAGCTTTGCAATTTTAAGAGTGCTGCATCCCTCTGCAAGATATCTCACTATTTTTGACTTTTCTGAGCCTGTCAAGTCCTTCTTTTGACCCATTTTGCCAAAGGAAAGGAAGTTGCCTAATAATTATGCACACCTGATATAGGGTGTTGATGTCATTAGACCACACCCCTTCTCATTACAGAGATGCACATCACCTAATATGCTTAATTGGTAGTAGGCTTTCGAGCCTATACAGCTTGGAGTAAGACAACATGCATAAAGAGGATGATGTGGTCAAAATACTAATTTGCCTAATATTTCTGCACTCCCTGTATAGTGATTTGTTAATTGCAGCTTTAACACTTTAAACTCATTTTGCAATCCCATATAGCTAACATTTGGCAGGTGCACACCTAGGACATCGCTCCCCTAGCCTGCCAGCTTTAGAGAGTATTTTAAATAGTAAACCACTCAAATGATTGCTGCAAACAATGCAGTTCACAAAACTGTGAATAGGGTTGAGTAGTCTGATAGCAGTCCCAGTTGTATTTTATCAGCTGACTAACTATCTATCAGCTCAACTAATTACCCATATTAGATCTGACAACTGAAATTGTGGCTGTAGGCTTAATTACAGGTTTTGGGATTAGAAAAACCAATGCAACATTATTACAGGCTCTTAAACCGTGGAGCCTCTTTCTGTCATTTGATGGTTATATCTGCTGCAAACTCGTGCTGTGCATATACTGTAATATTGGAAGTTTAAAAGTGAGTATTTTTCTAATTTTGATCTTGTTTACATGTCTCTGGTATTAACGGATTGTTGTACTAAGGTATGCTTTAAAAAGGAACTGTCACTTTTAACACAACCCAATTGCTTATCAAAAGTAAGCTATAAGTTGTGCTCAAATTAATTCAAAATTATTTATATTCTCTTTTATTTTCAAAGTCTTGTTTAAATAGATTAACTCTAGCAATGCTTTATACATGGCACAGTACATTGCAAAGTACTGCTGGAGAAAATGAAGAATGCTTGTGTGTGCTTATGGCATTTTTCTGTGAGATACCCAAGTATCTATTCTGGAGTATGCAAACTTCCTCATGCATGTGTAATATGAACTGCATTATACATTAAAGTTCAAATCAATTTATTATATTTTACAGGGTTTTGAAGACTGTCTTCTGTTTTCTGAATTAATGGAGCAATACAACAACAACTTCAGTAGGTTTTATTGGAATCTGTATGTCTAATTCATCACTATTATCTATTTACTATTTGTCCAGTTATATGCAGTTTATATGCAACTTATCTCTGATATATTTTGCAACAATGAATAATAGAAAAAAAAAAACACCTTTATTTCCATATTAAATAAAAACGCATTGGACTGGCTTAAAAATTGGCCATTTTGATGTCACAAAGCGGGCGGGGAAATAAGGTGAGTTTTAAAATTTTATAGGGCGGGATAAGGGGGGGGGGGGCAAGCCACCTAAATGGTGGGTTTAGCACTATAGGGTCAGGAATACATGTTTGTGGTCCTGACCCTATAGTGATCCTTTAAAAAAACTACCAGCTGTCAAATCCTCCTACCTACATTTAGGTACCATGCAGGCCCCCCCTGTAGGTAGAGTGCACTGTGAACATATCCCATGGACAACATCATCCCTATAGGTTTAGTGTCATCCAGTGCCAAAAAATATTATAGACAATTATTTTAATGTCTCTCCCTCTGATGGTGACCCAAGGTAGGCTGCGCCCTTCCCACTGACACTGCTGCCCATAAAACAAACAGAAAAAAGAGAGAAATCCCTGGCATTGTCTATAATATTTTAGAGATGGTGGTACATGCACAATAACCATCTTCTAAAGCTGTGTAAATTGGATCCCTCATAGTTGCCTTAACTGGAATTTGGCAGTTAGATGCCCTTTCCTCCAGCCTGTATACTTTGACTGTACTGGTGAATTTAAGAAGATGAAACATATAAATTCTACCCCTTTTGTTACTATCATGAACATTGAGGTGAAGGTTTATGAAATATCATGTATATAGTAATGTGGGTGATCCTCAGGCCCCCTAGAAACCTTAGAAAATAACAAATGACAAAGACAGGGCCCTCATGCTTGCTGGCCTGAAGATAATATAATTATATAAAGTCATTATTATTTTTTTAAAAGGAGTACACATCATCCAGTTGGTTTTATTATTATCACATGTTTGGCGAACTAAAATTATTAACTAAATGATTTATGATAACACACAATAAATAATACAGCAAATCTTTGGAATGTATATGCACATATTTTCATAATCAAATAAGATTTTTTAAATTACAATTTCTCATCTCAATATTTTTTACAGAGATTTGTCTTCCAGAATTTTCTAGACTAAGAGTACCAGATGCTCATGCCATATCAGATTTGGCTATGTACAATTACAAAGAGGTAGGCATGAACATAGTGTTTCATATAATACATCTAGTATTCTATTTATTTAGATTATTGTGCATAGCCCATTCTTGGAATAACAAAGCATTTTCTTTAATTAAATGTTTGTTTAGTAAATTAAACAGAATATATTTATTTAACTCATTGTTAAACATATTTTTCAACTCCCACTGTCACAAAACTAACATTCATTTTTTTCATGTTTTTAATTACTTCTAAATAGATGCGAGCTCATGTTAATTCAAAGTGGTTTATATTCCGAAAACGTGTGGATAATATTCTTAATGCCATAATGCCCTCAACATTTATTCCACTGTATTCAATGGTAAGTGAATTAAAAGTGTGAATTATTTGCATTTATTTTTTTGTGTTTTTTTTTGTGTATCTGCTTTTTATCCAAAAGAATTTAAGAAACTCAACTTGAGGAGATTTCCAGTTGTGCCATAAAAATTTATTTAAGAAGTAATACCTTATTCGCTCAAAAGTGTCCATTGAATTTCTCCTTGAAACAAATTCATATTAATAATTTCAACCTTGAATATCTTGACCTCCTGAAAGGTATCCAGACCTTTTAAAATTTTGAGAAAATAACATCAATACACCAATAATTTCACATGTATATTATTTTTCCTGTAAATTGTCATTTCCTCTATTGCTTTCACTTAATTAGAAAATAAAAGGGAAGGGGAAGGGGAAGCGGGTAACATGTAGATCTTTACACGATTCTTGACATTACAGGTCAAAGATTGCATTACAGATTCATAATACAGATTCAAGATACAGAGACAATGTTCTGAATTCAAGGTACAAATTGCACATACGGGATACAAGATACAAATAGTGCGTGTATATTAGCAAATAGTTGAGTAAAAGATGGGCAGAGCATAATAGGTATTGTAACCCTTCGATGAGGTTTGGGATAAGGTGGTTTGGTATATTGTTAGTTTCATTCCACCTCCACAAGTGCCTCCAGCGTCTCCCGGTAACCACGAAGAGGTGGGGAAGCGGGTAAGCCTTAACTCGGGAGTTGTGGTACGGATTCCCACTTTACATGACAGCAAGGAGTGTTATAAAGGGTATTTAGTGTAACCTGCTTGACAGGAGGGGGATTAGTAATGGTTCCGTTATTTAGGTCTATTACGGCGTTCCCAATTTAGTGCCCTCAGGGCTCTATTCCCCCATCTTGTTCCTCATGCAGTTTGGGATGTTAAGCTACTGCAAGAGGGTGGTGAGTATTCGGGCTAACCTGCGAAGGGCGTGTGTGTTATTGCCCTCTCGTTCGTTATTGTGTGAGGGGAGAGGGTACCCACAATGTAATACCCCCAGGTAGGTGGTCAGCGGGAGAGGGCCGGGGTTTGGCCAGCATGTGACCGTGCCTCCATCAACACAGTAATGTATCAGAGCATGGCGGTGCCCGGGCAGAGGGGGGGAGAGGGATCTACCGTGCCTAAAACATGTACATTACATTTGTTGGTTAAACGATACCAGTCCTGCAGAGCGACAGTCAACCGTATTCTTGTAAAGTCTTTTTCGAGATTCAGCATATTGGCCTGAGTCACTGGACAGTAATCTTTATGGATTGGTGCCTTGTGTTGGCCTGGCGTTCTGGTGTCCCACCATTTTCCATTCTGGATGGAGACGTTGAGGGGAGGTCTCTAGAGGCTTGGCTGTGCCTTGTGGGTCCCATAGTCCCCATTCCTTCAGAGTGGATAGGCCAGATTCCGGGTCAGCTATTACGCTCAGTTTACCATTGCGCCACACCAATATCTTCGTAGGGAATCCCCACCTGTAATTCAACTTGTGGTTGCGCAGTGTTTTCGTAATAGTAGAGAAGTCTCTGCGTCGGGCCATCGTTAATGCCGATAGGTCAGCGAACAGAGTTATTCCATCATAGGGTGCCGGTAGGCCGTTTTTCGCCCTCGCCGCCTGGAGGAGAGCATCTTTAGATTTAAAGTGATGGAAGCGGGCAATAACATCGCGTGGGACGTCTTGAGCAAGGCGTGGTGGTTTTGGAAGTCGGTGTACTCGATCGATCTCCCATGCGTCGCTACTCACCGCAGGGGCCAGCGCTGTGCACATGGTAGTGATATAGTTGTAGAGATTGTCAGGCAGGACGGATTCCGCTATACCTCGGAACCTCACATTGTTCCTTCTCGACCTATCCTCCATGTCTGCTATTTTCTGCCACAGCTTCGCATTATCAGCTTCTAGTGCTTGGAGCTTGTCAGCCGCCGCGTTGTGAGCTGAGCACAGTTCCTCCGTTTTATGCTCTAAGTGGTCGGTGCGGTCACCCAGCTCCGCTATTTCCTGGTGTACACCAGAGATTATTGTGGTAAAATCTTCTCTTATTGTTGCTCGTAAGTCTTGGAGCATGGTTTTAATGTATATTCTTGTGATACTGCCCTCTGGATCAGGGTCTGTTACCTGTTCGGCTTCTGTCATTTCTTCTGAGGCCTGGGTTGGAATCTCCGCTCCAGCGCCATCTTGGGTCAGTTTGTGCCGGTCCCTTTTAGGTTGCCTGGACGGGTCAGTCAGTTTTGTTTGCTTCGACGGAGACATCACCTTGGTAAGTATAGTCCCCTGAGATTTCTGGCAAATCAAACTTCGGTTTTAATTATTCTTTATGCGGTTTTGGAAGCTTTGTGGCTCGATGTGGAGCAGAGCTCTCACTCCATGCGTCCGTTCAGGCCGGAAGTCGGACACGCCCCCCGAATTTAAAAATTTAAGGTCTAAATAGCTGAACTGAAAATGAAGCTGTCCTGGGGATTTTTTTCAATCTGGAATTCTGGCATACCATTTTAAATGACATACCAGCAATTCACAATGTATTCAATAACTATGTCAGGGTTATTCAATAAAGTACGGATTGTCAGGAATTCAAAGTTAATTTTAAATTTAAAGCCAAAATAGCCAAAACTTGAGGAATCCCTGGAATACAGCTAATTTCACCTCAAACGTGAAATTCACTTTTATTTCCTGACAATTCCCACTTTCGTGAATAACCCTGTGTATGTTATTTAATAAAGTGAGAATTGCTTGGAATTCAAAGTGAAATAATTTATTTTTTTTCAAATTTAAGGCAAAAGTAGTTGAATTGAAAGCATAACTAATTTAGTTTTTTTTTTCAGTTTGGCTACCTTGGCCTTAAATTTGAAATTCACTTTGAAAGACCGAAGGTAGAGTAGCTTAGGAATGTCTCCATAGATGGTATTGTTTTCTATTTATACATTTTACATTGTTTTGAATAATTTATGTTAAATGCATTTTAGGGCAAAGGCTAGTGTTAGTATTACTTTTTTCTTTTGTGCATGTTCCCTAAACTTTATTTAAATATCCAATGGCAAAATTCAAAATATGATAGATGAACTGGAAAAATACTTAAAGAAAGCTATTTTTCCTGTTTGGCTACTTTGGTCTATAATTTCAAATTCACTTTAAATTTCCAACAATTTACAGCTTATGGAATACCCGTCCTAAAGGACCACCATAGGCACCCAGACCACTTCAGCTCAATGAAGTGGTCTGGGTGCCAGGTCCCTCTAGTTTTAAACCTGCAGCTGAAAACATAACAGTTTCAGAGAAACTGCTATGTTTCACCTCTATTAATTCAGCCTCTATTGGCTGTCTCACTGACAGCCGCTAGAGGCGCTTCCACAATTCTCACTTTGAAAATCACAGTGAGAAGATGCTGGACCTCCATTGGAAAGCATTGAGTAATGCTTTCATATGGGCTGTTTGAATGAGCGTGCAGCTCTTGCCGCGCATGCGCATTTGGATCTGACATCGGCAGGGGGTGGAGGGTACCCCAACACAGAGGGAGCCTGGCGCTGGAGAAAGGTAAGTGGCTGAAGGGGCTTTAACCCATTCAGCCCAGCGGGAGGGGGTCCCTGAGGGTGGGGGGGACCTAATGACCCTATAGTGACAGGAAAACGAGTTTGTTTTCCCTGGCACTATAGTGCTCCTTTAAACTAGGACATGTCCCACTGCTGCTCCAAGACTGGTTGTAGGCAGTCACCCAGAATGCTATGTTTAATTTTCTAACAATTTTGTTATATTCACTTGTTCACTTGCTTTTATCTCATGCTTATGGTTTGTTTAAATAGAGGCTATTTCTCAGTAAAAAAACAAACAATGTGCAAGTCTTCCATATCTGTGTGTGATCAGGCCACTGTTTAATTGTGAATTTGAAATCAACGTAGTATACTTGCATTTTGCTTTACAGGTAACATTCAGCAGAATAAGATATCATGAGGTTATACAGCGTTGGAAGTGGCAAAATAAGGTTAGATTGCATTAAATACTTTATTTTTTTTTATTACTTTTCCATTTTTAAATTTGAATTTTATTAAACAAAATAACAAATATGTCAAATGTATTTTTTTTTTATTTAATAATAAAATGTACCAGTGTTTAGACATGTCTGCTTTTAACCCATTAAGGACACATGACATGTGTGACATGTCATGATTCCCTTTTATTCCAGAAGTTTGGTCTTTTGAGGGGTTAAAGAAAGGATGAAGTACTATTGAAAATAGTTTCATACTTACTGTAATTTTCTATTCCGGATCTTTATACATAACACGATTTACTTATGGGTTAGATCCTCCCCTCACAGCAGAAAGGACAGAAGGAAATAGAACTCTGAAATTAAAAGAAATAGATCCACGTCCTTCTCATCAGGCAGTCTTTGTAACTAACTTCACAACTCACATAGATAGGTGGGAACGTAACGGTGTCATGTATAATGATCAGGAAAAGACAATTATGGTAAGTAAAACAATTTTCCACATTCCTAATCAAACATGACAGCAGGGACAGAGTTCAAACACAGCTAAAACAAGTAATCAATAGGATATTGTCATAAACTCTGTCATAGGCGTGCGCACGGGGTGTGCCGGGTGTGCCTGGGCACACCCTAATCAAGCCTCAAAATTGAGGCTCCGTCACCTCCGTGCTGCCTTGCCGTTTACGGTCCTTAACACAATTTTTCCCTCCCATCCGATCCTTCACTATGCGAGCGGTATCGCTGCATAGTGTAGGATGGACCTCCTCCTCCTCCTCCAGACCTCCCCTATAGCGTACACGACGCGTTCCGTGACGTCACGCGGAGGCGCAGGCACAGCAACGCTAGGGCGAGATGAGACCCGGCCAGGTCACAGCACAGCGGCATCTTTTCCAAGAACGGCAGGTACAGTTTATTTCCCCTCCCTTCCCGAATCCTGCAGCATGGCTTATTTTGGCATTTACAGAAATCTTACTCACTCACAAATATTTACAAATTCAGCAGGCAAAATATTAGCTACGAGGTTAGCTTGGTCCCTCTAGGACTTATTATCCATAGTAAGGGTAAGAAGCTCTTGAGAGAATTCTTGAAAATGAACTTTATTGTATATCGTTGTGTCATGCTTATAAATCGTTCAGGAAATGTTTTTTATCTACTCTGAATGGGACAGAGATTAATTGACAGCAAATATGTGTCTCCCGTCTTTACCAGGTATGTTTATTTTGGGTATGTCCATACATCATTCATGCAGGTCTACAAGTTAGAAGATACTGGACCCATTCCCCTTCTTACTTTGCCTTCAACACATGCACATTTACCTAGGTCTTTTAGTATCAATGGACATGCAATGGCAGGGTTAGGTCTATATGAGGTCATTATGGTTTCCTTAGTGGAATTCATTAACACTGAACTCAAATCAAGTGTTATTTTGTATCTGAATTCTCGAATATGAGACCGAACATATAGCCGTCTTAGTGCGTCTGGAAATGTTAAATGTCACTCCATCCGGAGTGAAGGACCTAGCATCGTTGTCCAGGGCCCGTAAATCTGAGACCCATTTGCACGAAATAAGGCAGAACAGGGAAGCCAATTTGTCCGACAGTTGTCGCAGGGTGAGTTCCGAATTAGGAGGCCAGGAAGTAAACAGTGACAAGACGCAGGAAACGTCCAATGTAGCCGAATATTGAGGTCTGGGGGGACGCGACAGGCGTGAACCCCGAAGTAAGCGGGGTGATGGCCAGCAGGACAGCCGTCGAAACGCTGGTGAGCCGAAGAGATGGCTGATCTATACAGGTTAATCGCGCAATACGCCCGACCAGCTTCGAATAAAGAAGTGAGGAATTGGAGTATCGCTGTTACAAGTGCCGAAACGGGATCCAAGTCTCGAGCCAGGCACCAGCCAGTCCAAGCTCTCCAAGTGGTCCCATATGATCGCCTAGTGCCGGGGGCCCATGCGTCAGCCAGGAGGCGTCGAGTTGCATCCGAAACTCCTTGGATTTCCCAGGGGCCCTGGAAATTTTCCATGCGAGTAGCAGCAACGACCCGTCCACTAGGAGGGGGTGTCGTTGGCCCAATGGGTCCAGCAGAAGATCCTTGCAGGATGGCAGAAGTCTGGGTACATCTATCACCAGTTCCAGGAGCTGTGGGAACCACGACTGGGTCCCCCAGAATGGGGTCAGCAGGACCATGTCGGCCATCTGGCGTTGTACTTGGAGTAGAACCCGAGGAATCATGGCAAATGGAGGGAATGCGTAAAGTGGTGAGCCGGTCCAGTCTTGGAGGAAGGCGTCCACTTTCTCTGTGGCTGGGTCTGGGCGCCAGCTGTAGAACCGAGGTAGCTGGGCGTTGAGCCGGGAAGTGAAGAGGTCGATGGCAAAAGGTCTCCAGAGTGACGAGATAGCGAAGAACACCTCTACATCCAATTTCCAATCGCTGCTGTCCGACAGATAGAGTGAGCTCCAATACGCTTGGGTGTTGTGGAGACCGGGGAGGTATTCCGCTTGGACGATCAGATTCCTGGCCAAACAATAAGCCCAGAAGTCCTTCGTCAAGCGGGCTAAAATAGCTGAATGCGTGCCGCCCATGTGATTGACATAGCGAACTGCTGAGATGTTGTCCATGCGCAGTCGGATGCACGCATTGGCGGTCCCATTCGCGAAGCTCCGGATCACACCGTTGCAGTGGGCACCCCAACCATGGAGACTTGCATCTGAATCCACCGTGAATTCCGGTTGGGAACCAAAGATGGCCTTGCCATTCCAAGCGTATAGTTTGTGGATCCACCAGGTCAGCTCGTCTCGGGTTTCCGAATCCAGGGAAACCATGTCTGCATAGGATGCCCCCTTGCGAAGATGTGTGATCTTTAGATGCTGGAGGGCACGATAATGGAGAGGGGCTGGAAACACCGCCTGGATTGAGGAGGCCAGTAGGCCGATGATCCGTGCCAGATGACGTAGCGACAGCTGCGGGCACGCTAGGGCGCGGTGTAGTTCCTTGCGGATGGAGCGTATCTTGGCCGGAGAGAGGCTGAGAGATTCCGCTACGGAGTCTACCGTAAACCCGAGGAACTCCATGCGTTGGGAAGTGGACAGGCAGGATTTTTCCCAATTGAGGAGGAAACCCAGACAAGAGAGGAGATCCATCGTCCACTGCAGGTGTTTCAGGAGGACCGAACGGTCCTGTGCCATCAGGAGGATGTCGTCCAAGTAGACTATCAGTCGTACTCCTCGACTGCGCAACCAAGACATGGCAGAGTGCATCAGTTTGGTGAAACACCACGGAGCTGAGGAGAGCCCGAAAGGGAGGCATGTGAAGCGCCAAGTCTCGCCTTTCCAGAGAAAGCGTAGTAAGTCCCTGGATGCCTCGGTGATTGGGCCTGTCAAGTATGCATCCTTGAGGTCTAATTTTGTCATCCAGTCTCCCTGAAGGAGTAAATCCCGCAGGAGATGAATGCTCTCCATCTTGACTGGGCGCATGTGCCCACCTTTCTTTTCTACAAGGAAGATGTTGCTGAGGACTCCTGTGGGGGACATTGGGCCCCGTTCTATCGCCCCCTTCGTGTGGCGTGCTGATAGCTCCTCGTCTATTAAGGCACGGTCTGTCCCTGAAAGAACAATAGGGTGAGGGTGAGGAATGTGACACGGGGAGTCAACCAACTCTATGTGAAACCCCCTCACTGTGGTCAGAACCCAGGCATCTGAGGTGATGCGTGACCAGGCTTGGAAAAAATGATGGAGTCTGCCCCCTACACAAGTATTGGAAAAAAACATGAGGTAGATGTAAGCTTACCGTAAGGGCGTCTGGAACCGGGGTTCCCTCTGAAGTCTGTCGAGCACCATGGTCTTCCATGAGAGTAGAAGAAAGGGGACTGTTGTCTCATCTCCTCGTAGGATGGTCTCTGGTATGGTAATAAGACCTAAAATACTCTCTTCATAGAGGATTGAGCCTTGTCCAGGGATGTAAAAGCACCCAAAAAGCGCCATAGATCCTTTATAAAGGATTTACCAAACAACAAGCCCTGGGTGTCTTTGCCCGCCTCAGTGAGCGTGAGGTCGGCGAGTTTGGGCTCAATTTTAAAGAGTATGGCTTTTTACGCCACTCTATGGACAGGAAGGTGTTCACACTGCCTGCTATGCAGATCGCTCTCTGCACCCAGCCCCGGAGTTCTTCTGGGTCAACTTGTCTGTTTTTGGCTTTGGCTAGCTCAGCCAGGTCAAACAGCTTGGCCAACGGACCAAAAATGTCCAGGTGTTTGTCCTGGCATGACTTTAACGTGGAATCCAATCCCTTGCGGGGATTCCATCCCATCTTAGAAAGAAATGGTGTAATTTTGGGATCAACAATGGGGGTCTCACAGACTTTACTGGGAATCAGGGGTCTAGGACATTATGCCCTGAGTTTGTTGAGCGCAGCCTTGTTAAGGGGAGGCCTTACCCAGTTCTCGAGGTACTTTGCCACACGGTCTGCTGGGAGCCATTCTGCCGACCTTGGGTGATGGAGAGCATCTGGGTCAAACATAGGTTCACCAGACGGATCCATGAGGGCGGAACCCGCGGTAGCGGGGGAGGCGCTGCGAGAGCCACTCATTACCAAACCCGATAGGGCCGGGGCAAAAGGGTCATTGTCCTGCCCGCCACTCTCATCCTTGGAGGCACATACGGACTCTGCATCAGCCTCCTCACAAGACCCGATTGGGCTCTCTTGCATGACATAGGCACGCTGTCATGGGTGGATATAGCCACACCAGTCATATTGGTTCTGGAGGCAGGGAGCTTAAGTGCCTGGATTAGGCCGTAGCCTTTCTTGGAATGTCCCCTGTAGGGCTTAAAGCAGGGGCCGAGCCTTCTGCGGGCAAAGGGCGTGCCAGTAAGGCTTGGGAAATAGTCTGGGACAGGGCAGAGGACATGGATCCCATGGCGGCCATAATGACGTCTGTAACTGAGCGCTGTAGTGCCAGGGATTGGGCATCATCAGGTACAGACATAGGGTCACCTGCAGAGGAAGGGTAAATAGTTTGTTGTTTATTTCAAATATTAAGATAATATATCGCCCATCTGGATCTAATTTTGATATTTAATAACTAGGGAAACCTTTTTTTTCAAAAATAAGTGCAACACCTCTTTTCTTTATTTTCTACGGCAGCACTTATAATAATGGGGTATATTAATAAATTTATAGTCTTTTCTTTAGCTTTTGTCCAGTGAGTTTCTTGCAGGGCACAAATGTGTACCTGAATTTTTATTAAAAAATCTACAATTCTAGACCTTTTACATGGTGTGTTAATCCCCCAGGCAATTTATAGAAATCAACTTAATTTATGGTATTTTTTTGTTTTTTGGGGCCCTCTCCCAGTGTTACCATACATATATAGAAATCAAAAATCTTTCTTTATTAGTGTTTACATAAAAATAAGAAGGGTTGATCCAAAACAATGGCATCATATTTCGACTACTGAAACCCATTACTCAAATATAGGTCCCACATATTATGTGGGAAAGGCGTACTGAGGGTACTCGATATAGGGTGAGCCCAACTGGAGGCACTACTGGGGGGGGAGGGGAGATAAAAGAAAAAGCCAAAGGGGATATATAAATCCAATCCCTTGGTAATTTCAACATCTCGTTATGTGAATTATTCTTTAAGTGCTGTTTTCTCATTATTCCTCATTATTTCCTTAGGAAGTGCTAGTGTTATTCTTGGAGTATCACTCTTTCCCTTACCCTTAACTTTGTTGTCCTCCCTATCTAATTGTGTATCTTCTGTGGTTTTTAAAAAAAAAAAAAATTCCCCTTTTCTTCCTTCCTTATCTTTACCTCTTTTTTCTTTGGCGAATTTCCCATTTATCTTACTTCATTCCTTCTTATTCGTGATCCTAGTATAACATTTTTTTCCTTCTTATTGTGCATTAATTCCTTTATGGAGTGCCTATTTGATAAAATTTTAGTTGTGGTTTATAGTTCTTTATTTTTATATTTATTTGCCCCAAATTCCATTTACTATATTAATGTATCCTATAGATCCCCAATTTGTAATATAGATTAAGAAATAAATAAATAAGAAAAAAATAAAGGAAAGTTATTTTCCTTTTTTCTCAAGGAAGTTAAAAATCTCCACTATTTGTTATTTCTCCCTGCTCTCCATCTTCCTCCCCCTCTTCTTCCTCTCCTTTTCCATTTCTTTAAATATTTAGAACCTCCTAATTTTTTGGCTAATCGCTGGGGTCTATTCCAATTTTATTTTTATCTAGCCAGCTTTTCAGGTCTTCTGCACTATTGCTGTAGGGCTGTAGGTGAGTTTCCCTTCAAGTGTTATAATAATTTTCATGGAGAACCCCCAACGGTAATTGATGTTGTTCTGTCTCAGGGTCAATGTACCTTCAGCAAAGGTCATCCTCTTTTGTCTAGTTAACCATGACAAATCCTGGAATATTTTTAGGGTTTCGTATTTTTCGGTACATCCATTACTTCTTATGGCTCTCAGAATTTGTATCTTAATTCTAGAGGAGACGCAGCATATCATTACGTCCCTTGGGAGATGTTCTGGGACTCCTTTAGGTTTATATATTCTATGACATATTTCCATCATAGGGATTCTATTGCCCCATTCAACCTTCAAGTGTTTAAATAATTCCTCTATATATGGTTCCAAATTTTTTTGATTTATTTGTTCTGGTAATCCTCTGATTCTTTAATTATTCTGTCTTGACCGGTCTTCTAATTCTGTCAGTTTATCTTCCATGTCAGCCATCTTTTTCTCTAGCGCCAGATGTTCTTCTTTATGGATGTTTTCCTTATATTTTAGTCCTTTTAGTTTTTTTTTCTATTCCTAGAAATCGTTGGTTAACGGTCAGCAAATCTGTCTTGATGTCTATAGTTTTGGTTTGAATTTCATCATATTTGCTTTTTACTTCACTTTGACTTAATTATTGTGTTTCCTCCCTTTGTACTTTATTAATGCTTTCTTCTAAAGGAATATTAGCGATTTCTCCAGGTTTGTTTTGTTAATTGTTGGATTTGGTGAAAAAAAGGAAAGGCGTTTTTCTGTTTTGTTTTCCGGCTTTGTTTCTTTTCTTAGATGCTTGCCATTTTGTATCTTTTTTGTAGCCATTTCCAAAAAAAAAATCAATATGTTATATTGTTTGTTTATTCTTTTCCTATAGATAATATACTCCTTATGACATTATTTTCTCTCCTTTTCTGTGCCTTTATCTTTTGTTTCCACCTAAATGCTTCTTTTTTACACCCTTATCCTGGTACACCTTTATATTTGTTTTTTGTTATAGTGATATGACACAAAGAAGCTAATCACTTACCCACTAGTTAGACTCTGAGGCAAACACACGTTATGTGCAATCTTCCCCGCTGGGTTCCCTTCATTCTATCCACCATATTGACCACCAGCAGTTAGCCCGTTGCTCTTTTCTTTTACATTTGTCAGGGAGGGGGCACATAACGCTGCAAGCCCTGGTGGTCCAGTAGTGGCACTTTCACTTTAGCCTGCAGCTCCTCTGGCTACAAGCTGATTCTCCTGTTTTCCCGCACCCACAGCACTGTATTGGAACATTGCAATGGTAACGCGCAGCAACACTCTGACAAGCCTGCTTGCAGGAGGAAGACAAATCCTACTGGGCCCTTTCATTCCCTCTGCTGGAACTAAGTGCCAGTGGTCCGGTGAGCGAGATGTTTGATCTCCTCACTGGCCCAAGAGGACTCACAGCGGGGCTGGATCTGCATGGGCAGGCAGGTGAGATGAAAGGATCTCCCCTGCCGCCCTGCGCATCTTGGTCCAACAGGCATTTTACGCAGAACCCACCACCACTCACCTGAAAGCCTGAACCGCCCACTAGTGGGCGGTAGGGACCAGGGTGACGATTCCTGTGTGAGATCAAAATAATGAAAACTAAAATAAAACTCAATAATGAGTTGTGGATGGCAAGTCAAGTGCTTCCAAATAGAAACTGTACTTGTTATATGTATGGAACTGTTTTAAAGCCAAGGGAGGCCAAATGTCAATATTGCAGACCTACAAATCCCATGAAGGTCCGCCACCCTTATGTTGGCAAAGCATCTGGAGGCTGTAGTTCTACAATGTTTGACTTCTAGTCACCAGAACCATTATAATTTAATGTAGCGGTTCTGTTAATGTAGTGGTTCTATAGCCTGTTTTTGTGGGCTTTCAATGTAAACACTGCCTTTCAGATAAAAGGCAGTGTTTACATTACAGCCTAGGGACACCTCCAGTGGCAGTCACTCAGACGGCCCTTAGAGGTGCTTCCTAGTCCAGTGCTGAAGTGTGCATTAATTTGCATAGTGTAGGATGGACCTCCTCCTCCTCCTCCAGACCTCCCCTATAGCGTACATGACGCGTTCCGTGACGTCACGCGGAGGCGCAGGCACAGCAACGCTAGGGCGAGATGAGACCCGGCCAGGTCACAGCACAGCGGCATCTTTTCCAAGAACGGCAGGGACAATTTATTTCCCCTCCCTTCCCGAATCCTGCAGCATGGCTTATTTTGGCATTTACAGAAATCTTACTCACTCACTAATATTTACAAATTCAGCAGGCAAAATATTAGCTACGAGGTTAGCTTGGTCCCTCTAGGACTTATTATCCATAGTAAGGGTAAGAAGCTCTTGAGAGAATTCTTGAAAATGAACTTTATTGTATATCGTTGTGTCATGCTTATAAATCGTTCAGGAAATGTTTTTTATCTACTCTGAATGGGACAGAGATTAATTGACAGCAAATATGTGTCTCCAGTCTTTACCAGGTATGTTTAGTTTGGGTATGTCCATACATCATTCATGCAGGTCTACAAGTTAGAAGATACTGGACCCATTCCCCTTCTTACTTTGCCTTCAACACATGCACATTTACCTAGGTCTTTTAGTATCAATGAACATGCAATGGCAGGGTTAGGTCTATATGAGGTCATTATGGTTTCCTTAGTGGAATTCATTAACACTGAACTCAAATCAAGTGTTATTTTGTATCTGAATTCTCGAATATGAGACCGAACATATAGCCGTCTTAGTGCGTCTGGAAATGTTAAATGTTACTCCATCCGGAGTGAAGGACCTAGCATCGTTGTCCAGGGCCCGTAAATCTGAGACCCATATGCACGAAATAAGGCAGAACAGGGAAGCCAATTTGTCCGACAGTTGTCGCAGGGTGAGTTACGAATTAGGAGGCCAGGAAGTAAACAGTGACAAGACGCAGGGAACGTCCCATGTAGCCGAATATTGAGGTCTGGGGGGACGCGACAGGCGTGAACCCCGAAGTAAGCGGGGTGATGGCCAGCAGGACAGCCGTCGAAACCCTGGTGAGCCGAAGAGATGGCTGATCTATACAGGTTAATCGCGCAATATGCCCGACCAGCTTCGAATAAAGAAGTGAGGAATTGGAGTATCGCTGTTACAAGTGCCGAAACGGGATCCAAGTCTCGAGCCAGGCACCAGCCAGTCCAAGCTCTCCAAGTGGTCCCATATGATCGCCTAGTGCCGGGGGCCCATGCGTCAGCCAGGAGGTGTCGAGTTGCATCCGAAACTCCTTGGATTTCCCAGGGGCCCTGGAAATTTTCCATGCGAGTAGCAGCAACGACCCGTCCACTAGGAGGGGGTGTCGTTGGCCCAATGGGTCCAGCAGAAGATCCTTGCAGGATGGCAGAAGTCTGGGTACATCTATCACCAGTTCCAGGAGCTGTGGGAACCACGACTGGGTCCCCCAGAATGGGGTCAGCAGGACCATGTCGGCCATCTGGCGTTGTACTTGGAGTAGAACCCGAGGAATCATGGCAAATGGAGGGAATGAGTAAAGTGGTGAGCCGGTCCAGTCTTGGAGGAAGGCGTCCACTTTCTCCGTGGCTGGGTCTGGGCGCCAGCTGTAGAACCGAGGTAGCTGGGCGCTGAGCCGGGAAGTGAAGAGGTCGATGGCAAAAGGTCTCCAGAGAGACGAGATAGCGAAGAACACCTCTACATCCAATTTCCAATCGTTGCTGTCCGACAGATAGAGTGAGCTCCAATACGCTTGGGTGTTGTGGAGACCGGGGAGGTATTCCGCTTGGACAATCAGATTCCTGGCCAAACAATAGGCCCAGAAGTCCTTCGTCAAGCGGGCTAAAATAGCCGAATGCGTGCCGCCCATGTGATTGACATAGCGAACTGCTGAGATGTTGTCCATGCTCAGTCGGATGCACGCATTGGCGGTCCCGTTAGCGAAGCTCCGGATCGCAAAGGAGCCGGCCAGGAGTTCCAGGGCATTGATGTGGAGACGGGATTTGTCTTCCGACCAGCGTCTCCCGGTAGTCACACCGTTGCAGTGGGCACCCCAACCATGGAGACTTGCATCTGAATCCACCGTGAATTCCGGTTGGGAACCAAAGATGGCCTTGCCATTCCAAGCATATAGTTTGTGGATCCACCAGGTCAGCTCGTCTCGGGTTTCCGAATCCAGGGAAACCATGTCTGCATAGGATGCCCTCTTGCGAAGATTAGTGATGCACCGAACGGTTCGCTGGCGAACTGTTCCTGGCGAACATAGCGTGTTCGCGTCCGCCGCGGATGGCGAACACATGCGCGGTTCGATCCGCCCCCTATTCGTCATCATTGAGTAAACTTTGACCCTGTACCTCACAGTCAGCAGACACATTCCAGCCAATTAGCAGCACACCCTCCCTAGCAGACCCTCCCACCTACTGGACGGCATCCATTTTACATTCATTCTCAAGCTGCATGCTTAGTGAGAGGAGGGAAAGTGTAGCTGCTGTTGATTAGATAGGGAAATGCATAGCTAGGTTAGGGTATACAGTGTCCATTACAGTCCTGAAGGACTCATCTGATCTCTGCTGTAAGGACAGCACCCCAAAAAGCCCTTTTTAGGGCTAGAACATCAGTCTGCTTTTTTTTCTGTGTAATGTAATTGCAGTTGCCTGCCTGCCAGCTTCTGTGTCAGGCTCACAGTGGATACTGTGCCCATTTGCCCAGTCAGTGCCACCACTCATATCTGGTGTCACAATAGCTTGCATTTAAAAACAAAAAACTTTTTTCACTGTTATAGATTGAATAGCAGTCAGTGTCCTTAAAGTGGGTGTGTAAGGCTCACAGTGGATACTGTGCCCAGTGCCACCACTCACTCACTGGTGTCACAATAGCTCGCATTTAAAAACAAAAAACATTTTTCACTGTTATAGATTGAATAGCAGTCAGTGTCCTTAAAGCGGTGTGTCAGGCTCACAGTGGATACTGTGCCCAGTGCCACCACTCACTCACTGGTGTCACAATAGCTTGCATTTAAAAACAAAAAACTTTTTTCACTGTTAAAGATTGAATAGCAGTTAGTTGTCTGCCACTGCTGCCAGCTTCTGTGTCAGGCTCACAGGGGATACTGTGCCCATTTGCCCAGTCAGTGCCACCACTCATATCTGGTGTCACAATAGCTTGCATTTAAAAACAAAAAACTTTTTTCACTGTTATAGATTGAATAGCAGTCAGTGTCCTTAAAGCGGGTGTGTAAGGCTCACAGTGGATACTGTGCCCAGTGCCACCACTCACTCACTGGTGTCACAATGGCTTGCATTTAAAAACAAAAAACTTTTTTCACTGTTATAGATTGAATAGCAGTCAATGTCCTTAAAGCAGGTGTGTCAGGCTCACAGTGGATACGGTGCCCATTTGCCCAGTCCGTGCCACCACTCATATCTGGTGTCACAATAGCTTGCATTTAAAAACAAAAAACATTTTTTCACTGTTATAGATTGAATAGCAGTCAGTGTCCTTAAAGCGGGTGTGTCAGGCTCACAGTGGATACTGTGCCCAGTGCCACCACTCACTCACTGGTGTCACAATAGCTTGCATTTAAAAACAAAAAACTTTTTCACTGTTATAGATTGAATAGCAGTCAGTGTCCTTAAAGCGGGTGTGTCAGGCTCACAGTGGATACTGTGCCCAGTGCCACCACTCACTCACTGATGTCACAATAGCTTGCATTTAAAAACCAAAAACTTTTTTCACTGTTATAGATTGAATAGCAGTCAGTGTCCTTAAAGTGGGTGTGTCAGGCTCACAGTGGATACTGTGCCCATTTGCCCAGTGCCACGACTCATATCTGGTGTCACAATAGCTTAAGCTTGACATTTAAAAAGAAAAACATTTTTTTTCACTGTAATATATTGAATAGCAGTTAGTTGTATGCAAGCGTCTGGGTGTCAGGCCTCCTTCAGCGTGTGCTCTGCAGACCTCTGCCCGTGTACTTTGCCACTCATATCTGGTGTCTCTATAGCGTGCTTTTACAAAGAAAAAAAATTTTTTTCAGTGTAAGCTAATAGCAGTCAGTGTCCTTAAAGTGGGTGTCAGGCCTCCTTCAGCGTGTGCTCTGCAGACCTTTGCCCGTGTACTTTGCCACTCATATCTGGTGTCTCTATAGCGTGCTTTTACAAAGAAAAAAAGTTTTTCAGTGTAAGCTAATAGCAGTCAGTGTCCTTAAAGAGGGTGTCAGGCCTCCTTCAGCGTATGCTCTGCAGACCTTTGCCCGTGTACTTTGCCACTCATATCTGGTGTCTCTATAGCGTGCTTTTACAAAGAAAAAAAGTTTTTCAGTGTAAGCTAATAGCAGTCAGTGTCCTTAAAGCGGGTGTCAGGCCTCCTTCAGCATGTGCTCTGCAGACCTTTGCCCGTCTACTTTGCCACTCATATCTGGTGTCTCTATAGCGTGCTTTTACAAAGAAAAAAAGGTTTTCAGTGTAAGCTAATAGCAGTCAGTGTCCTTAAAGCGGGTGTCAGGCCTCCTTCAGCGTGTGCTCTGCAGACCTTTGCCCGTGTACTTTGCCACTCATATCTGGTGTCTCTATAGCGTGCTTTTACAAAGAAAAAAAGTTTTTCAGTGTAAGCTAATGGCAGTCAGTGTCCTTAAAGCGGGTGTCAGGCCTCCTTCAGCGTGTGCTCTGCAGACCTTTGCCCGTGTACTTTGCCACTCATATCTGGTGTCTCTATAGCGTGCTTTTACAAAGAAAAAAAGTTTTTCAGTGTAAGCTAATAGCAGTCAGTGTCCTTAAAGCGGGTGTCAGGTCTTCAGCGTGTGCTCTGCAGACCTCTGGAGACCTCTGCCAGTGTACTTTGCCACTCATATCTGGTGTCACAATAGCGTGCATTTAAAACCAAAAAACTTTTTTCACTGTTATAGATTGAATAGCAGTTAGTTGTCTCAAAGCGGGTGTGTCAGCCCTACAGCGTGTACTCTGCCAGTTTGCAGTGCCACTCATATCTAGTGTCAAAATAGCTTGCATTTAAAAACAAAAATCTTTTTTCACTGTTATAGATTGAATAGCAGTTAGTTGTCTGCCAGCGGGTGTGTCAGGCTCACAGTGGATACTGTACCCAGTGCCACCACTCACTCACTGGTACCCGGACGAAATTTCTTTTCACAAAAGGCAATCCCCAACCTGTACTTGATTGTGCAAAAGGAAATAATGGCATGTCTGGCACACAGTGTTGGGGCAAGGGTCCATCTGACCACTGATACCTGGTCTGCAAAGCATGGTCAGGGCAGGTATATCACCTACACAGCGCATTGGGTAAACCTGCTGACGGCTGCCAAGCATGGAATGCGTGGCTCTGCAGAGGAGTTGGTGACACCGCCACGACTTGCAGGCAGGCCTGCTGCCACCTCCTCTACTACTCCATCCTCTTCCATAACCTCCTCGGCTGAGTCCTCTTCTGCTGCTGCGTCTTGCTCCACATCAACGGATAGGGGACGTAACAGGGATTAAACTGATAAGAATAGTACTACTTAACACACCACTCCTATCTGGTGGCACATTAGATTGCATGCGCAGTGCCCCAAATTTGTTGTGATCTGTGAGTAAGATAAACGGTTGTCCATACAAGTAAGGTTGCAGCTTTTTGAGGGCCCACACCACCGCCAGGCACTCCTTTTCAATGGCAGTGTATCTACTTCCCTGGGCAAAAGTTTCTGGCTTAGATAAGCCCTGGGTTGCTCGCTGCCATCTGCTCTGACTTGGCTCAGTACTGCTCCCAATCCAAACATAGAAGTGTCTGTATGGACGAGAAAGTGTTTAGTTGGATCAGGAGCAGAAAGTACAGATGATTTAATGAGCGCCATCTTGAGCTGTTGGAAGGCCTGTTCACACTCTGGGGCCCATACTACTATCTTGGGGAGGTTTTACGCGTTCCTATATGGCACTTACTGGGCTTTAGGGTCAGTCCGGCCTCCCTAATC